>CM045729.1:36691079-36916079 GCA_024760905.1 Plotosus lineatus | reverse complement strand
TATATATATATACATATATATACTGTATACAGCAACAGTGAAATGCAATTCTTCAAACTGTCTGTGCAACCTTATGTGACCTTCAGAGAGCCTAATGATGCGGTTCTAAATTAAAAACACGGTTTCGGAACAGTAAAACCCCAAGTAATGGGTAATATTTTCTCTTATTTTTTTTCTCATGATGGACTGATGGAAATACAGCTGTGAACTCTGTGTAGTAATAGTGTTAGATGATGTATGCATGCAAATTACTGTTCGAGCTTAGTTGACGGTATATACTGTATTTCATTTATTTATATTAAAACTTTTCTAAAAGTTTTTTTTTTCCTTCAGAATCAGTCTCCAAACCCTGAGGATTTTTCTGTAGTGCAAGTATAAAGTGGAGAGAATTATTGGTGTGTTCAGCCACACCTAAACAAAAACCTCATCCTCATGCAAATGTATGAAGGAGACCTCGAGCTTAGTTTTACATAATAGTTTAAATTCAGGAACAAGTCCCAGCATACGAATTTTAACCTAACTTTTATTTATTAAACTTAAACCCCAAATTTAAAAGAGACACATTGGAGTGAGTGCGGTATATTTTAATATGTAAGCCATTAATTTATGTAATGTCATTGTTATTACGAGTAAAGTACAGTCTAAAACTGAAATCCTTCATACTCTGCTTGTGTGATCTGTCATGTTAATCTAATTTTTAAAAGGATAAAGAATTGGTTTAATTATGCAACATTGAAGAGTTATTTTTACAAGACAGAAGCACTTTAGGGACAGACAGACGGACAGACAGACAGACAGACAGACAGACAGACAGACAGACAGACAGGCAGACAGGCGGACAGACAGACAGACAGACAGACAGACATTAATCAATGTGTAGGGAAATTTAGTAGGTTGGTACAGATTAGAAAGCATATAATGGGAAGAGACGAGCCATCCAGTAAAAACCAGTCATAGAGATTCAAATGCGCTGATAGACAGACAGACTGCCCTTACTTTCCATTAAAGATTTGAAAATAGCAAGCACTACAGCTGCAGGAGGTTTTGCGTTGTCCTGAATTGAACTCTGCCTGGATGCTTCAACTTTCATTTACATTTTGCTATAGCTACTATAGGGCCATGTGACACAGTGACATAGCTTCACAAAGGGCAGTGGTGGCCTGGTGGTAAGGTGCTGGATTACCGAGCCCAAGGCCAGGGGTTCAAGCCCCATTCCCAACAAGTTGTCACTGCCCAAAGTGCAGCTGACTGGGTTATCAAAGGCCGGCTACGTCTCTCACTGTCTATGGTGAGAGGCTGTAAAAGAACCATTGCTGACTTTTGTCAAGAGTAGCTGCATAACCATTAGCGGGTTTCTGCCCTGCGATGGCCTGACGTGCTGTCCAGGGTGTACTCTGCCCTCTCCCAGAGTCAGCTCAGATGGGACCATCCTCCCCGTTACCCTAATAAGGATTAAGTGGTTCAGAAAATGAATGAATGAATGTCCACCTCACAACAAGGAGGTGCCGGGTTTGTGACACACTTTGGCTTGAGCATTTCAGTATAATAATAAAAATAATAACTATCGTTGTGTTGTTGTTGTAAGAGATTTACGTATTGATAATTGAAGTGGGACATTGGTGCAGTGGTTAACATATCAGCCTCACAGTAAGTATGCCGGGGTGCTTCTGTGTGGAGTTTGCATGTTTTCTTTGTGCTTGCATGAGCTTCCTCCGGGTACAGTACTCTGTTTTCCTCCCACAGTCCAGAGACATGCAGATTAGGCTTATTGACTATTACATATCACCCCTAGGCGTGCGTGTATGTGTGAATAATGTCGTGTGTGTGTGTGTGTGTGTGTGTGTGTGTGTGTGTGTGTGTGTGTGTGTGTGTGTGTGTGTGTGTGTGTGAGTGTGGGCCTTGTGATGGTCTGGTAAGCTGTTCAGGATGTACTCTGCTTTCGCCCAGAGTCGGTTAACATGGGTGCCAGCCTCCCTCGTGAGCCTAATTAGGACCAAGCTTCTAAAAAAATGAATGGATGAATGAATGAATATAAAAATTGAATGAATCTGAAATAATTTAATGAATACAGGTGCACAAATATACTCTGTGTTAGTTTAACTCGGGGGGAAAATACTAATCCACATCAATGGAAAATAACTTAATAACATAATGATATAAAAGGTAAGCATCTAATCATCGGTTGTTACCTGGGAAGTGGAACAAAGTCTTAACTAAAATAAATTCAGAAATAAAGGAAACTGGCACTATAAATTGAATATAATTACCTAACAGTGGCTAATAACTTGGGAAACATGCATATTAGGCTAATTTGTCATTCCAAATTTCTTCCTATCATGAATGTGAGTGTGAATGGATGTTTATCTGAGAGAACCGGTTCTGCAGGGGGCTTACACCCTCTCAGGTAAAAGCATCTTCGATGAAAGTGCATCATGGGTGCAGAATGGGAAATTATATATATATATATATATATATATATATATACACATACATATATATATATATATATATATATATATATATATATATATATATATATATACACATACATATATAGGATTTTCTGAGTAGATCCTTCCGTAGGAGAGTGCTCAATACTTTTTGGTAGAGCAAATAAACATAAATAAAAGGACAGGACAAAGACTTTCTATTGAAACTCCATTTATCACTACAGATCTGTTTCGAGGTATAGAATCTTCTATAATCACCTGAAGAGAGAGGATGGTTTCACCACCCCTCGAAACAGATCTGTAGTGATAAATGGAGTTTCAATAGAAAGTTTTTGTCCTGTCCTTTTATATTTGTGTACATATATATATATATATATATATATATATATATATATATATATATATATATATATATACACATACATATATACATATATACATATATAGTATGTATATATGTATATATATATATATATATATATATATATATACATATATACATATATATATATATAAATATATATATATATATAGTATGTATATATGTATATATGTGTGTGTGTATATATATATATATATATATATATATATATATATATATATATATATATATATATATATATATATATATATATATATACTGTTATTAAAAAATAATGAGGTCTAATGCAGTTTGACATGAGAGTTCTGTTTATGGTACCATAAATTTGATATTTCAGGTTTAACCACAAGAATTACAGCAAGTGTCTGATTCTTTTTCTCCGGAAAAATTTACCAATAGTGGCACTGTGTTATTTATTAAAGAATAAATGTAATACATTTGATCCATTAATCCTACAAATAATAACCTCCTGTCATTGCACCCACCTCTTTTTTCCTCATATAATTCCCAATATAATTACACTAGGCTTTATTGTGAGTTTTAAATACCTGGCTGTATAGTTCCGTTTTGCATAACACCCCATATACATGTTTAATTTGCCATGATATGATTATAGCGTAGACAGTTCAAATAAACTATTTTCTTTCACCAGGTGAAACAAATGGCAATGGATAATGCTCGCCTCATGTTGCAGATCGATAATGCCAGACTGGCTGCTGATGATTTTAAAGTCAAGTAAGAGTCTCCCTTCTATATCCCTTATATAATAATAAGGTACCTTCATTGATGCTTGTTAATCCAGAGCTTTTTTTTTTTTTTTTTTTTTTTTTTTTTTTTTTTTTTGCTAAAATTAGCAGAATAAAAGTGAGTGTAATGAAGACAATGCCCTGATTGGGAAAGGGGGAATTATGATAAAAATATCATATTGTAATATTTGAAGACATACTCATAACACAATAGGGGCAGTGGTGGTCTGGTGGTAAAGGTGCTGGATCACGGATCCCATGGTTGGGGGTTCAAACGTCACTGTACCCCAGTGCAGCTCACTGGGTTATCAGAGGCTGGGCATATCTCTCACTATCTATGGTTTGAGGCATGTAAAAGAACCATCTCTGACTTTCCGCAAGACAAGGCTGCATAGTCGTCAGCATGTTTCTGCCCTGCGATGGCCTGGCGAGCTGTCCAGGGTGTACTCTGATCCATGGCGCAAATCCCATTATCTCTCAAGACAGAAGGATGCCAACAACAACATAACAAATTATTAGATAATACATTAAAACAGTGTGATCTTATTGTTTTTCTTTCAAAGCAAACATTTTAACAACATTGAATGATTTAAAAAAAAGACAAAATTTCACATTATTATATTTTTCTGTGGGAATCCATCTCACTTTTGATGAATAATTGTTAACAAGTACGTACTATATATACTGCAACCGCGGGAATGGCACGATCTGATTGCTTCGATCGCTGGAGATTCGTAGACACTATCCGGAGTAGATAATTCTCAAACCGATGTTGTGCTCAGTCATGTCGTGCCACATTCATTATATAAAAATCCTTTTTTTACAAAATGCCATTCCAATATGAAAAAAAATTGTATGATATGGACTTCAAGTAGTTTTCTTATGTTTCTGTGTAGTGCATACTACAACTCTGAATGAGTTTAAAAAGCTGTTATGAAATGTGCTTGAGTACACAGAGGTCTCCTGCCATTATTGTGATTAAAATATGTAAAAAAAATAATAATAAAAAAAAAATCTTGATTTTGTTTGCTTCCTGTGTAGTATACACTAAAACAATTATTTGCTTCAGGATTGGTTGCTATTTTTTCTGCAGCAGCCACCGAGCCTGAGGAGAATATCTGTTAGTTATCCCTAGATAGCGAACCAATCACGTCATGTTGTTCCCAGTTATATTACCCAACCACACTCCCTAAGACAATAGGAGGTAAGTAGCAGAAATAAAGCTCTGGTAAGATTATTAGCAGGATTCGGCTCAGAGAGTAAAGGTAACAAGGCCTGGAGTTAAAGCCTATCAGAAAATTTCCGTTTTTTTTTTTTATTTTTTTTTTTATTAATGCAGCTGCGGCCTGTTTATTTTAGTGAAGTTGACTTAACAGGGGTATGTCAGGTTAAAAGGCAGTTCCAAATTAACCCGAATTGTGGGTGTGAGTCTGAATGACGATGTGTGTTTTGGCCTTGTGATGGTCTGGCAAGCTGTTCAGCGTATACCCCGCCTTCAACCTGTGTCAACTGAGATAAGCACTAACCTCCCTGTGACCCTAATAGGATTAAGTGGTTTGGCGATTGAGTAAGTGAGTGATAGAGTGAGTTATCAA
The DNA here is from genome assembly GCA_024760905.1 of Plotosus lineatus. Lineage (NCBI taxonomy): Eukaryota > Metazoa > Chordata > Actinopteri > Siluriformes > Plotosidae > Plotosus > Plotosus lineatus. Next base: position 36,910,906 of record CM045729.1, on the reverse strand, counting down.
AGACAAAAAAAAAAAATAAATAAAAATACTATGTTTCAACTCCACTTCTAAGTCATATTCATTCCTTCATTTTCTGAACCGCTTAATCCTAATTAGGGTCTCAGGGAGGCTTGCGCCCATCCTAGCCGACTCCAGGGCGAGGGCAGAGTACACCCTGGACTTCTCGTCAGGCTATCGCAGGGCAGAATCACGCTGACGGCTATGCAGCCTACTCCTGTTGAAAGTCAGCAATGGTTCTTTTACACCTCACACAACAGACAGTGAGAGACATGGCCGGCCTTTGATAACCCAGTTAACTGCACTGGGGGAGACGACAGTGACAACCCGTTGAGAATGAGGCTTGAACTTCTGACCTTGGGATCAGTGATTCAGCGCCTTTACCACCAGGCCACCATTGAACCGGCCTCTAAGTCACATCTGAACTTAATATCTGTTTGGGTGTTTGTCAACTGTGGTACCTGCACAATTACTCGCTCAGACATAAATGAATCCCTTCTGTGCTAAAAGTGGATTGTAAATTGAGGACTTGTGCAGACAGAGTTTACACAAAGCCAGCACTGAGTGTATGCCTGAAAAAGCACCTAATTATACTTGCCTACGATATTAAGCAAATACAGCATTGTGTACACATGGATTACTAAAGAAGTGTGTGTGTGTGTGTGTGTGTGTGTGTGTGTGTGTGTGTGTGTGTGTGTGTGTGTGTGTGTTGTAAAACTAGGTTGGAGACAGAGACTGCTCTTCGTCAGACAGTTGAACAGGACATCGCAAACCTACGAAAGATAATCGATGACACACATGTGAGCTGCATGCAGCTGGAGGGCGAGGTCGAGTCTCTGGCCGAGGAGCTAGTCTACCTAAAAAAGAATCATGAACAGGTACTTCTTAAATCACATCTCTCTACAGGACCGCTGCAAGGTGCAACGAGTCCCATTGTAAAAGAAGCCGTGAGTTGGTACCGGAGTCATAACTGTGAACCCTAAAGTAAATAAACCACATTTCTGACTGACGCTAATTAAAAGCAGAATAAGCAAAAAAATGAAATATTAAAGAATAACCCAGGCGTCGAAATTTCAGAAATTTGGGACCAGTCATGGTTCACAGGTAAATGACTGATAACCCAAAGTTCGTTCCATTCAGCTGAAAATGAGTTGCGTGATCCACGGGTTGCACAGAATGGTTCCCAGAAGTAAAAATAAATTATTAAACAAACCTGTGTTATTGAATCTGAGATCGACATCCATTCCTTGTGATTGGACGTAGATTGAACCATCTTCTATGTTTTTTCCCCAGAAAACAGATTAATTTAATGATCTACCTAAAAATATATATAACTGTTATACATGCTTTTGCATTAATACATACTTAGCATAAAACATTGAGACACACTTGATAAACCATGTCATGCTAGCATTAAACATAAAGTTCACAGATTTTACAGATTTTTAAGAGTAAATTTAAGTTTGCAGTGATAATAAGGGCATGGGCAGTTATTAAAATACAGTTATTCTTCATACACATGGTGTTCAAGCAGTTGTATACAGAATAACTGCATTTTAATAACTGCCCATGCTGTAGTATATTACCCAGTTCAGTGATAGGCTTGACAATGTAAAGTTTTAAAATATCATCTAATATGCATATGAAAATTGCTTTGTGCACATTTAATCCAAAATTCAGTACAATTTATGCATTAATTCAACAATCCAGGAATTTATTTTGCTCTGTCTTTGTTGTTTATTGCCAAACATTTCAGTTTTTAAATACAAAATATATAATTATTATTGGTACAAAAACTAAAAAAACCTTCAGAAAGTATAAATATTTAAGCACTAATTGAGGTCAAAGCTTTGAAAATGTTTGAATGTGTAAGCCACAGCGAATAATCTGCCTCCATCTCACCCTATCCTCTGCTTTTTCTCTTACACCAACTGCCTTCATGTCCTCCTTCACCACATCCATGAATCGTCTCTTTGGTCTTCCTCTAGGCCTTCTGCCTGGTAGTTCCAACCTCAACAACCATTCCAACCTGCCTGCACACGCTTCTTCACCTCTTTTCCACACTCTCCATTGCTCTGGATTGTTGAGCCTAAGTACTTAAAATCCTCCACCTTCCTTATCTCTGCTCCTTGTAACCTCACCGTTCCTGTTGGGTCCTTGGCATTCATACACATGTATTCTGTCTTACTGAGGCTAACCTTCATTCCCCTCCTTTCCAGGGCATACCTCCACCTCTCTAGGTTTTCCTGCACTTGTTCTCTGCTCTCACTGCAGATCACAATGTCATCTGCAAACATCATAGTCCATGGAGATTCTTGCCTAACCTCGTCTGTCAGCCTGTCCATCACCATAGCAAACAAGAAGGGGCTCAGAGCTGAGTCTTGATGCAGTCCCACCTCCACCTTGAACTCTTCTGTCACACCGACAGCACACCTCACCACTGTCTTACATCTCTCATACATGTCCTGCACCACTCTAACATACTTCTCTGCCACTCCAGACTTCCTCATGCAATACCACAGTTCTTCTCTCGGCACCCTGTCATATGCTTTCTCCAGATCCACAAAGGCACAATGCAGTTCCCTCTGGCCTTCTCTGTACTTCTCTATTAATATCCTCAAGGCAAACACTGCATCTGTGGTGCTCTTTCTTGGCATGAAACCAAACTGTTGTTCACAAATGCTGACCTCTGCCCTTAGTCTTGCTTCCACTATTCTTTCCCATAACTTCATCGTATGGCTCATCAACTTTATCCCTCTGTAGTTGCCACAACTCTGGACATCTCCCTTGTTCTTAAAAATGGGCACCAGCACACTTCTCCTCCATTCCTCTGGCATCCTCTCACTCTCTAAGACCTTATTGAATGTTCTTGTCAGGAAATCTACTGCTTCCTCTCCTAGACACTTCCATACCTCCGCCGGTATTTCATCAGGGCCAACTGCCTTTCCATTCTTCATCCTCTTCAATGCCCTCCTCACTTCACCCTTACTAATCTTTGCTACTTCCTGGTCCTTAACAGTCACCTCTTCTACTCTTTTTTCACTCGCATTTTCCTCATTCATCAGCTCTTCAAAGTACTCTTTCCATCTTCCCAGCACACTTCTGTCATTAGTCAATACATTTCCCTCTCTGTCCTTTATCAATCTAACTTGCTGCACATCCTTCCCATCTCTATTTCTCTGCTGTGCCAACCTGTATAAATCATTTTCTCCCTCTTTACTTTACAACCGAGCATACAAGTCATCATACGCCCTCTGTTTGGCCTTTGACATCACTACCTTGGCCTTACGCTGTGTCTCCCTGTACTCCTGTTTACTCTCTTCGGTCCTCTCTATGTCCCACTTCTTCTTAGCTAACCTCTTCTTTTGTGCACACTACTGCACTTCCTCATTCCACCACCAAGTCTCCTTATCGCCTCTCCTTCCAGATCACACACCAAATATTCTCCGACCTGTCTCCCTGATCACATTAGCTGTAGTTGTCCAATCATCTGGAAGCACTTCCTGACCACCCAAAGCCTGTTTCAACTCCTCCTTGAAGACAACACATCACTCCTCCTTTTTCAGCTTCCACCACTTTGTCTTCTGCTCTGCCTTTGCCTTCTTCACCTTCCTCACCATCACCGTCATCCTGCACACCACCATCCTATGCTGTTTGGCAACACTCTCACCCGCTACTACTTTGCAGTCACTGACTTCCTTCAAATTACATCGCCTACACAAGATGTAGTCTACCTGTGTGCTCCTTCCTCCGCTTTTATAGGTCATTCTATGTTCCTCTTTTCTGGAAGAAAGTATTTACCACAGCCATTTCCATCCTTTTTGCAAAATCTACCAACATCTGTCCTTCTGCGTTCCTGTCCTGGATCCCAAACCTGTCCATCACTTCCTCGTCCCCTCTGTTTCCTGCACCAACATGTCCATTTAAGTCTGCCCCAATGACCACTCTTTCACCTCTGGAGGTACTCTGCAACACTTCATCTAACTCACTCCAGAATCCCTCCTTCTCTTCTAGCTCACATCCTGCCTGTGGGGCATAAGCACCAACAACATTGAACATCATGCCTTCAATTTCTAACTTGAGACTCATCACTCTGTCTGACACTCTTTTCACTTCTAGAACATTCCTGACAAACTCCTCCTTCAAGATGACTCCTACTCCATTTCTCTTTCCATACACACCATGAAAAAACAGCTTAAACCCTGCTCCTATGCTTCTAGCCTTGCTTCCTTTCCACCTGGTCTCCTGAACACACAGTATGTCCACCTTCCTCCTCTGAATCATGTCAGCCAGCTCTCTACCTTTTCCTGTTATAGTTCCAACATTCAAAGTCCCTACTTTCAGTTCTAGGCTTCTGCCTTTCCTCTTCTCTCTCTCTGCCTACGAACACGCCTCCTGCCTCTCCTTCTTCGACGTCTTCGACCAACAGTAGTCCAATTTACACCAGCACCCTGTTGGTTAACAGCACTGATGGCGGTCGTTGTTAACCCCGGCCTCGACCGATCCGGTATGAATTTTCTTGATATGACTCGCATGTTTTATTTGGCATTTGTTTTACGCCGGATGCCCTTCCTGACGCAACCCTCTGCATTTATCCGGGCTTGGGATCTGCGTGAGGGAGAGACACTGGCTTGTGCCCCTCCCTCACGGCTGCATTTTATATATATATATATATATAATATATAATAAATATATATATAATATATATAATATATAATATCACACACAGGAATCGGGGCAGTGGTGGTCTAGTGGTATAGGGCGCTGGATCGCTGATCCAAAGGTTGGGGGTTCGAGTCTCACTCTCCACAAGGTTGTCACTGTCTCTCTCCCCCCTCCCCCCCCACAGTGCAGCGAACTGGGTTATCAAAGGCGGGCCATGTCTCTCACTGTCTATGGTGTGAGGCATGTAAAGGAACCATTGCTGACTTTCGACAAGAGGCTGCAACAAAGCTGCTCAGCGTGTTTCCGCCCTGCGATGGCCTGGCGAGCTGTCCAGGATGGACTCGGTCCTCGCTCAGAGGTGGCTGGGATGGTGCCAGCCTCCCCCTGACCCTAATTAGGATTAAGTGGTTACAGACAATAACCTGAAATGATATACAGGAAACCCTCACTTTCCATGGTTAATTGAGACCGAGATCCCCCTGTGACCACTGAATTCCGCAAAGTAGGTTCAATCCCCCTGACTGACATATACATACATGTATATGTGTATATAATATCAATAAATGCATAGTCAATGCTATAAATGCGTATAATAACATTAAACATTAAAAAATAATGCATGATGTAAATAAAATATAAATACACACACATACACACACACATATAGAGATGTGTGCGCGCATGCACGCATGCAGATGTGTGTGCACACACTCAGATGCACACCTCACAAAAAAGTAAGTATAGTTTTGGTGGGAGATTTTGGGGGGTTTTTGTTTTGTGTTTGTATTTTTTTTGTTTGTTTTTTGTTTTTTGCATAATTGGCTTTGTTTTTGCGGCACTTTCCTTAACTTTTTCCCCTAACCTCCTTAATTTTGTTAATTTTTAATTTGATGAATATTTAAAAAAAATAACAAAAACGTGATGCACTGAAGCCACATGAATTGAAGCGCAAAGTAGCGAGGGATCCCTGTGTATATATATATATATATATATATATATATATATATATATATATATATATATATATATTAGTATATACACAGTATAATATAGTATACCTAAAACAATGTAGCTTGATGCGTTCTTAAACATAATTCATGAACTTGCCTTTGAATTAAAATTACATATTGTTGCTTTTACTTACAAAGACTTGAAACATTTTGTTTTTATTCACTATCTTTAGTAAAATGATAAAAGTATTCCTTAATAACAGTGAGACATATGCTAAAGTGTTAAATAAATTAATACATGCTATCCTGTGTCTTAACTCATCCATGAGACCTTCTCGTGTATTTATATTGATACGAGCTGTTTTTATTTGTATTTAGGATGTGGCGGACATACAGAAACAGATAAGAGATGCCAACGTGGATGTGCATATGGAACCAACAAAGGGCCAAGACCTTACTGAGACCATCGACAGCATCCGCAAGCAATATGAAAAAGTAACACAGAAGAACCAGGAGGAGACTCAGGCCTGGTACCAAGCCAAGGTCAGTGATGTTCTGATCCACATGCTACTTGCTCTTTTAAATGGATTAGTGAACCCTGTGTCTTGTAAATATAATCAAGCAAACAAGACAAACAAATCTACTTAAACCGCTTTACATATCAGGTACGGTTTTACAAATCAATAAATGACTAGTTTATATTATTAGACTTTTATTCTACTGTGCTGTACAATTCTTAAATCTTGATGCTAATAAATTGATAAATTAGGATGTATTAAGTTATTTTATAAATAAACAGCAGCTGTGTCAGTAGATCAGGCTGCGAGGAACTAATAAGTACAATATTAATTCTAATTTTTAGACTGACATAGTAGACATTTCACATTGTATTGTTTTTTTTTTTTTTTTTTTTTTTTTTTTTTTTTTTTTTTTTGCAAATGTATTTAAATGCCAAATTAAACAGCAATAATAATCATTGACACCATAAGGATTTTTATAAAGAGATAATTATCTTCAACCTCTTTCACATCATCGTTTATCAGGACTGTGGGGAGCCTGGAGCTCATCCCAGCTGAGTCCAGTCAAAGACGAACTACACTCTGAACAGCTCACCAGACCACTGCTGGGCCAACACAGACACACCATCACTCGCACTCACATTTATACCTGGGGCAGTTTAGAATATTCAGTTATTCTGATGTGCATGTCTTTGGATTGTGTCAGGAAACCAATGCAAGGACAGTGAGAACATGGAAACATCTTAACCAGGGCTCGAACCCAAAACCTTCTTACTGTGAGGCGAACATGCTAAATACTGTGCCACTGGGATGCCCTAAAGAAATATACATTTATATCCCAAAAAAAAAAAGTTTCATTTTCCTCTAATAACTAATCTTCAGTTTTATGACTACCGCTTTGGACCATTTTACTGATATATTATTTACATAAACAGATATAAATTGTTGAGGTAGAAAGATCCAATCTGTTCAGACTAAAGGAGTGATGCCATATAGCATAAGTGGAGAGAAAGAACTGAGTTTTGTTTTTAAATTGATTGAGTTTAAAGAAAGTGAACAAGAAAGCTTCCCGAGATGAAAATGTTGAGGTTCTCTTTGGAAGTAACGAGGAATGATAGGCTCATGAATGAGTACATCAGAGGGACAGCACATGTAAGACGTTTTGGAGACAAAGTCCGAGAGGCTAGCTTGAGATGGTTTGGACATGTACAGAGAAGGGATAGTGAGTATATTGGTAGTAGGATGCTGAGGTTGGGACTACCAGGCAGAAGACCAAGAGGAAGACCAAAGAGAAGATTTATGGATGTGGTGAAGGAGGACATGAAGGTAGTTGAAGTAAGAGAAGAAGATGCAGAAGATAGGGTGAGATGAAGGCAGATGATTCGCTGTGGGGACCCCTGAAGGGAACAGCCGAAAAAAGAAGAAGAAGAAGGAGAAGAAGAAAAAGCTTCCTCTTCCTATTTATAGTCTTTCTGCTGTGTTTGCGAACTCTGCTCTCTTTGATCGCACGAAATCCTCATGGTCACTGTGATAGAAGGCAAACAGGGATGAGCACAGATACTGCTGCTGTGCATGGAAGGTGGTTATTGTTGCTTCACAGGAAGAAGGCTTGTGGTCTAAGTGGGTTTAATCCGGGTACTTTGCTTTCATCCCACAGTCCATGGACATGTTCGTTTGGTCAATTGGCTACTTTAAATTGCATCTGAGAGTGAGTGGGTGTTTGAGCCTGTGTTAGCCGTGGGATAAGCTGGAGAACTGTTCAGAATGTACAACACCTCTCGTCTGAAGTCAGCCAGGAATGTCACCAGCTTCCCTGAGACCCTGACGTATAAATAGTATAGATAATGAATGGATGGATTGAAACATCTCCATTAACAAAACTAACCAGATCTACTGCATAAAGATTATAGCTTGCTAGCATGATGTTCTTTATGGTTCTTTAGCTGCATTCGCCTCTGATTTAATATAATGTCTGTGGTTCAACAGTTTGAAAACGTCACTGCGGAGGTGAGCAGGAACACCGATGCTCTCCAGCACGGACAGAGCCAACTGAACGACCTGCGCAGACAGAGACAAGGGCTGGAAATCGAACTTCAGGCCATGCGCAACATGGTACCACACACACACAAAACCCACTTTTCTGTTTGTCAGGACAGAGTAGGGGGCGTGGCCTCTGTCTCAGAAGCGATGCCATGGTCTCGCACATTTCAAAGCTTGAAACACGTGATCTTTTGGTTTACGGTGAATGATTGGGGCAGTACTGGATCACACTGTATCAGATGAAACACAGCACAGCTTTAAACGTATCTGTCAGACAATCAGCCGTGATCATCTTTCGAGATAGAGGAAGAGAGTTCTTTGTTTACGTACTCATTATTTGACCCTTGGGTTTTCTTTTCAAAGTTAGATATTTTTAGGTAATGAAACACTTTTATTTGCTTTTCAGTAAGTCAGATCCTGGTAGTGTAAAATTTTATTAGTTCAATACGCCCTTTATTAGTGATCATATTACATTCTTAGTGATTACACACGAAGCACTTGTGTGACCTGCACAACTGGTTTATGACCTGGAGTCTGAAACCACAGAGAGAGAGAGAGAGAGAGAGAGAGAGATGCGCTTTCCAAGTAAAACTCCATCCAAAAATTTATAATAATGTTTTTTTGAGTATTTTCATTTAGAATTTTGCATATCCTTTACAGTATGTGACCCATCGCCAAAAAATGAAACTTAAACAGTCAGACCCTCGCAGTCCAGCACAGCCAACATTCACGTTCACATTTGCACGTAGGGGCAATTTGGGACAGTCACTTAGCTTAGTGGGCAGTGGTGGTCTAGTGGTCTAGTGGTATAGGGTGCTGGATCGCTGATCCAAAGGTTGGGGGTTCGAGTCCCACTCTCCACAGGGTTGTCACTGCCCCCCCCCCCCCCCCCCAAGTGCAGCTAACTGGGTTATCAAAGGCGGGCCATGTCTCTCACTGTCTATAGTGAGAGACATGTAAAAGAACCATTGCTGACTTTCGTAAAGAGTAGCTGCAAAGTCGTCAGCGTGTTTCTGTCCCTTGCTAAAAGGGTTGTGACAGGAAGGGCATCCGACGTAAAAACCTCTGCCAAATCAAACGTGCGAATCAGATGATTCGCTGTGGCGACTCCTGAGTAAAAAAAAAAAAGGGAAAATGCCGAAAGGAAGACAGACAGACATTATTAGGAATACATTCTTCATAATAATGTACTCTGTTTACATGTAGCTTAAATAAATATATAAAAAAGCAAAAGAATTAAAAAATGTTTACGTAGATGATAAGTAGTGAAGCAATGAATTGGTTTTCTGATTTTATTAATTTAATTTAAAATAAAAAACACACCACTTTTGTTTAAATATTTTTAGACAAAATATTAACCATTTTCATAAGAAATATACACCAAACGTCTCGTGCAACCAGAGCCTCTGTTACAGCGTTTGAGCGTCAGCTCCGCACTTAACACTGTAATTGGTAACGGAGCGTTTGTACACACAGGACTCATATTACCTGCGCTCGGATTTCACGTTCTCCTTTAACTTAATTAGGACTCTATGAATTCAAATTGAAAGAATACGGATTTAAACATTGTGGCCTGAAAAAGATTTGTTGATAAAAATCTGTACAAGCTGTGCCGTTTGGAAAGATTTTCAAAACGGTGCCAAAACATATGACAGATCAAATCAGTGCAAATACATTATCTGCATCAATGCACCAGGTGTGTCTGCTTTGAACAGCTTCAGTTCTGTTCATTAATCAGCAGCGGTCCATGCTGACATGACTGCATCGTATAATTGATGCAGATTTGGCAGCTTCACATTTATGCTGCTAATCTCCTACAAATGGACTTGGATTAGTCTCTATATCTACACAGTTGGCTTGGATTCACATATTCATGTTGCGGATGCCAAATTCACACCCAGTTCTCTGTACGGAGAAAGAAGGCAAGATTAATCATAGCAGTGGATGTTTTCTGGTTTTAGTTTTAGTGTAGCCTCAGATTCCCATGCTTGGATGGCAGGAATAAAACCCGATAATAAAAAGGAATAAAAATAAAATGTTGTTTTAATCTTGTTGCTCATCATTGTTATAGCTGTGAATTGTGAGATGCTCTCCTGGTCACAGCTGTAAAATGTAGTTTCAGTGATCCCTCGCTACTTCGTGCTTCAGTTTTTGCGGCTTCAGTGCAAAAATATTCATCGAAAAATAAGAAAATTAAGGAAAAATAGGGAAAAAAGTTAAGGAAAATGCTGCAAAACAAGGCCAGTTGTGCAAGAAAAAAAAAAAAAAAAACAACCCATAAAAACCACTTACATTTTTATGTGAGGTGCGCATCTGTGTGTGCGTGTCCACATCTGTATATACTGGGGATTTAGCTCAGTTGGTAGAGGGTCCGCTTTATCCTCCGGAAGGTCGGAGTTCAAATCCAGCTGCGTCATACCATAAGATGTTAAAATTTGGTACTTATTGCTTCCTGCTTGGTGCTCAGCATCAAAGGATAGAACAACACAATAACTGGTGCTGCACAGTGGCAACAGGCGCCCAGAGCACAAAAAAACAAATTTCATGTATGTAATGTACTTTAACAATAAAGAGTTAATCATTATTAACTGAATACTCCCCAGTGTGCTTTGAGCATAATATTCAGTATGGATAAAGTGCAATATAAATCAACTACTGTATGAGTATTGATATTTTATTTACATCTTATGCATTATTTTGAATGTTTAATTGTTATTATAAACATTTATAGTGTTGAATATGTATTTATTGATATTATATACACATATACTAGTACATGTATGTATACGTCAGTCGGGGGGGTTTGATCCTACTTCACGGAAATCGGCGGTCGCGTGAGGAGGGGGGGTCTCAGTCCCGATTAACCGTGGAAAGTGAGGGATCCCTGTATTTATATTTATATTTGGGACTGAAAGGTCACTGGTTTGATTCCCCCCAAACTGGCAGAAAAAAAAGTGATGGGGGGATTTAACAGCATCTTCCCCCTCCTAAATCTTCACATCTAAAGGCACCTAACCCACAACTCCTCCCTGGGAGCTGCGAGCATGTGTGCTCACTGTTTATGTGTGTGTCACTTCAGACAGGTTAAATGCAGAGCTAAATTTCCCTATTGGGATTAAAATACAGTGCTGCTTGAAAGTTTATGAACCCCAAAGAAATTTATAAATTTCTGCATAAATATGAACTAAAACATTGTCAGATTTTTAAAGAATTCCTGAAAATAGATAAAAAGAAGCCAATTGAATAACTGAGACAAAAATATTTTACTCGGTCATTTAGTTATTAGGGAAAATGATCCAATATTACATATCTGTGAGTGGAAAAAGTACTTTGATTTAATTGTCTGGTGTGACCCCTTTTTGCAGCAACAACTGTAACTAAACACATCTGGTAACTGTTGATCAGTTCTGCACATCAGCTTGAGGGACCTTTAGTTCATTTCGTACAGAACAGCCTCGTCTCTGGGATGTTGGTCGGTTTGATTGCATGAACTGCTCACTTTAGGTGCTTCCACAACATCTCAGTTGAATTATAGTCAGGACATTGACTTCAATCAATCATTCTGGGTGCTGTGCCTGAATTCTGGCATAGGTGGCAGTCATAACAGTCTTGTCATGGCTGTATACGAAGGGCAAAAAAACCTGACCTGACATTGACTTAGCCATTCCAAAACATTAACTTTATTCTTTTTCACTATTCTTTGGTAGAACAACTTCTGTGCTTAGGATCATTGGCTTGTTGCATGATCCACGTTCTTATGACTCATGGTTCCCCAGTTGATGGACTGATATTTTCTTTAGTATTTACTGGTATAATTCAGATTTTGCTGCTCCATCAATGACAGCAAGCTGTCCTGGCCCAGATGCCATGGTACTCCCACCACCATATTTTACAGAGGGAATTTGGTTCTGTATGCTGGAATTCAGTAATTTCCTTTCTTCAAACATAAGGCTCTCATCAAAGCCACAGAGTTCTATTTTGGTGTCATTGGCGTCAGCCTTCTGGTTTGTCCATGTGATCTTTAACAAACTGCAGAAGAGCGGTGGTTTTGTACTTGAAACTCTGCCAAGCGCACCATTGTTGCTCAGTCTTCTCCTGATGGTGGGCTCATGGGAGGTCTTCACTTGTTTAGAAGTTACCCTGGGGTTCTTTGTAACCTTGCCAACCATGTCTTGCTCTTGGAGTGATCTTAGTTGGTCAACCACTTTTGGGAAGAGTAACAGTGGCCTTAAATTTCCTGTATTTGCACACAATCTGACTCACAGTTGATTGATGGAGTTCAAACTCTTTAGAGATGATTTGGTAACGTTTTCTAGCCTAGTGAGCATTAACAACTGTTTTTCTGAGGTCCCCAAGATTTCCTTTGTTCATGACATGATACACTTCCAAAAGTGTGGTGTTGACACTTTAATAGATGCATGTGGCTTTCCACTCACATCTGATTCTCATCCCATGGATTGAAAATACCTAACTCTAATTTCACCTTCAAATTACCTGCTAATCCTCGAGGTTCACATACTTTTGCCACTGACAGAGTCATATTGGATCATTTTCCTCAATAAATAAATAACAAGTAAAATATGTTTGTCTTATTTATTTAACTGTGTTCTCTTAAGTACTTTCAGGACTTGTCTGAAAATCTGATGATGTTTTAGGTCATAATTATGCAGAAGTATATATGTATATGTAGAATATAAAAAAAAGCCACCAACCCTAAATGATGACCTCCTCTCTGTTAAAACAACATATGATTTTGCAGAATGGAAAGCTGGGTTAGAGGGACATATTGTTTTAGGGCGCTGGATCGCTGATCCTAAGGTTTGGGGTTTGAGTCCCATTCTCAACAAGGTTGTCACTGTCAGTGCAGCTAACTGGGTTATCAAAGGCAGGCCATGTCTCTCAGTGTCTATGGTGAGAGATTCATGTAAAAGAACCATTGCTGACTTTTGTAAAGAGTAGCTGCAAAGACTTCAGCGTGTTTCTGTCCCTTGCTAAAGGGTTGTGTCAGGAAGGCCATCCGATGTAAAAACCTATGCCAAATCAAATGTGCGAATCATTCGCTATTGCGACCCCTGATAAAGGGAAAAAAACCGAAAGGAAATCTTTCAATCACAGTGACACCAGAAAAATGTGTCTTTTAGCCCGAGTATGCAAAAGAGGGCGGACAGTAAAAGTGTTCAAAGTGAATTGTACACCTTCACCTTTATGGCTGGAAAGCTATATAAGTTTACACTGATGACTAACGACACATATCTTTTACAGAATGATTCTCTGGAAGACACACTGAATGACACGCTAGCTTCTTACTCCCAAAACGTAAATGGTCACAACATGGTTATTCAGCAGCTGGAGGGGGAACTTGCGGATGTCGTTGCCCAGGTGAAAAAACAGGGGGCAGATTATGAGGCTCTACTTAACATCAAGAGTAAACTGGAGGAAGAGATCAGCACCTACTATAGTCTTCTGGACGGTACAGGGCTACCCCTCAATGGGATCACAGATTCTGGATTACCTGAAAATGGCGATTTTAGAAGCATGGGAGTGCGAGACAATGTCAATCTTAAGAATACTGGCTCACCAGACAGTGCCAATACAGGAGGCAACGGCCTGGGTGATGAAAGGTAATTGACAGTGAGAGATGTCATATGATTATAGAGATGCACATAATGATGGATGGCAGTGGTGGCCCAGTGGTAGAGTGCTGGATTACTGATCCCAGGGTTCAAGTCCCATTGTCAAAGATTTGTCACTGTTGTCCCCCCCCCTTCCCCGGTGCAGGTAACTGAGTTAAGGAATTCCAGCCATGTCTCTCACTCTCTGTGGTGAGAGGTTAGTTAAGAAACTATTGCTGACTTTCATCAAGAGCAGGCTGCACAGCCATCAGCGTGTTTCTGCCCTGTAATGGCCTGGTGAGCTGTCCAGGGTGTAGTCTGCCTTCTCCCAGAGTCGGCCAGCCTCTTCACGACCCCAATCAGGGAATCAATAATGAAAGATATGATTTTTAAAAAATAATTTTATTGATTATGCTGATGAGGATATACTGTGCACATAACTATGCCATAGCTATAGCATTGTGCTACACAAGAAGCAATTCATGCAAATTAAATCATGTAGCAATGCTCACAGCAAGAAGGCCCTGAGTTCAATTCCCAGTTCAGGTGTTTCTGTGTGGAGTTTGCATGTTCTCCCCGTGCTTGTGTGGGTTTCCTCTGGGCACTTCCGTTTCCTCCCACAGTCCAAAAACGTCCATAGTAGGTTAATTGGCTGTTCCAAATTGCCCCTAGGTGGGAGTCTAAGTGTAAATGGTTGTGTGAGCGATGGCCTGGTGAGCTGTCTAGGGCGTACCACACCCTCAACCAGAATCGGCTGAAATGGGCACCAACCTCCCCGCGACCTAAAATTAGAATTAAGCAGTTCAGAAAATGTTCATCATCATCTTTCATTTTCTGTAACTGCTTAATCCTAATTAGGGGAGGCTGGCGCCCATCCCAGCTGAATCCGGGTGAGGGCAGAGTACACCCTAGACAGCTCAACAAGCTATCACAAGACGGAAACACGAAGACGGCTTTGCAGCTACTCTTGTTGAAAGTCAGCAATGGTTCTTTTACAGCCTCACACCATAGACAGTGAGAGACATGGCCGGCCTTTGATAACCCAGTTAGCTGCACTGGGGGGACGATGACAACCTGTGGTGAGTGGGGCTTGAACCCCCAACCATAGGATCAGCAATCCAGCACCTTTACCACCAGGCCACCACTGCCCGTCAGTTCAGAAAATGGATGCATGGAATTGATGGAGAGTCTCTTACCAAAGGGACTTCAAAAAACCTCTTAGTAATATTTATTATGTTTAATATATAACCCCAAACACCACCAGTTTTGGCTCCTGGCACCGTTACATAGAAATCTGCCAAATAAAGTTACACTCTAGGCACAAAATATCTCAGAGCTGTAATTTAACAAACAAATATCTATTTTAAAATGTATTTTTCATTTTTATTTATATATTGGAAGGGAGTGGTTGTTTTTTTTGTATTTTGAAAATACATATTATTATTATTATTATTATTATTATTATCATTATTATTATTATTATTATTATTATTATTGTTGTTGTTGTGGTTGTTAGTGTAATTACCACCTGTAATTACCACCTGTAATTACCACCTAAGCAGTATTAAAGGTGGGCTCTGTAATGATTAAAATGTCTGTATTGGTTAAATACAGTACGTATATTTCTGTACTGGCCACATAACTTCATTCACCTTAGAAAAGATAAAAAGGTTATAACACTTCACTTTGGCAAATTTTTTAATTTCAGGATTCTGGTAACTTTTTTACAGCCAAAAAAATTAGATCAAGCCTCAATCTTGAAAAAAAACTCTTTTTGTTAAGAGGTATTTTAAGGTCATTTTTAACCACTGTTGAGAAGTGTGTTAGTTTTCTTGGTATTTTATTTGAAATTTGTTCTAAAATTACAAATTGCCCTTTTAACTAAAATGGGCCCAGTTTAGTGTTATATACAGTATAGAGAATTACTCTCTGGAAAGCAGCCAAGGCTCATTTAACAGACAAATGTTTGGCAATTATTTGTATTATTACTCCTGAAATTGTACTAATATGCCTTGGCAGCTAATTGGTTATCTGTCACAGGCTATTAATATTAAGTAGAACCGCAAAAGCACATTCATGTCTACAAGATACAAGCTTATCCCAAGACGCTGAATATTTAAAAGATTATTAGAAAATGCAGGGTTCGGAGCTCTGTGCCTTTCTGGATGGCGTTTTCATGTCCTCTCCATGCTTGTTTCGGTTTCCCCGGGTTACTCTGATTTTCTCCCACAGTCCAGAGACATGTACATTACATCAACTGGCTACTCTAAATTTCCCATAGGGGAGAATGTGAGTCGTTCAGGGTGCAACCCCACCTCTCGCTTGTAGTCAGCTTTGATTGGCTGTAGCTAGTTTTTTAATTAAGATTTTTTTTCATGAACTTATTTTTTGAAATGAAAACATATGAGACATGAATTGTTTTTGTACATTAAATCTGTTTTGGGACGACTCACTTTGATTTGCAGCCTGAAAGGTTATTTAACAAAAACGTGAAATCACACAACAACTTCTTTAAACGAACCGACCACAGCAGTAGAGATGTTTCGAATTTCCAGTGTAGTGTTGTTGTTTACAGAATATAGTGCAGCAAGATAATAAGTAACACACCCTCAATGTTTGCCTTCTGCTCATCTCAACATCTCTCTTTCTCTCTCTCTCTCTCTCTCTTTCTCTCTCTCTCTCAGTGTGGTGTTTTCATTAGAGCAGGCTCTGAGTTCTGGTAAGTACCATGTCATTCTGATTATTCATCTATTCTGATGTTGTGGTTCCCACCCTGTCACTTGTCTGCACTGAACATCGAATTAAACTCGCCCACTTAAAAGCCATGATGATCACATTCTCATGCTGTCCAAACCTACATGTCAGTCTATTTAAACCTGTCACTTTAGCTGAGATTGCTGAAATGCGAGTTTGTTTCTTCCCTGAAGCGTAAGGCATGATCATAACACAATAGTGAATTAAGAAAGGCTTGACTTTCAGAAAGAGTCCGTTTGTTACCAAACCAGCAAACAAACAACAACAAAAAAAGAGCAAATGAAAAAATAATTAAAAAACCCTTTAAAAATCAGGAAGGTCTTCCTGGGCCTTATGCATCTGATATCTTTAAAGGTTTTCTGAACTCTTAGACATTAATGTTCTCAGTACTGTACAGTGTACACTAATAATACTATACTGTACACCTAAATAATATAATCTTTGTACATCACCAATGAAGTCATTCATTTTCTGAACTGCTTAATCCTAATTATAGACACGGGGAGGCTGGCACCCATCTCAGTCGACTCTGGGTGCGGGCAGAGTACACCTGGACAGCTCGCCAGGCCATTGTAGGGCAGAAACATACTGGCGGTTATGCAGTTACTCTTGACGAAAGTCAACAATGGTTATTTTAAATGCCTCTCACCACAGACAAACATGGCTGGCCTTTGATAACCCAGTGAGCGACACTAGAGGAGACAGCAGTGACAATCCAGTGATTGTGGGGCTTGAACCCTCAACCTTGGGATAACCAATGAATTCCCAGATCTGATTAATTTCCTGTATCAGCCGCTCAGTAGTCCTACCTGACAAATCACAGGTTTATACCATGTATATATGTACACATTCCAATCACTCAGACATCCTTCCTTTTAAAAAAAGATCAAATTGTTGCTATGGAGATTTATATTTCACTCTTTTGGAAAGAGTCGCCAATGTCAGCACTTTTGAAACCACTGCTTTTGATACGTCACTGTGCCCAACTTGGTAACTGTAGTCTCTGAGGAAGGTGCTACCCACCATCTTATACATACATGAGAGCATAGATGACTGTGATTGGCCAGTGTCAGGGATTGAGAGAGGATAAAGAGAACATGCACAACCTACGTCGAGAGCATGACCCATTTTGGATTGACCTCATGGACAGTCTGTTTTCTTTTGCATGGTTTCGGATCCAGTGTATGTTTGTTTAATCTTTTGCTTGTTTGTGTTGAAAAATGTGACTGAGTACCGTTGTAGCACATCCACCGTTCAGCAAAAAGTTGTTGTGCTTGAGTCCTGAGCTGGGACTTTTCTTTGTGGAATGTTCGTGCTCTCTCTGCTTGCATGGATTTCCACTGGGTATTCCGCCTTTCTCCCACAAGCCTAACTGATTGTTCCCAATTGGCTGGAGGTGTGAGACTGAATATGAATGATTGTGTGTACTTGTTGTCCTGTGATGGTTTGGCTAACTGTTCTAGGTATACCGTACCAAAACCCCCATGTTGGCTGAGATAGGCTGGGCTTTATGCTTGGCTACACACTTCCGTATTTAATCCAAAACTCAAAAAAATATATACTTTACAATATAAAACTAATAATAAAACTTTGCAATGTCCTGAAAACATCTCATGATGGTTTTTCACTCCTTTATTTCTTACCTAACACACACAGACACCACACACACACACACACACACACACACACACACACGCACACACACACATTCATATTTATGCTAAAGCAAAACATAAGCCTTGTAATCATCTCTGTATTATTTATTCTCATGCAGGGCCCCGTCATTTGATTCCTGAGCCGACGGTCAATCATGAGACGGTGGAAAAAGAGTTGATCCTTCAGAAAAACCAGGAGTTTAATGCTGCCAATGTTGATAAAAATGAAGCTTTAGAAGAAATGAAAGATGATCCTTTCATCCCAGAGGAAACTGAGGAGGAGGAGGAGACCATAAACTCTGGAGTGGAGACAAACAAAGAGCAGGAGGAGAAGACTGGGTGTGCAGTGGAAGACAGTGTACCTGAAATGGAGGATGAGGAGGTGCCAATCACCAAAGAAGAGGTTCAGGTGGAGGAGTCAGCAAGTCCTATGGTGGACACTAAGCTAGTGGAGTTGGAGAAAGCAGGAAGTTCTGTGGTGGATGCTGAGGAGGAGAATGTAGAGGAAGCAGCAACTCCTGTGGTGGATGCTGTGGAGGAAGCAGGAACTCCTGTGATGGATGCTGAGGAGGAAAAAGTGGAGGAAGCAACAACTCCAGTGGTTGGTTCTGAGGAGGAAAAAGTGGAAGAAGCAGCAAATCCAGTAGTTGGTGTTGAGGAGGAAAAAGTGAAAGAAGCAGGAAATCCTGTGATGGATGCTGAGGAGGAAAAAGTGGAGGAAGCAACAACCCCAGTGGTTGGTGCTGAGGAGGAAAAAGTGGAAGAAGCAGCAAATCCAGTGGTTGGTGCTGAGGAGGAAAAAGTGGAGGAAGCAGCAACTCCTCCTTCAGATGCTGAGGAGAAAGTGGAGGAAGCAGGAACTCCTGTGATGAATGCGGAGGAGAGAGTGGAGAAAGCAGGAACTCCTCTGGTGGATGCCGAGGTGAAGGAGGAAGTGATTCCTGTGGTGGATGCTGAGCTGGAGAAGGAAGCAAGTCTTGTTGTGGACACACAGGTAGAGGAGGAAGAGAGTCTCGAAGTGGACGCTCAGGCCAATGAGGAGGTGTGGTCAAAATCCACTGTTGAAAACAATCAGGACGAGGAAGAGGAAAAAGGGATCGAGCCTGAGAACCCAGAGGCGGAGCCTTTGCTGAATGAACAAGAATGAGGTTTCCACTGTAGTTGCATATCTTCAATGGAGTCAATGCTCAGTTATAAATCACTGCCTTAATCTGTTTTCTACATTTCTCTAGTGTGCACATCTGCCTGTTGTCTCACTGTACAACAATAAAACAAGTATACTGTAATCTTTGAAGCCTACAGCTTTGTGCATGCATGCATATATATATACATACACACACACACACACTGTATGTATATATATATATATATATACATACACACACACACACACACACTGTATGCATATATATATATATATATATATATATATACACACACACATATAGGTAGTTAGGTAAAGTCTGTTGGGTTTTTACACCTGAGCCGAGTGACTCATCAGGCCGGTGCTTATCCCTGGTTTCTGTCGCGTGAAGCGACCGGGAGTTTAACTCCTCCTGGATGGGACACTAGTCCATCGCAAGTTACCTTCCCAGTATATTTTTACTGGTACCCATTTATACTGCTTGGTGAACAGAGGCACATTGTGGTTGAGACCTTGCCCAGGGGTCTTAGCACAGTAAGGGTCTCAGTGGGATTCGAACTCACAACCTCCCGGTCATGTGCACGGCACCCTAACCACTACACCACCAGCCCCACAACATATACATACATACATATAAACAAATATTTATATTATATTATATTATATTATATGCGGGGCAGTGGTGGTCTTGTGGTATAGGGCGCTGGATCGCTGATCCAAAGGTTGGGGGTTCGAGTCCAAGTATCCGCAAGGTTGTCACTGTCCCCCCCAGTGCAGCGAACTGGGTTATCAAAGGCGGGCCATGTCTCTCATTGTCTATGGTGAGAGGCATGTAAAAGAACCATTGCTGACTTTCGTAAAGAGTACGCTGCAAAGTGGTCAGCATGGTTCTGTCCCTTGCTAAAAGAATTGTGACAGGAAGGGCATCCGACGTAAAAAACCTCTGCCAAATCAGACGCACGAATCAGATGATTCGCTGTAGCGACTCCCGAGTAAAAAAGAGAAAAAGCCGAAAGGAAGACAGACAGACAGACACACATATATTATATATAAATGCAGCCGCGTTGGGCACAAACCAGTGTCTGCCCCTCACGCCGGTCCCAAGCCCGGATAAATGCAGAGGGTTGCGTCAGGAAGGGCATCCGGCGTAAAACAAATGCCAAATAAAATATGCAAATCACAAGAAAGAATGACATACCGGATCGGTCGAGGCCCGGGTTAACAACGACAGCCATCAGTGCTGTCAACCAACAGGGTGCTGATGGAAATTGGACTACTGTTGGTCGAAGACAGCGAAGAAGGAGAGGCGGGAGGCGTGTCCGTAGCCAGAGAGAGAAGAGGAAAGGCATGAGTCTAGGACTGAGAGTAGGGACTTTGAATGTTGGAACTATGGCCGGAAAAGGTACAGAGCTGGCTGACATGATGCAGAGGAGGAAGGTGGACATACTGTGTGTTCAGGAGACCAGGTGGAAAGGTAGCGAGGCTATAAGCATAGGAACAGGGTTTAAGCTGTTTTTTCATGGCGTGGATGGGAAGAGAAATGGAGTCGGAGTCATCTTGAAGGAGGAGTTTGTCAGGAGTGTTCTAGAAGTGCAAAGAGT
Source organism: Plotosus lineatus (assembly GCA_024760905.1). Taxonomy (NCBI): domain Eukaryota; kingdom Metazoa; phylum Chordata; class Actinopteri; order Siluriformes; family Plotosidae; genus Plotosus; species Plotosus lineatus. The sequence continues at coordinate 36,889,970 of CM045729.1, read as the reverse complement.
GTCTGACAGAGTGATGAGTCTCAAGTTAGAAATTGAAGGTGTGATGTTCAAAGTTGTTAGTGCTTATGCCCCACAGGCAGGATGTGAGCTAGAAGAGAAGGAGAGATTCTGGAGGGAGTTAGATGAAGTGATGCAGAGTACCCCCAGAGGTGAAAGAGTGGTCATTGGGGCAGACTTCAATGGACATGTTGGTGCAGGAAACAGGGGACGAGGAAGTGATGGGTAGGTTTGGTATTCAGGACAGGAACGCAGGACAGATGTTGGTAGATTTTGCAAAAAGGATGGAAATGGCTGTGGTGAATACTTTCTTCCAGAAGAGAGAGGAGCATAGGGTGACTTATAAAAGTGGAGGTAGGAGCACACCGGTAGACTACATCTTGTGCAGCGATGTAATTGAAAGGAAGTCAGTGACTGCAAAGTAGTAGCGGGTGAGAGTGTTGCCAAACAGCATAGGATGGTGGTGTGCAGGATGATGCTGATAGGGAGGAAGGTGAAGAAGGCAAAGGTAGAGCAGAAGCCAAAGTGGTGGAAGCTGAAAAAGGAAGAGTGTCAGATTATCTTCAAGGAGGAGTTGAAACAGGCTTTGGGTGGTCAGGAAGTGCTTCCAGATGACTGGACAACTACAGCTAATATGATCAGGGAGACAGGTAGGAGAATACTTGGTTTGTCACCTGGAAGAAAAGTAGATAAGGAGACTTGGTGGTGGAATGAGGAAGTGCAGGAGTGTGTACAAAGGAAGAGGTTAGTTAAGAAGAAGTGGGACATTGTGAAAACCGAAGAGAGTAAACAGGAGTACAGGGAGACACAGCGTAAGGCAAAGGTAGCAGTGTCAAAGGCCAAACAGAGCGCGTATAATGACTTGTATGCTCGATTGGAAAGTAAAGAGGGAGAAAATGATTTATACAGGTTGGCACAGCAGAGAAATAGAGATGGGAAGGACGTGCAGCAAGTTAGATTGATAAAGGACAGAGAGGGAAATGTAATGACTGATGACAGAAGTGTGCTGGGAAGATGGAAACAGTACTTTGAAGAGCTGATGAATGAGGAAAATGAGAGAAAAAAATAGTAGAAGGAGAGTAGATAAGAAGACTTGGTGGTGGAATGAGGAAGTGCAGGAGTGTGTACAAAGGAAGAGGTTAGCTAAGAAGTAGTGGGACATTAAAAGAACCGAAGGGAGTAAACAGGAGTACAGGGAGACACAGCGTAAGGCGAAGGTAGTGGTGTCAAATTCAAACAGAGGACGTATGATAACTTGTATGCTCGGTTGGAAAGTAAAGAGGGAGAAAATGATTTATACAAGTTGGCAGAGAGGGAAATGTATTGACTGATGACAGAAGTGTGCTGGGAAGATGGAAAGAGTACTTTGAAAAGCTGATGAATGAGGAAAATGAGAGAGAAAAAAGAATAGAAGCGATGACTGTTGAGGACCAGGAAGTAGCAAAGATTAGTAAGGGTGAAGTGAGGAAGGCATTGAAGAGGATGAAGAATGGAAAGGCAGTTGGCCCTGATGACATACCGGTGGAGGTATGGAAGTATCTAGGAGAGGTAGCAGTAGATTTTCTGACAAGAACATTCAACAAGGTCTTAGAGAGTGAGAGGATGCCAGAGGAATGGAGGAGAAGTGTGCTGGTGCCCATTTTTAAGAACTAGGGAGACGTGCAGAGTTGTGGCAACTACAGAGGGATAAAGTTGATGAGCCATACGATGAAGTTATGGGAAAGAATAGTGGAAGCTAGACGAAGGGCAGAGGTCAGCATTTGTGAACAACAGTTTGGTTTCATGCCAAGAAAGAGCACCACAGATGCAGTGTTTGCCTTGAGGATGTTAATGGAGAAGCACAGAGAAGGTCAGAGGGAGCTGCATTGTGCCTTTGTGGATCTGGAGAAAGCATGACAGGGTGCCGAGAGAAGAACTGTGGTATTGCATGAGGACGTCTGGAGTGGCAGAGAAGTATGTTAGAGTGGTGCAGGACATGTATGAGAGATGTAAGACAGTGGTGAGGTGTGCTGTCGGTGTGACAGAAGAGTTCAAGGTGGAGGTGGGACTGCATCAAGGGTCAGCTCTGAGCCCCTTCTTGTTTGCCATGGTGATGGACAGGCTGACAGACGAGGTTAGACAAGATTCCCCATGAACTATGATGTTTGCAGATAACATTGTGATCTGTAGTGAGAGCAGAGAACAAGTGCAGGAAAATCTAGAGAGGTGGAGGTATGCCCTGGAAAGGAGGGGAATGAAGATTAGCCTCAGTAAGACAAAATACATGTGCATGAATGACAAGGCCCCAAGAAGAATGGTGAGGTTACAGGAAGCAGAGATAAGAAAGGTGGAGGATTTTAAGTACTTAGGCTCAACAATCCAGAGCAATGGAGAGTGTGGAAAAGAGGTGAAGCGTGTGCAGGCAGGTTGGAATGGTTGTAGAAAAGTGTCCGGTGTGATGTGTGATAGGAGAGTATCGGCAAGAATGAAGGGAAAAGTGTACAAGACGGTGATGAGGCCAGCGATGGTGTACGGTTTAGAAACAGTGGCCCTGGAGAAAAGACAGGAGGCAGAGCTGGAGGTAGCAGAGATGAAAATGTTGAGGTTCTCTTTGGGAGTAACGAAGATGGATAGGATTAGGAATGAGCACATCAGAGGGACAGCATAATGTAAGATGTTTTGGAGACAAAGTCAGAGAGGCTAGATTGAGATGGTTTGGACATGTACAGAGGAGGGATAGTGAGTATATTGGTAATAGGATGCTGAGGCTGGAACTACCAGGCAGAAGGCCTAGAGGAAGACCAAAGAGACGATTCATGGATGTGGTGAAGGAGGACATGAAGGTCGTTGGTGTAAGAGAAGAAGATGCAAAGGATAGGGTGAGATGAAGGCAGATGAGTCGCAGTGGCGACCCCTAAAGGGAAAAGCCGAAAGGAAAAGAAGAAGAAGATACACACCTTTTGAAGGTCTCACAGTTTTGTAAGTTTATCAGCAGCTGATCTGGTGGCAATAAAATAATTTGATCCACAGATAATCACATCACCATTAGACCTTCCACTGCTTCATCTTCTTGCTCACAATACTAGCACCTTGTGTTCAGTAATCATTCTAAATGTCAATATACTAATATTAATTAATGCAACACACTTTTTCAAAAAAGGAAAAAAAAAGCTAACATTTTAGACATGCCCCGTCTTGTTTTCTTTCTGGGGCATCAGGGCCGAGTCTTACAGAGAGGGTGAGGATCTTGGGGTAGAGTCACTGTTCCTTCCCATCAAAAGGAGTCAATTGAGATGGTTCAGGCATCCGATTAGAATGCCATGAGTGCCTCCCTTGAGAGCTATTCCAGTCACATCCAACCGGGACGAGGTCCTGGGATAGCTCCAGAACTCACTGCTGGGATTACCATATACAGTAGTGTGTATGTATGTATATACTAGTGTGTGTGTGTGTGTGTGTGTATATATATATATATACACGCACACACACACACACACACACACACACACATATATATATATATATATATGCATATATACATACATACATACATACACACACACTGTATCCTGTCTGGCCTGAGAACAACTAGGGATATCCCAGGAGGAGAAAGTGTTGCTAGGGAGAGGAGTGACTGGGTGACCAAACCTCAGATAAACAGAAGAAAATTAATGGATGGATGAATGATGTCTTGTTTCAGATAAAATTAATAATCAGGTAAAATGAACACACGGGTAATTTTTCACAACTCATAATTTTTTAATTAAATCACATCAACATTTGTTTTCTCCAAGACAGGTATTTATTTATTAGTTGAAGGCAGACAGGTAACCTCGCACAAAGTCAAGAACAATATGACAGGCATGGAGCAATACTGCATAAACATTTCTCATGAGGTGGCAGATTACAGCAGGATAGCACAAGAAAAAAAAAAAAAAAAAAAAAAGTACCAACTGTCTAATTTACCAAGGGTTGTATAAAAAGTTAACGACTTTGTCAAACTGTGAAAATTCAAATGGAAATTTTAGTTTGTTCCTTGAAGGATTTGCAAGCATCTCGGAGTCTACAAGCGCTGTCTAAAGTCAGGTGTTGTAGCCCACCTAGCTCTCAGCTAGCACTGGCTGGTCCTGTTAGCGTGTCTGGTCAGTGTGCCACCCGAGAAAATGTCTTGCCCCTGCAAAAAGGAAATTAGAATTGGTCACACAAGCCACAAAATTAGACATGGTTAAGGAATTAGTAAACATTGACCGAAAATTATCTGGCAAGTTTGAACAACGCATGCCTGAAACACGTGCATTCTCAATTTACTTCAGTGGAATGCAATCAGGGATCCTTTACTGAGTTCAACAGTATGGACAGAAACCAGAAGCCGGAACAGACTTAACAATGCATGACTAAAACTAGAGGTGACCTCAGAGTGCAATGTTCCCCGACAACACAGTATAAATAATGTAGAAAATATGTCCTACATGTTTAATTGCCAATGTAGTCATTCTATGGTATGTTCCATAGTATGCAGATATCTAATCTGAAGGACTTACAAGATGACTAATGTTTGAATTTTCAAGGTCACTCAGATTCAAAGATAAATAAATGTCTACAGTCCAGGGTATCCTATTGGCTTCCCCCCCACTAATGTTAGTAACATGTCAGGACTTGATTCATAGTTATGAGGGCTGGATCACCCAAGTTTGTGACCTTAGTTTGACCTTGATATTCCAAAATGAAACCATCTCTGGTGCTGACTTCGGTTAGTGTCTCCACCATGTTTGGTAAAAATCCATGCATGGGTGTGGTCAGGATTTTGTTCACAAACTGACAAACACAAACTAATGTTTTCAGTATCTTTGCCAAAACTCGTTTTTTTTTTTTTTTGGGTGGACATAATTGTGAAGAAAATTCCATGTTCAAGTGAAAACAGGAACACTGGTAAAATACTGTGTGCATAACTGCTTTCTGTTCAGGATCTGAAGAAAGTGCTCCACACTCTAAAACAAAACCTTCAGTGAACTGTTCTGACATCTCATGATCTCCAAGTCAAACTACTTTTTACGGATGATATCAGAAGTGACTCTGAGCCATCTCCGAAATATGCACTCATCGTTGCTCAATCGTTTACACGAAGACAACCTCACATTCCGTAAAGCAAGAACTTCGCCACACTGCTTGGAATCAAAAAAAGAGTAATGGAGGGTTTTACAGAACTAAACACCATCTTCCTATCCTGAGTGATCATGATGCTGCAACCATTAGAGGTTGAAACTTTAATTCCAAACCCCCAACAAAGATAAAACACAGAACTCCCATAACATTTTCTCAGAAATTTGCATCCCAGACTTCGTCAGATTCTAGCAGGTGATGTCAAATCAAGACTGCTACTCAGCACCAGCATAAAGAACAAACAAAAAAGTATGAATTACTACCAAGTAATTGACACTAACTACACAAGTATTTAATTCAGATCATTCATAACAATAAATAAAAAACAAAAAAACACAACAACCCACAAACAGAAATATTTACCGTTCCATTTATAACATGGACCCTACCGTTCATGGTTTTTGAAGTGGTAATTACACATGATATCCGTTAGGTCATGCAAAATGTACACCTCAGTGAGTTAGAATTTCTTGAATAAACTCAAAATTATTTAAAATTTCTTATTAAAAGATTACAAAACACCAAATCTGAGATTATTAAAGCCATCTCTATTTCTGATTTAAGGATTATTTTTGAGTAAAATTATCTTGCTGCATCTTGAATTTCACTTGTACAAAAGATTAGGACTGAAACTGTAAAAGAAAAACACAGTTGTGTTCAAAATAATAACAGTCAGACATCACTAACCTGATCAAGAACCGTTTTTGGTAGAAATGATATTTGTACATGGCAGATAATTTCCTATCAGGTGTAGAAGAGTAATAGAATCCAACAAACACAAAAGTCATGACCTGTATGCTGCTGATTGTGTTCAAAATAATAGCAGTGTAGCTTTCAATTGGTGACATCATTCATTCTTTGAAAATCAGGTGCAGGGTATTGTCCTTATTTAAGGAAGGAAGGCAGCAAATGCTTTCATGCTGGTTATAGAGTATTTCTCCCTGAAATTCTGAGGGAAATGGGTCGTTCCAGACATTGTTCAGAATAACAGTGTACCTTGATGAAAAAGATGAGGGGAAAACAAAAGTGAACAAATTGAGAGTCGACTCAGCTCGAATCATCCAAAATGGCAACCAAAACCTGAAAGACATGGAAGAAAGCGAAACTCTTCCATTTGAATGAACGGAAGAAGAGCCATAATGGCAAGGACTCGGCCAACAATCAGCCTAAAAAAGGTCTGAAGTTACCTGTGAGTCCTGTTACAATTAGAAGATGCCCACGTTAAGCCAAGCTATCAGCAAGAAGCCCCCGCAAAGTCCCACTGTAGAAAAAATGCCATGTGCTCAAGAGGTTACAGTTTGCCAAAGAGCATATTGACTGTAATAAACAGAACCAGTGCAACATTTTGTGAACTAAAAGATTATTCTTTTTGAGTCTAGTGGCCAAACACAAAATTCAAGCCACAATACACTGAAAGCAGTGAAACATGGTGGCGTAAGCATATGATACGGGGATGTTTCTCATACTATGGTGTCGGGCCTATTTAAAGCATCGCAGGGATCATGGATCAGTTTGACTATATCAGAATACTTCAAGAGATCGTGCTTCCTTATGCTGAAGAGGAAACACCCTTGAAACACCCCAGTAAACTGGCAACATCTTAGTTCTAGTCCAACAGGAGTGACGTTATGGAGCAGCGGCCCAAACCCCGGACCTTAATCCAATAGAAAATTTGTAGAGTGACATAAAAAAATGCAGTTTCTGAGGCAAAACCAAGAAATCCAGAAGAACTGTGAAATGTAGTCCAATCATCCTGGGCTGGATTCACAGGTGCCAGAATTGGGTTGACTCCATGCAACACAGATGTGCAGCAGTTCTCAGAACCAGTGTTTATACAAATAAATATTAGTTCAGTGATTCAAACGAAAGTAAAATGTTACATTTTTCAGTTTACACAGTGAAGGTTTGAGTTTGTAAAGAATGCAGACAGTGCTATTTTTTGAAGTCTAATATTGACAAATTTCTTTAACACAAATTAGATTTTTTTTTCATGTTTTGATTTGGAATGGAATGTGACGTGGTCCAAATGTATTTGTTTGTCTGGAAATAAAAACTATAAGCATTTTGAGCTTTATTCATTCTTTTAAAAACACTGCTATTATTTTGAACACAACTGTAAAAGTAGCATCTCTTTACGGCTCTGGTTAAATCCTTCCCTGCCCGCTCTTCTTGCTAGCTCTTCCAAACCCATACCACATGAATATTTGATCAGATATTTCCCAGTGGGCTGCGACTCAGTGATCAGTCAGCATTGTTTCCAGATTATATTGGCTACATCAGAAAAATTTCAGTTACTGATTGCTGTTGAGGTGGAAAGGCCATGTCAACCAATTGTTTACCAATCTCACCGTTAAGTAAGTATTTTTTAAATTAAATTTGGTATATATATATATATATATATCCTGTATTCTAGCCATTTTTTCGAGCCATTTTTTCACAGCATAAAACAAAAATTAATAAAGCAAATTTATAACTAATATATATATATATATATATATATATATATATATATATATATCCTGTATTCTAGCCATTTTTTCGAGCCATTTTTTCACAGCATAAAACAAAAATTAATAAAGCAAATTTATAACTAATATATATATATATATATATATATATATATATATATATATATATATATATATATCCTGTATTCTAGCCATTTTTTCGCAGTATAAAACAAAAATTAATAAAGCAAATTTATAACTAAACATAGAACAAGAATAAAATAAAATAATTAAAATAAGATTATAAAGGAATAAAATTACGAGCATCTACCAATTTTTTTTTCAATGCACCCTTTATAGTGTGACTGTTTTTACAGGCTCTCTGCACCTGTAAGTTTTTCAGTATTACTGATTAAACAGGACAAGCATTAATAAGATTAATGAGCTTATGTTTCTCATGGAAAAGGAAAAGTCAGACTTGATTGTAAAACATCACCTGGCCCTTTTCTAGTCCGAGCTGTGAATATCCAAAGCTCTTGACCAGCATGATTTTGTACACTGAACCACTTGGGTGATTGATTATTGCATTTTGCAGACGCCCTTATCTAAAGCGACTAAGATTTTAATTGCATGTATACAACTGAACAGTTGAGGGGTAAGAGCCTTGGTCCATCGTCCAACAGTGACTAACTGGTGGTACTGGGCCTGAACCCTACCATCTGATCAGTAGCCCAAAGTCTTAACCACTGAGAACCACTGTCTCCAGTAGATCTTGCAGACAGCTTCTTTGTTTTTCTTTTCTTTCCATTTATTTTTTTTAAATGGACTGCTGATGGATGACTCCTTTTCAGACAAAAGAGACTCCTGTGTTAACAAGCCATTTAACTGTTTACACACAGGAAACATTAATGACAGGACTTCCCTGTACTCAGTGACCATAAAAGTTCAATCAGCAAACCAAAAATAAACTCCATCCTCATATATCACTGGTAAACCCCAAGTTATGCTTGAAATCATATTCTAAAGCTCAGATTAAATATAAAGAAAAGTTTTTTCACTAAAAAGGTCCATATTTGATGACTCTGGCTGCAGTTTACAAAGTCTGAGCCTTTACCAGCACAACCTCCTTAACTGTGTGGTTTTCACCCTGAAGTAACACAAAATGCTGCAATGTGACTATCAGAGTGTGCAACTTAAAATTAAAAATTAATAACATCTAATCTAGTCATTCATTCATTTTCTGAACCGCTTAATCCTAATTAGGGTTGGGAACAAGCTGGTGCCCATCTCAGCTGACTCTGGGCGAGGGCAGGCTAAACCCTGGACAGCTTGCCGGACCATCGAAGGGCCAGCACTCAACAATTCATATTCCCACTCACACCTGGGGTGATTTGGAACAGTCAATTAACCTACTGTGTTTGTCTTATATACATACATCCATATACACATAAGCAAACCTCGGTTCTCGAAAGCTTTAGACTTTGAACAAATCAGAATTCGACCAAAAAATTTGGATTTATTTATTTATTTTTTTGTCTCAGAAGTTGAACAAAATTCGAAAGCCGAACACGAAACAAGCGCGAGAAAAGTCAAGAAAAACCGAGACCGAGATGGAGGGGAAATGCAAGCTTTCCGGAAGTTGTTGAGCTGTATCACTCTGATAAAGCTAAAGCTAGCAGCACTGTAAACACCTTTACCGATGAGGTCATGAGCCACTTCCGTAAGGTTTTGAAAAGAAGGCACAAACAAGACACGTTAGAAATGTACTTCAAGAAAAAGGACATCCTGAAGAAGAGTCATCCATGCCAAAGCGAGTAGCAAGAGAAAAAACACCTTTGGCTGATTCACCTGAAGCTGTTATGGAAGGAGATCCTCCTCCTCGCTCCTTCTCCAACATTTATGTATGTCAACTGCTCACCACCACAAAAAAGTAAAAATTCTTGTCTTTATTGTTCTTGTGCTTTGACTGTACTATGGTTTTTATTTTAGTGTGCTGTATTCAATAATTTTTCACTTAATTTGCGGACCTATGGTACGAGTTACGGTACCGTTAACTTCTGTTCAAAAGACGACGGAACGGATTAAGACCATTTACATTATTTGTAATGGGAAAAATAGATTTGGAATTCGACCAAATCGGAATTCGAACAGCCTTCTGGAATGAATTATGGTCGGTGTTAGGGGCATGTATAATATAAACAGTAAACAGTGTACATAATTAGATTCAGAGTGTGCTGTAACTAGTGTTACATGGTATGACTTAGCTTGTAAGGGGGTATGGAAACTTCGAGATGGACCTGGTTGCGCATTTGCCCTGGTGGCGAGTCAGGTAATTCAGAAACTTCGAAAATGGAACTTTCCAGAACATTGGGGAGGTTATATTAAGGACCTTGTGTCAACTGGCTCCAGCCTCTTCCCGTCTCGTGCAGCCTCTTCCCGTCTCGTGCAGCCTCTTCCCGTCTCGTGCAGCCTCTTCCCGTCTCGTGCAGCCTCTTCCCGTCTCGTGCAGCCTCTTCCCGTCTCGTGCAGCCTCTTCCCGTCTCGTGCAGCCTCTTCCCGTCTCGTGCAGCCTCTTCCCGTCTCGTGCAGCCTCTTCCCGTCTCGTGCAGCCTCTTCCCGTCTCGTGCAGCCTCTTCCCGTCTCGTGCAGCCTCTTCCAGTTTCTTCAAGGCTCTTCCAGTCTCTTTGGCGCGCTGATCCTCTAAGGAAGCTCATCGCGGCCGCTCATCTCATCCAAGGCGAATCATGGAAACTTCACCCAAGTTTCGACATCCGGGACTTCATCGCCAAAGTCCATCGTCCACATTCACCCACAGCCAACGTGAGGCTGTTCATCATTTGTTTCTGTCTAACGCAGGATAACAAGCCTTTCCCCGCCAGTGCACGCCGCTTCTAAATTTACCATGCTGCAGGTGCTTGATGACTATGGGACCCTTTGTTTAATTTGTATTTTGGTTGAGCTGTAAGCTGTAAGTATTATTTTGCCTTGCCTTGTTTATGTTATTAAATTGTATATAGTTTATGTAGTGGTCTGTCGTGCTTTACTGGTTTCACGGGGCAATTTACTTCAAAATTCCATATAACAAATGGAATTCTAATGAAATTAAATAAAATTAAAATTAAATTCTAACTAAATTCCATGTAACAAAATTGGGAGATCGACCGATAGAATCCATTTGGCATACGTAACAAAATTGGGGGCTCGTCCGGGATGGAATCCATTTAGCATACGTAACATCGGAAACAAAGGTTTGCTTGTGTGTGTGTGTGTGTGTGTATATATGTATATGTATATGTATACACACACACACAGACAAACAGTCAAACCGCACCTTACAAAATTAATCTGTTCCAGAAGTGGTTTCGTGATCTGATTTTTTTTTTTTTTTTTTTTTTTAAGTAAAAGGCCTGATTCGTTCCAAGGCCCCCAATACTACCCCCTAAACCCTTTAAAAACTATAAAAGTATACCTTTTAAGACCCCCATCTGCTTCAATATCGTACCGAAGGTAGACGGGTTTCGGCCATATTCCTTTGCGATATCACTCAACCGCATGCCACAAACCCACTTCTTTTCACTCGCACCGGGAATCACTTACTAGGGACCCATGATGAATGACGAAAAATAAAGTTGCAATAAGCACACTTGAAAAACTCATGAAACAACAGTAACTCTGTCCTTTACGGTTGTTAGACAACCGTGACAAACAATGGGTCGAAGGCACACGAAAAGCATCATGGGTATCATGGAGATGCAGCTCCCTCCTAGCCAATGGGAGGCCAGCGGGGTGAGGTGTTGGGAGATAGCCAAAGGGAAAGCAACTTCAAAAAAGGAAAGCCAATTTCAAAGCAAAATACAGGATGCTACAAGTGTATTAACGTTTCGGGGGATTCGGGCAGCTGCGAAGCCAAGCGCACATTGTTTGAATTTTTGAGATATTACGCTTCATAAAGTGATTTTTTTTTTCATGTCCGGAGATGGAAATTTTAGGTAAATGCGTTTCGTAACTTGAATTTTTCGTTAGTTGGGTCTTTCGTAAGGTGAGGTATGTAGTACATATTATATATATATATATAAACATTCCACCCAGTCAGTAGCGCAAAGCCTTAACCACTGAGCCAAGAGAAAACAGCACTTTAGCAAACAGATGAAAGGGAAAAAAGAAAAAAAAGAAAGAAAAAAAGAAAAAGTACACTTGGGTTTTTGTTTTATTAAAAGGAATTTCGGATCATTGTTCAGAAGCTACAGCTATACTGCCCAGAGAGAAAAGAGGTTGGATGGGTGTCCAAATTCTGTCTTGTTAAAATCCTACATGCGTCATTCGGTGAGTGTTGCTAGAGTGCAAATCATCATTCATAAAAACTGTCAGCATGATGTGGCACAATCACCATCCCATACCGAAACTATGAATGCCGGTTGATACTCAGAACAAAACCTGCTTTCTTGCAAAAGTATTCACACCCCTCAACCTTTCTACATTTGCTCAGTTTACAACCACAAATGTAAATGTATTTTATTAGATTGCTCAACACAAGTGGTGTGTAATTGTGAAGTGGAAGAAAAAGGATACATGGTTCTGAAAATTTTTTACAAATAAAAATCTGAAAAGTGGGGCGTGTCCGATCAGATAAAATGACAATACACACAGGTACTCTATACACAAATATTTGAAAAACATAGACGAAGTGGACATTTGCTGTGATTTTTCCATTGGTAATGTTTTCTCACATGTCAGAGAATTTTTTATTGGGTATCACCATCTCAAATATCAACAGTATGTGGAATCTTACACTCCTTTTTGATCTTCCTAGAAAAACAAACTTACTCTAGCTACTCCTACAACTTCATGCAAGTTAAAAATGTGCAGATTCCTTCATTTAATCATTAATCAACACGGAGATGTTTTCAGTGCGGGATTGAAATTGGTTGTATCGGTGCTGGGTAAAGAGAGATGTCATTAGCGTACATCCAGATCATATCAAATACAGTGGTACCTCACCTTACAAAAGTCTCACCAAACGAAAAATTCAGGTTACGAAAAGCATTTTCCTAAAATGTTTGTCTCAGGATACGAAACAAGTTCACGTTACGAAAGCGCCATCTTAAAAATTCAAACATGCCATTCAAACAATGCACGAGCTGCTCTCCCATCAATGATGTTCAAACATCCCGCCCGCTGGCCTCCCATTGGCTAACAACTGAGCTGTCGTACACGTCACCTTCACTTAAGGGCCATCTTGGACAGGTACACCTGACGCCATCTTGGACACGGATCCCATTGCCTGGGAGGAATGACGCAAACACCTCCCATTGCCTATTATAGAGCTGAATCTACCATGATGCTTTTCGTGTAAGGGACAGAGTTACTGTTGTTTTATGCTTTATTTCTTGACTCAGGCTTTTAACCTTCCATAAACATTTGTAAGATTATAACTCTGCTAAGAAGACATGGTCAACACGTGAGCGCACACAGACACATACACACACACGTGTGATTTCCGGTGCGAGTGAGAAGAAGAAACGGGCTCGAGTGATATCACAAAGGAATATGGCCAAACCCGTCTACCAGCGGTACGATATTGAAGCAGAAGGAGGTCTTAAAGGGTATGATTTTAGAATTTTTTTAAAGGATTTAGAGGGTAGTATTGGACGCCTTGGCACGAATCACGCGTTTTACATGTAAAATGCGGTTCAACTTACGAAAAAAGCTCTGGAACAGCTTAATTTCATATGGTGAGGTACCACTGTAGTATCCTCTCAAGGTAGAGGGCTACTTCAAGCCCATCTTACATTATAAAACTCCTCATATCCCTTTCACCACATCAGAGCATCAACCCAACCATAACATTGTTCTGATACTCACGAAATTGTCTTCATCTCTTTCTTTTCAGCATCAGGGCGAGCGCGGTTCAAAACCTTCAGAAAGTCGGAGGTCTTGGCTCTCATACGGGTGTGGATGTAAGCCTAAAGCAAGAAGAATACAACAGTTACTGTCCCATTCCATTCACAGGTTTCATTATCTACCGTTTCCTCCTGACCATATCTCATTCTCTCCTCAAACAGAAACACTAAACGACTAGAACTATTTAAAATCTGGCTCACTCTGTGTCCAAAAAAAAATTGGTATACATGTCATTCTGTGAGTATGTGCATGTGGGGGCACACGTGTATGAAAAAGAGAACTCACCTTGGAGCACTTGATGTGATAGTGCAGGTAATCCCGAAAGGTGTGGATGAGATTGATGGTGTTTTCTCTGGCATTGGCGTTAGTATGACGAGGGAAGAGGACTAGAGGACATAAAAAAAAATAATAAAAGGTTTAAATTGAACTTGGGTGCAATATAAAGTGCATACCAGGGTATAATTCATTTTATTACATGGGTCATTCTCCGAAATTGGTACCATAAAGTGTGATAGTCACAAATTTCAAATGTAGTCCCTTCATATTGACCATAAATTCATGAACCATTGATACAAAGCCAGTGAGAGAACTACTTCATGCACATAACTGTACTTTTATTAGTAACAAACAAAAAGAAATACATATGGAACATGAAATTCATACTATTTGATTTTGGTGAATAAATTAATTAGTGCTTGACTAAGTGTGAAATAGATCCACTTCAGGAAGAACAGCTCACAGCTCACCGGGAACATGGGTTGGTTTTGTATGTAACTGGCATGGACACCACCGGTTGCCCACGAAACCATAAATTTATATGCGATTCTCAGTCCACATGGTAAGAAACGTATATAAATTGTGAGCAAAATCTTAAGTGCAAGCCCGACAATTTACACCGAGCTGATACTTCGGTGAGAGTACAATTTTCATCTTTACATTGAATTAGATGATTTTCTAATTTTTTAATTATTATTATTATTCACTTCACATATTACGGAATTATTTTGTCAGACACTTTGTTTGTGTCCATGTGGTGTGTTTTTGTCAGGGATTGCTGTTTTAGTTGTAAATTATAAAACAATTTCATTTTAAATCATTGAAACCATACTTTTTGGAGCCAGAAGAGATTAAAAAGTTAGCACTCAGCTTCAGTCAGTGATGCTTTTAGCCAACAATAAAGTAAAAAAAATCTGAGTGTTGTCACGGACTCAGACCTAAATTTTATCAGCCACATTAATATATCTGAAAGTCAGCCTATGATCACTTAAAGAACACATCGAGGATTGAAGGACTGATGTCTCAGCAGGATTGAGAAACAACTGATCCATGCATTTATGTTTAGTAGATTGGACTACTGTAATGCTGTCCTCACAGGCCTCGCTGAAAAGTAAACCAGAAAGGTCCAGTTAGTACAGAACACTGCTGCTGGAGTCCTCATTAAGACCAAGAAGGTGAATCATAACTCCAGGGCTCAGATCTTTTTTTACACTGGCTTCCTGTCTGTCAAAGAATCAATTTCAAAATACAACTGTCAGTTTATAAAGCACTTGAATGGTTCAGGAACAACATACATCTCAGATCTTCTGGTCTGTTATAAACCACCCAGAGCCCTTAGATCTTCAGGGTCAGGTCTGCTTTCTGTTCCCCAGAGTCAGAAATAAACACCGTTCAACGGCAGCGTTCAGTTTTTATGCTTTCTTCACGGGAACAAACTCCCAGAAAACTGCAGGTCTGCTGAAACTCTTTACTTCTGTTAAATCAAAGTTAAAAACTTCATTTGCCACTGCCTTTCATCAATTCCCCCAAACTGCACTGTAAATTCTCTGAGGTTATTTTAACTTCTGTTCTCTTTTTATTTTTCTCTGTCTGTTAGTTTTATTTAATGTTTGCTTTATGTAAAGCATTTGTAATGAAAATTGTACACAAAATATGCTATACGGATATACACGGATTCGCGCTTCAATTCATGTGGCTTCAGTGCATCGCGTTTTTTTTTTTTTTAATGTTCATCAAATTAAAAAAACAAAAAAACGAAACTAAGGAAGAATAGGGGAAAAGGTTAAGAAAAATGCAACAAAAAAAGCCAATTTTGCAAAAAAAAAAAAAAAAAAAAAAACCCAAAAAACCATAAACAAACCCAAAACTTCCAATCAAACCTACTTACATATTTGTGAGGTGCACATCTGTGTGTGCGCGCACGTCTGTATGCGTGTGTATTTATATTTTATTTATGTGGTGTGCATTATTTTTTAATGTTCAATTGTTATTTCTAGAATTGAATATGTATTTATTGATATGATATACATGTATGTTCAGGCTGGGGGGGTTGCTCCTACATCATGAAATTCGGTGGTCACGTGATAACTAACTAACCAGTCAAGATGGCCCACAAGAGGAAAGTTCTGCTGAGGAACACAGTCAATCAAAAATAAATATATTTTAAGTGACTATAAATAGATATTATCCACACTACAATTTTGGAAAGATGCTCAAATCTGTTAAGAATTAAAAAAAAAAAAACATCTATTGTTTGTTTTTATTATGTTCCTGTAAACCTCAGGATCAGGGGATAAAAGGTTGCCTTTTGGTGGATAAGAAATCCATCATGACTATTACAGTAGTATTAAACATTATTAACTCTATTTGTGTGCTGTTTGGAACCATTTATTCGAAGATGGTGCAGATTGTATAGTCGATCTCCACTGGGCACTTTAATGCGTTTTATTCACTACTCATCCTTCATATCAAATACTGCTGATCATCCTCTGCAGTGGTATTGATGTTATTCATGTCCTGAATATTCCTGAAGCTCAGCAACCCACAGAAGATCCTCAATTGATACAAGTAGACATTATTTTGCACACTTTCATGTGAGGGTTTTATATGCCAAGGTTTGAAAATTAATTGTGCAGTTTTTTTTATTTTTTCAATTTACAGGTCAGATATGCACAGTGAGGTGTAAAGGAGGACATGAGGAAATGCAGCGTATTGCTTAAAACGATGTTTACACAGTGTCAATAAACTGGGAGTACTTCTAGACAGAGCCTGCTAAAAATCAACATTGAGTCATATTTTAATAAACGAGATGTAGGCTTTGGAAGGTGTGCCACTGCTTTTATCTAAAGCAAAGCGACAGCTAAAGGGGAAATGGATGTTGACAAGACAGACAGAAAGTCCGCCGTGGGTTAAGCACTCACATTTATACATATCATAGTTCTCTAGCTCTGAGAAGAATGAGGTACAAAAAGGTCTCTTTTGCTTTACCAATGCAAACAAAAAAGCCTGCATTTTTTTTCAAAGCTGACTGTTCAAGAAAAATAGTTGGGAATGTGTGTTTTAACCAAATAAAACAGTTAAATTATATAAATTCTGACCAATGGCAGGATAATACTGTCTGCCAGATCATCAGCGTCATTACAAGTTCAGGACACTTGAGAAGTCCCGTAATACTACATAATACATGCAGTTCCGAAATGCTGCGCCCTATCTAGTGTGATTTGGATCACATTGAGCATGATAGCGACTGTTTGACCCAAGTAGAAAACACACAAAGTGGTCTAAAGTACAACCACCAAAAGACATTTTATTATTTTTTAAACTACAGTCGGCCCCCTACTTACGAAATTAATCTGTTCCAGAGCCTTTTTCATAATGCGGAGGTTTCCTAAGTAGAAGCGCATTTTACATGTAAAAAGCCTGATTCGTTCCAAGGCTCCCAAGACTACCCCATAAACCCTTTAAAAATGATAAAAGTACACCAATTTTGTATGAAATATGTGTTAAAAGTAAAAGAAAATTATTTATTAAACCATTTTATTAACATTTATTAATTAAACCATTATTAAACATTTTTATTAATGCACGCACACACACACACACACACACACACACACACACACACACACACACACACACCAATGTCTCTCTCTTATCTCTCTCTGTCTCTCTCTCTCACACAGACACACACACACACACACACACACACACAATACACATTAAATGTGTATTGTGGCGCTGACTGCGGGCTCCACCCACACGCAGGATGCCAGAGCATTTTAAGACAGGGAATTCAAAGCGCATTCCCTGCTTGGCAGATCAGAGGTCCAAACTCAACTTTAACTTGATTCCTTGAGGGATCGGAGGTCCAGATGAGCCGCGTTTTGCTCACATTCGGCAAGCGCGCCACATTTATAAAACATTTACTGAATTAAACAACTTAAAAAACTAAACTAAAGAGTTAAGCCTCCTTTCATCTCTGACTGACTCTGTAGGCAGTCTCTTTCTCTCTCTCTCTCTCTCTCTCTCTCTCACGCGTGCACACGCGTGCACACACACGCACACACACACACACACACACAACTCTATGGTGTGTTTTGCCGATTGCAGGCTCCGCCCACACGCAACGTGCAGCTGACAGAACAATTATATTTAAATGTTTAAATGGACAGGATGTTGTATTTGTAAAGCAGAATTACAGTACCTGTTATATGGGCAGTGGTGGACTAGTGGATAGGGCACAGGATCGCTGATCCAAAGGTTGGGGGTTCAAGTCCCCACAGGGTTGTCACTGTCCCCCCAGTTAGGGTTATCAATGGCCGACCATGTCTCTCACTGTCTATTGTGAGAGGCATATAAAAGAACCATTGCTGACTTTTGCAAAAAGAGTAGGCTGCAAAGCCGTCAGCGTGTTTCTGTCAGTCTAGGAACCAACACAGCCGTCTCGGCCAGCTGAGCCACCGTGGAAGGGACTTAGGCCTAGACAGCGGGGATCAGTCAGCGCGAACTGTCTCTCGCTATACAAAAATACTCAGCGCAGGCGAGGAGAAATAACTCTTCACTATCTTCGAATTCGAAGAACAGAGCCATCAATCATCAACAGTACCTGTTTGAATGATCAGAGGGCCTGATTCAATATTAACTTGCTTCCTTGCGAGATCGGAGATCTTGTTCAACGAAGCACTCTGTTCATGCTTCTTCTGCTTCAATATCGTGCCCAAATAATCGCCTCCGTGACTGTATTTCCACTTTAAGGTCTCCTTCTGCTTCAATATCGTCCCGATTGTAGAGGGGTTTCGGCGATAACGAAATATAATGCTGCAATGATCTCAAAACAAGCCAACAGTCCTCTTCAACTCTCCTCACGCGTGTGGCAGACAAAAGGTATGGGTCCAGTAAGGGGTACATGTGAGCTCCCTCCTGGCCAATGGGAGGCCAGCAGGGCGGGATGTTGGGTGACAGCCAATGAGAGCGCAACTCGCGCATCGTGTGAAATTTTGATTGGCGCATTTGAATTTTGAATGGCGCGTTTGGCGCTTTTCGTAAGAGGGGGTTGTTTTCGTATACAGAGAACTAACCCAGAGTTTTCTACCCAGGGGGTTTCGTAAGTAGGGGGCCGACTGTACTTCTACTGCACGCTTTCTCAAAAGTTACGAGGAATTATTCCTATCCTGGAGAGTGTGGTCTTTATCATGTTATTGTGCATAAAGCACACTGGATGCAATGAGGAGGTTAAAACTGTAAACATAAAATGTGCTCTGACTTTCATCCTCAGATATCGGTCCAACAGAGATTTTAACATGGCGTGCTTTACTATGATCATCAGCAAAACACATCCTTTCGAAGAAGAGTACAGCTCCAGAGACTACGACGAGGCACCCTGACACTGTTCTGCCTACTGACTAAGCCGCATAAGGTTTGTGTTATTTATCTAATTTGTCACCTGATTGTATCGAGGAGTTTGTAAGTGGAGCTGTAATTCATTATCGTCCTTGTTTACTTAGTTAAACCCAACATATATGTATATATAATATATACCGAAGGTAATGTAGCCGATGTTGTCTCCCACTGCAGCGTCCGTGTCCTTCAACTCCAGAGGAGGCTCTCGGTGGCTGAACAGCACTTGAGGTGCTGTGTGACTTGCACGACGGCCCTCCTTAAATTCCTACGGGGGAAAAAAAATAATCAGCAATCATATTTAGTGTCACTATATCCATACACCCATTCCTCACAAACTGAAGATGGAATGCTCTGTTAGTTTACTCATTCACTCACTCACTCATTTCTGAACCACTTAATTCTATTAGGTTCACTTGGAGACTGAAGCCAACACTGGGTGCACACTGAACAGCATGGCGGACCATCGCAAGAAACCAGAATAACGCATGCAAGCACAGGGGGTACTTGCACAACTATACATATTTGTTATTTTGAGTTTATAAGTGTATTCACACAAGCTCTAGAGGGTGTACCCAGATCTCGCCCAGAGTTGGCTGATAGGGGCACCAGCCTCCCCATGTCCCAAATTAGGATTAAACGGTTCCTCGTCAGGGCAGTGGTGGTCTAGTGATATAAGGCGCTGGATCGCTCATCCAAAGGTTGGAGGTTCAAGTCCCACTCTCGACAAGGTTGTCACTGTCCCCCCCCAGTACAGCTAACTGGGTTATCAAAGGCCGACCATGTCTCTCACTGTCTATGGTGAGAGGTTCATTAAAGGAATCATTGCTGACTTTCGACAAGAGTAGGCCACAAAGCTGTCAGCGTGTTTCCTCCCTGCGATGGCCTGGTGAGCTGTCCAGGGTGTATTATGCCCTCGCCCGGAGTCGGCTGGGATGGGCGCCAGCCTCCCCATGACCCTAATTAGGATTAAGCGGTTACTGAAAATGAACTGAATGGTTCATCATCCATTCATTTTCTGAAGTGCATTCACACTGTGAACACATCACATTGCAGTGTACTACTGATACATGGGTGAAAACCTTCAACAGTCACCATCTTGCCTATGTACAGATGGGGCCTTTGTGATAAAGGCTTACAAAAATGCAAAAGACAAAAGTGAGGAGGAATAATAAAAATAATAAAAAAATTAAATTAATTAAAGTTGAACAACAAGCTGTAGAAAAAAAATTGGAGCAAAACAATTTAACAACAGTAATCACAATTATTTCTCCATGCAGGTAAACACAGTGTTCTATATCAAAGTACATGAACAGCAAATGTGTTGACCGCTTGTGATACTTGGTCCTATTAATTGTATTAATAGAAAGGTACATGATAGTACAATAATAGTAACAGGTACATAATGAGCATCAGTTTCAGGAGCTCCTATAGAGACACTCGGTGCACCATTGCAAGATCTGGACAATTCAATACCCGGATACTTTTCCTATGCAGCCATGATAGCCATGATGTTGAAATTAATGTTGCATGTGGTCTGGCATTATCATCTTGATAAATGCAAGGTCTTCTCTGAAAGAGACGATGTCTGGATAGGAGCATATGTTGTTCTAGAACCTGAATATACCTTTCTGCATTGACAGTGCCTTTCCAGATGTGCAAGCTGCCCATGCCACACGCAGTCATGCAACCCTATACCATCACAGATGCAGGCTTCTGAACTGAGCGCTGATAACAACTTGGGATGTCCTTGTCTTCTTTAGTCCGGATGACATGGCATCCCAGTTTTCCAAAAAGAAATTCGAATCATGATTGGTCTGACCACAGAACAGTTTTCCACTTTGCCACACTCCATTTTAAATGACCCCTGGCCCAGAGAAAACGCCTGCGCTTCTGGGTCCTGTTTAGAAATGGCTTCTTCTTTGTACTGTAGAGTTCTAGCTGGCAAAAGCGGATGACACGGTGGATTGTGTTCACCGACAATGGTTTCTGGACGTATTGCTGAGCCCATTCTGTGATTTTCCCTTACAGTAGTATTCCTGTTTGTGGTGCAGTACCGTTTAAGGGCCTAAAGATCACGGGCATCCAGTATGGCTTTTTGGCCTTGACCCTTACGCACAGATTGTTCCAGATTCTCTGAATCTTTGGATGATGTTATGCACTGTAGATGATGATAACATCAAACTCTTTGCAGTTTTTCCACTGGGAAACACCCTTCTGATATTGCTCCACTATCTTTCTGTGCAACATTGGGGGAATTGGTGATCCTCTACCCATTTTCGCTTCTGAGAGACACTGCCACGCTGAGAAGCTCTTTTTATACTAAGTCATGTTGCCAATGGACCTCACTGGTGGTAATTGGTCTTCCAGCTGTTCCTTATAAGTGCAATTTATTTTTTCCACCCTCTTATTGCTACCTGTCCGAACTATTTTTGAGATTTGTTGACACCATGAAATTTAAAATCAACATATTTTCCCCTTAAACTGATACATTTTCTCAGTTGAAACTTCTGACCTGTCATCTAAGTTCTATTCGGAATAAAATATTGAAATTTGGCACTTCCACATCATTGCATTCAGTTTTTATTCACAATTTGCATAGTGTCCCAACTTTTTGGAATCTAGTTTGTATACTATAATAATACGATACAGTTTGTCACAGTCAGTTGGAGCAGGCGCATCATCATCATCATCATCATCACACTTTCAAATTGAAACACTCCATCTGATGAGTTTTCAGTGATACTCACCTCATGTTGGGTAAGTAATTATTATTTGTATTCATAGCTGATCTGATTGTTACTTAAGAAATAATAACAGAAAGGCAGTGCAGTAAGTTCAAGTCAGACATGATAAAATGTTCCTGTAAAAGCATGCTCTGGAACATACATTCATTCATTCATTTTTTGTCACCACTTGATCAAATTAAGGTCGCGGGGAGGCTGGTGCCCATCCCAGCTAACACCGGGTGAGGGCAGAGTATACCCTGTACAGCTCACCAGGCCATCGCAGGGCAAAAACACGCTGACGGTTATGTAGCCTAAGTCAGCAATGTTTTTTTTTTTTTACATGCCTCACACCATAAGTACTGTAGTGAAAGACATGGCTGGCCTTCGATAACTCATTTAGCTGCACTGGGGGGTGGGGGGGTGCAGTGACAACCCGTTGAGAGTGGGACTTGAACCCCCAACTTTAGGATCAGTGATCCAGCACCTTTACGACCAGGCCGCCACTGCCCCTGGAATACAAAGGACAATGGAGCTATTCCTTCTGTATACAATTCTCATTCATTATTTATTTATTTACTTTTTTGAAAAATAGAAAATCATTGAACGGCATGTGACTTCACCACAGCAGTGTTTAACTGATGATAAGCTGCTGGCTATTACTATCCTTTGCTTAAAACTATTTCAACAGCTCTGGGAGGGGCGACACTTGTTCTAGCTGACGGAATCCCTCGAGGATGAGGAAACATTCAGCATGTTTTATTTTGGAGCTAGACTGAAAAACACACACTTACAAAAGAAACCTGGGTTAAAGAAATCAGGGAAATCGCTCTTTCACACACAAAACTGAATGGCCCGCATGGTTTCAGATGGTTTAACGTTCCCTAGTGGAAAAGTTGTATACGGTATTTACATTAATGTTAAGGTGGATGAGTCAGGACATGCAGGAACAAGGTTTTTTTTTTTTTTTTACGAGAGAGAGAGAGAGAGAGAGAGAGAGAGAGAGAGAGAGAACATTTCTTTTGTTTTGTCCATCCTGATAATCTCCATGGATACACACTAGATGAATACATCTGAATAAGTGCAGTGATTTGGAACATGCCCACATCAAACTGATGAGACAGCTGTGATAACTTTATGTGGCTTATGTTTATAGTGTGCAGTGAATAAGGGAGATGAGTTTGGACACACCCCTGATGGACGCTTGTGATTACATTTAAGCAATTTCAATGTGCATGGTAGGCTTTTGTAATGGTATTTAT
Organism: Plotosus lineatus; assembly: GCA_024760905.1. Taxonomy (NCBI): domain Eukaryota; kingdom Metazoa; phylum Chordata; class Actinopteri; order Siluriformes; family Plotosidae; genus Plotosus; species Plotosus lineatus. Next base: position 36,866,825 of record CM045729.1, on the reverse strand, counting down.
CTGGTTTCATTATTTAAAAAGGTAAGTGATTTAGGGAAGCATCCACGGTTGATGCTAGTGGATAATGTCTGGTTTAGGACATGTCCACTGTAAGTTGTAAGACTATAATGGTTGTGTTGACGTTTAAGCTGGAAAATCTCCAAGGATACACACCTGCATGAACACTTTTCCGATGATGACATCATCATCATCCTTGAAAACCGTGCTGAACACCACAGTAACGCGATCCTTCTTTGCCTCCACATACCTGAAACCAGAGAGGACAGAACTGCTGAGAAGACAGAAGCATTATAAGAACGAAATTGTGCCTTGTTGTGGAAAAATCTATTAACCATAAAGTCAAAACTTCAGCACGAACAACACTGCAGTTGCTTTTTTTTCTCTCATTATACTCATACATCCTGATGTGCTCTGTCACCTACATGGACTCGTCCTCTCTGTAATGGACCACTGCTCTCTGCTCGCCCTCACGACCTTCCTCCTGAAATTTGAAGTACTTTTCAAACACAGAAGCAAAGCAGTTTCTCTTCAACATGCCCGCCTGGTGAATTATCTCTTCCTTATTGGCTGGAAGCACATCCAGGTCAAACAACAAAGACACGTTGTAACCTGTGGAAAAGGATTTATAGTAAGAAGTCAAAAGACCAATGTAGATAATGCCCTCTGTGATCTGAATAATTCTCCATACCATGCATGAGCTGAATTCTAGATCTGTGTTATTATCCATTCAAAATATTTTCAACCAATTCAACATATTCGATGTTAATGATGGATAAATTGATGTGCAGAAGAATTCCAACAATTATTTGTTGGCTTTCTACTAATCACTTGTTCATTTGCCAAACTGCTCAATCCCACTATTAGGGTCGCTGGGAGGTTGGAGCCTGTCTTGGCTGACACGGTGCAACGATGGGGCACACCCTGAACCGCTGAACAGACCGTTGCAGGGCAATACACTTAATCATTCCCATCACATCCATTTCTGTGGCAATTTGGAACAGTCAATTTACCGAATGCGTATGTTTTGACTGTGGGTAGAAATCGGAGAACCTGGAGGAGACCAGCATGAGCATGTGGAGAACATGCAAACGCCACAGAGAAACACCCCAGCACAGGATTTGAAGCCAGGACCTTCTTTCTGTGAGACGGATGTGCTTACTACTACTCCACCGGCCAACCCTTTCCACCAATTAGAAACAGAAAAATATTTTGAATGAATATTATTATCCAGATCATGAACCAATCAAATTGCACCAATCCCATGTATTATAAAAAAGGAGTACGTTTGGAAACATAACAGCTCACCATCTTCTGCTGGCACCAGGAAGTTTCCATAGACCCTCTTGAGTAGCTGAAACCAAACATAGCAACAGTACGTTTAAAAACTGCATGGAAATTATGACCATAGAATTCATCACAGCCTGACAGATTTCTGCATTAATAATTGATAACCACTCATCTCTCTCTCTATATATATATTCTATTACACGAGCAGTCCCGGATTGTCTCTTTGTAGCTGTACTGATAAAGTGGGCTTTAAAAAGGTTTGAAATTTTTAGCCTGATTGACTCTGCCAGCATAATCATACATCATAAAAAAAGATCTTTGGTGTGGAATTGAGACTGGTGTTCAAAAATATCTACATTTTATTCCACTGTAACCAAACACAACCCTAGCTTAAAGGTGGAGAAGGAACTCAGAACAGCTACTAATACAGTAAAAAGGTAGAACATCTTATCACAGTGGGATCATGAGAAGGGAAAAGGGGATGAGCTACAGGGAAAAATACAGACAATGCATTACAGTTTCTGAAGCTCAAATCCAGTCAATAAGCTGAAAAGGAAAACAGTATACAATACGTATGAACTATCTTCAAAGCAAACAGCAAGACGTTGGGCTTTAAAGTGTACCAGTATTACTCATCCTTACAGCATAATTTGTGCATATGTAATATGTTTAACCGATTCAGATGCTTATTTTAACATAAACGACCATAAAAAGCATAAAACTGATCATTTTAACCTGTGATTTGCTAGCAAAGGCTGAAACAATGGTTAGCAGCCGCTTTTCCTCCAGAATTGACATGGACTCATTGGTCCATTTTGTACAGCTCAAGCAAATAAGCAGATCGATTAAGCGAGTAGCATTTCAGGTGATAGTAACCCTAGCTGTGCTCCATACTGAACCCTGAAACGCCAGCCATTTTTCTGCATAACCAACATGTATTTTATATATTGGTTCTAGATGCCTAAATATTGGCTTTACATGAGTAAACTACTTGTCCTGAAAAAATTAGCATATTGTGATAAAGTTCATTATTTTCTGTAATGTACTGATAAAAATTAAACTTTAATATATTTTAGATTCATTACACACCAACTGAAATATTTCAGGTCTTTTATTGTTTTAATTCTGATGATTTTGGCATACAGCTCATGAAAACCCAAAATTCCTATCTCAAAAAATTAGCCTATCTCAAAAAATATCATGTTCAGGTACTCTAAACGAGTTATTAACCTAATCATCTGAATCAACCAATTAACTCTAAACACCTGCAAAAGATTCCTGAGGCTTTTAAAAACTCCCAGCCTGGTTCATTACTCAAAACCGCAGTCATGGGTAAGACTGCCGACCTGACTGCTGTCCAGAAGGCCATCATTGACACCCTCAAGCAAGAGGGTAAGACACAGAAAGAAATCTCTGAGCGAATAGGCTGTTCCCAGAGTGCTGTATCAAGCCACCTCAGTGGGACGTCTGTGGGAAGAAAAAAGTGTGGCAGAAAACGCTGCACAACCAGAAGAGGTGACCGGACCCTGAGGAAGATTGTGGAGAAGGGCCGATTCCAGACCTTGAGGGACCTGTGGAAGTAGTGGACTACAGGTGCCGCATTCCCCAGGTCAAGCCCCTTTTGAACCAGAAACAGCGGCAGAAACGCCTGACCTGGGCTACAGAGAAGCAGCACTGGACTGTTGCTCAGTGGTCCAAAGTACTTTTTTCGGATGAAAGCAAATTGTGCATGTCATTCGGAAATCAAGGTGCCAGAGTCTGGAGGAAGACTGGGGAGAAGGAAATGCCAAAATGCCTGAAGTCCAGTGTCAAGTACCCACAGTCAGTGATGGTCTGGGGTGCCATGTCAGCTGCTGGTGTTGGTCCACTGTGTTTTATCAAGGGCAGGGTCAGTGCAGCTAGCTATCAGGAGATTTTGGAGCACTTCATGCTTCCATCTGCTGAAAAGCTATATGGAGATGAAGATTTCATATTTCAGCACGACCTGGCACCTGCTCACAGTGCCAAAACCACTGCTAAATGGTTTACTGACCATGGTATTACTGTGCTCAATTGGCCTGCCAACTCTCCTGACCTGAAGCCCATAGAGAATCTGTGGGATATTGTGAAGAGAAAGTTGAGAGACACCAGACCCAACACTGTGGATGAGCTTAAGGCCGCTATCGAAGCATCCTGGGCCTCTGTAACACCTCAGCAGTGCCACAGGCTGATTGCCTCCATGCCACGCCGCATTGAAGCAGTCATTTCTGCAAAAGGATTCCCGACCAAGTATTGAGTGCATAACTGAACATAATTATTTGAAGGTTGACTTTTTTGTATTAAAAACACTTCGGATGAAATATGCTAATTCTTTGAGATAGGGATTTTTGTTTTTTCTTTACTTTTTGCCAAAATCATCAATATTAAAACAATAAAAGGCTTGAATTACTTCAGTTGTGTGTAATGAATTTAAAATATATGAAAGGCTAATGTTTATCAGTACATTACAGAAAATAATGAACTCCATCACAATATGCTAATTTTTTGAGGACTAGTATATATGTCATGAATAGCCCTTGTAGTGTTCTTTTCAAAAACTTTTTTTTTGCAAAAAGGGCAACTTCTCGTCACATGACCAGAAATCCAAGCTGGCCACCATGTTATGGATCACTCAAACGTAGCTAACCAGGAGACTCTAGTATTACTCGTCATTTTTGACATTGGATTTGGTTTTGTTGTGTTAAATATCCGACTTACCACCAATCTGACTTATGACTGGTTAGTCGTAACTGGTCTAGGTTGTAACTCGGATAGTGAGTGTATTAACTCAAAAGTAAATCCGCATCCGAGGTACGACCAAGATTTTCAAACTTGCATGAGGAAGCCAATGAGATCAGCTTTGGCACTGGGAAACGTAACGTAAAGCTGATTAGATCGGCTTTGGGCACTGCCAGGGTTAAAAAAAAAAAAAAAGTAATGACCATGTTCAAGAGGGAACTATGGCTAACAATTTTGAGGAAATTGGTATAAATGGTCACCCTATTTGAATCAGAGAGGGAGGAATCTTGTAGACACAACATCACATTCTATTTATTCTGAGGACAAGAATGCTGCCAGAGATGTGTGACGGTAAATACAACATGGCTTATGCAGACAATATTTTGGCAATTCGACTTTGTCATCAGTTGGTTTAGGAACACAAAAAAAATGTTTTCTGTAATTTCTGCACTTCTTGTTTAGCTCAACACTGGCCAATTATGTGTTATGATGCATAGGGTCAGTGACACAGCCCAGTCGATCCAACCAGTGCTGGTCACTACCAGACTGGAACAGCCAATGAAGGTAACAGCTTCTCTGAGCGTGCCTAGAGTCGCAGCACTCGTATGTACTTTGACAAGGGGCAAGGATGGATGTCGCCGGCAGGAACCACTGATGTCAAATGTGATGTTTTAAATAGCAACATTTTGGGGAATTTCTTTCCCACTTCCAAAGCAATATTTAATTTCCATACTGGAAAAAAATGTCAGTATTGAGGTGTAATATTGCTAGTTTGTATGATTCAAAACCTTAAAAGTAAATGTTTAGAAAATAAATCAATACAGGGATCCCTCACTATTTAGCGCTTCAATTCATGTGGCTTCAGTGCATCGTGTTTTTTTTATATATATAAATATTCATTTAATTTAAAAACATAAGGAAATTAAGGAAGAATTGGGGGAAAAATTAAGGAAAATGCCACAAAAACAAGGCCAATTATGCAAAAAAAAACACAAAAACAAACCAAACAAAAACAAATATACAAAAAACCCACCTAAACCAACACAAAACAAAAAACAATCCAAAATCTCCCATCAAAACTAGTTACATTGTTGTGAGGTGTATCTGTGTCTTCTTCTCATGCAATACCATCTGCGTGTGTGTGTATTTATATTTTATTTACATCTTATGCATTAATTTTGAATGTTTAATTGTTATTATAAGCATTTATAGCATTGTATATGTATTTACTGATATTATATTCACATATACATGTACGTATATGTCAGTCATGGGTTGTTGATCCTACTTCGCAGATTTCGATGGTGGCATGGGAATCTCGGTCCCAATTAACCATGGAAAGCGAGGGATCCCTGTAAATAAAATGATTAATGAAAATGGGGGTGTTCTAAAATTTTTCACCTGTAGTGTATATGCTATTGGATTCTCTGTTCTTTTGTTCCCGACTCCTCATGATTTGGCATGCATGTTCTTGACCAGGCTGAGCCTTCATGTGGGAGTCTCCCACATCACGCCTGCTTCATCTGATTTTGCATTCAGTTTGCAAGCAACATGCCTGCACTGCTTCTGTCATGAAGCCCTCGGATGTGTGCTTTGAATATTAGTTTGCATCGTCTGGGAGCAGTGCACCATGTGCCTCATGATACAGAACACTCCAGAACACCCTCGCGCTATGCATAATTCTCATCCTAATTCTGAACAGACTGTCAGACTCTCACACGGGCCCCACTTCCTTCACCGCATCGCAATGGATCCCACACACCCCGGAAATGAACTGTTTGTAAAACTTCCTTTGGGAAAGAGGTACAGAAACATTAAGACCAGCACAACCAGACTCAAAAACAACTTTTACCCCATAGCGGTGAAAACTATTGCCCCTCGACCCCCCCCACCCCCTTGCAATCTCACATATGCAACCCTCCTCCACTGACACATTCTCACTCATTCTCACTCATTCTCACACACACACACACACACACACACACACACACACACACACACTTCAACATCAGTTGGTTGTAAAAAGACACTGAATCCATAAACTCCAAGACTGAATTGCACTACCTCAGGTTCCCTCATTTACGTCCAGTCTAATAGCCTTGCTGCTACTGTTTATTCCATTCCACAAAACCTCACTGTATATATTTTATATCTCAGTGTTCAGTTCTCATTCATAGGTACTAAGTTCACATTTCTATTTTATATTTTGACTTAAAGTTTACTGTACACAATTATTTGTTTATATTCTGCTCTTGACAGTGTTACAGCTTGTCTGGTTTGCACCTGTTAATGCTGAGAGCTTCGTGTGAACTTTTGTTAAATTTCTTATGTGAGAACGTCAAAGACTCTTGAATCTTGACTGTGATTCCACACAGTCATCAGAGGTAGCACCCGACAGGGTTTAAGTCTAGTTGAATGTGTATGACTTCCTTTGTCTGAGGTGAGTCAGGCGACTTCCTGTTACCAAACCACACAACGTTTTAGAAGTCCTGAAATGTAACCATCCTCAAAAATAGCTCGAATGGTTACAGAAAAAAGACGCACAGTGCTGCTTCACCATGTGACAGCACTAAAAAATATTTACTTAAGTCATCTGATTGATAATCACTTCCAGATTAGTCTGTTCTTACATAATGGGAACTTTGAAAACTCACATGAGCAGACTAATATCCAAAGAAAGAAAACTGATAACGAATAAAAACAGAAGAAAGCTGGTTTCTCACAGTGTACCCCAGTCTCTCCATGACTGTAATGGTGTTTATTTATTCCATCAGATCATCGCTGAACATTTGCCTAAAATTGGACAAACACCCATTTTCATCTTACAAATGGGTTAATTTTTAGACTATTACCCTTCCCAATTTGTACACAGTCTATTTGACTGTTATTCAAAGTGTAATTACTGTCGCACATCAAAATATTAATATTCTGAAGTAATCTTGCAAACAATGATGTTTGGTGACCACAATAGATTTTGTCAGCCATCGGACTGTACCAGGCAGATCCCAGGGAAGTTTTGTAGTTCAGAAGCATTAAAGGGTACCTTGCTCTTTAAAACGATCATGAGTGACATTAGCAGTTCCTAAAGCAACATCAGTCCTTGCCCAATATAAAGTACATGCAAGTGCCACCAATACTACAACTACTACTAAACATGCACAAAAACATATCGCCTTTTTCATTGGCTGTTCCAGCCCTGGTGGTGACAAATTCATTGTTTTGTTCTCTTTGCTGGGCTGTGTGCACCAGATACCAGTCTAAAAAAATAAATAAATAAATAAAAAAAAACCACTGTCCACCAGTTGAGCTGTGCTGTCAGGAAATTGACTGAGTGCAGAGCATACAACTGCACAAACAACAAATGTAGAAATCATGGAAAACATAACATCGGCACAGGCCATGCTCTGAAAATGTTTCCTTTCGGAGGCAATTCAGTATTCTGAAGACCACTTCAACCTGACATGCTATCAGTATGACCAAAAAGTCATTGGATGACAAACAGATGAGAGCAGCAACTCATCAAAAAAGTAAAGATTTTAAAGTTTACTTGTGCTGGACAACCCAGCCCAATAGGTCACTCTCGGGTGTTCTGCTTTAGTTCAACCCCCTCTAGGAATCCATGGGATAAAACTGCTCCGTTTTGTGCTTTTTATTTATACAGTGGTACCTCACTTTAACGAAAGTCTCACCTAACAAAAAATGCAGGTTACGAAATGCAATTTTTGTCTCTGTATACGAAACAAGTTCATGTTACGAAAGCGCCATTTTAAAAATTCAAACGCGCCATTCAAACATTCAAACAATGCACGAGCTGCTCTCCCATCAATGACGTTCAAACATCCCACCCCGCTGGCCTACCATTGGCTAGGAGGGATGACGCAGCTCCCTCCCATTGGCTATTATGGAGCTGAATCTAACATGATGCTTTTCGTGTAAGGGACAGAGTTACTGTTGTTTTATGCTTTATTTCTTGACTCAGGCGTTAAACCTTCCATAAACATTTGTAAGATTATAAATCTGCTAAGAAGACATGGTCAACACACACGTGCGCACACACACCCGTGTCATTTACGGTGCAAGTGAGAAGAAGAAACGGGCTCGAGTGATATCACAAAGGAATATGGCCAAACCAGTCTACCATCGGTACGATATTGAAGCACAAGGTGGTCTTAAAGGTATGCTTTTATAATTTTTAAAGGGTTTAGGGGGTAGTATTGGGGGCCTTGGAACGAATCATGCGTTTTACATGTAAAATGCGGTTCAAGTTATGAAAAATGCAGGTTACGAAAAAGGCTCTGGAACGGATTAATTTCATTAAGTGAGACACCACTGTACTTTAAAATAAACTCTGCATCACATCATGCATGAACTATGCTGTAAGAAGGATGAATACCACTCCTCTTTAAGGTAACTTATTCTCCAACTTTGAAACACTTTCTGTCTCACGATATACAAAATACACCATATCCATAGCATGCACTACCAGGTCGAAATCCCATATTACTCTGCAGTACTTACCCAATAACCATTGTGTATTGCTACAGTTTAGTTCAGTGCTTCTCAAATGGTGGAGCGCGGTATGATGGCAGGGGGGCGCGTATGACCCTGGGGAACATGCTTTTCTGGAATAGAGTACAGTGAGTCGTCAACTTACGACCGCGTTTGGTTTCGGCAGACCGGTCGTAACTCAATCTGGTCGTATGTCGACTTTCCATCCAAATACACTCACGCCAAACAAAAACAGATGAATAAAAATCGCGCATTTAAATCTATACATCTATTTTCAATTCCACGTCAGTGTGACACGCAGCCGAGAGCCAATCCTTTCTGTACTCTACTGTACGAGCGGGTCCCATAGCTTCAAACTCCAATTTTATTGGATTATAACAACAGCCACAGACTGCACGTGTTGTTTGGGTAAAGAGATAAATTTCCCTTGCTTTGATCGGCTCATTTCCACGAGGCCAAGCACAGCTGGCAAACAAACATAAAAGGACAGACATGGAAAAACTTCAACCCGTAGAGCAGCTGATTGCCAAAACTTGGGACACTGCAGCGTGTGAGTCCAATAAAATTAGAGTTTCAAGGTATTGGACCCGTCCACACAGAAAGGATTGTCTCTCATCTTCGTGCCACAGTGACGTGGCATTGAAAGTAGATAAATAGATTTTCTCTGAGCAGTTAGAAAGTGAAGCTGCATCATCTCCTGTTTGGCCTTTTAAGATGCTGGCGCTGCCGGCAGCCCAAACAACTGTCGTGTGCAACACTCGCACTGCACTGCCATGAATCATGCTTCACCACTTTTGCTGTCATAAAGTCGATCAGACGTAACTCGCATAGGTCGTAAGTCGACGACTCACTGTACAAGAATTAAGTGTGATTGCACCTCCACTCCAGTAGCCAGCAGTGGCGCTCTCATTGTCGCGCTATGATGTAGCGTTTTTTCACACGAGCAAATGATATGAAGTGCAGTAAACAACCCCTCAAGAAACAACATGGAAAAATTTCTAACAGGAACGAAGAGAAAGGTGGAGTGGGACGGAGATATTGAGACATAAATAAGTTGAATGAATTTAAATAAGGATGTATTTTTTTAATTTCAGGCACATTGGTGCACTTTAAATCTTTTCTATTACAGATTAAAAAACACTGTTAATTCAGTTTTTTATTTTTTTTGTAAGTTGAACTATATTTCTTTCTTTTTATTTTTCATGTTAATAAAGATACAATGTTATGCAGAGGTGTACTAATAATTTTATAGACAAATAATACTTTTATAAACAAATTTATAGTCGCTCGCAAGGTAGTGGGATGGAGGGCGTGAAATGTTTTTTTCTTCCTAGAGAGGGCTCCACATAAAAAATTGAGAAGAACTGACAGTTATAAAATGTAAGGAATATTTAAGTGGGTTTGTAAATGATGGTGCTTAAAGGGAACAAGCCACAGCGTCATCTTCCCGTAATTAAGTAACCCGTAACTACATTTCTGAAACAAAGAATCCATTTACTGTCCTATATTTATTCATATTTATCAACATGAACACAAATATTAACAGTTCGTCACACTCTATAATGTCAGTGCTCTGTGATAACTCCCACAAGTCAGCAGTGAGCAGCGGTCCATACCTCATCAGCGCCGTGCTCCTGCAGCTCTTTGTAGAACTTCAGTGAAATGCTAATCATCACCTTGGTCTTGTCACCATTAGGGTTTGAGATGTGGTACAGCACACCATCAAAATCTACAAAAAACAAAACATACATTGTGTAACTGAAACTTACTTCACAATATTTCTATGAATAACTGTGTTGCATTTACAAATAAACCTAACCTTAACCCTTTTTCTTTCCAATTACTCCTTTATGTTTAAAGGTGACCGTTCACTTGTGAATATTTGTGTTTACTTTTGCTGAATACAAAAGTTTACCAAAAAAAACCCACTCCTGCTCACATGCTTAGTATCTCTTACTCACCTGTTTTACTTCTTGTTTTGGTTTATGTCTGTTCATAATAATAATAATAAATAATAATAATAATAATAAAAATAGACCACGGGGTCCAGACGTTATGACAAGTCCAATATATAAAAAGTGTCCTTGAAATAAGGTCAAGGCCACCCATAGACGATCCCACCCTATTCACCCCGAAGTGGACCCATATACGAAATTTTGTAATCCTTAGTCATTTCCTTTGAAAATTACAATTAAATCACTAAACATAGCTATAGCTCGCGCCCAACCATTTGAGGGAATGATTACGTGTGATTACTTGGCAGCGCAATACCCATTCATATGTCATCAAGTGTTCTGTGTTTTCACTGACCTCAAGATGGTGTTTATTCACATGGTTCAGTGGTCACTGACAATTAGTACAGAAGAAAGCAGATAGTTTCAGAAAAATATGATGACATGGGGGTCAGCAGATGAATCATTCATTTTCTGAACCACTTAATCCCAATTAGGGTCTCAGTGAGGCTGGTGCTCATCTCAGCCAACTCTGGACGACGACAGAGTACACCCTATACAGCTCACCAGGCCATCGTATGGCAGAAACATGCTAAAGCTATGCCGCTACTCTTGATGAAAGTCAGCGATGGTTCTTTTACACCTCTCACCAGGCAGTGAGAGAATTTGATAACCCAGTAAGATGCACTAGGGCAGTGGTTCCCAACCTTTTTTTTACTCCTGCACCCCTAAAAAAGATGTTGCCCTGACCTCACACCCCCTAAATTTTATACTTTGTTCAAAGATAAAGGATGTGGAATCATACTAAATTTTATCAAAAGAAGATATTTATTTCAAAAGTTACAGCCCCGCTTCTCACACCCCCCTGGAATGATGTCTCGCACCCCTGGTTTGGAACCCCTGCACTAGGGGGACAGCAATGACAACCAATGACAGTGGAGCTTGAACTCTCAACCTTGGGATCTGTAGTCTAGCACCTTACCACTAGGCCACCGGTGAAAGTAATTTTGACAGAAAATATATTTGGCGATGCCGGAGGCTGCAGCTGCAAGGCATGAGCTGGTGTAGCCATTGGCCTACCTTGTACAGAGCATAGGGAGGGTACAGGAAGGGGTGTCACATCATCCAGAAAGCTTTTTTAAAATGTACTGCGCAGAGGTGCATTCTGAAGGGTCGTGTCATCATAAACCATATTCCAGTAATGATTATACGGCACATTAAAAAACCAATGATAAAAAACTCTTCAGTGGCATTTTACAGACCTGTCCCCTTTAGTCTATACAAGTTCAATTTAGAATTATACAAAATAGTATGTGTTACTTGTGGATCTAATAGTTCAATCAAATGTTTGTAAACTACATATAACAGACTTTAAATTATTTTATTTCAATGCAAGATAAAACAGATCAGGATAGAATTTTGTCAATTAACCAAAAACCATTCCCCAAAAAAGAAAAAAAATCTTCCCTGTGTTTTATATGAGAAATTGACCATTTTTGAATGGCAGTCTATGAAACTGGAAATCTTTTGCAGTCTGTCCCTAACGGATCCCGGTGGGATTGCACTTTAAGAGTAAGATTCACGGCCCAGCTTGGGTGGATGATGCTGCTCGATAAATACATACACATGTTGCCATTGTGACACCTTTTAGCCATTTCATTTTGACGGAATTCCGTTTGTCCATCCAGAGACCAACACCTATGTAATCGGCCTAATGTGCCCATTTTTTGACTGGGGAAGGAAATTCATGCAGGCACAAGGAGACAACTGTGAACAAATGCAGTACGTATAATATTCACGGTCATACACACAACCATGAAAAAAAAACATTGTGAGTCAGTGTGCTGCATGATTTCATGCTGTCAACATCTGTATGTGTGCCACATGTGGTTTTCTGACGATGAGAACAGACAACCCTCCTCAAACTCTTAATCTGCTGTGGAGACCCATGAAACATTTCAGAAAGTCTATGGCAATGAGTTACTGAGCTCCATAAAGTATACTGCTTATAATTCATGCTTCAAAAGAGAAAGAGCATTGAACACTGGACAACAATGAGACTCAATTTCTCAGACCTTTTCCAGAATTGTGGTTGCGCAGCACTTCGAGGCTTCCATTACCAGCTCCCAGAGTTTGTGACACATAATTGATGTTTGCTCTGGTTTCAAGTTTGAAGTCCACAACAAAATGCACAGGTGCACATCGTCACAGAAATGTGTAGAACACAGTTCACAATATTGGCCATATGACGTTAAGCAGCACAGAATGTCGTGGAAAGATTCGCCCCTCATCTACATATTCACTGAGAATAAGCAAGGAGCAGCTACAAACTTCATAGGTCTTCCTGTGCAATTTTTTTTTTTCCATTGGTGAGTCCAAGAGTGAATCTCAAGCGTGAATCCTGGCCTCTGGCTCTTATGCATTGTCTTAAAAACCCTAAAGCAGGAATTTTATGCCTGCTTTAATTTACTCGTATTAAATTACCTAATTCGTTTTTAATCTGTTCACTTCAACTAGATACACTCATAATTCTTAACTCTCCTATTACTCTAAATTACGATGTCACTCAAATCAGAAGATGTCATCATCTCATTCATGGCACACTGGAAATTCAGTGCACAGATCTGCTTTATCGGGTTCATAAAAAATACTGCTCGCTCCTGCGGCACACGCATCATGCTCCATTCATGCGCTGTAGCAGGGATGTTCAACTTCTTTTCACCGAGCACATTTCATTAAATTTAAAGATAATTGGGGGCCGAATAATCCTTGAGTAAAATGGCAACCATGAAATCTGCATGAGAAAATGACTGTTTTAAGCATTGGTTCTCTTTTCCTTTATTCACTTGCCTTTTCTGACAGTGCTTAAGAGCAACAATCTAGCATGCACTGATTAGCTGTTCACTTGAAATAGGCTGCTGCCACCTACTGGAAGGAAAATGAAGGTTTCTTGGTAATGGTCGATGCAAAGAATGCACGATAATCAAAATCTTTAAAAGCTCTCATGGGCCACATTTTGCCTGTGGGCTTCGAGTTTGACACCTGTGTTCTACAGGAACAGCGCTTTATTTTAACAATGACTACTGCTTATCACACACTTGTGTTCCTACACATACACACACACTTACCAGCAAATGTAACTTCTACTGCTTCAGGCTTGTTCCTGAATCCAAAAGAGAACAGGAGAAAAGGTTAAAGTAAAAATGTAAACTCATACAATGATTTAACACACTTCAAAGTTTTATTAAAAGCGTTAGAATATCTTGGGTTGATGGTTAATAAATGTGCCAAAACACTACTCAGTCATACTGGCTTATCTAATTGTTCATCAGTATAATCTGACATAGGTCTGGATGTGGCCTACTATACTAAAAAAAGGAAATGTCCTTACTAGAAACAAAGACCGACATACAAAGGCATAGATCAACCTGTCCAAGTTTTGCTACGTCTCTACACTTGTACAATATTACCACTGGCTTCCTGTAGCTGCTCACTTTAGATTCACAACACCAATGCTAGCCTACAAAGCCAAAAACGGACCTGCACCCTGCCGCCTCAAAGTACTGATCATCCCATGTACTGCACCGTGTTCTCTCTGATCCACTATCACTGCTAGACTGCTCCTTCCTTCCATCAAGGGACAAGGAAAACATGCATCTAAAGTCTTGTCTGTTCTGGTATCAAGGTAGGGGAAAGAACCGCCCCTAGACGTCCATATGATGCCTGAAAACCTTCTTTTTTCAGAAGTACTTGGATTAGCTCTCGCTCTCTCTCTCTCTCACACACACACACACACACACACACACACACACACACACACACACACACACACACACACACACACACACACACACACACACATCTAATGGTATTCTTATCCCATGTCCTACTGAACTAGTATCAGAATGTGTACAATGATATTGACTTTAACACTTCTGAAACGGCATCTGCCAAATGTTATAAATGTATAGAGACACAATTTGTGCTGAAGCATATTAATGAGGTAATGTACAGTTAACATCGGGTTGATAACCCTATAAGTACTGCTACATAACATAGTCCAGCTGTTTTTTGTCAAATTCTGCACACTGAAGATCTTGAAAATGTTATTCTGCTCCACTGACTTTGATAATTATGAGGGTTGAGTGCATCAAGTATGGACAGACTGAAGTTGGAGGTAAGAATGCAAGGAAACAGAAGACAGGAAGGCTTTGAAGGGAAGCCTCTGTACTGCTGGTACATGCGTTAATGGAGACTAAGTCAGCCTCTTTTGCCACAGCCTGACTTGTGAGCCTTTTTTCTGCCTCATTTCTCTATGTAAAGGTCTGAATCTGGAATGGCAATGATTTTGTCCTGCCTTTATTCAGAAAATTATTAGTAATAACAGTGCTGAGATCGACAGACAACTGGCCAGCATTGTGAAACAAGGGTGTGTGATGCTTTTGTTACTGAGATCTTCGGGTCGGCCTAACGTACTGTTATTCGTACACAAGACACCAATATCCACATGCCATGCCTCCTGTTCCGGAATGGTGCCTCACTATGGAAAAACACATACACTGGTGCAGTTTCAGTTGACCCAGTGTAAACAACTAAATATGGAATACAAGTCTGTCTTCTTTATAAAAAGCTCTTTATTGCAGAATTTTCTTTGAGGAAAATTTTTATTGTGGAAGGGGTTGTCAATGATCAAAAACAGCAATAAAACTGGTTCAGCTGGTTAACTAGACTGGAGGAGGAAGGTGCCTGGGGCTGCTTTTAAACCAACAAGGAACGGGTTCTTCAACTGGTTCAATACACATACCCAGTGCCAATGTAATCAGGGCAGCATCATCAACAAAGAGCGTTTCACAATGTGCATACATTAACTATTAGGCTTCTCAGTGTTCACACTGGGGCTTTTTAAATTTATTTATATATCTGATCTGAGAGAATTGAACAAAAGGTCAAGTGTAGATTATCCCCTGCACTTGCACAGGTGGTGGTGGAGGAAATCATACCCTCTTTGTACATGCATAACCCCAAACACAGTACGCTAGTCATTCATGTTTCCTCTTGTGCTCGAACGGTTCCTAAACTGAGGAAATAGTTTACATTTTTTAAGGGACCCTCAAAACATTACTCTAGGAAATATGATCGTACAGAGGTCCTGCAAGACAGACACACAGTTCTAAGAAAATCGCTTGAATGACATGATTAAATATTTATAGATACAGTTTATGTTAAGGAACATGTACAAAAAAAAAAGAGTTCCTGTTATCACTTCTGTCAGCAAACGACTGAACTGAAAGAAACCCTATAAACCCTCAACAGGAGAACCACCCATCATC
The DNA here is from genome assembly GCA_024760905.1 of Plotosus lineatus. Taxonomy (NCBI): domain Eukaryota; kingdom Metazoa; phylum Chordata; class Actinopteri; order Siluriformes; family Plotosidae; genus Plotosus; species Plotosus lineatus. Next base: position 36,850,990 of record CM045729.1, on the reverse strand, counting down.
ACTCAATTCAATTCGGATGAAAAAAAAATATGCACACTGATAATCCAGTATGAGCACAGCCTTAGCCACCAGACAGGAAGGTGCCCAGTGTTTCCAACCTTTACCTATAGGTCTCAGGACAGACAAAATCAGAAGGCTGCAGTTTGCCTTCTGAGTGGTCAAAGCGCAGAGGCAAGAAAACACCACCTTCAAATATTTGGTTAGGAGAACATACAGACGCTCCACGACTTACGTTTTTAATTGGTTCCAGACGGCTAAACATAAGTTGAACGTGAATGTAAGTTGTTACAGTGACGTATGACGTGTGACGCTCATACTATACTATACATCCATAAATTCCATTACCGTATCTCATAAAACACCCCTAAATCAACATTAATTTCAAATAAGTCCCTTATTTATACCGAGTCACTTCACATGAAGCTTAAAACAGCCAATCAATGCTGACAATATGTGAGGCGCTCAATACGGAAAGTAGTGTACTTGCTGTGGGTTATACTTCCGGTCTTTCAAGTGAGCAAGGGTGCCATTGAACTCGTTGGGAACTCAGCCTGCATTGATTTAAATCACCAGCAGAGTGGAGAGTTCTTTCTTTTCTGGATTCGGGTTTTCATTCATTTTACAACTCTATTTGCTTAACTGAGTATGCATGGTAGATTGTGCCGATCGAGCAGATAGTTAACTCATCTCTGTGTACGAGACTTGCACCCATGCTAGTAGGCTTACGCTTCTGACCAACCATATTTTATTAGGGTTACAAAAGTTCCGCAAAATTGTAAACACAAAGATCACAGAGACGACATCTTAACACAAGGGTAACACGCTATATAACAGATATATATATACACACACACACACACACACACACACATATATATATATATATATACACACACACACACATACATACATAATATATATATATATATATATATATATATATATATATATATATATATATATATATAAAACTGCACTGGGAAGAACGAGGGGCACGTTCAGTCTGTCATTTGTAAACAATGGACGCAGCTACTACGTAGGTATGTCTAAACTCAAAATTTGACTTTTAAAAAAAAAACAACGTAAAACGGATGAATGTAAGTCGGGGAGCGTCTGCACTATTTTCGGTCCTAGACACGAGTTGTGATATATATATTTGTTAAAATTTTATTTTATTTCTAGTTGAAACATGGTGCTTGGAAATGATTTTCTTCAGACTAAATAACAGAATTCAGAAAATAAGCATTCAAAACAGAATATACATTAAAATATTAAGGTGAAAAATCCCAAACGTCCATCTATCTATCACCCATCCATCCTTGTCCGGGTCATTGTTTTTAATTATCAGCCTGTCTTTCTATCTACCTTATTAGTTTTCATTTGTCCATCTAACCATCATAAAGGACAAATACTGCATGCTCCCAAAGTAAAATTCTGAGCCTGAGCACAGACGATGATCATGATTATCAGGGGCTGTCTGCTTCTTACACAACACTACTTTTTTTTCATATAAGCTTCAGAATTCAGAACAGGTTTCATTTCAGGACCCAGACTATGACATGGTAACAGACAGACAGCTTTATTACTGGTAGTGTAAAGTGTCTGTCTGTCTTCCTTTCGGCTTTTTCCCTTTTGTCTCCCTATTTTATTTATTTCCCTTTTTTCCTGATTCACACGTTTGATTTGGTGGAGGTTTTTACGTCGGATGCCCTTCCTGTCACAACCCTTTTTAGTAAGGGACAGAAACACGCTGACGACTTTGCAGCTACTCTTTACGAAAGTCAGCAATGGTTCTTTTACATGCATCACACCATAGACAGTGAGAGACATGGCCCGCCTTTGATAACCCAGTTAGCTGCACTGGGGAGGACAGTGACAACCTTGTGGAGAGTGGGACTCAACCCCCCAACCTTTGGATCAGCGATCCAGCGCCCTATACCACCACTGCCTACAGTGTAATGCAAAGTGTATTGTATTAAGAAAATGAACCTAGCAGAGGTAGAAGGTGCAATAGCCAATGTGCTAATCTGATCTGAAATGATGAGCTGACTCAATCACCAATGGGTTTAACTGTGAAGAAGAGGGAAGTGAGAAGCCGGAGAGAATCAGTGAGCTGTCAGGGGCGGAACCGAAAGCAGTGCAATGCACAAAACCACCTTATATGGCAAAAGAGCGATTTGGAGACTGATTGGTGGAGTCACTTTAAATAGTAAATAAGGAATTAACACCACATTGGCGAAAATTTTACCATAACAGCAAAAGAGATCAATTTGGTACAGAAAACTAAGCTAAATGCAAACAAAACCTCCTTTACATCTGGGTGGAAGCGACCTAAAACTCTATTGGGGAGCTATATAATTTTCAAACTGCTGGCAGTTTAAAAATATTTGCAAAGAAAACGGTCTATTGCAGTCATAGCACTGACTCTTAAAACCTTTTACCAGGTACAGTACTTTTACTTCTAATATTTACAACCACAACAATAACAACAACAGGAGCAGCAAGTACCTACGACTGCTACTACTGCTGCAACTACTAGTATCACTACTTTTGAAGTTCTAGACTCCACTTATTATTAACACTACGTGGCATTTTAAACTACTTGCTATAAAACAAGGCTATATTTACATTTGTCATTTTCAAACGCATCAAATTATGCTAGCTTGTTAGCATTAGCTCCCGTGTACACTCACCCGTTTGCCGCGCTGTCGAATTTAAGCGTTAGCGTCTCTTCTATGATCCGGTTGTTTATTTCCAAAAGAATCATGATGACTAATAATCAGTGTTAAAGTGCTGGTGAAATTAAAAAGATTTAGGTACAGTAAAAAATATTATAATTAAGCCCCCTTATGATGCTACAAGAACTATGCTCCGCTTCCTGTCTTTACTTCCGCATTGAAGTTCAGGCCCCACATCTGTAGGTGTCCATAATTGTGCCTGCAACAAATGGAGACTGCAGTTTGATTTGTGAATTGTGTTTGAAAATACAGTATACTGTTTTAAAAAATTATATAGGCCGCACAGTGGCGTAATGATGAGCACGTCCGCCTCACGGGAAACAGGTCCTGGGTTCGATTCCCAGCTTGGATGTCTGTGTGAAGTTTGTATGTTCTCCCTGTGCTTGTGTGGGTTCCCTCTGGGTACTCCGGTTTCCTCCCAAAGTCTAAAACATGCACAGGAGGTTAATTGGTTGTTCCAAATTGTCCATAGTCGTGTTGTGGCCCTGCGATGGCCTGGCGAGCTGTCTAAGGGGTACCCCACCCTAGCCTGGAGTCAGCTCAGCTGGGTGCTGGGTCATTTGCGTTTGTGCTAATAAAACTGTCAACAGGTGCAATAGAAAGAGGCAGAAGCAAGACATCATCCAAAACAGTCATAGTTGTGTATATATATCATGACTACAGACAAGAGCTCCTTTTTCTACTTTTTTTTTTTTTAATCTTCTGGTGTAGGGCATCCAACGTAAAAACCTCTGCCAAATCAAACGTGCGAATCAGATGATGCGCTGTGGCGACTCCCGAGTAAAAGGGAAAAAGCCGAAAGGAAGACAGACAGACTGGTGTCCTTGTCACTACTGGTAGTATGTGGCAGTACAAGTAGTCCAGCTCATAGAAATAAACACAAGACTGGACAAGGCCCTTACATGGCACACCTTTGAACAGGGATTGATGAGTTGGATATTGAATGCTGTGTCTCAACTTACTCCAGCCAGTACAGTCGTATCTAAAGTACAAAGAAAAACATTTTACTTGTAAGCACTGTGCCTACAGAATAATTACATTCTCTATAACTTATTCTCTTTTCTAGAAAAAAATTGAAAGTCCAAATATTTGTTTAGCTGGATCACTGATCCTAAGGTTGGGAGTTCAAGTTCTCAATGGGTTGTCACTGCTGTTCCTCCCCAGTGCAGCGAACTGGATTATCAAAGGTCAGCCATGTCTCTCACTGTCTATGGTAGGGGTCTCAGCTCATTCAACAAAGGGCCGCATTGGCTGCAGCTTTTTGCTTCAACCAAGCAGCAGCAGATCAATCTCTGTACACTGCACACAGATTGACCAATCAACTGCCTGAAGACTCAGATCAGTTTATTAAAATAGTCATGTCAGGTGCACTACTGCTTGGGTGAAACAAAACCCTGCAGCCACAGTGGCCCTTTGTGGAGTGAGTTTGAGACCCCTGTTCTGTGATGTAAGGCATGTAAAAGAACCATTGCTGACTTTTGCATGTTTCTGCCCTGCGATGGCCTGATGAGCTGAGATGGGCACCAGCCTCTCTGCCACCCTCATTAGGAATAAGCGGTTCATTTTCTGGTATTAGTGCCTCATTCACTTCACAGGTGAAAGCAGGTTCACATTGAGCACATGTCAGAGGTGTGAGTCAGGAAACACCATGGTGAATGTTATGTCGCCGATAACATCACTCAACATGACTGATTTGTGGTGGATCAGTGATGGTCTGGGAAGGTCAGACAAACTATACCATGGGTCATGGCTGTTTGTTGCCGGGATGAAATTCTTAGCGTGATTGTCAGACCTTATGAGGGTAGTCAGTCCTGAGTTCCTTGTTGTACAGGGCAATGCTCAGTCTCATGTGGCTAGAGTGTATGGAATTCCTAGATAAAGAAGGCACTGATGCCGTTGACTGGCCCTCTCATTTATCACCCCTGGGCACAAAGCATGCATCGCCAAGTTTGGTATAGAAGAACTCCACTGGCCAAAATCCCAAACTTCAAGCGTTGACTTGAAGATGTATGGAATGAAGTAGATCAACAGAACTGCAGGTCTTCTTGCTCAACATAAGTGTCTGAACCCATAATACACTTGGAGAGGAACAAGTAAACCACATCCTGCCGAAAAATCCAGCAGTCTGACCAGCTGACCAACTATTATCTCTTTTGGAAAGTTTATGAATTATTGCTACCAATGCAACACTAAACTTGAGGAAACTTACACAACAGTAAGGCAATAACAAAAGAAAAAAAAAACAAATATTTGTTGGCTACATGCCTGAAATTTTTTACCAAGACCCACTAGGAACTGATCAATCTTGTTGGTTTTAAGCTTTTCTGATTACTTGGAAGCTGGTCAATAAATGTTTTCAACATTACAGTAATTTAGAAATTATTGGAATCCAACAGCATTTATCTGAGCTTTAGACAGCAGGTAGCTGCCGAGACCAAGCTGGATTTTTCAGCAGGGCAGTCTTACTCCAAAATTTAATAGTATTCTGGATGATTGGAGATGATTATTTTAACAACAAAGGGCCAACTCTTTGATAATGTCAGTGGTTTTTCACATTAGGCTTAGTGACTGTTCCAAATCAGCCTCAAGTTTGAGTGTTTGAGTGTGTGTGTGTGTGTGTGTGTGTGTGTGTGTGTGTGTGTGTGTGTGTGGGCCTTGTGAGTACCTGTATTCACCTAGAGCTGGCTGAGATAGGCTTCAGCCTGCCCAAAACCCTATTAATATAAAGCACAAATATAAAAATATAAAGCCCCCCCCCTGCAGCTAACTGGATTATCAATGGCCGGCCATGTGTCTCACTGTCTATGGGGTGAGGCATGTAAAAGAACCATTGCTGACTTTCGATAAGAGTAGGCTGCAAAGCCGTCAGCGTGTTTCCGCCCTGCGATGGCCTGGCGAGCTGTCCAGGGTGTACTCTTCCCTAGCCCACAGTTGGCTGGGATGGGCGCCAGCCTCCCCGTGACCCTAATTAGGATTAAGCGGTTACAGAAAATGAACTGAACTGAACAAGATTCTGCAAGTGAATAAATGTGTTATGACCAGCAGGTATTTTTAATGTATTACAGGAACCAACAATAGTCTCACATTTTTTAGCCAGTGGGTTGGGCCTCGCTGACTCCTCAGATTTGCAACCAGATAACTGATGTCACCCAGTAAACAGCAGGGAGTACTGTATTATTGAACTCTGTTTTTCTCGATAACATGACATTGAAATTCGAAGCAGCAGTGGACTGCGGAATGCTTTAGGGGTTGGATCCATTCAAATCTTGTCCTGTTGTCATGTTAATTAAAAATACATATATAAATTCAGCAAAGTAACACAGATATCCCTCAAAAAGCCATAACTTTTCTTCTGGTTGTAGAGTCATTGCAATTTAACAATGTGTGATATCTCAGCTGCTGTGTTTTTTACATGCATATACATTTCATATTTTCATTTTTATTTTTTTAACACTTAATACAGTATATTGAAGTCTTTCTGCTTGGTTTTTAAATGCACTAATGGTAATGAGAATAAATTGTCTATCTACGGCAGTAGATCCTATATGGAACCTTTCGAATGATAACATGCATTAATGTAAACTATGTACATGAACAGTGCTGCAGTGGCGGCTGGAGGTCAGCGGGCTAATCAAATGCAAGGCCTCGCTGTATATTAGTTTCAAAAATAAATTTAACATATAAAGGACTGTTTCCTTTGTTTGATTTTCAATCTCTTTTCTTCAGTAAGTGTGTCAAAAGGTGTTTTGAAAAACAGGTTGAAAATATTAGAAGCATCTACTACCATGTAGATTGTGTGTCTTTTATTTTGCACAAGTCTGAAAAGTGAAAAGTCAAACGAGCCTCTATTTTATTTTGTCTGTTTGTTTCAGTTTTGTTTTTGGATTTTGAAGGTGATAAATGGGAACTTTTTAACAAGCAATAAAACCAAGAGTGATGGAAGAAAAATATTTTATTCATAGTAATTGAAACCTTAAAACGTGCCATTCAAGAAACAATGTTTTATGAAACTGGGTATAATCAGGAATATATAATCCCAGTTCTGTTCAGTGAGGTTTCTTGTTTATGGTAATTTTATGGCCATTTTGAATCGCTTCGACTGTGTAAGGCAAATATCTGTGTTTGTCAGTTTATCGTTTTGCTTTATAATGAATTCATCTTTTGTCCTGTTGTGTGAAATTGAAAATCAGCAGTTAGCTTATGTTCAGATCGAACTGACTTGACTTAGTTAAGCCCCTATGAATAACTTATGGCGTCAGAATAAATTCCCAAAGTCATGAAATACTAATTTGGGGGGGGATTCTCACCGTGATCTTGTAATTTTTGTGCTTCGTGGTGGATTTTTCAGTTGATGTAAATGACATTACTGTGTTCTTTAGATCGTCAGCTTTAATTTGGTGTATAGTTTATACTGCTATGACCTGTAGTTTTTGTGTTAAGTTAGTTGATAGGTATTGGAGAAAACACAGTTTCACCTTGTTCATAGTAATTTCAAGAGAAGGTTACGTGGGGTGTCTTCAATGATGTCCGCTCTGACGCTATTTAAGTGTAAGCGCGCTTCAGAGCAGCACTTGCTGGACTGGACTGGACTGGACTCTAACTCATACTGTTTGGATGTGCTAGCTGGATCTGCTACCGGCCTGGCAAGACGGTACACCAAAGATTGATGAAGTTGGGTGTTCCTTAACCTTTTGGCGCGAAGAATAGAAGACTGGAATGTGTTATCGCCGTTTTACGCTGATGAAGCGACTGTGCCCTACTAACTAATCAGAGAAAAGGACTTTGTTCTTTCCATGGAGATATTGAAATTCCGAGATGCTGTACTGTATGTCTCAACGCCAATTTCATGACAAGATTTAGGTGGGTTGAGTACCGTTTGCCGCTATTTTGAACCGGGTGTTTAGCAGTCTAGGCTATTATTTTTTATATATATCTCTTATTAACTAAATGCGTGAAATCCTGCTTTGGAATTATAGTAATCCTTAGAGGTGTATTCATTCGCGGAAGATTTTGCACAGTAGACAAGAGACATCTATTGTGTGTTATTGTCCTTTAGAAATTACTGAGATATGTTGGATTGTCACTTGTAAGGTCTTATGTGCCGTTCCTTGCGTCAAAAGTATTGACTCATTTTGTGTGACTCGTCCGTTTAACCCCAAAAACTGAATTGGAGCGTTGCAGAGTCATCTTTAGAAATTCTCCTGTTTGTCTAAGTTGTTAGACATTTGATTGCACAATATAACATCTACCGTACCTTGTTAGTTTGTTATATTGTGTGTGTTGTTAGTTTGCTATATTTCCTAGTATATTAATGCGGAATTCGAAGATTTATGGATGTGTTGAAGGCGGACATGAAGGTCGTTGGAGTAAGAGTAGAAGATGCAGAGGATAGGGTGAGATGGAGGCAGATCATTTGCTGTAGCGACCCCTGAAGGGAACAGCCGAAAGGAAAAGAAGAAGAAGAAGAAGATTAATGCAGAATTCCATACTGGAAAGTAGTTCAATTATAATCTCACTTACCTTTTGAAATCAGTCATTGTTTATTGTAAATCTTATGATCATCTGTAATCACCTGAAGAGAGAGGATGGTTTCACCACCCCTCGAAACAGATCTGTAGAGAAAATGAAGTTTTAAATTAAAAGTCTTTGTTCTGTCCTTTTATTTCTACTTATATTTGCTCTACGAAAAAGTATTGAGCACTCTCTTATGGAAGAATCTACTCAGAAAATTATATATATATATATATATATATATATATATATATATATATATATATATATATATATATATATATATATATATATATGTGTGTGTGTGTGTGTGTGTGTGTGTATATATATATATATATATATATATATATATATATATATATATATATATATATATAATAAAAATAAATGGACAGGACAAAGACTTTCTATTGAAACTCCATTTATCACTACAGATCTGTTTCGAGGGGTGGTGAAACCATCCTCTCTCTTCAGGTGATTATAGATCATGGATCATAGATTATAGATTTCTTCTATAATCACCTGAAGAGAGAGGATGGTTTCAGCACCCCTCAAAACAGATCTGTAGTGATAAATGGAGTTTCAATAGAAAGTCTTTGTCCTGTCCTTTTATTTTTGTTTTGTATATATATATATCTTCTTCTTCTTCTTTTCCTTTCGGCTTTTCCCTTCAGGGGTCGCCACAGCGAATCATCTGCCTCCATCTCACCCTATCCTTTGCATCTTCTTCTCTTACACCAACGACCTTCATGTCCTCCTTCACCACATCCATGAATCGTCTCTTTGGTCTTCCTCTAGGCCTTTTGCCTGGTAGTTCCAGCCTCAGCATCCTATTACCAATATACTCACTATCCCTCCTCTGTACATGTCCAAACCATCTCAATCTATTTGTATATATATATATATATATATATATATATATATATATATATATATATATATATATATATATATATATATATATAGGATGATTTATCAATTTACTGTAATTGAACTATTCAGTTCACTGACACCCACCAAGATACAAGACTGCACATCACTAGCCATTGCCGACCTTCATCTGCCCTCTCTGATCCTCACTACACCATCCTGTTGTATTCTCTGGACTTCAATAAATCGCTACATCCACCAACCCTGCCTGATCTGGGTTATTCTAGGTATTTCAGGTACACATGTCAGCCCGTCACGGTACCACATGAAAACCTAATGTCCCCATTTCACTGGAGCACGAAATGCAATGATCATGGCAGAAAGGCCGGAACGCACTCTAAGGAGGAGCTTTGGCATTTTTACACGGAAAATAGGTCAAAAACCTACAGAAAATATGTACCTTCGGAACGTTCACAGACTGTGCGGAAAAGACACAGAAAGATCGTGGTACAATGTCGGAATATATGCTTAAAAGCACTCGGATTACCTTCGGAACCAGTGCGGATTGCAAAGGAAGACCTTCAGATAATTCACAAAATGTTCACTGAAAGCACGGAACCTCGAGGAACGACTACAGCAGTACGCCATTTTAGAAGGAAGAGCTATGGAATGATTGCGGAACAGGCGAAATGAAAGCCGACAGAGGAAACCATGTTTCAACGAGGAAAAATCGACAAAGATCAAAGGATTTGCTCCGGATTCCGCCTATAAGTACACGGATTCGACCAAGGAAGCCGTTTATAATGTATAATAAATTTAAAATTTAACATATGTTTATAATTTACAATAAGTTTATAATTTACAATATGTTTATAATGTACTATGTGTTTATAATGTACAGTAAATTTAAAATTTGACATGCTTGTACTGTACAATATATGTATAATTTACAATATGTATATAATGTACAATAAATTTAAAATGTAAGATATGTTTGTAATTTACAATATGTTTATCATTTACAATATGTTTATAATGTACTATATGTTTCTAATTTACAAGCTGTTTATTAAAGTACTATATGTTTATATTTTACAATGTCTATAATGCACTATAAAATTTAAAATTAACATATGTTAATTTGTTTAATATCAATAATGTCAATGCGTTCCTTTTATTAGCACCTCAATAAATCATTCCAGACTAAAAACCATGCACACAAGTCCAAACTACAGTGATTATAACTTTCAAACTTTATTACAGAAACAGGAAACCAGAAAAAGGAAAGTGCATGAACAGGAACTAATTTACTAAATTGAAATCAAGAGAAAAAAAGTCATACGGGTCACAGGTGGAGTCCTGTAAATCATCACAACACTGCCTGAGCACACTGGACAGGTTGAACATGCTGGGCTCACTTCCACTTGTCTCTTTAGCCGCAGGGGTGGTTATAGGCGTCGACGTGCATGTAACCGGAGGGCAACTGATTGGTCTGCTGGGTTGTGGTTGATGCTCTTCTACAGACGACGTTGATTGTTGTGGGCACTGTGGTGATGCCCACCTTGCATCATGAGGTCCTCCAACAGGCTTGGGTGGATCTGGTAGCTGCATGGCGTCGGTGGGGGCAGCCAGTAGTCCTGCTGATGCCACTAGTGGTGAAGAGGTGGTGGTGGTGGACGTTGCTGGTGGTGTTGCTGCTCCGGAGGAGGATGGAGTTGCTGCGACCGCTGCTGCGTAAGAGCTGATTGTTCCTGCTGCGGCGACATCTCCAAGGGTTCAGCTCTGTCCAGGCAGTCATTCAGCAGTTCTTGTATTTTTAATTTCGCATGCCTGTACAACGGCTACATTTTGCAGCACAGCTGCCGCCCAACTGGTGAAACTCACCCTCTTGGACTCATCAGCCGTCCGAACCTCCTTTCTCTGGTTCACCAGCTGTTCGGCTACTGCAAGAATCCGGTCCGCTCTGTCGTCATGGCTGGACCTTGGAGCTCCAGACCTTGCCAAGGCGGACCTGGATGCTTCGGTGGGAGGCGTTGAGTGGAGGGGGCTGACGGGTGTTGCCTTTTCTGCCAGGTCAATATGTCCACTGTCCTGTGACCCATCCGGCGTTGATGGCAGTGGAGGTTCTCCAGCGGTGGTGGGTGTGGAGCTGCCGGAGCCAGTTGCAGCAGCAACCTTCGCCTTCAAAGAGACCAGGTTCCTCCGCTATACCTTGACTATGTGTGGGCAGAGGAAGCTGAAGCTGTTGTAGATCCATTGGTCCCTCTGCGACATGTTGAGATCAGCTTGCCCCGACTTACACCGTCTAAGCTTTCCGAGCCTCATGTGTACGCTATGAAACCACTGCTTAAGCTCCTCGTTGATCTTCCCCATGCACATGCCCTGATCAGACCAGAGCCTGGCCTTAAGTGCCTTGTTCATCCAGGAGCGGAGTTTCTTATAGTAAAGGCACTTGTTCGCCTGGATGAACTCGACCATCACCTGCTCCTCGTCGTTGGTCAGTTTTAGGTAGACGTGTACCTTTTTCTCAGCGGCGATATCAGTAAAAGCGACATCTAGCTTGGCCTTAATCTCAGCTTCCTGGGATGACTCTTCAGGTTGGGTTTCCTGCGTTGGTGACCATGGCCTCTTGGTTGAAGTCTTTCTCTAGGCTTTTTTGAAGGCCTTCTAACAGGTGTACGGAAACGTCAGCGTTTTCACACCCTATGATTGGATAGTGAGAGAGTGTACTAGCCAGAGCTAGCAAACTGCATCTGTAGCGAGCTGCACAAGCAAATATATTGTTGTGTTGATTTAATAGCAGTTTTGTCAACCCACAAGGCTGAAGGAGGAGAAGAAATGGATTTGGTTGCAGATTTACTGTCAAAGCCATTTTCAAGACGGACTTTTCAAGAAAAGCTGGACATCGTTAAGAAAGGTTGGGGAACTCCGAAGCTAGCAAGCCTGTCACAACCGGGAAAAGGATTTGTCCGCCACGTTCAGTCCACTAACTACGAGCGGTACTGCTGGCTCACAGGCTCCGAGGAACACTGCACATTGTATCTACAGCTGAGCGAGCAAGTGCGCAGGGAAACGGAGCTCAACAACGAAAAGGTGAAAAAAAATAGAGAAATCTTAAAAATACTGATAGACTGTGTCTTTTTTTGGGCAAGCAGGAACTTTCATTTTGGGGACACGATGAAAGCGCTGGATCCAAAAACAAAGGAAACTATGTGGAGCTTCTTTCTCGCACTGCTGAGAGCAACACAGATTTACATTACCACCTGTCCACTAATAAAGTGTTTAGTGGGACGTCGAGCAAAATACAAAACGACCTGATCACTGCTATTGCTGAAGTGATGGAGGAAGGGAAGTTAATGAAGCACCGTTTGTCTCTGTTATGGTGGATGAGACGACAGACATGAGTAACGCAGCGCAGCTTGCACTGGTTCTGCGTTATGTAACGGCCACAGGTGTCAACGAGCGGTTTGTCAGATTGGATGGATTTTGTGTACAAATAAAAAGGATTTTTGGTGAGTAAGATGTGGCTATATTCCGAAATAATATTTCAATTTTGTGAGGTTATTATTCATGATTTTTTTTGTGTGTGTCGCAGCTGTAGCTTTTATAGCCATAAATTAGTTTTTGAGGGTTGGATTGATTCAGACGGAGCACTACTGAAGGCCTAGGTATGAAATGCACGGTCCGCCACTGCTGTCTACAGAAATTACGCAGTGTCTCACTATTGTTTCGTATGTATTTCGCGCCTTCCGAGAGTATTCATGGGGATCCGTAGATGAAAGCCAACGTTCCGTGGCTGTTTTTGACCACCTGGAAGAGGAGAGAATGCTCGCGGAATGGTCACGGAACACTTGTGGAATAAAAGGAACGATCACGGAACGTTTGCGGAAGGACTGCGGAAACTGAGGGAACACTGTCGGAAGATTTTTTCCGTGATCTTTCCTTCGGAAGATTTTGGCCTGCCGGAAGCGGAGGAATACATTCGGAATCATACGGAAGGACAAGGAAGATGAAGGAACAACTAAGGAACGTTGGAGGATGATGACATGCGGTATTTGCTCCCGTGAGTCTGCCACGCTCCAGTGAAATGGGGGTATAAGATAAAACTAATTTAAAAAGTTTTTTTTTTCTCATCTTCTTCCGCTTAGTCCGGGGTCGGGTCGCGGGGGCAGCAACCTTAGCAAAGAGGTCCAGACATCCCTCTCCCGAGCCACTTCCTCCAACTCTCCCGGGGGGACACCGAGGCGGTCCCAGACAAGCCGAGAGACATAGTCCCTCCAGCGTGTTCTAGGTCGACCCGGGTCTCTTCCCGGTTGGACATGCCCGAAACACCACACCAGGAGGCGTCCGGGGGCATTCTAACCAGATGCCCGAGCCACCTCAACTGGCCCCTCTCAATGCGGAGGAGCAGCGGATCTACTCCGAGCTCTCCCCGGATGGCGGAGCTTCTCACCCTATCTCTAAGGGAGAACCCCGCCACCCGGCGAAGAAAGCTCATTTCAGCCGCTTGTATCCGTGATCTTGTTCTTTCGGTCATTACCCAAAGCTCGTGACCATAGGTGAGGGTTGGAACGTAGATCGACTGGTAAATTGAGAGCTTCGCCTTGCGGCTCAGCTCCTTTTTCACCACGACGGACTGGTACAGGCACCGCTTAACAGCAGAGGCTGCAGCGATCCGTCTGTCGCTCTCTCGCTCCATCCTTCCCTCACTCGTAAACAAGACCCCAAGATACTTAAACTCCTCCACTTGGGGCAGGACCTCATCCCCGACCCAGAGGGTGCATTCCACCATTGTCCGACTGAGAACCATGGCCTCGGACTTGGAGGTACTGATCTTCATCCCGGCTGCTTCGCACTCAGCTGCGAATCGCTCCAATGAGAGCTGGAGGGCCCGACTTGATGAAGGCAAAAGACAAACATCAACCGCAAAAAGCAGAGATGATATCCGATGGCCACCGAACCAGAACCCCTCATCGCCTCGATTGCGCTAGAAATTCTGTCCATAAAAATTATGAACAGAATCGGTGACAAAGGACAGCCTTGGCGGACTCCAACTCCCACCGGAAACGAATCCGAGCTGCTGTTACCAATACGGACCAAACTCTGGCTCCGGTGATACAGCGACCGAATAGCTCGTAGCAACGGATCCGGAACGCCGTACTCTCGGAGCACGCTCCACAAGATCTTTCGAGGGACACGGTCGAAAGCCTTCTCCAAATCCACAAAGCACATGTGGACAGATTGGGCAAACTCCCATGCCCCCTCCAGGATCCTGTGGAGCGTATAGAGTTGGTCAAGAGTGCTGCGGCCAGGACGAAAACCACATTGTTCCTCCTGAATCCGAGGTTCGACTATCGGTCGGATCCTCCTCTCTAGTACCCCTGCATAGACTTTACCAGGTAGGCTGAGGAGTGTAATTCCCCGATAATTGGAACACACCCTCCGGTCCCCCTGGTTTTTTTTTGTTTGTTTATTTTATTTTCATTATTTTAACTGTGACAGAGGCAGAGCAGAAGAGCAATGTGTACTCCTTTAGCATACAGGTTGTTTTGAGCCTACTCATTCATACTTTAGTACATTCTACTAAGTAAACTGTGCTCCATAAAGGTGGGGTTTTAGTATGAACTCAGGCAGACACAAAAAGGAAAAAAAAACAACAGATTTTTATAGTCTATTTTCATATATTTTAATCATGGCTGAGGCAGGTGAGATGGGTAGCTAACTGTTTATACTGAAGCCTACTTATTCAAAATATCTACAGACTACACGGAAATGTAACTGCATTGATTCAAGGTTTTGTTAGATACTGTGCAAAAACACACGAAAAACAAATAAAATTAAATAAAAAATCTGCTTCATTTCCCCATTTTAAACTGATAATTATCACACTACCTAGTTTAACTGACTGTGGCAAACTGTGAGTGAATCATTTTAATTCAAGCATTATTCGCACAGGATAGTGTTTTTGAAATTTGTAGATGGCAAACCAATCATTTCACTCTGTTCCCATAGTTATAAATACTATATAATGCTAGTTGTTCCCTAGCAGGCAAAGAATAATTTAACATGATGGATAGGATCAAAAATGAGTATATCAGAGGGACAGCCCACGTAAGCTGTTTTGGAGACAAAGTCAGAGAGGCTAGATTGAGATGGTTTGGACATGTACAGAGGAGGGATAGTGAGTATATTGGCAGTAGGATGCTGAGGTTGGAACTACCAGGCAGAAGGCCTCGAGGAAGACCAAAGAAGAGATTTATGGATGTGGTGAAGGAAGACATGAAGGTCGTTGGAGTCAGAAAAGAAGATGCGGAGGACAGGGTGAGGTGGAGGCGGATGATTTGCTGTGGCGACCCCTGAAGGGAGCAGCCGAAAGTAAAAGAAGAAGAAGAAGAAGAAGAAGAAGAAGAAGGAATTTCCAGCTATGCTAGACCAAGGCTTTAGTCCTGCAATAGAACTTGTTCATAAGTGGGAGATAATGGATGGAAAATTGGTGAAATATGGTTTGTAGGTTATAAAATAATTGGATATTGGCAATACCATGAAAATTATAGGAATTTATTTATCTATTCAGAGTCTAAAGTGGTGCTAAGAGGTACAACAATTAAACAAATTAACCAGTTTAAAGTGATGAGTCTCAACCAATTAAAAATCAGTCATGTTATTCTCTTCTTTAATCATTTATAGGTGAGAAATTTCCTGTTCTCTATCTCATGTAGCCCTCTCCTCCTAAAAATAAACACTGAAATATCACATGTGTAAGGAAAAAAGCGTTTCTGTTTACTTTACGAGACTGTACTGGATAATACTTGAGGAGCAGACTGTCATAGCGAGAGTTTCAATAGTGGTCCTTTGTGTGTGTTATTTCATCAGCATTCCTCTCCCCTATTTCCCCTGAAGCACAAACATGTTTTCACCTGTCCACAGGGGTTTGGGGTTGTATTATTCCATGGTAAAACATCTCAAATTCTCCTGTCGGATAAAGTTATGTAGAAAAACACCAAATAAACACTTAATAGAGCTTTTTACAACTGATATCGCAAAGCAGCTTTAAATAGTAAAGCAAATTAAATTAAAAAAAATTAAATGTCTGATTTTATACATTTCTCTAGAAACTCTATATGTCCCTCATGAGCAAGCCTCTGCTGAAGGTAGCAGACACTACACAAAGAAGAAACCATGAGAGGAACCAGACTCCAAAGGAAAATTCATCCTTATTTGGGTGAAACCCGATAAAAATACAAACCATGTAGCAGTATGAAGTCTAACTGGTTATCTTCTACTCTTACTCCAACTACCTTCATGTCCTCCTTCACCACATCCATAAAGCTTCTCGTTGGTCTTCCTCTAGGCCTTCTGCCTGGTAGTTCCAACCTCAGCATCCTACTACCAATATACTCACTATCCCTCCTCTGAACATGTCCAAACCATCTCAATCTATCCTCTCTGACTTTGTCTCCAAAACCTCTTACATGTGCTGTCCCTCTGATGTGCTCATTCCTGATCCTATCCATCCTCGTTACTCCCAAAGAGAACCTCAACATTTTCATCTCTGGTACCTCCAGCTCTGCCTCCTGTCTTTTGCCCAGGGCCACTGTTTCTAAACCATACAACATCGCTGGCCTCAACACCGTCTTGTACATTTCTCCTTTCATTCTTGCTGATCTCACACATCACACCGGACACTTTTTCGCCAACCATTCCAACCTGCCTGCACACGCTTCTTCACCTCTTTTCCACAATCTCCATTGCTCTGGATTGTTGAGCCTAAGTACTTCAAATCCTCCACCTTCTTTATCTCTGCTGCCTGTAAACTCATCGTTCCTCCTGGGTCCTTTTCGTTCACACAGATGTATTCTGTCTTACTGAGGCTAACCTTCTTTCCTCTCCTTTCCAGGGCATACCTCCACCTCTCTAGATTCTTTGCAGATATCACAAATACCACAAATATGCCTTTCAACATATAAGGGCCAGTTTTGGCAAGTGGCAAACGGATGGTGGCTAGTACTTTAAGAGCCACACCCACTTCTACACTAAAATGGATGGTTCAAGTACAGCTCAGAATATATTTTATGATACAACATTTAAATTATGAGTGAATTGTAAGTTCTGGCTCATTTTATACTTGAGATAAGATAAGATAAGATAAGATACAGCTTTATTAATCTCACAATGGAGAAATTCACTGTTACAGGCTCTTGAGGTATCATCAGTAGGGGGTGCAAAAATAGATACAAGTACAAACATACACACATACATATATATTATATAAGTAAATAAATAAATAGATACATAAATAGTATAAATTAATAATCTTGGAACACAAGAATGTTTTTTTTTTACTTATTTTTCTTACTTTTTAACTAATTTTATTTATGTCTTTAATGCATTTGCAAACAATTCCGTTTACAATCATCTTAATCCTGCTTGGTCACAGGGAGGCTGGAGTCTGTCTCAGTCAACTCTGGGTGCAGATGGGCTACAACCTGACCAGCTTGCCATTCCATCACATGGCCAACATACACACAACCATTCACATTCTCTCTCACACACACACACACACACACACACACACACACACACACTTGCACACACCGAGCCAATTAGCATAATGTGCATGTCTTTGGACTGTGTGATGCAGGCATGGAGGAAAACATGTCAACCCCACATAGAAACGCACTTGCTAAGCCCAGCACTCAAACCCAGAAATTTTTCTTTGCTATGAGGTGGATGTGTTAACTCCCCTACTCCACACCGCCGTCCAACTTTGATACACAAAGTACACAGCACCCATGACCCTGCTATTATGTCATATTTCCAAAAAACACTCATCTTATCACACAATGTTAAACAATCCTTCAAAACAAGATCCTGAATCCAGAATTTGATCTGGAGCACAACCAAAATTTAATGGAGTCTTCCTTATCCAAAATCCCACCGCTGTTTGAAATTTATAATACTTTTTGCATAGACAGTTTTCTCCAGGATCTCTAAAGAATTCTGATAATCATACAAACAAACACCCAAAACTAACCAAAAGAATTGATAAATAAACAGGCACAGGCGTCTGATGTTTCAAAAAATGTACAAAATGTCTCAAGTCTTTATTTCTTTTCTGTGCCATCAACACACAGCAAGACATCAACATCACATGTGAAAGACTGCATTAAAAATCTTAACCCACTGGAGCCATTCATCTTACCCAGTCATAGTCAATCTGTATTTCACTGCGATAGAGTAGTGCGCCACCTGCTGGTTACTGTTACAAGAAATTACAGTACAATATCTTATTACCACAGAAATATATAAAGTTAGAGCCAAAAAAATATTATTTCATAAAGTATCTTGAACAATACATTATAAACAAGTGGATTTTAAAGAAATAAACAATTGGTGTTATATCTTCTTGTCATTATGTAAATGTAGCTTTGGTGTGATAAGAACACGTGCTATGTGAAAATGGTCTTGTTATCTTTTGAGGTTGGGATGGCTCTTGTTTTGTGATGACGGGAGTCCACCTGGAGACTCAGAAATTTATGTATCTATTAGAAGAAAAGCATCTTCTTCTCACTCACTCTCTCTCATCTACCAAACAGTTTCATCCTTCTAGGGTTCCAGCACCAACTATCTCAGCCAACACTGGGCAAAGGTTGGGTACACGCTGACGTTCACCAGACCTTCACAGGGCAACTCATACATAACTTTTCTTGCTCACATCCACACTTGGGGCAATTTGGAACAGCCAATTAGAATACTGTGTGTAGTGATATGTTACACTGTGCATGTCTTTGCATGATGCTGCATCACTTTGAATGACTGTAGAAGGAAACTAGAGTACCTTGAGGAAACCCACACAGTGATTAGAACATGCAAACTCCACACAGAAATGCTCTTGGAGTACTGTGCCACCATGCCGCCCAAGTATCTTGTTGCTACAGCAATATTGTTATGATTAGAAAAGTGTCCAGTTTATATAAGGAAATTATCTTATACATTGAACAAAGGGTGGCACTGCAGGCACATCCGTCTCACAGCAAGTTGGTCCCGGGTTCAAATCTCAGGCTCGGCAAGAGCGTTTCTATGTGAAGTCTATATGGCCACCCCGTACTTCTGTGGGTTTCCTCATGGCACTCTGGTTTCCTACTAGAATCACATCAAAAGTATCATGTTTTGAATAAAATAAATACAAAACGGGGGGGGGGGGCAGTGGTGGTCTAGTGGTATAGGGCACTGGATTGCTGATCCAAAGGTTGGGGGTTCGAGTCCCACTCTCCACAAGGTTGTCACTGTCCCCCCCAGTGCAGCTAACTGGGTTATCAAAGGCCGGCCATGTCTCTCACTGTCTATGGTGTGAGGCATGTAAAAGAACCATTGCTGACTTTCGACAAGAGTAGGCTGCAAAGCCGTCGGCGTGTTTCCGCCCTGCGATGGCCTGGCGAGCTGTCCAGGGTGTACTCTGCCCTCGCCGAAGTTGGCTGGGATGGGCGCCAGCCTCCCCGCGACCCTAATTAGGATTAAGCGGTTACAGAAAACAGGGGGAAAGAATCATCCTGACTGATCCAACATGGTTCTCTGCACCTTCAGTGCCCAGCCCCAAAACCTACGAGTATCTAATGCTTTCTTGTCCCTCTCGCCAAGCCACAGTCAACTTATCACCAATCTCAACTGACTCTGGGCGAGGGCTAAGTACACCCTGAACAGCTCGTCAGGCTGTCGCAGGGCGTATTACAATACTGGAAGTAAATAATTGTTTTGACTTTCATTATAACCTCTTATGGGTATCACAGTGGTGTAGTGGTTAGCTTTCTCGCTTCCTCTCGCCTTGCACCCAAGTTATGTGGTCAGTGAAGGTGTTTTTATGTGCAGTTTACATGTTCTCACTGCTTGTGCTGGTTTCTCTAGGTGCTCTGGTTTTGTCCTATGGTCCAAAGACATGCACTTGAATTAGGTGTGAAATGTGCATGTGAATGGATGTTTGTTCTAGAATACTTTTCCATGAAACATACATTTTAGGAGAAACCATGACAGAAGCTGATGCGTCATGATTGCAAAATAAGAAGCAAGTGAGTGGTAACCACTTATTATTGAATGTGTGGTAACATGCCATTATTATTTTCCAAATACATATGCTGACTCTAACCATGGTTTTGGTTATCCATGGTTTACTCTGGGCCAACAATATAAAGTGAAACTATTTTTTGTTGTTGATGTCATATTTTGTGTAAATGATATAAGGGGTCCACTTGCAAAACCTACTAAGCCAAGTTTTGTTCAAACAAAAAAATTACGTTACCTGTGCGTGTCCCACTGATAGCTTCACTTTCAAAACCTGCTAACTCGAGTTATAAATTGCACCAAAAGAAGTAAAATTCAGCAGGTTTTCCAAGTGGATGCCTCAAATCATGAATTAAATTTTATTATGTATTTATATTAAAAAAATCGGTTTATATGTGGTTTACTACTATATATTGTTTAGTCATTAGAGCTACTAATACAGATATTCTGTATATACTGGTAGCATTTAGTTTATACCACCACATCATAAAACTAACCCAGACTGAATAGGGCTTTTCTATACATCTATTTTCTCTAATTTAAGAAGTTTTCTTTATGCACTGGAATACAAAACATGTGAAATACCTAACTGGTAAACTTGGACAGATACAGAATTTGCATTTTCCAGTATGTGTGATACACCTCGGATTGGAGGTGTTTGTTTGTTCTGAAGATAAGAAAAGATAAGATACAGCTTTATTAATCTCACAATGGAGAAATTTACTGTTACAGGCTCGTGAAGTACCGTCAGTAGGGGGTGCAAAATAGCTCAGAAAGGTGTATCATGTAATCATCGAGTCATAATTAGAACAGAACAATAAAATATAAAAATAACAAAAAAAAAAAAAAAACAAACACATACATATATTATATATAAATATAAAAATATTAAAATGTATTTCTTTCTTCCTTTCGTCTTTTTCTCGGGAGTCGCCACAGCGAATCATCTGATTCGCACTTTTGACTTTTGATTTGGCATAGGTTTTTATGTCGGATGCCTTGCCTGTCATAACCCTTTAACAACAGACAGAAACACACTGACAGCTCAGCAGCCTACTCTTTACAAAAGTCAGCAATGGTTCTTTTTACATGCCTCTCACCATGGACAGTGAGAGACATGGCCCGCCTTTGAAAACCCAGTTAGCTGCACTTGGTGGACAGTGACAACCTTGTGGGGACTTGAACCCCCAACCTTCGGATCAGTGATCCTGCACCCTATCCACTAGACCACCTCTGCCCACAAATAATATAAAAATAATATACAGTAAAAAACTTTGTAGACTGGCCTATATTTAAGTGTAATGTATCTGAGTGCAGAGTAGATGGGTTGATATGGTTCACAGTCAGTGGGGTAGATGTGGTTGATTAAAGTGCGCGGGGTTTTTATTGCACATAACCGGTATTTTCACAGACAGTTACAAAGTGGCGTTGTACAGTCTGACAGCGGTGGGAATGAACGACCTGCGGTAGCGCTCCTTCCTGCACTGAGGATGCCTCAGTCGTCCACTGAAGGAGCTGCTCAGCTTCTCTACAGTCTGGTGCAGTGGGTGAGAGCTGTTGACCAGGATGGATGTGAGCTTGGCTACCATCCTCCTCTCACCCACCTCCTCCACAGAGTCCAGTGGGCAGCCCAGGACAGAGCCGGCCCTCCTGACCAGCTTGATCAGTCTCTTTCTGTCCCGCTCTGTGCTGCCCGGGGCCCAGTAGACAGCAGCGGAGAGGATTGCAGAGGCTACCACAGAGTCATAAAATGTCCTGAGCAGAGGTCTGCATACTCCGAAGGACTTAAGTCTCCTCAGAAGGTGGAGGCGACTCTGGCCCTTCTTGTACAGGGTGTTAGTGTTGTGGGACCAGTCCAGTTTATTGTTGAGGTGAACGCTCAGGTACTTGAAACTGTCCACTGTCTCAATGTCCTGTCCCTGGATGTTCATCAGTGAGTGTGTTGGTGTGCTTCTCCTGAAGTCGACCACCATCTCCTTTGTCTGGCTGGATTTTACCCAGACAAGGTCAATATTCGACTCCACCCGAGTCCAAGAAATTATTTGTTTTTGAAAGGTAAAGCCTGATGGTAAAGGTGCTGGATCACTGATCCTATGATTGGGGGTTCAAGACCCACTCTCCACAAGGTTGTCACTGTCCGCCCAGTGCAGCTAACTGGGTTATCAAAAGCCAGGCATGTCTCTCACTGTATATGGTGAGAGGTTCATTCAAAAGAACCATTGCTGACTTTCGTAAAGAGTAGCTGCATAGCCGTCAGCGTGTTTCTTCCCTATGATGGTCTGGCGAGCCGTCCAGGGTGTACTCTGCTCTCACCCAGAGTCGGCACCAGCCTCCCTGTGACCCTAATTATGATTAAGTGGTTAGAGAGAATTAATGAATGAATGAATGAATGAATAACTCCATGTTAAGCTAGCAATGCCTTTTCTCCTTTTTTTTAGAAGTGGTAAACAATCTGCTTTTATATTTCTTCCTCTACACTCAGTCGTCTTTATCTAAGTTTCAAAATAAAGTTGTTCTCATGGGATTTACAAAGTGTCAGAAAACTTGTTACTCAATTTCCATGTTTGCTTAAAAGACTGTGACGGTGTCTGCATGTGTACATTTTGACACATCACGTCCATATTACAAGAAATATTTCATTACAGGATGCTTTTACTCGCACACGCATCATCCGGTGAGGTGGAAATTCAGGTGGAAATAGGTTGCAAGAAAATTTTTTTAAATATATAACTAAATTTATGGAAGATAATGACGTCTTTCTCTTGTCATAAGTTTGAGGGTGTAAACGGCTAAACTAGGAATAGACATGCTTTATTTCAAAAACTGTGTTCAATGTATGTACATATTTTGATATGATATTACCTCCTAGGGACACACTAAAGATTTGGATGCATTGATTCACTAATAAACATGGACATGGAAAGATTCAAGTTTGAAGTTGGAAAATCTGCCAGTTTTGTGACCAGACCTCTCTCTCTCTCTCTCTCTCTCTCTATATATATATATATATATATATATATATATATATATATATATATATATATATATAAGAGAGATAGATATATCTACACACACGCATGAACACACACACGCACACACACACACACACACACACACACACACACACACACACACACACACACACACACACACACACACACACACACACTGTTTCCTTGATGCCATTTCCTTTCTAAATTGTTCACTTTTCCTCACTTGAATCTTGGCCACATATGGGTTTGTACTAAACCTGAATTTGAGTCTTTTATCACTTTTTTTCTTTTTTTTTCTTTTATTTCTAAAAGCCTGATTACAAGGGTTAAGTGCACAATAAAGGTTTTAAGAAACTGTGCAAATAAGTTATCATTACAGCTTATCAGTTCTGTGTGATTTCTTTTTGTATTTAGTTTGATTTAAATAAAAACCTACTGAGACTTAACTTTGAGGAGTCATAAAAGAAACTGTACACGGTGCATTATTACATAAAATCATACATACGTGCAATTATTACAAGGTTATATTTGCGAATCTGATTATTATTTCATTACAGTGAACCAAAATTCAGTCAGATGAGAGTTCTTGATGGGTGGGGCAGTGGTAGCTCAGTGGATAAGGTGCTGGCTTTCTGTTCCAAAGGTCAGGAGCTCGTGTACCACTGACACAGAGTTGTCACTGTTGTCCCCACAATGATTCATTCATTCATTCATTCATTTTCTGAACCGCGCAGTCCTATTTAGGGTCACGTGAAGGCTGGCACCCATCTCAGCTGACTGGGCGAGGGCAGAGTACACCCTGGACAGCTCATCAGGCCATCGCAGGGCAGAAACACACAGATAGCTATGCAGCCACTCTAGACGAAAGTCAGCAATGGTTCATTAACATGCACCTCTCACCATAGATAGTGAGAGACATAGCCGGCCTTTGATAACACAGTTTGCCGCACTGGGGGGGGCAACCCGTTGAGAGTTGGGCTTGAACCCTCAACCTTGGGATTAGCGAGCCACCACCTTTACCAGCAGGCCACCACTGCCCATGTCTCTCACTGTCTGTGGAAAAAACTATCGCTGACTTGAATAAAAAGTAGGTCATTGGGCTGCCGTCAACACATTTCTGTCCTATGATGGCCTGGCGAGCTGTCCAGGGTGTGCGCCACCCTCGCCTAGACTCAGTTGAGATGGGCACCAACTCTAATTACACTAATTAGAACTGTGTCACTAAGGCTTTATGCATGTTCCTTTTAAACACACGGTTAGCGGGAAACTGTTTGTTTTGTACTGGTTTACACGTCTTACTTTCATTTTATAAATCATATGCTGAGAATGTGACATGTTTTGATCTTGGGTTATTGTTATGGTCATATTATTGGTCCAAGTTGGACACGAGTGTTTGTCTTATGATTAATGAACATTAAAGACTTCCTGAATCAGCACACATCAAAAATAATGAGCTTCTGCTTTTTTTTTTATTAAACAGAACTGCAACATCCTTCAATATCCAAACCTCTTCCTACAGATCTAGACTGCACTGATTTTGAGGAATATTAATAATACCGTTAAAGAAAAACAAAACAAAGTAGGACGTTCTGAAGGAATAAAACATATTTTGTGTTTTTATTATTTAAGTAAAGGTTTATAAAGAGAAGTGAAAAAGTTTTAGTACTTTTTGTGGCACAGATTTGGGGATTGGGTAAACAGGATGTAACATCACATCTCAATGGCTGTGAGCGTCTTTACTGCTGTCTTAATATTGTGTACATCCTTATTGAACCTTACACAGTCAGAGCTGCTGGTAACGGATACCACAATGACCGGTAAGCGAGCTTGGTTTGATTTCTTTTATTTATTTATTACAAAATAGAACAGAAATTCTTAATAATAATAATAACAATAATAATAATAATATTGGACCAACCCTGGACTAAGCGGAAGATGATGATGATGATGATGATAATAATAATAATAATAATAATAATGTGTTGCCATCCCCCAGTGCAGATAACTGGGTTATCAAAGGCGGGCCATGTCTGTCACTGTCTATGGTGAGAGGCATGTAAAAGAACCATTGCTGACCTTCGTAAAGAGTAGGCTGCAAAGTCGTCAGCGTGTTTCTGTCCCTTGCTAAAAAGGGTTGTTAGAGGAAGGGACATCCGACGTAAAAACCTCTGCCAAATCAAACGTGCGAATCAGATGATTCACTGTGGCGACTCCCGAGTAAAAGGGAAAAAGCTGAAAGGAAGACAGACAAAACAGACAATGTGTTGCCATAAACATTTTATGTACATTCATATATATATATATATATATATATATATATATATATATATATATAAATATATACATACATATATATATATATATAAATATATACATATATATATATATATATATATATATATATATATATATATATATATATATATATATATATATATATATATATATTATCAGATTGATGTAAACTTTATTTTAATTTTTTTTCCATTTTTTTTTTGAAAACCAGCGTATAATCAAGAATGACTTAACTTGAAACGACTTAGGTCGAGGTATACCTGTATAGGCTAGTTTGCATCAGCTTGAAATTTCATCGCGCCGCACATAGAATGAATGAAAAATGTTCAAGAAATGTCTACTAATCAAAGTCCTTCCATTTTAAAATAATCCATCAGAAGGCGATATGATGCCATGGTAGTGAGCACATAACTAAAGCCTCATAACAAAAAGACTTTGAGTTCCAAGCTGGGCAAAAACATTTGTGTGGAGTTTACCTATTGAAGATTTCCTATGGGTTTCCTCTAGGTTTTACCTGGTTTCTTCCCAAAAGTCCAAAGATGTTCACATTTGTTCCAAATTGCCCCAAATGTTAGTGTGAGGTCCTTGTATGTGTGTTAGCCCTGTGATGGTTTGGCAAGATTTTCAGTATGTGAACCCAAATTCACCCAGAGTCAGCCAAAATAAACTCCAGCCTCTCCATGACCACTGTAGGATAAAGTGATTTTAATAGTAAAAGCCAAAAAAGTCTGAAATGGTAGTCATTGCTTTAAAAAGTATTGCTGTAATGTACCTTAATTGTATGTATAACTTGTTAGGAAGTTCAGTTTCCCTAGTAACCTGGTGAGCTTATTTACCAACAGCAGAGTGAAGATCCATCCTCAATCTAATGTGTAATATGTCATATAGAAGGAATTTTAATGTTCTAATATTGAATGAATGAATGTTCTAATATAATCTTTAACCTCTTTTCATGTTTAGATCCGAACAAATCCCTTCTTCTGTTTAACTTTTCCGAGTTTTATGACTTGGAATTCAACTATACGGACACCCTGAACACCACCTTCATTCCAAATGAGCTGACCCTAGCATGCCAGGCTTTCAGTGCATCACTCTCCATGAACATTGTTGTGTGCATTTTACTCGCACACATCTTCCTCCTTGCCGTCCCTGGTAACTTGATTGTCGGGCTTGTGATCCTGTCAAACTTAAGGTTTCTTTCTCCCTCCGACATCTACCTTTTCAACCTGGTTATCGCCGATATCCTGATGGCCCTCATCCTTCCCTTTTTCTCCACCTCCATCACTGTTGGGTGGATTTTTGGTGACATCATGTGCAAAGTGGTCAACGTAATAAAAGAAGCCAACTTCTACACCAGCATCCTCTTTTTGGTCTGCATTAGTGTGGATCGCTACATGGCCATTGTGCGAGCTACGGAGACCCGGAGGATTCAAAGGATCAGATGTAGCTGGGCTGTTTGCATCGTGGTCTGGATTCTAGGGTTTCTACTTTCCCTCCCTGCCTTGTACAATGAAGTGCATTACATCAAAGAGCACGACTTGCAAATTTGCACTGAAAGTTATGAATTTGACAGCGCATTTGAATGGAGGCTAGCAACTCGTGTAATGAGGCATGTTCTGGGCTTCCTCTTACCTCTGTGCATCATGCTCACATGCTATGGTGTTACGGTTGCCAGGCTACTGCGTACAAGAGGTTTTCAGCGCCACAGAGCTATGAAAGTAATTGCAGCTGTGATGGTGGCATTCTTATTGTGCTGGACTCCCTTCAACTTGGCCACCATGGTGGACACACTTCTAAGAGCCAATCTGGTGAATAATGGCTGTGAAGCTCGAAATTCTGTAAGCCTGGCCATGTTCATCGCACAAAGCCTGGCACTGACACACTGCTGTGTCAACCCTGTGCTGTATGCCTTTGTAGGAGAAAAATTCAGAACAAGGTTCTTCCACATGTTCCAAAAGACACGGCCAACCATGCGCAGCACGCCATCGAGGTCCACCAGGTCCACCTCGCAGACTTCAGAAGGTGTATCCCACTTCCTCTGAGCAACAGCGTTTGTAGAATGTC
The DNA here is from genome assembly GCA_024760905.1 of Plotosus lineatus. Classification (NCBI taxonomy): domain Eukaryota; kingdom Metazoa; phylum Chordata; class Actinopteri; order Siluriformes; family Plotosidae; genus Plotosus; species Plotosus lineatus. The sequence goes on along the minus strand of CM045729.1, from coordinate 36,823,464 downwards.
AGCATGGACCTCACATTCTAAAAACAAATGGTATTTATTAAGAAATGGATGCCAATCTGTATGTAATATGATACCTGATTAATATATAACATAAGTGCAGCAGTGGCTTGTGACCAGAGCATGACCAGTAATGGCTCAGAACTAATCAAAGTCAAGATGCCAGCAAACTCGAATTATATACCATGGACCACAATCATATTCAGAGTAACTGTGTAGTACTGTATACAGTATAGCTTGTACTCAAAAACAAAGTCATCCATCTCACAATCCAGTAGCTTGTTGAGATTTCCAATGACCCTTTTTCGAATTATATTGGTGCACCATTACTCCACTTTCTGGCTCCTATTTATAGCAATACGTATGTCTTATAAGGGAAATGTTTTTGTACATCATAGGCACACTGTCTTCCCTTACATTTTACTGTTGTTTGTGGAAATGTATTAGCTTTGTACTATATATATATATATATATATATATATATATATATATATATATTTTTTTTTTTTTTTTTTTTTTTTAAACTAATCTGCTGTTCAACAAAAAATTGTGGATGCTAAGTGTGTTTAAATTGGCTCAATCTGGCAACAACTGTATTAACTATTCTGTCCTCTATTCCACCGCCTAAGGGGTAGTGGTGGCCTAGTGGCGCTGGATCGCTGATCCTAAGATTGGGGGTTCAAGTCCCACTCTCTACAAGGTTCTCATTGTCCCCCAGTACAGCTAACTGGGTTATCAAAGGCCGGCCATGTCTCTCAATGTCTATGGTGTGAGGCATGTAAAAGAACCATTGCTGACTTTCGTAAAGAGTAGCTGCAAAGCCGTCAGTGTGTTTCTGCCCCTGGCTAAAGGGTTGTGTCATGAAGGGCATCCAATGTAAAATCTATGCTAAATCAAATGTGCGAATCATTTGCTGTGGCGACCCCTGAAAAAGGGAAAAAGCCAAAAGGAAATCTCATCATTCCACGCCAATCAAGGGAAAGCAATAGTTCTTTCCCAATGGGTTTTTACTATTTGTGCTGGTTGTAATTCCCATTTCGACAACTAGGTGCAATAATACGGTAATTCTGTGGCTATAAATGGGACAAATGCGCTGTCCTGTTATTGCTCAACATTGAGAAAGGAAATCAAATCATTCACTCATTCGTCCTACTAGGTTTGCAGGAAAGTTGATGCCGATCTCAGTCAACTAGGGCGATAGCAAGATATACTCTGAACAGCTTACCGGTCCATTACAGGGCCAACTCACAAACAACCATTCACACTCACACTCACACCTAGGGTCACTTTGGAACAGCTAATTAGCCTAACTTGCATATGTTTCGACTGTGGGAATAACTGGAGGAAACCCACACACACACAGAGACAATAAATGAACTCCACTCTTGGGGACTTGAACCCAGGACATTCTTGCTGTGAATCAGACATGCTCACCACAACACCACTGTGCTGTCCCAGAAATAAATAAATAAATAAATAGCAAGCAAATCAACATCAGCATGCTTCTGTTAAATAACATTTTTGTGTTAGTCATTCAGAAGAGGTCATAAGTATTGCAGTATTATTTTGAACGTTTGAACGACAGGGATCCCTCACTTTCCATGGTTAATTTGGACTGAGCTCCCCCCGCGACCACCTAGTTCCGGGAAGTAGGATCGAACCCCCTGACTGACGTATACGTACATGTATATGTGTATATAATATCAATAAATACATATTCAATGCTATAAATGCTTATAATAACAATTAAACATTCAAAAATAATACATAAGATGTCAATAAAATATAAATACACACACACATACAGATGCGCACCTCACGTAAAAATGTAGGTAGTTTTATCATTTTCAAGATCCAAGACTATATTGCAGAACTAAGGACATGGATGACATCCAACTATCTTAAACTAAATGATAGCAAGACAGAGTTTTTAACCATTGGATCAGGACAACAACTCCTCAAACTGCCACCATCTCTTTCCCGTGAAATTGGCGAAGACATCATTGAACCAACAGAAACAGTGAGAAATCTTGGCGTGCTCTTCAACAACACAATGTCTCCTCAACAACAAATCTGTGCTCTTTCTAAATCTACAACATCAGAAAAATACGTCATCTTTTGAACCATGATACCACTCAGCTGCTCATGTCAAGTCTTGTTCTCTCCAAACTGGATTACTGCAACTCACTCTACTTCAACATTCCTGGACAACTACTCTCTAAACTCCAAAGAATTCAAAATTCTGCTGCCCAAGTTGTCACCTGTGTTCCACGGTACGAGAGCATCAGTCCCATACTTCAGCAGCTTCACTGGCTTCCTGTCTCCTACAGGATAAACTTCAAGCTCCTTCTTCTGACACACAGCTGCATCTACGATAGCGACTTCCCTGCTTATCTGAAGGACCACGTACATCTCCACTCCCTGAGCAGAGCTCTCCACTCCAGCAATTTCTCTTATCCTCTCCCAGCCCACCACCAGGACTAGTATGGGTGACAGAGCCTTCTCAGATGCAGCTCCACTACTCTGGAACAGCCTCCCTATCTCCCTCAGAGAAATCTCCTGTAAAGTTTCTTTCAAGAAAGCCCTCCAAACACATATGCTCATACTTTCCCTCTCGTAGACTCTCACACTTTTCCCTTCACTTCAGTGCCGTTGAGCAAATTGTTTTGGAAACAGGTGCTTTACAAATCCTTTATTTTTATTAATATTATTATTATTATTATTGCTTTTTTTTTTTTTTTGGCTAATTAGCCTTGTTTTGCTGTATTTTCCTTAACGTTTTCACTATTTTTCCTTAATTTCCTTATTTTTTTATTTTTCAATAAATATTTTTGCAAAACCCGCGATGCACTGAAGCCGCAGAAACTGAAGCACGAAGTGTTGAGGGATCACTATAGTGTATTTCGAACTGTGGATCAGGGCTTTTTGAGATGAACTTTTATTGTACATATGATATGCATGTACATATCTGATATACATACTGTATATGAAATAAACTTCTGTAGAGGTTAATCCTGGATTATTATGAGTATTATGTGTTTTGCTGTATTGTAATAATTTATAATGTATTCATAATGACAGTAATAGTTTTAAAAAAAAAATTTTTTCACCCTAAATAATAGCCATTGTTGATAGCAGAGAAAATAAATTTTAAAAGGTTGTCATACTTGTCTTACCATTACTGTATGTAGAAGAATCTTTGTGGTGAAAATATTTGTTTGTGGCAGCTTTACTTTTATAGTACAGTAGGCCCTTGACCATTCCCGGTTCAGCGCTCACGCCCTCACATACTCACGGATTGGAGACAAACCCGGGAGTTACTGGCACGTGATTCAAATTTAGCCAATGGCTGAGAGCTTTGGTTTCTCCCTCCTGCTTATTGGTTACAGATTATGTGTATACCTCTTTTTTCTCCTTTGCACACATATCATACATAGGGTTTTAAAACCATGTCAATAACTTACGGAGTTTCATGATCTGTGGGAAGGGCCAGAACCAAACAATCGCGAAAAAAGAGGGCCTATTGTATTTTGTATTGGAACTTGTAAACATTTTATGGAAGCAAATAAATATTTTTAAATATTAACTTGATGTCTTTCTTCAGTTTCAGATACTCGTGTCTCTGGAGTGTTAAGTAAAAATCCTAATTTTTTGGAGGGGAAATTGTGCTCATGTGCTAAATGGACTTAAAAGGCTTACTATTGTTGCCCACTTCAGTATTCTATAGCCATAATTTTCTCCAGTGTATTTGTCATACTAAAAAAAATCCATTGCAATATTTACCAATTGACAAAATTCAGTGGGGTGGGTTGAGGTGCATGGAAGAAGCATGCAAGAAAATATACTTGTATTAGATTCCCAAGTAGGGCAGTGGTGGTCTAGTGGTATAAGGTGCCGGATCACTGATCCAAAGGTTGGGGGTTCGAGTCCCACTCTCCACAAGGTTGTCACTGTCCCCCCAGTGCAGCTAACTGGGTTATCAAAGGCCGGCCATGTCTCTCACTGTCTATGGTGTGAGGCATGTAAAAGAACCATTGCTGACTTTCAACAAGAGTAGGCTGCAAAGCCGTCAGCGTGTTTCTGCCCTGCGATGGCCTGGCGAGCTGTCCAGGGTGTACTCTGCCCTTGCCCTGAGTTGGCTGGGATAGGCACCAGCCTCCCCGTGACCCTAATTAGGATGAAGCGGTTACAGAAAATGAACTGATGAGATTCCCAAGTTCAGAATACAACAACAAAAAAAAAAACTCGCAGCCAGGTTTAATTGAAATAAACTAAAATAATCAATTCCAGAGAACTATTTACTATTTATTTGTTCTGTGCTACTAAATACACCTCGGAAAGAAATTGATTTTCTAAAATATAACTCTTTTACTATTTCAAATCTGATTGGCAAATCTCATAAACCCTAAATTGGCAACACAGGGGCATTGTGATGAACACTTCTGCCTCCGAAAAAAAGTTTCTGAGTTTGAGCCCTGTGCCTGGTTAAGGTGGGGTGGGGTGGGGGTGGGGGTGGGGGGTCTCTGTGGATAAGCATACTCTCAGTGTGCTTGCATGGGTTTCTTTCAGGTTCTAAGGTTTCCTCTTGTATTCCAAAGACATGCAGATTATTCTAATTGGTTATTTTCCATTAACCCTGAATGTATGAGTGTAAATGGTTCGGTGTGTGGCTCCACGAAGGTCTGGCAGGCAGTTCAAGGTGTACTCTGCTGTCACCCAGAGTCAGATGGAATGGGCTCCAATCTCCCTGCAATTATAAGAAGGATAAATCGGTTAGGAAAATGAAATGGCATGAAAAGAAACCCCTTATGAGATTTGTGAGTAATTGTACTTTTTGGGAATTAGGGTTGTAGAATTATGTGCCTGCTTTGAACTGCACACTCTGTGCTTAAAGGTCACTTAATACATTGAATAAAATGGTCAGTGTTCAGTGCACTGTTTAAAGGGTCCAGTGTTATATGTTGTTTAAATCCCAACACAACACTAGGAAAGAAATGGACTTCCAGAATCAGAACAGTTTGAATCAAACTTTCCTCATATTTATACATGTCCAATAAAATTCACAACAGATTAGTGAGAGAACAGAAACTACATTATACAATACATTTTATAGACAACTAATAGCATCTTTAAATTAAACAGATTTGAACAAATCTGCCAATCAGTGTTGTTGCCATTGTGCATCACTGCCCCCTGCTGGCAAAAAAAGTGGGTCTTGTGTATGCAGTCCAGCCATGAGAATAAATTGTTCATACAGAACCCTCACCCATCCCATGATATGTAATCAACTATAGACTTCAAAGGTCAACAGTTGACTTCTGCACATTCTTCCTTGGACTTTGGGCCAGTGTCATATATTGACCATTTAAGCCTCCTGATGGGCACTGAGTATATGTCTCTTTCATTCATTCGATGAACCACTTAATCCTAATTATGGTCACATGGAGGCTGGCAGCCATTTATGTCTATTTCATAATGCCTAAAATTAAACAAACTTGCACTACTCACGTGTGCATTTTCAGTTTACGCTCATAAAACGGTTTTTAATTGGTTCTTTTCCTTTGATCTGCGGGTTATTCTCAAGCATATGACTCTTTATTTTTTCTTTATGTTTTACCTTTAAAAATGCTTATACAGTGTACAATTTACAATTTAAAATGGAGTCGTGCAATTATTTACTTTAAGGGTATATTTTATGCACATGTACTGTATATCTTCTTCTTTCGGCTTTTCAGTGGGACTTAAAGCGACTTAATCCACCTCTTAATCTCACTATCACATTGCAATTATACAAGCCACCAGTAATACACAAAACCACAATACTGTATAACAAAACATGGCATTGCAAAGACAAAGAGGCTTTTAGCACATTGACAATAAACTGGCTTGGGCTAAGAACAACAACACACTTTAGGCCAGAGCCATCTCACATTTTTTGAGCACAAAGTCAGTCATCTACCTGTGGCCTAGGGCGTCCTGGTACCAAGTGCACTTATGGACACTTATGTTTGAATGTGGTGTTTGTCATGGACAAACTGTGACGACCACAGAAGTCCAACAATGAAACACCCATTTGGGTTCATATTGGAGAGGCCATACCTGCCAATCACACTTTAAGGTCACACTGTCATTGCCCTCATGGGCGTTGACGTCTCCCAGAATGATGCAGGAAAAGCACCTTTTAGCACACCCTTTAGGTAAAGTCTGCTGGGCTATTTATACCCGAGCCATAGTGGCTCATCGGACTGCTGCTTATCCCCGGTTTTCATAGCGTGAAGCGACTAGGAGTTCAACTCCTTCTGGATGGGACGCCAGTCCATTGAAGGTTACCTTCCCAGTATATTTTTACTGGTACCCATTTATACTGCTGGGATAACATGGGCACACTTGTGGCTGAGACCATGCCATGTCTTAGAACAATGGGGATCTAACTGGGATTTGAACACACACGACCTCCCGATCATGAGTGCAGCACCCGAACCACTACACGACAGGCCCCACCCTTTAGGGGACTCCAAAAAGGGTGGGTATTCTGAACTCTCGTTTCATGCATAAGCACAAACAGTCAGGACTTGTCCCCCACCTGGAGGCAAAAAGGAAGCTACCCTTTCGTCTACCGGGAGAACCACAACATGTGGGGCACTCAGACAGGACAACAAGGATGCTCATACCTGCTCACCTCATCTCCCCATGATCAACTCCAGAATGAAAGAAGGTCCACCCCATCTTGAGATGGGTAGTTCCAGAGCCCGAGCCCGACTTTATTTAGGCAGTATCACTCAACCTCTTGCACCAGCTCAGGCTCCTTCCTCACAGAGAGGTGGCATTCCATGTCCCAGAGTCAGGTGCTAAGAATCAGTCCGGCAGAACCCAAACCTTCAGCTGCCACAGCGCTCACATTGCACCCAACCCCCATAGCCCCTTGCACCGTTGTTGGGTCCAAGGGAGGGAGGACCCATGTTTCTTCTTCAGGCTGAGCCTTGCCAAGCTCCATGGATAGTAGCCCATCCACATGGCGTTCGCCTTCGAGCTCCTCCCCCAGGCTCCAGGGAGAGACCCTGGCAATCTGCATCCGTGCAAGTTAAATGTGTCCTTGAAATATTATTGCTCATAGAGTTCGTCTGAACCGTGCTTAATCTGGATCTTCACTAGTTTGCCTTGAGTGACCCGACCAGGGGCATGATGCCCCCGACAACATAGTTGCTAGGATCATGAGAACATGTAAACCTCTCCACTGCGATAAGGTGGCGATTCAGGGGGAGGACTCTTAAAAATATTAGGAAACTAACTAAAGGGGGAAAAAAAAAAAATTATACATACCTTGCTGTAATGGGGTTTCTTGGGGCTATAAGTAGTGAAGGTTTGTGGCAAATGTGCCAAATCCTTCATACTAAGGACAAAATAAAAAAATTAAAAAATCATAGTGTTTTATTTTCAATTATAGCTTTCTTTCCCATTTCTTTTCTATTAAACCCAGTTTTTAAAAGTGTCCGTGCTATGGTTGTCCTGTGAATAGCAGGTCCCATTTTGTTATGAATGTCTCCAGCTCTTAGCTCCAGGACTTGGCAGACACTCTTATCTAGAGTACCTTACAATTATCATTTTTATACAACTGAGCAATTGAGGGTTCAGGGCCTTGCTTAAGGGCCCAAAAAATGGTGACAGTGGGGACTGAAATGCTGACCTTCAGATTAGTAACCCATCATATTAACCACTAAGCCCCCACTGCCCTTCATCTACTCTTCAGAGTTAGCCTTGACCTCTTGGTGGGGTTTTCTGACTTTTCTGAGCACAACTGACTTTTTCTCCCGAAATAGCATCTGGTGATTTCCCTTTAAATCTCATTTCATGTCATCTCATTTCCTAATAATACTGCATTCATTGCTGATAACTCTACATAAAGGTGTGAAAAATGCATTTTGATAATTCAGCAGGTACAAAAATCTTGTGATTGTAGTAATGCTATGAAAAAAAACCCACATTTACTACAAACAAGGAAAATGCAAACCCCCACCACACACACACCACACTTGGGAAAAATGTTAGACGCATGCAAAGGGATGGTGAAGAACAAAGATGCCTTACATAAATACTAAACGAAAAATCGCTACATAAGATTTCGATAAAACACAGTAAACAGTAATAAATTACAGGGATCCTTCACTTTCTGCGGTTAAGTGGGACCGAGATCCTCACACGACCACCGAAATCCACGAAGATAGATCACCCCCCCTTGACTGACATATATACACGTGTACATGTACCTAATATGCAGCCGTGTGGTGGTGGGGTGGGGCACAAGCCAGTGTCTCTCCCTCACGCCAGTCCCAAGCCCGGATAATTGCAGAGGGTTGTGTCAGGAAGAGCATCCGACGTGAAACCAATACCAAACTTGAGATGCAAATCACAGATATTACCTCCATACCGGATCGGTCGAGGCCCGGATTAACAACAACCGCTATCAGTGCTGTTAACCAACAGGGTGCTGGTAGAAATTGGACTACTGTTGGTCGAAGAAGGAGAGGCAGGAGGAGAAAGTAGCAAAGATTAGTAAGGGTGAAGTGAGGAGGGCATTGAAGAGGACGAAGAGTGGAAAGGCAGTTGGTCCTGATGATATACATGTGGAGGTATGGAAGTGTCTAAGAGAGGTAGCAGTAGATTTTCTGACAAGAACATTCAACAAGGTCTTAGAGATGAGAGGATGCCGGAGGAATGGAGGGGAAGTGTGCTGGTGCCCATTTTTAAGAACAAGGGAGACGTGCAGAGTTGTGGCAACTACAGAGGGATAAAGTTGATGAGCCATATGATGAAGTTATGGGAAAGAATAGTGGAAGCTAGACTAAGGGCAGAGGTCAGCATATGTGAACAACAGTTCTGTTTCATGCCAAGAAAGAGCACCACACATGCAGTGTTTGCTTTGAGGATGCTAATAGAGAAGGTCAGAGGGAGCTGCACTGTGCCATTGTGGATCTGGAGAAAGCACATGACAGGGTGCCAAGAGAAGAACTGTGGTATTGTATGCGGAAGTCTGGAGTGGCAGAAAAGTATGTTTGAGTGGTGCAGGACATGTATGAGAGATGTAAGACAGTGGTGAGATGTGCTGTCGGCGTAACCGAAGAATTCAAGGTGGAGGTGGGACTGCATCAAGGATCAGCTCTGAGCCCCTTCTTGTTTGCTATGGTGATGGACAGGCTGACAGATGAGGTTAGACAAGAATCTCCATGGATTATGATGTTTGCAGATGATATTGTGATCTGTAGTGAGAGCAGAGAACAAGTGCAGGAAAATCTAGAGAGGTGGAGGTATGCCCTGGAAAGGAGGGGAATGAAGGTTAGCCTCAGTAAATCAGAATACATGTGTGTGAATGAGAAGGACCCAAGAGGAACTGTGAGGTTACAGGGAGCAGAGATAAAGAAGGTGGAGGATTTTAAGTAAATAGGCTCAACAATCCAGAGCAATGGAGGGTGTGGAAAAGAGGTGAAGAAGTGTGGGCAGGCAGGTTGGAGAAAAGTGTCCAGTGTGATAGGAAGGTATCGGCAAGAATGAAAGGAAAAGTGTACAATATGGTGTTGAGGCCAGCGATGTTGTATGGTTTAGAAACAGTGGCACTGAGGAAAAGACAGGAGGCAGAGCTGGAGGTAGCAGAGATGAAAATGTTGAGGTTCTCTTTGGGAGTAACGAGGATGGATAGGATCAGAAATGAGTACAGAGGGACAGCCCATGTAAGATGTTTTGGAGACAAAGTCAGAGAGGCTAGATTGAGATGGTTTGGACATGTACAGAGGAGGGATAGTGAATATATTGGTAGTAGGATGCTGAGGTTGGAACTACCAGGGAGAAGGCCTAGATGAAGACCAAAGAAGAGATTTATGGATTAGGTGAAGTAAGACATGAAGGTCATTGGCGTAAGAGAAGAAGATGCAGAGGACTGGGTGAGATGGAGACAGATGATTTGCTGTGGCGACCCCTGAAGGGAATAGCAGAAAGGAAAAGACAACATGCACGTAATATCAATAAATACATATTCAATGCTATAAATGCTTATAATAAGCATTCAAAAATAATGCATAAGATGTAAATAAAATATAATACACACCGTCACATTCCCAATGGTAGGAGCAGACAGACAGAGATGGGCTTAGGTCCAAATTGTTGAAAAACGATCGTAAATGACAACTCAGAATTTTAATAAATATATTTAAAATCAAATGTACAAGGTTTGCACGAAATGGTAAGAAAATTAATGACTTATACTAGCATTCAGTGACGTGTTCTTCCCAAAATACTACAGGTACTTCCCGTTATTACAATTTAACTCGAAAATTAGCAGAAATATCTGACCCAATATTTCACACAAGAATGTTTGATAAAATTTTACACAAGCAGGTTCAGTGTCCGTGCACGTGATGTAAACTTGGTACCCTTTGGTCCCTTGAAATAGGGGGTACCCACAGTGCCGGTGAACTAACTTTCTCCGTCTGGTACAGGAGTAGGAGTCCGTGGCTTGCGTACAAAACCGGACGCTTGGTCCAACAAACAGACGTGTAGATGCCTCCACTCAGTCCGAGGTGGACTTCTAGTTCCGTCCCACAAAGCTAACTCGCAGTCAGTATGACACTCCCTTAAGACCCAAATCTTTGCAGTCTTACACACAAGTACACAAATTCCTAGGTTTCTTTAAGTAAACCCAGAGGCAGACTACTTATACCTTTATAAAGGTCCACAAATCAAAAAACTCTTCACTGGAGCTTATACACCAAATTCTACCTCTGAAACAAATCTGTCTTACACGTACAGTACGTATTCAACTGAACCAACCGACTGCTGATGACTGGTGTGTCATTTGCCAATGAGCTTGCTTCCCTTATCAAGGAAACTACCAAATTAACTGTAATTAACTCTAATTACTTGATGAGACACACCCGGTGTCCACGGCACAGTCAAAAAATATGTGTCTTTAAACAACAATGACACCCTTCAGGCAGGTAGTCATAACCACACACAAACAGACGCGCGCGCACATGCATGCAGATGCGCGTGCACGCACTCAGATTAGTACCTCACAACAATGTAACTAGTTTTGATGGGCGGTTTTCAGTTGATTTTTGTTTTGTGTTGGTTTAGGGGTTGTTGTTTTTTTGTTTTTTTTTTGCATAACTGGCCTTGTTTTGCGGCCTTTTCCTTAACTTTTCCCCCTATTTTACCTTAATTTCCATTTTTTTTTAATTCGATGAATATTTAAAAAAAAAAAAACGCAATGCACTGAAGCCGCATGAATTGAAGAGCGAAGTAGCGAGGGATCCCTGCACTCTACTTTTTATTATTTTTAAGTTTTTTTTCTTTATTTAAGCATGAGTATATCAAAGCGTGATGTTTAAAACACCACAAACCACATTTATTGCCCCCTCTTCACTTATGAAACTGCTGATTACATCTTTGTGTGTGTGTGTGTGTGTGTGTGTGTGTGTGTGTGTGTGTGTGTGTGTTGATTACACTTCACATTCAGGAAGAATCCGGCTCATTTGTCTTCTTTATAAAGGTTGTGCTTCTGTACCACAAGTGGCACCAGAAGAGATTTGTACTTTTGAGCAGCTACCTGTTTACAGCAACATAGTAGATTTATATTCTCCGGTCAGAAAAAGAACTGCAGAATGGTAAGAAAATATATCATCATATATAATAGAAAGCTTATTCATGTTTAATAGTCATTATGATAGACAATTGCAAATTAAAAAAATTCTTCGAAAGTAAACCTTAAATGTTTGAATTGCTGCTTTTCTATTCTATAATGTGCCATTATAATTACTCTTTATTACTTCACATGTTGTCTTACTTCCTATAAACAAACAATAAGTCTGTCACAAAATTATTATTTTTATTTTTCATTTTAAGTGCTCTATAAATAAACAGCTAAATGTCTATATGCTTTTACCTGGTGGCTGGAACTTTTAGACACATTTTCAGGGTGCATTTGTGACGCACCACCACAAAATCGGTCTTTGTGCATCAGGCTAATCTGACTTTTTTGAACTTATACACATTCTGCATCCAAACCAAAATCACTGTAGAACTAAATACAGTTTAAGATTAACATTTTCCAGAAATGTATTTCAAAAGATATACTTTATTCAATACTTTATTAGGGCACTGGTGTCCTGGAGGTAGAGTGCTGGAGTACTGATCCGAAGGTCAGGGGTTCAAGACCCACTGTCAGCACTTGTCAGTGGAGTAAACTGGGTTATCAAAGGCCAGTCGGGTCTCTCTCTCTCTCTCTCTCTCTCTCTTTCACACTGTCTGTGGTGAGAGGCATATAAAAGACTTTCGTCAAGAGTAGGCGTGTTACTGCCATGCGATGGCCTGGCAAGCTATTTAGGGTGTATTCTGTCCTCGCCCAGAGTCGGCTCAAATGGGTGCTAGATTCCTCATGACCCTAATTAGGATTAGATGATTCCGAAAATTAAATGAACTAAACCTCCTCATGAAACTAAGCTTGGTTTAAGTGACATCTTGTCTTTTTTTTCCAGCCCAACATCTCAAACACGGAGGGAGATATGCTTGATAACTACAGCTACCAAGAAATTCCTTCGCCATGTCTCAGTTTCCTGGAGGACATCAATGGCAGTTGGGTTGTGATCACCTACATCATTGTTTTCTTCCTTGGTCTCATGGGAAATACCATGGTGATATTTGCTGTGTGCACCATGAAGAACCACAGAACATCCACTGACATCTACCTGATGCACTTGGCAATTGCTGACTTTCTGTTCTCGCTCACTCTGCCCTTCTGGGCCGTCTACGTCAATGAATCAAATTGGTTATTCGGCACTTTTATGTGCAAGTTACTCTCAGGTGTCCAGGAGGCAGGGTTCTACAGTTGTGTCTTCCTTCTGGCATGTATTAGCATTGAACGCTACCTAGCCATTGTCAAAGCCACTCAGTTCCTCTCAAAGCAGCACCATGTAGTAAAGTTGGTGTGTGTTTCAGTATGGCTAGGGGCACTTGTGCTCTCCATTCCAATCATGGTACAACGAGAAGCACTGAAAATAAATGGCTATGATGCAATAGTTTGCTATGAGAATGTTACTGCGGAGAAGATGGATGATTGGCGTGTGGGACTGCGAGTAATCCGGCATGTCCTTGGCTTTTTCACTCCTCTTACAGTCATGTTGTTCTGTTATGGCTGCACAGTTGGAACCCTTTTTCGTTCACGTAATAGCCAAAAACATAAAGCAATGAGAGTGATCTTGTGTGTGGTGCTGGCATTTATTATTTGCTGGCTGCCTAATAATGTGACTGAGTTTGTGGACACTCTGGTACGAGGTGGGCTTGTCAGTGACTCATGCAATAACCGAATGAAATTGGATTTGGCCATGTATGTCACTCAGGCTTTGGCATTTATGCACTGTGCCATCAATCCCATCCTCTATGCCTTTGTGGGGAAGAAGTTCAGGAACCATCTGCTGACTTTGATCTCGAAGAAGGGACTGATGACCAGGGTCCTGCGCTACCGAGCAAACCCAATCTACAGCTCAGGAAGTACCAGAAACACTTCTGTCACACTCTAAAACTTCCAATCATCTTTATCATGATTCCTTTCTTTATGATTTGAAACTTTGTATTCAACTTGCTCAAGAATTTCTGCAGATGACAGACGATATAAGTTTATATATGAAAGTACTGCTGGCGGCACGGTGGCGTAGTGGTTAGCACGTCCGCCTCATAGCAAGAAGGCCCGGGTTCAATTCCCGGCCTGGGTGTTTCTGTGGGGAGTTTGCATGTTCTCCCCGTGCTTGTGCGGGTTTCCTCCGGGTGCTCCGGTTTCCTCCCGCAATCCAAAGACGTTAATTAGCCGTTCTAAATTGACCGTAGATTCTCTCCTGCAGCGGCACTGGAACCCAGTCGTATTGGCATTTGCCTTTCCATTTCCAGCTATATATCATTACTCCCTACCCAGCCTCTGCGCACTGGGGGGTACCAGCCAGAGTGCAGCCGTAGTCCTTCGGGACTGATGGAGGCCTACCATGAAAGTACTGGCATCATCAAGTCCCTCTTGGAACTAAGAACAACTCTCTTATAGGCCATTGGAGGGTGGATGGGTTTTTGAGTGCATACATAGTTCATGTAAAGATGTTCTTAATATATACTGATCATGATAGCTAGATTGATAACATGAACTTGACAGGAATTCTTATTGTTGTTTTTTTCCTTTTCTTTTCTTTTGAGCTGTTCAGAAATGTTTGCAAAGGTGCACTGTTGGTATCCCGATCATGATTCCTATTTCCCCCAATTATATTCCAAAGTTACAGTGGAGGAAATTGGAGAACACTGTTAAACATCGGAAGACATTGGAAGACATTGTAGAATTTCGGATAAACTTCAGAAAAAAGTGAAATATCATATGATATGTAGGAGTAATATCTTCTACTTCTTCTTCTTCTTCTTCTTTTCCTTTCGGCTGTTCCCTTCTGGGGTCGCCACAGCAAATGATCTGTCTCCATCTCACCCTATCCTCTGCATCTTCTACTCTTACTCCAACTACCTTCATGTCCTCCTTCACCACATCCATAAAGCTTCTCTTTGGTCTTCCTCTAGGCCTTCTGCCTGGTAGTTCCAACCTCAGCATCCTGCTACCAATATACTCGCTATCCCTCCTCTGTATGTGTCCAAACCATCTCAATCTAGCCTCTCTGGCTTTGTCTCCAAAACCTCTTACATGTGCTGTCCCTCTGATGTGCTCATTCCTGATCTTATCCATCCTCGTTACTCCCAAAGAGAACCTCAACATTTTCATCTCTGCTACCTCCAGCTCTGCATCCTGTCTTTTCCTCAGTGCCACTGTTTCTAAACCATACAACATCGCTGGCCTCAACTCCATCTTGTACACTTGGCTTGTGCCACCCCTACCCCCCCTACCCCCACCCCCGCTCCATCACGGCTGCATTCGTAGGAGTAATGTAAATATTTAAATTCTTTTATACTGTACTTCGTAAGTCCACGTTTGTACTGTTTTACTGTGTACAGCTGCTTTGCGACAATGTCAATTGTAAAAAGTGCGATACAAATAAAACTGAATATGTAATAACATCTGACTGCGATCAGGATCATGATTGGTATTGTGTGAGCGCACCTCAATCTGTGGAACTGTCAGGACCTTTGCACTTGATCATCATAAATATTCATAATCTGCATGCTAATAGTAGTTAATTAGTATTTTTTTTTTAAAGTTTTTAAGTCATATTGATAAAGAAATATTAATCTATATAGTTTGTCATATTTATAAATATTCCTACTCTAGATATAGCGCTAACATCATCTAGCTATTTCACGTGACCATGAAAGAATTCAGAATGTCATTTCCAAGAGCCTTTGAAAGTTATATTGAAAAATCTATTTTATTTGTATAGCTAGTGAACGTGATTCTGAAGGATTTCTAGGAACATTTTTCAGTCATATTTAAAAAATGTTTATAATCTACACTGCTGATTATATTTAGTTTGCTAATGGTGGTCAGTTTACTTAAGAATCAAGCTGGAATAATTTCTGAGCGCCTTTTAAATTCCTGTAGATTAATACAATTAAAAGTAGGTAGCTATGTATGTGGATCTCACCAGATTACATATTTATGAGCGTTGATAATATTTCGTACTAATTTCATTTAGTTTGCTAATGGTATTTTCTAGCTGTTAAAGAAACCTGACCTGATTTTTCAAGAGTCTTTTAAAGTCATATTCATAAACATTTTTCACCAATAAATTTTCTTGCCAATTAGATAACCACTACAGTAGGAACAACTCTGAAAGGATTTTCTGGGCAGATGTTTAAACCATGTTCACAAGTTTATGTCTCTAAATTCATATCTTTCATAGAATTGTTCAGAATATTTGCTGCTAACTCTACCAAGTGGAATAAACCAAGAAAATTCCCCACGTCAACTCTATCGCAGAGTTCTTACCTCAACTTAAATCTGAGTGTGGGAGGCCTACCTAGAAATATCTGAATATATTAACTCATACACAAACTCAAAAAACTCAGAGAATTAGATTATCTATCTGACTCAACTTGATGTTTTTGACTTTAAATGTTTTCTTTCTAATAAAGCTTGAATATTGTTTCGTTCCTTTCAGACCTTGTTGGTGAATCCAAACCAAAAGAGTGATGTAAGTGGCTGTTCCACAAAGTCATTTTGTATAAAATGTAGAGTCCCACCTAAACACGTCAGGAGAAAGATATATAAGGAAGAACATTTTGGCGATATTTGTACATCATTGTTTGTATTTTTAATAATAGGAAATAAAATATATAAGATGTATTGCAGTGTAAAAGGCTAATATCAGAGAGACTGGGATTTCTGTACATAGTTTCTAAGGAAAACAAAAAGGGTTAAAAAGAAAGAGGAACTGAATACAAGAGAATTTGCAAAAATACATTTGTGATATCTTTCTTTTTCCTTTCCTTCCATCTTTCTTTCTTTCCATGATAAATTACTGTAATACATTTTAATAAATTTAAATAAATGACATTGAATTAAAAAGAACCATCCTTAACACATTTGTTGAAATGTCTAACTTTGACTATACCCAAGGGACAAGAGGTAAAAAAAAAAACGCTTATACTACTTTTCAGGGGAAGCTCTGTACGAGAAAAATACACCTGCAAGTGATTTAAATAGCCATATATAATACTTAAACATGAAATATCTTGTCTGAGAATTACTTTCATGAAAAAGGTTTTATGGATGTGTTAACGTCACAAGAACTAGAGACATAATAATAATAATAATAATAATAATAATTTCATAGCCAACAGTAGACCCTTCTTGGATTGCTACAAAGAGTCAAGCGTGCAGGTATACTAAATACTCTGTAATCCATAAATGAGTCATGAAAGACAGGTGCTACAGGAAATCTCAAAAGTCACTGATAACAATCTGCAGATTTTGCAAAAACATTTACTTTTCAACTGTACAGATAAGATGTTTTTGCAAAAGATCATGGCAGAAAGCAGATGGGTGGAAAGGAAAACTAGTCACAAAAAAGGAATGGCCATTTCCAAATGAATGGTTGATTCATTTTCCCCCTTATCATCATTATTACTGTTATTGTTGTTGAAAATAATAATAATAATAATAATAATAATAATAATAATAGACAGACAGAAAACGAATACAGAAATAGAGGCCTAACAGAAGATTAGCCTTCAATTTACAGAAAAAACGTAAACTTTATCTGGAAGACTTTGCTGTGTTGGAAAAGCAACAATAACAATGCTTGTCTTCCTTTCGGCTTTTTCCCTTTTCCTCGGGAGTCGCCACAGCGAATCATCTGATTCGCACGTTTGATTTGGCAGAGGTTTTTACGTCGGATGCCCTTCCTGTCACAACCCTTTTAGCAAGGGACAGAAACACACTGACAACTTTGCAGCTACTCTTTACGAAAGTCAGCAATGGTTCTTTTACATGCCTCACACCATAGACAGTGAGAGACATGGCCTGCCTTTGATAACCCAGTTAGCTGCACTGGGGGGGGGGGGGGGTGACAACCCTGTGGAGAGTGGGACTCGAACCCCCAACCTTTGGATCAGCGATCCAACGCCCTATACCACTAGACCACCACTGCCCCCTAAAAGCAACAATAACAATAACAATCATAATAATAAAATCACAAAAGATGAATAAACGAGTCTTGATGTCCAAGAGAACATATCCATTGGATTATATATATAATTAAAGAATGGTAAACACAGTAAAAGGAGAAAAAGGAAAAAGTGTCACACACAGAAACAAGATTTTTTTCCTTGAAAAGAGATTGAACCAGTATCCAATATCGCTGTCAAATAATGGTGTGATGAGTTTATTTTGTTATTACTCTAACTAAACATCAAACAATCTAGAACCAGTGTATAAAGCTCCACTGGAAGGATGTCCTGGAGTAATAAACAAAGCACAGTCAGAATTTTTGTCCCCTTTGGCTTTCCATCAACTTAAAGGCCGCTAATTAGTCTACAGACTGGAGGATCCTTCCAAAAATGCTGAATAAAAAATCTCTTCACATAAAACCTCACCACACCCAATGATAGCCCCAAATATTTATGTAGCGTAACTGCGATACAATTCCCTGAATAAGCATATACTACAGAAACAAAGATAAAAAGATATTTAATCATCTTTTGCATGAACAATAAAAATCAGTATTGTGGCTCGTTTCCAGCAGCAATTATAAAACAAACAGTGCACAAAAGACAACTATGTAATTATACTAAGCTATGCATATGCATATATCTATATGTACACATATAGATACAGTACATACATATATCCAATATACACCAGTATATCTATTCACACATTTACAGACGTACACAGAAGGGTGCATATGCCAATGATGCCTGGTGTACACCAGGTAAGAGGTAGAGCTTTTAATCATATGGTGTCAAAATGTTATTTGATGTTCAATGCCTGCTCTAATCATGAGTATTGCACTTGAACATGAGTATTGCACCATCCAGGAAGATGGTCTGGACAATGTTTATTCAGTCAGTGTGTGCTATCTCAGCCAACAATGGGCAAAAGACATAATATACCCTGAGCAGCTTGCCAAACCATTGAGCAGCTTATACACAACCATTGGCACTCACACCTAAGGGCAATCTGGAACAGTCAAATAACCTAATGTGCATGCCTTTTGGACTGTGGGTGGAAACTGAAAATTTGAAAACTCAAACTTCATACTGAAATGGCCAATCATGGAATTTGAGCTCAGTACCTTCTTGCTGTGAGACAGATATTCTAACCACTATGCCGTGGTGGCCTGACGAACTGTTCAGGATAAATCCAACCTTCATCCAGTATCGACTGAGACAGGCTCCAGCCTCCCTGCAATATTAGTAGGATTAAGCGGTTTTGCGAATGAATGACAGAGTGAGTAAATAGCCTTAGGGTCTCCAACCGTGTTCATGGAGAGCTACCTACCTGCAAGTTGTATGTCCAGCCAAAGTTGATTGGCAACTTCTTCTAGCCAGATGACATGTTTGCATGATTAGAGCTGCATTTAAGGGTATTGGTGGCCCAGTTGTAAGGTGCTAGAATATCGATTCTAATCTTGGGGGTTCAAACCCCACTGTTAACGACTGTCACTGCTGTCTCGTCAGTGCAGCTATGCACTATGCCCATTGAGAGGTGTAAAATAACCATTGCTGACTTTTGCCAAGCGTGTTTCTGCCCTGCGATGGCCTGATGAGCTGTGGCCCTTGCACAGGTTCGGCTGAGATGAGTGCCAGCCCTGCTACCCTAATTAGGATTAAGCTTCAGAAAATGGATAGATGGATGAAAGAATGGCTCACCAGGCCAGTGCTTATTCCTGGTAAGCAACCAGGAGTTCAACTCCCCCTGGATGGGACACTAGTCCATCACAGGTCATCCTCCCATATATATATATATATATATATATATATATATATATATATATATAATAAAAGGACAGGACAAAGACTTTCTATTGAAACTCCATTTATCACTACAGATCTGTTTCGAGGGGTGGTGAAACCACCCTCTCTCTTCAGGTGATTATAGAAGATATTCTATAATATCTATAGAAGGATTCTTCTATAATCACCTGAAGAGAGAGGATGGTTTCACCACCCCTTGAAACAGATATGTAGTGATAAATGGAGTTTCAATAGAAAGTCTTTGTCCTGTCCTTTTATTTTTATTGTTATTTGCTCTACCAAAAAGTATTGAGCACTCTCCTACGGAAGGATCTACTCAGAAAATCATATATATATATATATATATATATATATATATATATATACACACACACACACACACACACACACACATACCATACTATTTGCCCAATAGCAGGCGGTCTGTTCATGGGCACCAGGGCGTGTCCACACACCAGTCAAGGGGCAGACCACCTCGGAGTTCTCGTCGTTCAGCTTGGGGCCGCAAGGTACCCAGTTTCCGTGTATCACCGCGGGGAGGAACTACACTGGACTTGTCTATGAGTGGCTGATTGGCAGCTTTGCAACCGCCATGTACTAGCAAGGAAGGCTTTCGCACACTAGTTCCCTTTCACCACAAGCAGAGCTAGCTCCTTGCGCATAAATACACCATTCAGACACACACACACACACACACACACACACACACACACACACACACACACACACACACACACACACACACACACACATAGTATATATACATGTATATATACACAAGAATCCCTCACTTTCCGTGGTTAATTGGGACCAAGAGCCACACATTTTCTTCTCTTGGTTGTCTCTCGAATCGAGGAAGACATTTGGTTGTGCTCTCATCAGTGAGTACACATGTGACTTCGGAGTCCAAAGGCCGAAGCGCATACTCTGTTGCAGGATGGGCAAGGCACACTTGTTGTAGAGGTGACAGTAGACGACATCCGGTGTCTCCGTTGGTGGGCTGCTTCAAGGCTCAAGCGGCGGTCATCCTCAAAGGCTACAGCTGTGCGTTGTGTCAAGGTGCGCCAGAGCTATCTATCATTAGCGTGAGTTGGCCAGGCTTAATATCTGCCCATTTGAGGTTTGCTTTGAGGTCGTCCTTGTATCTCTTCTTTGATCAACCTTGATTGCAATTTTCTTTAACCAGTTCTCCATAGAAAAGTTGGCATGGGATTCTGGACTTCTCCATCCTGATGACATGTCCTGTCCACCGAAGTTGGGCTTTGATGAGCTTAATTTCAATGCTGGTGGTGTTAGCCTGGTTTGTGACACGGTCCTGCCACCGTATGTTCATGATGGAGCGAAGGAAGCGTTGGTGAAACTGCTCAAGCTTTTTGATGTGTCTTCAGTACTCAATCCATGTCTTGCAACCATACAACAAGGACGTTATGACCACAGCATTGTAGACCTTGAGTTTTGTGGTGAGACGAATGCTTTTGTGCTTCAAGACTTTAGTGTGAAGTCTGCCTGGTGCCTGACTAGCTTTCTGGATCCTGGCTGAAACTTCTCCATCAAGAAAACCATCACTGGAGATAGTGCTGCCCAAGTACTTGAATGTCTGGACATTTTTCAACCGTGTGCCATCGATAGTGATGCATGGTGGCTGGATGGTCCTATTTTGTGATGGCTATTCGAGTACAACAGTTTTTCCAAGACTAATTATGAGTCCAATTAGCTTGGCCGCTTCAGACGATTTGTCAATTATGGTTTGTAGGTGGTTCTCTTCATGGGCCATGAGAGCACAGTCATCAGCAAACAGGGCATACAATACTAACCTGTGAAGTGTCTTGTTTTTGAATTTAGGCGCCTCGGGTCGAACACTGACCCATCAAGCCAGTATTTGATGTACACTCCAACGTCAAGGTCACTGATAGCATGGTTTAGTACTTGAGTTAAAAAGAGATTGAACAGCACAAGAGCCAGGACACAACCTTGCTTTACTCCATTAGAGATTTCGAAGCAGTCTGATGGTTCGCCATTTGAGAGTATTTCTCCCGTCATATCCTGGTGGATTATCCCGTCACTAACGCGGTGAATTTTGAAGGGCAGCCAAGCTTTCTGAGAATAGAATAGAGAGCTTCTCTGTTGACCGTGTCGTTGGTAAGATCTATAAAAACCAAGTACAGGTTCATGTTCTGTTCCATACACTTTTCTTGGACCTGTCTAAAGGCAAGGACCATGTCTACAGTGCTGCGGTTTGGGCGAAAGCCGCACTATGATTCCAGGAGTTTCCAGGAGATTTCTTTTAGCCACATTTGGGATGAGTCTGTTGAGTAGCACTTGGGCCAGTATTTTGCCAGCTGTGGGGAGGAGAGATATGCCCCTGTAATTTCTGCAATCTGCTCTTGATCCTTTGTTCTTGATGAGGGAAACTATTGATGTATTGCGAAAGTCTGCAGCCAGTTCTTCCTCTACCCAGATGCTGACTAGCACACTGCAAGAGGCTTCCAGGGCTATGCCACCTAGTGCTTTGTAGACTTCCGCAGGAATGCCATCCCGGCAATCCTCTATAGTTGATTCATCTAATTCAGTGTGTTCTGCTTGTTGTTTTATCTGGTCAAGTGCACACTGGTCAACTGTGGAAGAGCAACCCAGAAGTTGGCTGTGTCGTTCCGTCTGAGGAAAGCAGAGGAGTGAAGTCAGATTTGGAGGGCCCAAACACTGTCTTG
Source organism: Plotosus lineatus (assembly GCA_024760905.1). NCBI lineage: Eukaryota > Metazoa > Chordata > Actinopteri > Siluriformes > Plotosidae > Plotosus > Plotosus lineatus. The sequence continues at coordinate 36,801,316 of CM045729.1, read as the reverse complement.
ATGGAACTGAAAAACTGTTTTGAGTTATTTGAGTCAGCAAACCCTTGTATCTCTTCAGTTTTCTCATCCCACCACTTATCCTGCATTTTCCTTATCTCCCTCTGAGCCTCACTCTGCAAGGACTTGAATCTGTTTTTCTTTGGCAATGAATCTGGGTTGTTTTGTCACTCTATGATTGCCTTGTTTTTCTTGGCCAAGAGATCTTTTATGTCAATGTTGTTCTGATCAAACCAGTCTTGGTGATGTCTGCGTTTAGGGCCAAGCACAGTCTTAGATGTCTCCTGTATCATACCCCTGAGTGTTTCCCATTTGTGAGTTACATCTCCAGTCAGTGGTCCTGTAGTGGACAGCTTTTGGTCCAGACTGTCCTTGAAGATACCAAGGTAGGAAGGGTCCTGGAGTCTGTCTGTTTTGAAAGCTGCACGAGTTTGCTTCGGCCTCCTTGGGAAGTGACGAGCTATGTGCAATCGAAGGATTGTGCGCACAAGCCTATGATCCGTCCAACATTCTGCACCCCTCATTACTCTTGTTATTAGGACGTCTTTAATGTCACGTTGGCAAAGACTAACATAGTCAATTAGGTGCCAATGTTAGAGCGTAGGTGCATCCATGTGGTCTTGTACTTATCAGCCATCCTGAATGTGGTGTTACTGATAGCTAGATTGTGCTCCTCACATTTGTTCAGCAGAAGAAGACCGTTGTTGTTAATCTTGCCCACACCATGTCTGCCAAGTACACCTTCCCATCGATACTGGTCACAACCTACCCGGGCATTAAAGTCACCAAGCAGTATGAGTTTATCGCTGGAAGATACAGAGCTCAGAAGGAAATCGAAGTCAGCATAGAACTGTTCTATGGTATCTTCTGTGCTCGTCAGCATTGGTGCATAGGCACTGATGATTGTGAGGTGTCGTTTTTGGTCAAGTGGCAAGCAAAGTTTCATTAGTCTTTCAGTGATACCAACTGGAAGGTCTGGGAGCTGTTTCAACAGACATGATTTTATGGCTAAGCCGACTCCATGGATTCTGTCTTTGTTTTCTGGTTTGACTTTCCAGAAGAAAGTGCAGCCATCAGACTAGGTTCAACAAGAGATCCTTCGTCCACTAGTCTTGTCTCACTACGAGCAGCTATGTCTATGTTATAGTGAGGCAATTCCTTGGCAACCAGGGCTGTTATTCTTTGTGGCCTGTGAGCGTTGTCTCCGTACATTAAGGTATGGATGTTCCATGCCCCTAGTATGAGCTTCTTTCTTTGCTTTTTATGTTTCGACTGCTTAGAGGGATGATCTTCCTGCTGCGGCAGGCTGGCCAGACTTGGTAGGGCAGGCAATTTTCAAGCCACCTTTTCTAGGCCCTTCCCATACTTGGGTGAGCAGTGCTGTCCTGATGAGGGCTGCTCAGTTGCTATGGATGCTGCTGGACTTCTTTGCTTCCCCGCGTTCAAAGAAGAATGACCAAAGTCAAAAGCCGCCTGCATGTAGGTTCATGACTACAACTGCCAGTGGTTATCTCCACCTGTTGCTTCACCAGTTCCCCATCGCTGTAGGTCTTGTTTGTGTGCACAACCTAGACCTGTATGTGAAGGTTATTTCAGTGGAGGAGCCGTTGAACTTCGACAATCCCACTCTCTCAGCCTCTGAAGTCCTGATCCAGTGGTACGAAGAATCGTTACGTCTGGGGACAACATCGGCTGTTGTAGATGACTGTGCTCTTCACTTGTGCTCTGACACGCTCTAAGCACTCTACAGTGCCTTGCTACTCCGCCTTCCTGACCGTTGAATCTAGTGATGATTGATGATTTCATAGACTTGTATGTAGTGAGCAGTACCAAGAGGTTTCTGTCAGGGATACCTCACCCTTAGCTCCTGGCCAGAAGACCAAGCCTGGGAGCACAGGGGCTATTTGCCCAATAGCAGGCGGTCTGTTCATGGGCACCAGGGCGTGTCCACACACCAGTCAAGGGGCAGACCACCTCCAAGTTCTCGTCGTTCAGCTTGGGGCCGCAAGGTACCCAGGTTCCCTGTATCACCGCGGGGAGGAACTACACTGGACTTGTCTATGAGAGGCTGATTGGCAGCTTTGCAACCGCCACGTACTAGCAAGGAAGGCTTTCGCACACTAGTTCCCTTTCACCACAAGCAGAGCTAGCTCCTTGCGCATAAATACACCATTCAGACACACACACACACACACACATAGTATATATATATATATATATATATATATATATACACAAGAATCCCTCACTTTCCGTGGTTAATTGGGACCAAGATCCCCACGCAAACATGGATCACCCCCCCAATCCCGCCCCTGACTGATGTATTAGTTTATGTACATGTATATGTGTACATAATGTCAATAAATACATATTCAATGATATAAATGTCTATAATAACAGTTAAACATAAAAAAAAAAAAAAATCACATTTTATAACATGTATAAATACACACACATACAAATGGTACTGCATGAGAAGAAGACTACACACATACATACATACACCCACATACAGATGTAACAATGTAAGTAGTTTTGATGGAGATTTTGGGTTGTTTTTTGTTTTGTGTTGGTTTAGGTTTTTTTTTCATAATTGGTCTTGTTGTGGCATTTTCCTTCTCTTTCCCCCCTATTCTTCCTTAATTTACTTATTTTTTAATTCATGAGTATTTATTTATTTAATTAAAAAAAAAAAACCGTGATGCACTGAAACCGCATGAATTGAAGCGCAAAGTAGCGAGGGATCCAGGTATATATATATATATATATATATATATACATACATACACAGTACCCCATTTATACTGCTGGGTGAACTTATGGTTAAAAACCTTGCAGTGACGTCACCAGTGTGCGACGCAGCGTGTGTGTTTATGGGCGGAGAAGATACCGGCATCAGTTGCAGGCTGTATTTCAAGGGGTATGTGCGAAGTGTTTATTGGATATAACGTGGATAGTTGAGAACATTAACGTCTTCATTTTATTGTTCTATAATTAAAGGTAATCTCCATGCTTTTTTAAATTTGTCTGAATGTCAAAGTGTACGTATTACATCTACAGGTCATCATGGCACCATGGCAACAACTTATTCATTAAAATAATGTAACATTTGCTTTGTTTCAGAGAAAAAACGGCATGAAATATAGTACTGTTAATACTATAACAAATACATTATTAATACGGATAACACACTGAATCTTAATCTATTTAACACATACACACCGACGAGACTATGCACTTACTCCAACTTTCTCCTGCTAGCTTCTTAGAGTTAGGTGTTTATTTTTATCGTAAAATCTTTATAATTGTTTGAGTTCGTACTGTGACATTAATGGTACTTTTATGGCTCATATCATGGTCAAATGGCATAATATTTAAAGCAGTCCGATTATCATTGCTGTTTATCATTTTTTTTACCTAGCTTAGCTCAGTTATCTTTTCGCACCCGATTTCTGATATGCCCCGCCTTACTATCTTTTGATTGATTACTAGTGGTTCGCGTCCACATTTGATTGGCTGATATTTTCTTGAAGACGCCTAGGTGTAAACTTGTACCAAATCATAGTGCTTACGGCGGAATACAGGTAGGGAATAAAACCTAATACAGTATTTGGTTTCTGTTTACAAATAATTTGTAGTAGTTTTATTTGTTTCAATTTTATAGTTTAAAAATAAAGTTTAGCTTTATACCAAATACCACAAGAACTACAGATTTAAACGTCCTTAAAAGTGCTTTGTGTGAAATATTATAGTGATTACAGTAACACTTTTAGCTTAACTTATGCCAGTGAACAATTGTATGTTTATTGATATGATTATAAAAATGAGATATATCCAGATGTTGTTACTATTTGATATTCCAGTTCCTGTTGCTTCCAGGATTCTGTCTGCTATCACTGTTAGTAACTCCGCCCTGTGTAAACATGTACATGCCTTAGTTGGTGTTTTATGGCAACGTGGGAAATTAAACTAAACATGCAGATGGTCCTGTAACATTTCTGTATTGTCTTCATGTATATAGGACAGAGCAAAAGCCATATTCAAACCCTGTGTAACTCCACCAAGCTTAAGGTTCCCTGCAGCTATGCGACAGCAAAGCTCCTCTTCATTGCTCTTCCAAAAAGATGGGACCCCTTCAGTGAAAATGTTGCTGTTCTTGTTTCTCCTGACATCGCTGGTGGTGATGAGTCGTTCTGATGAAGATTACTATAAATTACTGGGTATTTCGAAAGAAGCCAGCACCAGGGAAATTCGACAGGCCTTCAAAAAGCTTGCTCTTACCATGCACCCGGATAAGAACCCAGTGAGTATTCTGATCAGGGATAAGTGAATAGTGTGGGGACTGACATCACTGAAAGCTTCTGCTGGATTCAGAGCAATCCATTCATTGGGTGAAATGAAAGAAACTTGGTTTTATAGAAGGATTTCATGTTGAATTGGAGCTGAAGTTGTTAATAGTGTTTGATTGTGATTTTGGGTGAAATCAGATCAACATCATATCATATATATGTTGTTTTTCTATCAATGACAAGACTCCGATTAGCCATCAAGGTGTGTCGAGAGTGATTGAGTCTCACCTCACAGAAAATAGGTTTGGGGTTTCACAAAGCATGTTTGCATGTTCTTGCAGTGCCTGCAAGTTTTTCCTCCAGGTAATCGGTTTTCTTCCCACAGTCCAAACACATGCACATTATGCTAATTGGTTCCAAATTTTCATCTTTCAAAATTTTATGATGAAAAGTGTCTTCAATTAATGTTGCTGCAAAGTACTGTATGATTGGACCATTGTTATAAGCATTTAAAAATGTACAATGTCAATAGCACTTCAGAAATCATGACCTGTGAGTGAAGTGTGTTGTGATTGGATGTTTTGTAACATAGTGAATAATTCTGAAAAATTATATTATGGTTTAAAAAAGTCTTTGATATATGAATTGGAAAAATATTGAAAATGAAATAGCAGTGATTTTGAGCAGTGATTATACGTAGATAGATTGTGGGATGTATAGATAGAGATATACTGTATTTATGCCAGAGGTAAATTTGCATTTTCTAGCAGCATTGCAAAACAGCACACACTTATTCTATTAAAAAAACTTCACAAGCATAAATTAAGGAATATAGTAAAAATACTTGGGCATATAGTTTAATACATCTATATTGAGGCGTCTCTAGAAAAATAAAAAATTTAAAGCACTTGAGGCAGACATTGTTGAAATTGTGAGAATTGTATATCATGCTGTAATGGTGTTGATTGGTCTAGTGCAGAGATTAATAAAGGATGTATTACAGGGGACATGTGGGGAAATATACAGTCTATGCAGTAATATATTGGCCCTTTTTATTTACTTTTCCTTGAATAACTAGTTCGACTTTGATTTCACGCATAATCTCTCAACTGATATAAAACAGGAATTACCTTAGTGTGAGGTGTAAAGCTGACCTGGTCTGTTATATGCATCCAAAATAAGAAAAATTCCAAGGTTTCAGTCATAAAAACTTCTAACATGTAATTATGTTCAAATTGGACAAGGAATGAACAAATTATTTAGGAAGGTGCAGGTTTTTAGGTGCCGCTCCACACTTCTCTCTCCCCCTCTCTGTCCTTCTCTCTCTCGCTCTCTTTTTTTTTTTCTCTCTCTCACACACACACACACACACACACACACACACACAGACACACATGTCCAAATAGCGCTAGGAAAAAAAATGAAAATAAAATAAATCACTGAAATAGCTACTGTCCCATAAACCAAAACTGAGCAGCTTATACTGAAATCCAAAACTAATTCAACTGGACCCACTGGATTTGGATAATCAAATAGAGGCTACGTGTAAAATATACACAGGAAAAAAACCCACAGAAGATCATTAAATGAAGCACTTGGATTTGTTTTATTTGCATTTTAAGGCAGGTTCAATACAATACAAGACACACAGTCAGTGCAGGGTCACATGTTCGTGTGCCATCAAAGAGATGATTCAATGTTTCAACCAACCAAAACCAACTGAAAAATGTTGGATCATTTCTCTCTATTTTGCGGCTGTATTGGTTACATGCGGTTTAGTGTAAACTATTGTAGAAATCTGAAAGGTATTGAATCAGCAGTTTGTAGGTTATATTTAATTATGGTTGGATGTTTCTAAGAATTTTAGATACTAGGCATGACTGTCTTTCATACGAACATATAAAATTTGAAACTTTTGATCTCCTCGATCTGATTTCGATGAAAATTTATATTTTTCTAGCTATAGCACGCTCAACATGCACGTTTTTTCCTGATCTGATAATATTTTGCAGTGATATGATTTTATCTGTTAAATTTGATATAGTTTATTTTTTTTAATGTAAGATTTTATTTATTTATTCATTCATGAAAAAATTGTAACACGATTAAATTTAATTCTTAGCGAAATTGAATGGGAACTTCCCATCACAGCATAAAAATTTCAGATTAGCGTGACAAAGTCTATAGACAGGAAGTTGCCAACATTCAACAAAAAAAAAAGCTCACACAGATGAAAACAACATTGTTTGTGGAGGTAATGAACTGGTTATTTTTGACTCCTTTTAGATGTTAAATCAGAATGTTGAGCTCTTTTGGTTAAAGTTTTAGTGGCTTTGTATTTGTATCATACAGGCGAATCCATGTTTTCAATTCAGACCTGTGCATAAGAAGTCTTGTAAAACTTGTTGCTTCCAGAAAATTGGGTATTCAGTACAGGGATCCGTCACTTTCCGCGGTTAATTGGGACAGCGATCCCCACGCGACCATGGAAATCTGTGAAGTAGGATCACCCCCCCCCCCCACCCCAGACTGCCGTATATGTACATGTAGATGTGTATATAATATTAATTAATACATATTCAATGTTACAAATGCTTATAATAAAAATTAAACATTAAAAAATAACATAAGATGTAAATAAAATATAAATACAGATGTGGATGACACGGTCTGGGAAGAGAAGTAGAACTATACTTTTCTGAACTCCTGCCAAAACTTTCAAAGAAGAAAAAAATTGACTCCAGTACAGTACCTCACCTTACCAAATTAATTCGTTCCAGAAGTGGTTTTGTAACTCAATTTTTTTTTTTGTTTGTTTGTTTGTTTTTTTTGTAAGTTGAGCCGCATTTTACATGTAAAAGGCCTGATCTGTTCCAAGGCCCCCAATACTACCCCCTAAACCCTTTAAAAATTATAAAAGTATACCTTTTAAGGCCTCCTTCTGCTTCAATATCGTACCGATGGTAGACGGATTTGGCCATATTCCTTTGTGATATCACTCAACCGCATGCCACGAGCCTGCTTCTTCTTTTCACTCACACCGGAAATCACTTTCAACGGGAATCACATGTGCACGTGTGTGTGTGTGTGTGTGTGTGTGTGTGTATGCACGCATGTGTGTGTTCACCATGTCTTCTTAGAAGAGTTATAATTTTCCAAATGTTTATGCAAGGTTAAAAGCCTGAGCCAAAAAATAAAGTTGCAGTGAGCACACTCGAAAAACTCACGAAACAACAGTAACTCTGTCCTTTACTTGTGGTAGAACTGTGTGACGAACAATGAGTCGAAGGCACACGAAAAGCATCATGGGTATTATGGAGATACAGCTCCGTAATAGCCAATGGGAGCGAGCTGCGTCATGGGTATTATGGAGATACAGCTCCCTCCTAGCCAATGGGAGGCCAGCAGGGCGGGAAGTTTGAGAGCGCCAATGGGAGGCCAGCGGGGCGGGACGTTGGGAGATAGCCAATGGGAGAGCAACTCGCACATTATTTGAATTTTTCAAATGGCATGTTTCATGACGTGAATTTGAATTTCCATATCCAGAGATGAAAATTTTAAGTTTCGTAGCCTGGATTTTTTGTTTGTTGGGTCTTTCGTAAGGTGAGGTACCACTGTATTATAATGAACTGGATAAGAGTGAAACTATGTAAATCTGATCAGATCCGCTGTGCTGTGCTTGCGAGGAACCAGGAGTTTAAACACGGGACATAGATTAGAGAGAGAGAGCGAGAGAGAGAGAGAGAGAACGAGAACGAGGGAACACGGTACAATCTCGTATAGATTACTTATACATGGTTTAATACAAGTTCCCCTCTAAAGAATGCCCTGTAACGACTCACAAACAAATTCATCTTAAAACGGCCATCCGTAACCTAACTTGTTAGTAAGCTGGGGAGCATCTGTACACACATACAGACGGTATTGCATGAGAAGATGGCACACGTACATATGCGCGCATGCAGGCAGAAGCGCATGCACACACGGATGCAACAATGTATCCAGTTTTTATGGGAGATTTTGGGTTGTTTTTTGTTTTGTTTGTTTAGTTTTTGTTTGTTTTTTTGCATAATTGGCCTTGTTTTTGTGACATTTTCCGTAACTTTTCCACCTATTCCTCCTTAATTTCCTTATTTTTTTAATTCGTTGAATATTTATTTATTTATTTATTTATTTTAACAACCGCGATGCACTGAAGCCACATTAATTGATGCGTGAAGTAGCGAGGGATCCCTGTATCTCTAAAATGAAAACCCCAAATTATGTGTTTTGAGGTCAACTGGTCACTTGATTGTGTGGTAGAATTCATGCTAATGCAGATTTTTGATGGATTTTTTTGATTAAGTCGATTGTTTTTCTTTTTCACACCAAGAATGACAAAACTGCTCACGAGAAGTTCCTGAAGATCAACCGTGCATACGAGGTGTTAAAAGATGAAGACCTGAGGAAGAAATATGATAAGTACGGAGAAAAGGGTTTGCAGGACGAGCAGCAGGGAGGCAGATACGAAAGCTGGAACTATTACAGATATGATTTTGGTGAGTTTGAAAGTAGAGGTGTTCAGGATCTCCAGCAAAACATACATATCTGCTACCAATCCAAAGTTTCGGGTTAATTTAAATATAATGCTGATACTGATCTACTGATGAGACACGTTATTACTCAGTACAGAGACAAATTGTTCCTGTTTGAAAAGTTTCAGACCGGAGATATGGTACTAAATGTGTAGAAGTTTGTACAGCTGTGTTCTAAGTCAATGATTTGTATTTTATAGGCATTTATGATGATGATCCAGAGGTCACTACTCTAGACAGGGGAGACTTTGGTAAGTAAGCTCTTTATTCCATATCCTTTCAGATTGTTCCATTTTCCTCTTTGATTTAATGAACATTTTCTCTTCCATATAACATGATGGCCACAAATATCGTATTTTTTCAGACCATAAGGTGCCCTTAAAATCCTTTATCTTCACAAAATTGACGGTGCACCTTATAATCCGATGCACCTTATGTATGGATGACGATGCGCAACTCCATCTTAGTGATACTGTCAAAACCCAAGTGAATCAAATTAATTCAGAGCTTACCATCATTCTGGTGGATTAACCAAAGAGCTCCTACCACTAGATATTGGTGTCAACAGGTTGTAATTTGTAGGGATCCGGGCTTTCTGTCGAACTCGCACAACTGTTAAACTCAAATACTGAAGATGAAGAATTTGATGCATTTGTGGAAGAGGAATGAACTGAAAAAGTGAGTTTATTGTTTTATATTGTTTCAGCTAAATAATGATTTCAGTTATTGTGAGAGGCGAATCAAGTTTGACTTATCTGACTCTTGTTTCACTTAATGCGCCTTATAATCCTGTGCGCCTTATGTATTGCGGTGGAACGGTCAGTCCTCGTTCGATGCTTTTGTGCCTTATAGTCCGGTGCGCCCCCCCCATGGCCTGGGGAATACGGTGCATATTTGTGCGCTACATGGTGAAGCACTATCTGCTCTCTTTTACATACACGAACTCGCAGATGTCCCCAGTCGCTGTAATGGACAGCGGACAACAGAGTGAGGGTCCTAATTTGGCTCTTGGATCATCCTGTGACGTGATTGAGACGTGGCGTTTTAGCATTTCTGTTGTGTGCAGATAAATGACTAACAGCTCTGTATTATGATTACCATCTGTGCACCTTTAAATAACACAGACTGTTATAAAATGAGTTTCGAAAACAAAAGTTTCACTAATGGAACAACTCCGTGAAAATTCAGAACCCTAACACTCACCCACTGCAATTAACTATCCAAGAAGTAATGTGAGATTTCCAAGCTTCCACCATGCAAAACGTAATGGTTGTGCAGTGAGACAAAACTGAGATCTGAGCCAGTTCAGATATCCATTATTCTGTTCGTCTGCACAATAATGTCAGGACAGAAGCATTAATGTTCTAAATCCTATGTGTGATATATAATTTTTATATTATTCTGTTCAGATGCAGCAGTGAATTCTGGAGAGGTTTGGTTTGTGAATTTCTACTTTCCCAGATGTTCCCACTGTCACCAGCTGGCTCCAACGGTGAGATTCACCTGCTTTGTCTTTAATAACACTGACACTAATAATAATGTTTCTGGCTTTGTTTTATAGATTTTTTTATTATTATTAACACCCCCCCCCCTCTTTAGCACATAATGTGAAGAGGGAGGTTATGTTAGAATTTTCAGTATGTCTGTCCAGTTTTCTCTAATCATTTGAGTTCCAGCCCAGAACTTGAAAACTGTTAGAAACTGCCCAAATTTGGCAGTTACTTCTACTAGGCAGTGCAATTGTGCCTTTTGATATTTTGGGAATTCTGGCATTATTGTCTTCATGTTTCCATGGCAACCAGTGTCAGAATATACATGATGTTTGTTTCAGAAAATGAAAGCGATTTCTGATTTCTTGATCAGACTTGACTGTTATCTTTGCCAACCAATTTAAACTGGGTGGTATTCATTTCCAATCAAGAACGCTAAAAATATCTGTGACATCTTTATCTACTTATGCGGGGGATGGGGGGGGGGTGTAGTAATCAGCACATCCATCTGTTTGTAATCATTCGATTACAGACCTTAGTGGTTATTTCTACTCGAGAATAGTTGTCTTTTTCATATTTGAGGATTTTTTAAATTTATACTTGCTCACATGAGGAGGCCAGGGGTATCCCGTTGACTTGTTTTTATAGCATATGATAAGCAAACACGAATGACAATTATAATAATGGATTTACTCTGAGGCCACGATGTGCACAATCTCCATAATTTGATAGAATTGTGATGGTGGGGGTCATCGGATTGAATCGTGATTAACTTGATAGAACTTGGTGGAATTATGATGATTGTGACAAATTTTGTCTGTCAGTTGCGATAGAAAATGGTAATTGAAGAAGAGCGTAGGAGGTCTTAGTGACGTGTAACAGACCTTGATGTGCCATCGGAGGGAATTTATGTACTTGGAAATCCCTCAAGTTTGATCTTTTGGATGCGGCCCTGCCCCATTTTATACATCATTTGTGCTCCAAGCATTGCAAGCTTATTCAAATCGTGGTCATAAAAATGTAGGAGATTCCAACAGAACTGATGAACCTGAGTGATCTAAGCAGAAAGTGACCGAATGTGAGAGCACATATTGGGGATTGTAAGAGAACTTCCGAGAACGTGTAGAAAATTGAATTGTATTGGCTTTATAAAAACAATTACAGATCGTAATTGAGAGCATAAAAACATATGAAAGCATTAAAAAAAATGGCTCTCCATGCTTTTTGAATTGTTGGAATTGTGGACACTGTGGCTCCAGTGTAAACTCAGCATAAAATCCAAAGGCTAAATCATAAAATAAATGTTGTGAGAAAGCAGTTTTATTATAATGTGATACTGGGAAATTAAAGTCTCAATCTGGTCCAAACTGTGTAGAATTTTGTTTCAACCCTTTTCTCATGATTGACTTGTGGATGAACTGTACAGTGGCGGGAATTTGCGAAAGAAATGGATGGCGTGATCCGGATCGGGGCAGTAAACTGTGGGGACAACACTAGGCTGTGTCGTAGCAAAGGCATCAACAGCTACCCAAGCCTGTTCGTCTTCAGAGCAGACAAGGTGAGAACCACAACACACACACACACACACACACACACACACACACACACACTCAGGTTCACAATGTATTAAATTTACCAAACCACCTCATAGTGCAAGCAATTCTTGCATAAGACAGCACACATCAGGATATTTAACAAGAGTCGATAAAGACTAAGTAAGAGTTTAAATAAGAGCGCAGGTGGACAGGCATTATGATCTTTGATCTGCATTTGCCAGGATGGCAATGATTACAATATTTTACTTCATTTAAGAACAACATGTCACGTATCAAAGCATTTCACCACATCTCTATTTTTATACAGCACATGTTCTGGCAATATTGAGTTTTCAGTAATTTATGTGTTGTGCAAAAATAAATGCATAACAGCATGCATCACTTTACATCCTGTCCATGTCCGTGCATACCCACCACAGGAAACCCAATCACTCTGCTTTATTTATTATTTGTATTATCTGTGGTTAGTTGGTCTTTATTTGCAGCATATCTCTGAAGCAGTTCTTTTCCAAACCACTTAATCCAACTTGAGTCGGGCAGAGGGGTATCTGGCTATCTCCACTATTATTAGGTGAAAACTGAGTTCACCTTGAGCATCTTGCCAGACCATCGCAGACCCAACACGCACACATTCACACTCGGGGATAATTTGGAGCCACCAATCAGCCTAATGTGCACGCCTTTGGACTGTAGGAGGTCTTGAGCACTTGCTGTGAGGTGGAAGTGCTTACCACTACACCGCTGTGCTGTCTGCACAGTAATCTTAACGTCCGATAAACCAGTTCTCTCTGAACAGGTTACTCAAGTACCGTTTAGCACTTTTTATCTTTTTGTCTCAATAATGTCTTATTTGTGTTCCAAAGCGAACTCAATAAGTTTTGATATAAATCCCCAGCAGTTGGGTGCACTACATTTTCTGTGCTCATGTTTTCAGAATCCAGAGAAATACTATGGCGACCGCTCCAAGACTAGTCTCACCCAGTTCGCAATGCAGTTTGTAACAACCAAAGTGACCGAGCTGTGGCAAGGTAATGTGGGTCTATACCTGGACATTGTCTGCATCATTTCACTGTGTTTTTATCCAAGATTTTTCATTTCTGCTTATCTTTAAAGGGAATGTTTTCACTGAGATTCAGCAAGCATTTGCTGCCGGAATCGGGTGGCTCGTAACCTTCTGCGCTGACACTGGAGGTAAGTTTCTAGTGGTTTAACTTGAAGTGATTGTAATGTGAGTCAGAGTGAACATGTATGCTGTGATCGAAGTAGAATAATGCACTTCAGACTGTACTGTTATAGGAAAAACAGCTGTCTTCAGGGTGGCCGTGCCTCGGCACGATAATGCTAACTCATCCCTGTAATCATTGGTGATTAAGACTGATATAGTGACTTCACTAATTATAATCAAGTTCTTTATATATATATATTTATAGATTGTCTGGAGTCCCAGACGAGACAGAAGCTGGCTGGAATGTTGGTAGGCATTTTTTTAAATTTATATATTTATATATTGTTGTTGTTGTTTTAATAATAATGTGGCACAACACTTGGTGAAGGTAACAGTATGTTGCAGTGGTCAGGACTATTATACAAGTGTGTGTTTTAGAATGGTCTAGTGAAGGTGGGATGGATGGACTGTGCCGTACACCCGGATCTGTGCGAAAGCTTTGACATCACAAGCAGCACAACGGCTCTGTTTCCCCCCGGGAGCTCCCTCACACAGAAGGGCAGTGTGCTGGTGAGATTCTGCTTCATCATCTTTTCCTTCTTCTCCTCGGTCTTTCATTATCAGTATAGCTTCATCTGAAAGAGGTTTTCACTGGGGTTTGATGTTATGATAACAAAATTACAATTATTTTAGTCCACTTTATTAGGACGTCAATGATATTGTTCAATTAAATGTTAAAGAATCTTTTTTCCACACTCGGGAGTGATGACATTTCTTCCCCTCCAGTTTCTGAAGACTTTGGATGCCAGAGAGATCTATGCACAGGTGCTGCAGCACATGCCTGAACTGGAGATTCTCACCAAGCATAGCTTTGAGGTAATGCATCAAACTGTGAAGGATAAAAACACTGGCCATTACAGCTCTGTGCTTTAACTCCAAGTACATGCTGAAACTGAATGCTCGGGGCTTTAGATTCAGAGTTGTAGCTGTGTCCCCCAAGATGTAACCACAGTGAATGTGTTTATGCCTTGCTTTTTGACCACAAACACCCTCGTATGCCTTTACCCCATGTTCTGGCAGTGTTGCAGGTGAGAAACTGACTCATGCCAGACTTGGCAAAAATGTGCAGTGCAATAATGTTGCACAATGTTATTTCCAGAGAACAAGAAGCATTTTCGTCTCTGCCCAATGTTTTATCTTTTAAGAAAAAAAAAAAACATTTGTGCTGATAGCTTTGTGCCAATAATTTGTCAGAGCCACATAAGGATCAGATGGTCATGCATCCAGATAAATCATTCACAATTGCAATGTTCTTGCTTTATGGAGGCAGATCATTCTCTGAAACTCGGTAAAATTTAATGATTATACTTTTTTTTTCAAATATATTGTCTCCAAAATGTGAAATATTTAAAAGAGCACTTCCTGCCCAAAACGTACCACATGGACACATTCAACATGTCAGAACAATGGTTGACTCATAAGCACATCTACAGTCATGTACATCAGTTACAGATGATTTTTATCCAACAGGAAATTGGTTCTTGACCTGGTTCAGCATTATTTGAACCTTGGTGCCAAATGAAGAACCAGTCTGTGTCTCGACCAATTTTTTTAGTGGAACCATAGTGCTCAAGGATGTCTCATCAATAGAAGGAATAAAATAATGCACAACAGAAGTATACAGTAGTAGCAAGGTAGTAGGTCACATGAATTACCCACAGGCTCTCGTTTTGTTATTGCAGATATTTAGTGCATGTCACATTTTCTATTATGTTCTCCATTTCTGTGCTTTGCTTTCTTTCCAAACTCATGGCACGCCATTCATGATGTGGTTCACACGAGACAACCCAGCTATCTTTTGGTTACAGCTGTAAATCAACTTCTTAGGCACTGTTCCAGTTTACTTTTGGTCAGCATGCTCTCAACAGTACAGGTTGGTGCATGAACCAGAATGGAACTCATTCCCTTTTGGTGGGAAATGGGTACCCTGTGTTTGCTTAGGGATTTAAAATGTCTCTGTCTAGAATACTTAAAAAAAAGGAATGACTGCAAAACATTCTGTACAATATGCTAGCATTATGTAGCAGAAAAACATTTTCTTGTTTAATCTGTTCATTAATGTGTTTAAAAATACTGGTAAAAGATGTGCTCTCACTGTATTGAAACATACACTTACTGGTCACTTTAGTACCCCACACCTTATCATTCATTCATTTCTTTGTTCAGTTAATTATATGGCACCAGAGCAGTACAGGAAATTATAGCGAACTTTAGTCATATTCATTGCCTGGTATTTTTCCGCTTTTTGTGGTGCCATCACCAAGTCAGTTGTCTGACGAACTATGACTTCATGCCATGTTTTCCTATTTCTTGCTGACTCCCAGAGGCATTAGATTGGATTGATGTGTTGACATTGGTGATGGGATGATGTTATGATGTTCCCGAGACCCCTGCAGCTGTGAGTCTTTATTACAGGACTTGACACCCCTGAGTTCCATTCAGTTTTCTGTGTCACTGGGGTGGTAGGCACAATATTCCTTTCCCAGAGGAGGGTTGGATGAATGATTTTGACCCCTCACTCCACTTTCAGGTTGCCGTGGTCTTTTTATATTTGAATAACTGTCATAAAGTTATATTTAGCTAATGTATCAATCACTAAATAATACCCAAACATTGAACTAATGCATTAATATTGAAATCAAAAATGTATATTCTATATTATAAAACTCATCCATTTTGTGGTGTAGCAAGTCCTACAACTTGAACAGGAAAGCAGGCAGAATTTCTGATAATGTGGATTTAATGTACCAATTCTGTCCTTTTTCTGATTGGTATTCCAGGAGAAGTTGGCTCGGCACCGTTGGCTGATCAGTTTCACCTTTGGGGAGAAGAACATGGCTACCAATGAGTACAAAAAACTTGGTGCTCTCCTCAAAGACTCCAACATACAGGTTCAGATTTGTTTCAGTGGTCATGTGACATTCATGCTGCTCCAAGACCAAATTAGACAACCTTGTAGCTACCCAGTTCTTCCATTCATTCTCAGATGATATGGAAAAAGGACCAATAAAAAAAAAAAAATCAAAAGTAGATAAAAAAAAACCAAAACGAATAAAAACTTCAGCAAAAGTGTTCCATGGGTTGTTTTTGAAGGGCTCTAGGTTTGAATATCTTCAAAAATGTCAGAGTGATATTTAACATACATAAGCTTATGGGCATGGCACACAGTTATTAATACTGTATTTGGATATTTTGATGTAAATTTAAACCAAATTCTTAATTCTGAAAACCTGAATGATGTTTGATACATTTTCATTATTATTGTTGTTTTTTTAGTGTAACAGCTTCTTTTCTATTAATTTCTCAAATTAAAAAAAAATCTAATTCCCTTGTGTATGAGAAATGTGTTATTAATAATAATGATAATAATAATAATCATTTTTATTAGTAGTATTAATATATCACTAATATAAACAATGCCTAACAGTTAGATCATGACTACTACTAAGAATGTTGGGGCCGGTGGTGGAGTGGTTAGGGTGCAGCGCTCATGATCAGGAGCTTCTGTGTTCAAATCCCATTTAGACCCCCACTGTGCTAAGACTCCTGGGCAAAGTCTGAACCACAAGTGTGCCTCTGTTCACCCAGCAGTATAAATGAGTACCAGTAAAATATACTGGAAAGGTAACCTGCAATGGACTGGCATACCATCCAAGAGGAGTTGAACTCCTGGCAGCTCCACGCTATGGAAACCAAGGATAAGCACCTGATTAGCCACTCGGCCATGGTGTAAAAAAACTCAATAGACTACCTACCTATGACTAAGAATGATTTATTATAATACAGTATTAGTATTATTAATAATTCTCTTATACAATTATTATTGAAAGTAGCATTGTTATAAATTATTAATAATACTATTAGTAATAATGATGATAATAATGGCAATAAAAATAATATTCTGTGCTTAATTAAATACATTTTATTATTATTATTGAAAGTAGCGTTGTTATAAATTATTATTATTGAAAGTAGCATTGTTATAAATTATTAATAATACTATTAGTAAGAATGATGATAATAATGGCAATAAAAATAATATTCTGTGCTTAATTAAATACATTTTATTCATGTATATCAGGATCCCAAACATTAATCTAAACTGCATTAGTGTTATTTGAAAAACAATCCCGAATGGGGAACATTGTAAATGATGGACTATCAAGCCATTTGAAAAAACATCTCATTATAATGGATGATTTGAGACTGTTAGTATTGTAAAATGTCACAGTTTTATTTCATGGCTGTAATGATGAGTGATCTCAAATGATGGTGCAGGTAGGGAAGGTGGACTGCATCTCTGAGGCAGAGCTCTGTGATTCCCTCTACATCCAGAAGGCATGTTTGGCTGTTTTTAAAGGCCTTGGTATTCACAACTTCGAGATCCACCACGGTGAGTTCAAAGATGCAACATTGCTGTTTGTTTTATCAAAGTTTATACAGTTTAAATATTACGTGTAGTGATATGATAAAATGTGTGTCTAATGGAATTTTCTAATGGAATTTTCTCAGTATACAGTAGTGCTGAAGTTTGAAAGGGCTATACTGTGCTGAAGGTTAATTCTGTTTTCATTTCTACTTTATAAACCTTTTGTAATCTGTCCTCAGGCAAAGATACACTATATAACATTGTGGCATTTGCTAAAGAGAGTGTAAGTGCCCATGTTATCACACTGCAGCCGGAAAATTTCCCTCGGGCTGAGAAGGAGCCCTGGTTAGTGGACTTCTTTGCCCCGGTATGAATTTATTTATTTGTTTTTTAATACCTTTTTTTTTTTTTCAGGTGGACATGTGAACGCGATAAATGACATTCAGTATAATAGTACTGGTTTTACGCAATAATTTTTTTTAAAACAACTATCTTGTACAAAATTCGCAATTTTTTTTATATCTGTAGTATACCATTTATTACTATACAGCAGTAGTTCTTAACCTTGTTGGAGGTACCAAACCCCACCAGTTTCATATGCACATTCACCGAACCCTTCATCAGTGAAAAATAAAAATATGATTTTTTTACAAATTCAAGACATAGGTACTGTTGTGTTCTTGTATTCTCCATCTCCATGCAGTTTCACGAAGTGTTCCTTTAGTTTTGCCGGTGCGAGACTAGAGTTGCTCAACTTGGCATTGCAAATCATTCAGATAGGATGCTGAGTCCCATCACGTTCCGTGATGCATGTGAATCCATGTTGTACATATTCGTCCGACCACTTTCTTTTTTTGCTCAACATAATTAGTATGGATTAAAATATTCCGAAAAAAATCTCACAACTTCACTCATTGACCACTGAGCGTGCTAAATTCCCCATGGCACTGATTGGCCAAGCAATGTAATGTGATCATCTGCAGCCAGTGATGGCCAATCGGGGCGTGTCATCACTAATTGACATGATGAGTCGGGTGTGTCTTGACCTCCGTGGCAGAGGCTCCGCCGAACCCCTGAGACCGACTCACCGAACCCCTAGGGTTCGATCGAACCCAGGTTAGGAACCACTGCTATAGTTATACCAACAGAACAGTTTAACCAATACGGTTAATAACAGGCTGCTGTGATGAGCTGTGTACTAAGAGATGCATCTTGTGAAGTATATATATATATATATATATATATATATATATAATATGTGTGTGTGTGTATGTACTGTAGTGGTGTCCCCCATGTCGTGCTCTGCTTCCTGAACTCCGAAAAGCCTCTGTTCAGCTACATGGTCAATTGAAGTTTGGTACCCTGGACTGCACCATACATGAGGGACTGTGCAACATGGTGAGCACCAACACTTAACTCCGACTTCACTGCTAATTGAGCCCTCACTGATTACATCAGTTTGATGATCGATCCTTGATGTCTACTGCAGTGACAATCTTTTGCAACCATGCATGCACACTAACAATCGTACTGAGTGTATTGTGTGTATAGGCAGGATATTAAGTACACAGTTTACTGCAGTTGGGATTAAATAATATGCAGTCAATGGCCAGATTTGACACAGGAAATCGTGGGTGTACAGACATCCAGATAAGGTGGGGGCAGTGGTGGTCTAGTGGTATATGGCGCTGGATCGCTGATCCAAAGGTTGGGGGTTCGAGTCCCACTCTCCACAAGGTTGTCACTGTCCCCCCCAGTGCGGCTAACTGGGTTATCAAAGGCGGGCCATGTCTCTCACTGTCTATGGTGAGAGGCATGTAAAAGAACCATTGCTGACTTTCGTAAAGAGTAGCTGCAAAGTCGTCAACGTGTTTCTGCCCCTTGCTAAAAGGGTTGTAACAGGAAGGGCATCAAACCCTTCCAAATCAAACCAAATCAAACGTGCGAATCAAGATGATTCGCTGTGGCGACTCCCAAGTAAAAGGGAAAAAGCCGAAAGGAAGACAGACAGACAGACATCCAGATAAGGTGAATGTTTGAAGGCCTGAAAAGTGCTATACAAGAAAAAAAACATGAACTGCAACACCTCATTTCATGGAGTGGCTGTGTATGGCTAGAAATGGAACTGGTTGTCTTGTGTTTATTGCATCTATGCAATCTTCCAATCTGCTGTCCATGAAATTGGATGAACAGGTGTGGTAAGAATCAGAAAGGAAACCTTTAGAGCACATATAACTCGCAGGGCAGAGCCACAAATCTCGTTTCATTAATGTTGCTAAGTAAAATATTTAGTCTTGGCCTACTGGTCTCTGTGTGCTCTCTAGAACTGTAGTGTATTTTGCTGGATCATCTGCCCATATCCTGACAAATACTTAAAATCCTTTATAGTGCAGGTGGGCATTGACCACAAACATACAAATGTGAATCAAGATTTTTTTTTTTTTTTTTTTTTTGTTTTCTTGAATGATCATCTGGTAAGAGCATCATCAGGAGCTGAATGTGGGTTCCAGACCGTGGGAAGTTGTTAGCCATGAAGGGTTTGCAACCAAGTGTTAAAAGTAATTAGGTTTCCGAGTGGTGTGACAGTACAGGAGATCGCGAGTCAAGTCCAGGTTGATGTACACAGCTGTCCAATGCTGGAGCTAATTGGTCAAGCTCTCTGGGATGGTTGGCATAAATTTAGAGCAGTCGCTGGTCACTCATGGATGTCTTTTGAGCTCACGCCTACAAATGGAAGAATGGCTTTACTCCAAAGTGTGCTGCCCTTGATTATATACTCGCAGCGGTTTTCAGTCGTCAAGTTGGCATGTCCCATTCCACAGTAGAAGCAGGTGCCCACTCCTGGTTAGTGGTGGTCATATGATCGGGAGGAATACTTGATGGGTGGAAATTGCCAATGGTTATGGAGAAAATTAAAAAAAAAATTACTAGAAGAATCTCCATGTTGCACTAATCTGGTGTAAAAGCTTTGCTTTATTCCAGTGAGTCTCAATTATTTTCTGACCCCTCCCCCCTCCAGGAATAGGAAAACATTTCGCCCCCCACCCCATATAAATAGTGTTATTTGTCTAAGAAATGTTATAAGTAATCTTCTGCATAACACTGTATCATTATCATTATGAATACAAAAAAAGGAAGAAATATAGATCAACTTCCAACAAAGAATAACTTTATTAACAATGTTTTATTCTTGAAACAAAAACATTTAAAGTGCATCAATTTGCATGAAATAAAAAAGTATCCTTACTTAAACTGTAAACATTTTTGACCAACAATTTGAACCATTTGATACTGAAAAATAAAATTAAAATCAATAACTAATCATTTCAAATTGATCAACATTAATCAATTTGATCTGCTGATCTGAGACCTGGATTTAATTTTCGTAGCAGTGACGTCATCCAGAATGATAGAGACCGTGTGTGCTGCAGGTAGGATCAGTTCCTCTGCTGTGGGGTTTTCTGCACTGAGCAGTTTGGTACTCCACCTTATCTGATGATAACAGAGCTCGTTGGTTTGTGGGAGTAGCGTTCACAAAGCGGGATGGTTGTTGCCAATAGACCAAATCCGCATTACGACTGTGCATGTGCGGGGAACATGACCCTACATCTGGTCCAAGGGTCACGGCTACCAAACTTTCTTGTAGCCACTTGCTTTTGTATGTAAACACATCCTAATAACTGCTGCATAAAGCCTGCCTTAAGCCTTAAATTATCGATTTATCTCGAGCGTTGGAAAAAGGAAATTTGCAGTATACATGCCTGCAAATTTGGGACTAACGCGTGTACATGTCCGCCAACATTCACATTATTTACCTTCCCTTCCAAGCTGAAGCATCCGGAAGGATGCAAACGTTGGATTAAAGCAGTAAGTTTATAATTAAAGTGTTCTTTATTCAAATTCATAGACCCTATAGACTATATTACCTTTTATTTACCTGTTAAATTACCATAAAAATTGGCGATGCCAAATGCCGGCCCTAATGGGGGGGCCTACGTTAATGTTGATCAATAATTACAATATGCATCTAGGTCGATATAATCATATAGTAATACAGTAGATAGACAAACAAGAGCTGTCAGATCACTTGGTGACAGCTGTCAAACTTGTATTTACCTTCTTTGTAGTCATTATGAAGTCACGCTTGTAGGGGTGCCTGGTCCTTCATTAACAAAAAATCCGCTATGTCAGCATACATACATTGGGGGGGGCCACTTCGATAAGGTGTCATTTTCTGTCTCCCAGCCGTCTTCAAGTCCCAAGGGGTCGGGAATTGTCACACTTTCCTCATCCACTTCAAATGTCAACAAGCTGGCATAGTCACGTTGGATTTGTTCAGATTCCTTGGCCATTTTACAAAACTATAGGTAGCTTTTGTAATGTCGCCGCAAATGCAAGCGCAACAACTTCATCTTTATGCTTGCAGGAACAACCGGGAAGACCCCTACGTATACAATACGCTTGAAGAACTTTCCATAAATTGAACGTATCAACAGTGCAGTTATCATCCACATCAAAGTTTATTTCCGCTATATTGGTAGCTTGTTTGGTAGTCGTGATCCCATGATGCCGTGCGCGAGCCGAGATGCAAACTTGGTTTATACTCGGCACGTTTTCTCTGAAAAAACTCATGCGGCTCATCACGTGATCAGGGTGTGATGGCTTTAAGTGACGCCTGAATTTATTTGGGTTCATGCTGTCTGCTGCCAATGTTTTCAGACATAGTAAACACAGCGGTCTTTAATTGTTTCTCACCACAACACAGTACAGTCGAGTGCTACATCCGCTTCATCATGCCTCCTCGATTTGGCTTTCTGGAGACTTTCGTTTCTCTCACAGTCTCCGTCTCGCTCTGCCTCTCTGTCCGTCCCTATTAAAAATTTCCTTATTTTACCTCTGGGCACACTTTGACGGTGAGGAAGCCACTGCTACCTGCTGTAGTGGATGTACAATTACTTTATTCTAATACGGCAAAAAAAGCTTGTTTGAACTACTATTTATTCACAGATAATTTTTCAGAAGTATCTTTTCAAGTGCTGCCACTGACACTTCTTATTAACACTCTAGCAGTGCCAATTCTTTATTAATTTTATATTTTTGAATCGGATCAGAGCTGGGTCGCCTTGGCCTGTTTAAGGTCAAAAAGATCAATTTATCAAAAATGCCCATTAACACTGAAAGGTGCAGCTTTTGTGAGATCAGTTTCAAATTTATACCAGTTATACTTGATGTCAAGGACTTCAAACCAATTGAAACTGGGACACCTTGACCTAATTTCAAGGTTACACAGGCCAGATGAGATGTGTATATGGTCATGTAAAAGGTCAGATATTTAAAACTTGGCACATTGTATTTATACCAGATATGTCTATGGACATGCCTGGTAACCTTTATTCATGCATTCATTCGTTTTCTGAACCGCTTAATCCTAATCAGCGTGGTGGGGAGGCTGGCACGCCTCTCAACTGACTCTGGGCGAGGACAGACTGCACCCTGGACAGCTTGCCAAGCCATCACAGGGCAGAAACACGCCAACAGCTATGCAGCCTACTCTTGACAATGGTTCTTGTATGTGCCTCTCACCATAGACAGTGAAAAACATGGCCAGGGTTTGATAACCCAGTTAGCTGCATGGGGAAGGGGAGGTACAGCGGTGACAACCCATTGAGAGAGGGGCTTGATCAGACCGACCTTGTGATCGGTAGTCCAGCACTGTGTCCCTGGGCCACCACTGCCCTACCTGGTAACCTTGTAAAATTGAAAACGTGATGGTACTAAGTGTCACATTGACCACTTGAGGATACATATAGTAGAACACTTTTTTTTTTTTTTTTTTTTTTTTTTGTATGGAAGGCAATGGAGGAAGCAAAATAAAACATTTTGTAGTTTAAAAAAATACGATTGAATTCCTTTTGCATTCTCAATCTTTTCTGCTTATCTACCCTCAACTGCTGTGATAAATAAATGGAATGGCTTTTTATACAGCAAAGAAAGATTAGAATTTGGTTAAATTTGAGTGGGGAAGCAGCACTGCATAATATCTAGGTGTTGTTAACCAAACCTGACACTGAAAGAGCCAGGATTGAATCAGATTTAAACTCATGCTGCTAATTTAAGGGTAATGAAACTTGTTTCTATGTATAAGGTGCTAAATGAATCAGCTTTACTAGTAATTTCCCCTTTCATAAACCTGAAGAATTGGCCTCAGATTTTTTCATCTTTGAGTGTTGTGAGCAAAAACCTACGAAACACCGGAAACCCAGATTTATTTTCCACCTTTCATTTTGCTTTCGACATACCCTCACACCTTGGTCCCACACACGCTATGTTGCATAACTGTGTGCATAGTATATATTTTTAAAAAAAAATATATCAGACAGTTCAAGAAGTTCAAGAAAATCTTTTAGTGAAACCCTTTAAAAAAATAACAATAATAAAATACTTCCTAATGCAAGGCTGACCTACTAACATTCACCATTTGCATCTTCATCTTCTTTTAAATTAAGACATCGATCATGTAGCATTTCATATGATTTCCTACAGCACTTATTAATATAATACAGAAATTGAAGTGTGTACTCTGTTACATGTTTTGCAGATCATGGTTCGAGATAAATTAAATCGAGGCTTACCAGCTTCCTGATGAGTCTAATAGTGCAGTCACAGATAAGAATCTTTTAGAAAAACAAAAAGGTGCTCTGAGAAAGTTGAGTTGTGGTTAGGTTAGACTGTTTCAGAATACAGCTGTAGTTGCACAGCCATGTTATATTCTATAGATTTAAAGTTCTAACTCGACAAAGAAAGACAAGGATAGTGAGATGTGGAGAACTTTGTAAACAAAAATGAAGCAAGTAGAGCGTAAAAGGGAACACATTTTATCATCTTGGTGACTCTAGATTGTGCGATTGTATATGATTCCTCATTTAGAACTCACTCGCTGGGGGTTGGGTGCTGTCTGGAGCCCATCTAAGCAGATATGAAACTGGAGTCCCCAGAGGAAACCCAGTCAAAGCACGAGGGAGAACATTTAAGATGAACACAAACACCCCGCTGAGACTCGAACCCAGTACCTTCTTGCTCTGAGGCAGATGTGCTTGCCACCATGCCACCCCCTTTTAAAACTGTTTCATAAACACATAACTGATTTAGATGTTCAGTGTGATTTTCATTGTGTTGAGTGTGATGGGCAGTGGTGGCTCAGTGGTTAAGACTCTGGATTACCAATCCAAAGGTTAGCGGTTCAAGCCACCAAAGTGCTACTATTGGGTCCTTGAGTAAGGCCCTTCACCATCAGTTGCAGCGTTATATAATAAAACAAGATGAATGTAAGTTTGGATAAGGGTGTTTGCCAAATGCTGTAAATGTAAATGATAATGAATAACTAATAGACCCCCCCCCATATTTTGCAGTACAACATCAACGCCTATCCAACAACTGTTATCTTCAACAAGTCCAGTATGCACGAGTATGAAGGTCACCATTCAGCAGATGGCATTCTGGAGTTCATTGAGGTGAGACAACATTAGGAAGGGAGTTAAAGAAATTGTACCTGATGGTTCTGGAATTTGATGTTTTGCATCAGCGCTATGAAGCTGATTAAGATAACAAGCGTGTGATACCATGCATAGATAAACCAATCTTTGGTGTGTAACTCTGCAGATTCTTCATGGTTACCTTTGGTCTCTGTGCTTCTTCTTCTTCTTCTTTTCCTTTCGGCTGTTCCCTTTCAGGGGTTGCCACAGCGAATCATCTGCCTCCATCTTCATGCAAGTCATATTAATTATTTGCATTTTCGATTTGGCATAGGTTTTCATGTCAGATACCCTTCCTGACACAACCCTTTGCAAGGGGCGGAAACACGCTGACGGCTATGCAGCTACTCTTTACGAAAGTCAGGAATGGTTCTTTTACATGAACTCTCACTATAGACAGTGATAGACATGGCCGGCCTTTGATAACCCAGTTAGCTGCACTGGGGGGACAGTGACAACCTTGTGGAGAGTAGGAGTCGAACCCCCAACCCTAAGGTCAGCGATCCAGCACCTTTACCACCAGGCCACCACTGTCCCCTGGTCTCTGTGCTTTCTCTCAGATTAATGCCGTCCTTGCCCAGTCTGTGCATTTTGATCTTTGCAGGTCTGTTGTGGTACCATGTTCTTTACATTTCACAGTGATGGATTTGATGGTGATCCAGGGGATCATGAAAGATTTTGATTTTATTTATTTATTTTTTTAATAACCCCAACTGGCAAGTACTTCTCAACAACTTTGTCCCTGATTTGTTTGGAAATCTCCTTGGACTTCATTGTGTGATGCCCCTTGCTTAGTGGTGTTGCAGACACTGGGGTCTTTCAGAAAAGGTGTGTTTATACTGACCGATCATGTGATACTTGGATTGCACACAGGTGGATTTCATTTCAACTATTATATGACTTCTGAAGGTAATTGGTTGCAACAGAAGTTTTGAGAGGCTTCATAGCAAAGAGGGTGAATACATGTGCAAATTCAAATTTCTAGATTTTTTTTTTTTTTTTTAATTATAACAGGACTATTTTTTTCTTGTTTCACCTCACCAACTTAATTAGACAATTTGGTGCCGCTCCATCACCTAAGATTCAGATTTTTAAAAAGTAATTTCAATTACAAGTTGAAATGTAACAAAATAGGTAAAAAGCCAAGGAGGATGAAAACATTTTCAAGACACTGCTCGGAGCAGTGCGCTGCCACAGATTGCGGCTCCCAGAGAGCAGTTGGGGGTACGGTGCCTTGCTCAAGGGCACTTCAGCCATGAAGGTGGAAGAAGGGAAGGTGCAGCTCACTCTGTCACCACCACACATTTTTCCTGCTGGATTGGGAATTTCTTCTCTAGCCATCAGACCACAGTTTCCCAATCAAGTGGGGATGCAGTGCACCTTGAAAATTTGTGAACCCTTTACAGTTTTTTTTTTTTTTTTTTTTTTTATTTTTTTTAAGCCTTGATGTAACTTGGAATAGGCTGAGCTTTTGATCTATAAGCTCATTATTTGCTCCTGTTAGCACTTTCCAAATTTAACCAATCTTTTTGTTTTCAGCATGACTGTGAAGTTTTCATCACTGTATTACACCCTGAGTTTCCTCACTCATAGCAGTCCACCACCCAAAACATGTTTATGCTTGTGAAGACATCATAATAGATGCTGTATGTGCACATGTCTGTCGCTGTGTGGCATAAGCACGATTTAAACATTGACTCGTCTACATAATAATACTGTAAACCACATACAGTGATCCCTCGCTCCTTCGAGCTTCAATTCATGCAGCTTCAGTGCATCGTGCATTCATCGAATTAAAAAAAATAAGGAAATTAGGAAGAATATGGGGAAAAAGTTAAGGAAAATGACACAAAAGCCATGCCGATTATGCAAAAAAAAAACCCCAACAACCCAAAATCTTCCATCAAACTAGTTACATTGTTGTGA
Source organism: Plotosus lineatus (assembly GCA_024760905.1). Taxonomy (NCBI): domain Eukaryota; kingdom Metazoa; phylum Chordata; class Actinopteri; order Siluriformes; family Plotosidae; genus Plotosus; species Plotosus lineatus. Next base: position 36,774,358 of record CM045729.1, on the reverse strand, counting down.
GGTGCGCATCTGTATGTGTGTATTTATATTTTATTTACATCTTATGCATTATTTTTGAATGTTTAATTGTTATTATAAGCATTTATAGCATTGAATATTTATTTATTGATATTCTATATACACACATACATAGGCGGCAAATTCCTCCCCTAGGTGAGGAACCGGTTTAGGATGGTTCATTTAAGGGGGCCGGTGGTGGTCATCAGTACTTTTCCACAAGAAAATGACGTCTACAGTATCTAGGAGCAGCTGGACTATATCAAAAAGTTTCACAGAGCAAGGTCAGACAAGACACTGGCGTCTCAGAATAGAGAAGCAACATTCACAGTAGAAATTGCATCTGATTGTTACAAAAGTATATAAACCTGTAATTTTCCATACTCATAGAAACAAGTAAAAAAACTTCACAGTATTAGGATTAAGAACATTTTCCCTTCAGTGGATTTCAATGGTCGCGTTGGGATCTCGGTCCCAATTAACCACGGAAGGTGAGGGATCACTGTATTTCTAAAATGCAGGCGCACAATGTTCTCCAAGTGTACTTGTAACAGATTTTTGTTATTGTTGTTGTTATTATTATGATAATAATAATAATTATTATTATTATTTATGTGACTGTTTCAGGACCTGATCAACCCTGTGGTGGTGACATTAGACCCTGAATCTTTCCAACAACTGGTGAAGAAGAGGAAGCATACTGAAACTTGGATGGTGGACTTCTATGCGCCGTGGTGCGGCCCATGCCAAGCTTTGCTCCCTGAGTGGCGGAGGATGGCTCGGGTATTTAATTTAATTAACCAGACATTGGATATCAGAAGTTTACACATCTTTGCTTAAATTTCATGTTTTTTTAACTGTTTAAAAAAAGAAACCCATATAAATGAATAGATTTTGTGTGTGTGTGTGGGGGGGGGGGGGGGGGGGGGTTAATGAGTCGTCATGGTGGTGTAGTGTTTAGCACATCCACCTCACAGCAAGGAGGTCCTGGTTCCCAGCCCCAGGCTTAGGCATTTCTGTGAGGAGTTTGCATGCCCCCCCTCCCCCATGCTTGCGTGGGTTTCCTCTAGCTACTCTGATTTCCTCCCACAGGGGGCAGTGGTGGTCTAGTGGTATAGGGCGCCGGATCACTGATCCAAAGGTTGGGGGTTCGAGTCCCACTCTCCACAAGGTTGTCACTGTCCCCCCAGTGCGGCTAACTGGGTTATCAAAGGTGGGCCATGTCTCTCACTGTCTATGGTGAGAGGCATGTAAAAGTCATTGCTGACTTTTGTAAAGAGTAGCTGCAAAGTCGTCAGCGTGTTTCTGTCCCTTGCTAAAAAGGGTTGTGACAGGAAGGGCATCTGACGTAAAAACCTCTGCCAAATCAAACATGCGAATCAAGATGATTCGCTGTGGCAACTCCCGAGTAAAAGGGAAAAAGCCGAAAGGAAGACAGACAGACTCTGATTTCCTCCCACAGTTCAAAGGCATGCACATTAGGTATGTCTTTGCCAAATTGCCCCCAAGAGTGAGAATTGATTGTGAGCTTTGCCTGAGATCAGCTCCAGGCTCCCTATGACCTAGTGGGATAAAGTGGCTAGGTGGGTGAGTGAGGTTTTGTTTTCTACTTTTAATGTAATACAGCAACAAATTCAAGGGAACAAGAAGAATTCTACAAATCTGTAAAAGAACATAAAGGAATAAAAACATGCAAAAGGCTGTTTGCATAAGAGTGCACATCCCTTTACAACGGGGTATGTGACTGCACTCAGAATTAATCACATCACTCTTAAACTCTTGATCAAAATTATTTACCGTACACCCATTGTCAGTGAAGTTATTCTGATTAACAGCAAATAATGATTGGATACTTCTGTAGGGTTTTCTTTACCCTTATTGTTTTCATCTGACTGCCGAACCTATGGTTATCAAAGTATTAATCGTTTGCAAGAGTCATTGTCAGAGATTATAGGTCAGGTCTCAGCTTTCCACAGGAACATGATGAAGATTGTTATCAACAAGTAGAGAAAATAGAAGAGTGTTGAGACATTACCCTGAACAGTAACAAAGCGGTGAAGGGGAAAAGTGAAAGTGTGCTGAGACTAACTGCAACAGTAAATGAGGTTAAAAGGACCTTAAATTATATCAGTCTCTTATCTTTACATCTTTGGGTTATTGGGGATGGTTAGATGGCAACACCTTTCGATGGGAAAAAAAATCCTCCAAATCCCTTTGTAAAGCACCCTAGAGCCTGTTGTGACGTGTGTTATGGTCTGATGAGAGCAAGGTAGGCATTCTGGCACGTCATAAAGGAACCGTACATTGAGTGTAAGAAACAACACCGAAAGAACAATTCAGGGATCCCTCACTTTCCGCGGTTAATGGGGACCGAGACACCCCCAACGACCACCAATTTCCGCGTACAGTAGTAGGATCGACCTCCCTGACTGACGTAGACGTACACATATATGTGTATTTAACATCAGTAAATACATATTCAACGGTATAAATGATTATAATAATGCAAACATTCAAGAATTATGCATAAGATGTAAATAAAATATAAATACAGTGGTACCTCACGTTAGGAAAGTCCCAACAAACGAAAAATCCTGGTTACGAAACGCATTTTCCGAAAATGTTTGTCTCTGGATATGAAACAAGTTCAACGTTACGAAAGCGCCATCTCAAAAATTCAAACAATGCACGAGTTGCTGTCCCATTAGCTATTTTGGAGCTGCATCTCCGTAATACCCATGATGCTTTTCATGTAAAGGACAGAGTTACTGTTGTTTTGTGAGTTTTTCGAGTGTGCTCATTGCAACTTTATTTTTTGGCTCAGGCTTTTAACCTTACATAAACATTTGTAAGATTATAACTCTGCTAAGAAGACATGGTCAACACACACACGCGCGTGTGATTCCCGGTGCGAGTGAAAAGAAGCGGGCTCATGGCATGCAGTTGAGTGATATCGCAAAGGAATATGGACAAACCCGTCTACCATCGGTACGATACTGAACCAGAAGGAGGCCTTAAAAGGTATACTTTTATCATTTTTAAAGGGTTTAGGGGATAGTATTCGGGGCCTTGGAACGAATCACGCGCTTTACATGTAAAATGCGGTTCAAATTACGAAAAGTCCAGGTTACAAAACCACTTCTGGAACGGATTAATTTCGTAAGGTGAGGTACCACTGTACACACACATACAGACACATGCCTCACATAAAAATGTAAGTAGTTTTGTTGGGTAGTTTTTTTTGTTTGTTTGTTTTTGTTTTTTTTCTATTTCCTTTTTTTTATTTAAATTTCGATTAATATTTTTGAAAAACCCGCAATGCACTGAAGCTGCAGAAACTGAAGCACAAAGTAGCGAGGGATCCCTCTATACCCATGGGAATCATGGTGGTGGCAGCATCCTGGAAGGCTTCAAGTATGTTTTGACAAGAAACCTGTAGACTTATTAGATAGCTGAAGACGATCTAAAAATCTACCTTTCAGCACAATAACAAACCAAAGCACAAGCAGTGTCGCAACTTCACAAGAAGTGGATCAGTCAGACTTTAACCTGTGGTTAAGGGTGTGTACACTTGTGCATAATGGACGATAAGTTTTTATTTGTTTAGAGCAAAATACAGTAGGCCCTCGACATTGGCGGGGGTTCGGTTCCGAGCCCCCCCCCACGAATCGAGATAATCCGCGAGTTCTGTACCCGGAAGTAAAACCCCATGTATCACGTCACATGCGCGAATGAGCAGCCGGAAGTAAAGTACTATGTATCTATTACATGTGCTAAAATATGCTTCTTAAACACATTCTATAGACAGTCTAACTCATTAATACAGTATTAATGTAGTAAAATATAGTAATGATGAAGAAAAACTTTTTCAATTTTTATTCTTATTTTTCTTGATGATAAAATATAAACATAAGACAGCATATACTCTTATAAAGCACTCGTTTATTCTTAGAATGTTTGTGCGTGAGATTTTATGTTCTGTAGCATGTTCAACAAACGATACCAAAGCGATAAACTTTATTACGCTTCATGTCCTTTTACATTGAACTTGGAGTGAAGTCTTGGAGTGACGTGTCCAAGATGGCGCTGCCTAGAGGGTATTGTCACGGAGTTCTCAGAGTCAAATTGTTTCTTTGTTCCTTTTAATTTGTTTTACTTGTTTGTTCATGTTTTGCACTATGATCGCTCGACCCTACTGCAGCTATGAGCAGCTTCAGCTTTGGGCAGCTAAGCACGCAACAACTTCTATCTTGAGCTTATATATGCTATGGCAGCTCAATGCTAGCGGTTAGCTAGCAGTTACCGGCTAATCCCAGGCGGAGTTCTCAGAGGCTTGGTTAGCACTTCCGGCCATACAGTACTACTTGAAAATGTTCAGTCCCTGCGAAACAAGATGGACGAGCTTCATGCTCAGATTGCAGCGCAGAGGGATCTACAGGACTGTGTTTCTGTGAAACATGGCTCGAGGAGAGTACACCCGATGAGGCGATTGCTCTAGCCGGCGACACGGCCTGCATTCCCAAGCGCCGGAGTCGTCGTTCGGCCCCTTCCTACCTGGGCTTCTTGTCCGCTGGGGTGCGGCTCGCATTGAGCTGCCTACAATAGCATGTTAGCTCTGCTTAGTTATACACGCCCGAAGATACTCTAATCTTATAGCTGTAGTAGAGTTGACCGGTCATAGACAAGCATAGTGCAAAACATGAACAAATAAAACAAATTAAAACGAACCATAGCATGTTGGCTCTGCTTAGTTATACACGCCCATAGCTGTAGTAGAGTCGACCGATCATAGATGAGCATAGTGCAAAACATGAACAAACAAAACAACAAATAAAACAAATTAAAACGAACAAAGAAACAATTTGACTCTGAGAACTCCGCCATGTCGCCCTCTGGGCAGCGCCATCTTGGAGACGTCACTTCAAGCTCAATGTAAAAGGACATGAAGCGTACTGTAATAAAGTTTATCCTTTTGGTATCATTTGTTAAACATGCTTCAGAACATAAAATCTCACGCATAAACATGAACTTAGGCACTGTACTGAAATAATAATTGAAAAAGATTTTAATACAACAGTTCAGAGAAAGGAGAAAGTCTTATTTCTTCGGAAGAGACATCCGGCATTTTCTATCGCTTAGCCAGAGAAGACGCACAGAGTTTGAGTGGTATCATAGAGCTTAACTGGTAATTAAAACGCACACAAAAAAGAGTTTTTTTAACCTGTAAACTGTTTTTCAAAAAAACCCCTATGACACATGAAAGAGCACAGGAAGCAGTCTCCCTTGCCCGGACGCGGGTCACCGGGGTTCCCTCCTGGAGCCAGGCCCAGGGGAGGGGCTCGAAGGCGAGCGCCTGGTGGTCGGGCTTATGCCCATGGAGCCTGGCCGGGCCTAGCCCGAAAAGGAGACATGGGTCCGCCCTCCCATGGACCCACCACCCGTGGGAGGAGTTTTAGGGGTCGGGTGCAGTGTGAGTTGGGTGGTAGCCAAAGGCATGGGTTCTGTCGGACCGATCCTCGGCTACTTACTCTGACCCTCGGGACATGGAATGTCACCTCTCTGGTGGGAAAGGAGCCTGATTTGGTGCGTGAGGTGGAGAGATACTGATTAGATATAGTTGGGTTCACCTCAACGCATAGCTTGGGCTCTGGAACCATCCATCTCGAAAGGCTGGACCTTCTTCTATTCTGGAGTTGCTCATGGGGAGAGGCAACGAGCCGGTGTGGGTATTCTTGTTGCCCCCATCTCGGTGCCCAAATGTTGGGGTTCTCCCCAGTTGACGAAAGGGTAGCTTCCCTTCGTCTTCGGGTGGGGGGGACGGGCCCTGACTGTTATTTGTGCAAATAACACCAAATGACAGTTCAGAGTACCCACCCTTTTTGGAGTCTTTGGGGGGGGGTGTTGGAGAACGCTCCCTCGGGAGACTCGCTCGTTGTCTTGGGAGACTTCAACGCCCATGTGGGCAACGATAGTGTGACCTGGAAGGGTGTGATCGGTAGGTATGGCCTCTCCAGTCTGAATCCGAATGGTGTTTCGTTGTTGGACTTCTGTGCTCGTCATAATTTGTCTATCACGAACACCATGTTCGAACATAAGGGTGTCCATAAGTGTACGTCGCAGTTCGATGATTGACTTTGTAGTCGTGTCATCGGACTTGTGACCATATGTTCTGGACACTCGGGTGAAGAGAGGAGCTGAGCTGTCTACCGATCACTACCTGGTGCTGAGTTGGCTTCGGTGGTGTGGGAGGTTGCCTTCCAGACCTGGCAGGCCCAAGTGTGTAATCAGGGTCTTCTGGGAACGTTTGGCGGAGTCCCCTGTCCGAGAGGCCTTTAACTCCCACCTCCGGCAAAGCTGCAACCACGTTCCGGAGGAGGCGGGGGACATGGAATCCGAATGGGCCATGTTTCGTGCCTCCATTGCTGAGGCGGCAGCCCATAGCTGTGGCCGTAAGGTCGTCGGTGCTTGTCGTGGCGGTAATCCCCGAACCCGGTGGTGGACACCTGCGGTGAAGGGGGCCGTCCAGCTGAAGAAGGAGGCCTATCGGGTTTTGTTAGCCTGTGGGACTCCTGAGGCAGCAAACGGGTACCGGCAAGCCAAACGTGCTGCAGCCAAGGCTGTCGCAGATGCAAAATCTCGGGTGTGGGAGGAGTTCGGTGAGGGCCTGGAGAGTGATTATCGGTTGGCCTCAAAAAGGTTCTGGGCCACCATCCGACGCCTCAGGAGGGGGAAGCAGTTCTCCACAAACTGTTTACAGTGGAGGTGGGGAGCTGCTTACCTTGACTGGGGATGTTGTCGAGAGGTGGAGGGAATACTTTGAGGACCTCCTCAATCCCACTAACACACCCTCCGTGGAGGAGGAAGACCCTGGGGGTTCGGGTGAGGGTCCGCCCATCACTGGAGTGGAGGTCACTGAGGTTGTCAAAAAGCTCCTCGGTGGTCGAGCTCCGGGGTTGGACGAGATCTGCCCGGAATATCTCAGGGCTCTGGATGTTGTAGGACTGTCTTGGTTGACACGTCTCTGCCACATCGTGTGGTCATCAGGGGCTGTACCTCTGGATTGGCAAACTGGGGTGGTGGTCCCAATTTTTAAGTAGGGGGACCGGATGGTGTGTTCCAATTATCGGAGGAATTACACTCCTCAGCCTACCTGGGAAAGTCTATGCAGGGGTACTAGAGAGGAGGATCCGACCGGTAGTCGAACCTCGGATTCAGGAGGAACAATGTGGTTTTAGTCCTGGCCGCAGCACTCTTGACCAACTCTATACGCTCCACAGGATTCTAGAGGGGGCATGGGAGTTTGTCCAATTTGTCCACATATGCTTTGTGGATTTGGAGAAGGCTTTCGACCGTGTCCCTCGAACGATCTTGTGGGGCGTGCTCCGAGAGTACGGCGTTCCGGATCCGTTGCTACGAGCTATTCGGTCGCTGTATCACCGGAGCCAGAGTTTGGTCCGTATTGGTAACAGCAGGTCGGATTCGTTTCCAGTGTGAGTTGGAGTCCGCCAAGGCTGCCCTTTGTCACCGATTCTGTTCATAATTTTTATGGACAGAATTTCTAGGCGCAGTCGAGGCGATGAGGGGTTCTGGTTTGGTGGCCATCGGATATCGTCTCTGCTTTTTGCGGCTGATGTTGTCCTTTTGGCTTCATCAAGTCGGGCCCTCCAGCTCTCATTGGAGCGATTCGCAGCTGAGTGCGAAGCAGCCGGGATGAAGATCAATACCTCCAAGTCTGAGGCCATGGTTCTCAGTCAGACAATGGTGGAATGCACCCTCTGGGTCAGGAATGAGGTCCTGCCCCAAGTGGAGGAGTTTAAGTATCTCGGGGTCTTGTTTATGAGTGAGGGAAGGGTGGAGCGAGAGATCGACAGACGGATTGCTGCAGCCTCTGCTGTTAAGCGGTGCCTGTACCAGTCCGTCGTGGTGAAGAAGGAGCTGAGCCGCAAGGCAAAGCTCTCAATTTACCATTCGATCTACGTTCCAACCCTCACCTCTGGTCACGAGCTTTGGGTAATGACTGAAAGAACAAGATCACGGATACAAGCGGCTGAAATGAGCTTCCTTCGCCGGGTGGCGGGGTTCTCCCTTAGAGATAAGGTGAGAAGCTCCGTCATCCAGGGAGAGCTCGGAGTAGATCCGCTGCTCCTCCACATTGAGAGGGGCCAGTTGAGGTGGCTCGGGCATCTGGTCAGAATGACCCCCGGACGCCTCTCTGGTGTGGTGTTTCGCGCATGTCCAACCGGGAAGAGACCCTGGGGTCGACCTAGAACACGCTGGAGGGACTATGTCTCTCAGCTTGTCTGGGACCGCCTCGGTGTCCCCCCGGGAGAGTTGGAGGAAGTGGCTCGGGAGAGGGACGTCTGGACCTCTTTGCTTAGGTTGCTGCCCCCGCGACCCGATCCTGGACTAAGCGGAAAATGATGATGACAAAAAAGAGGCTTATTGACAACTTGTGCTTGAATGAGGAAAAATTGGCGGGACATCAGCTCAACCAATCAGGAGAAAGGAGGGCAGCCATTGGCTGAATTTGAATCAGGTGCCAGTTGCTTGGCAGTCAGTGAATACTCAAACCGTGGGTGCAAAACCACGAATAGTCAAGGGCCAACTGTACTTGTTTTCAACATTCAGATGTTGCTTTTCATTTGAATGTTGTCTGCTACAGTACATCACACTAAAGATGGAAAATAATCTGGTGTGATCTTTTTATCATTAATCTAGTTTCATTTTTATGCTTGACAAAAAAAAAAACTGTGCCGTTTTAATGTAAATGTGTTGACCTTTTATTTCACTCTCCAGCCTTGTGAAAAAAGAAATACATACAATACCTGGAAATTGCATATTTTAAGTTTTGAACAAAACATTTCCATGCTTTCAGATATGGGTGTTGTCTTTGAATGCTTCTGATTATAATGAAGTACATCCTCTGGTTTTAGAAGCTAGTGTCACCCAATTTCAACTGAACTTCTTGAATGCTTTCTCATGATAGTTCTCACCAATCTTTTCACCTCAGCTTGCTGACCACACTTGCCTGTTTTGCAAAATGATTGATGCATGTACGGTCTTAGTCAAATCCTCAACATTTCACATAAGTTCTGATCTGGGCTCTGACTTGGCCATTCCGTCACGCCTTATATTCTTTCCTTACCCGTTCCTTGGTGTGCTGAGGATGTTTATGCTAGTGAAAGGTCCATGTACAGAATTTCACACAGATGGCCTCATTATTTTTAAGCCTGGACATGCTGCGGAATCACTAGTTTAATCACTGACTGCAAGCTGCCCAGTATCCAAAGCGAAATCCGAAATATCTGTTCTGTACTTAGCAGAAATGTTTGTGATAAATGACTTGAACCTGCAATCTCCAGATTGGTAAACCAGGTTGATGCTGCATCCTTTCATGACCGGGAATTTATGTGCGGAGGAGAAATGGTGAAGCTCTCACAGGAGGGATGGCATTTGCTCACTTCCTTGTCACTCAGCAGCAAAAGGTGGCAGCACTGCATGTTACACAGGAAGCAGGTTTATGCTTACACTCTTCCCTGGTTGGTGAGGGTCATATGATGGGGTGATTTAGGGGCAGCTATGACCGAATGGTTCGAGGAGCAGCTTTGGGACCAAAAGATGTGTGGCGGGGGTGAGCAGCACCTTCCCCTTCTCCACCTTCATGGCTGAATTGCCCTTGAGCAAGGCACCTAATCCCCAGCTGTGAGGCAGCCCACTGTGGTGTGTGTGTGTGTGTGTGTATACTCCCCCCCCCCCCCCCCCACACACATTTTTTTTTTTGCTGGTTTGGGAATCCAACCAGAACCCATCCAGTCCTAGACCTGCTGTTTGACCACTAAGCCCAAATTTATTAGAATATTATGAAAATTTCACGTTTGTGGGTAATTTCTTTTGTGTGTGTGTGTGTGTGTGTATATCTTTATCTAACACCTTTATCTGTAGGTGCTGTCGAGTGTAAAATATTTGCTTATTCAAACATGAAAAAAAATTAAAAACTGACTTTTCACTTCTCTAAATGGTGAGACACAAGACTGCCTTTACAGCCATAGATTTGCCAAAAGACTAAGCTGTGACAATTAAATGCTTTACATTTTTATCATTCATTCATTTTCTGAACCGCTTAATCCTAATTAGGGCCACCGCCCATTTCAGCCGACTGTGGGTGAGGGCAGACTACACCCTGGACAGCTCGCCAGGCTGTCGCAGGCTTTATATTTGTAATGCCTTTTAAAAGTGGCTAAAATTTAAGTAATTTTCTTGAACCGCATCTCAGTGGTGTTCTTTCTCTCTCTTTCTCTCGCTCGCTCTCTCTCTCTCTCTCTCTCTCTCTCTCTCTCTCACACACTTTCTTTCACACTTTCTTTCCCTCTTTCTCTGCCTCGCTCTGCATGTGTTTAGATGCTGAATGGCATGATAAGTGTGGGATCTGTGGACTGTAAGAAATATCACTCATTCTGCCACAGTGAAGGTGTGAGCGCCTACCCTGAGATCCGTCTGTACCCACAACACAGCAACAACCGCAGACAACAATACAAGTATGAGCATAAAAACTATCTAGCCACAATTACACAAGTATTCCTAGATATCATTTCTTACTGGCAGTACAGTTAAATCTAACTGGTTAGTTTATACGTTTCTGGGTGATTTAAAACCCCTTAACTGCATATAGCAGGGTCCTGGTTCTCCCCGTTAAGGTTTATTTCTTGATCAGGATGAACTCTGTGTATATTATTCCTTAATTATTAGTGTCTCTTCATATAGCACTGAATGCCTGACACAAGAACACACATTTAAATTATTTATTTCTATATAGCAATGAACTCAGTGTGGGGCTGATGGTATAATGGTTAGTTTCTTGTTATACTCCCTGATTGTGCTTCTGTCCACCAAGAATATTAATGGGTATCACAAAAAATACTGGGAAGGTTACCTGCAATGGATCAGCATCTCCTATCATCACGCTACAGAAATTGAGATGCGCTCCGGATGTATTGAGCCGCTAGGCTCAGATGTAAAAAGCTCGGCAGACTTTACTGAACTTCAGTGAGGTCATATGCTGACTTTCACCATGAATGCACTGTTATCTTGATACACACTTCCCAAACCACAAAGTTAGTCTGAGATTAAAAAATGTGTTCTGATGCTTGTTATCATGCTGATTCACTTAATGGCTCTCCGAGCATCTACCTTATTTTCAGAGATCTGCGTTTTTGTGTTTATAGTTTTACTCTGACCAAAACACATCCCCACAAACACATTTCTATTAGATTCTCTTTCATTGCATTCTCGGCACTTGGTTCATTTTTGGATGGCTTGCACAATGAAATCCGCAGCTAAAGATTTTTTTTTTTTAATGTACAGTAATCTACTTTTCATGTGTTTTATTTTCCTGACATGCAAAAGGCTATATGAAAGGTGGTTTAGTATCACAGTTAAAAGCAAACTGTTTTGATTAGTAGATGTTGTGGTGTGCTTGCTGAAATGTGTTCCTTTTCCTGGTCCCACAGTAGCTATAGTGGCTGGCACAGAGATGCTCACTCTCTCAAGACCTGGGCCCTCAGGTAATTAAAACTTAAGTTTTTCAGTATCTACAGGACCTGATTAAAGTCCAAGGCTGTTGTTGCTGCACAAAATTATTTTTATAAAAGTTAAGGGTTCGAACTCCCGAGTGGCGCATCGAAAAGGTGGTGATACACAGAGATCGAAAGTTTGAATCCGGTTTTATGCACACAGCTGTCCGTAGCTTGGCGTCCATGGGGCTAATTGGCTGAGCTCTCACGGAAGGGGGGGGGCAGTATACACTCACTTCCCTGTCACTCATTGTGATCGCCAGCCAATCATGTGGCCCGTGAGCTCATTCGTATGAGGAGACGGATACCGCTTTCCCTCCGAGTGTGTTAGACTGTCACCAAATATGCATGGCGCTGCAGTTCAAAACAAGGCAGGTGGCTAGTGTTGCATGTCACTGAGGGGGGGGCATGTGCATGCTTTCGCTCCCCTCCTGTCAGTTATGGTCGTGTGATAGGGAAGGCAATACCTGTCAGTGGGAATTGGTTATGACTAAATGAAGGAGAAAATGGAGGGAAAAAAATAGCCTAGTTCACTGCACTGGATTACAGCATTGGCAGCCCAATGAAAATGGGGCTTGAATACCCAAGCTTTTGATAATTGATTCTGCACCTTATCACTGGGCCACCACTGCCCACTTTGTTAATCATTAAAAAAAAAAAAATTTTTAAAAGTTGTAGAAGTTTTGCAACCTTCGAATAATCTGTTCATGTCTACATGGGGAGTGGGTCCCCTATCATAGATGCTGCCATCTTGCACCGCCATGTTTCTAAAGTAGCCTAAAGCCATTTAGGCTTTGAAGGGGAGGAGTCAAGGAATGAAATTTCAGTTGCTTGGAAACTTGAGAATGACTATTGGATAACACTTAATTCTACACATTCTACCTTTTAAATAAGATTTCAGCAAGAAGGCATTTTTTTAATCCTGAAGAGGCTTCATATTTCTATTGTCGCCATAGCCGTGCAAGATGAGCTGGCTTTGAGCCCAGTTTGGCTTGACTAAGATTGTGTTCAAGACTATAATATATTAATATTTTCTGATGTTTTGGTCAACTCCATGTTAACAGGTGTTCAACCCACTCTCTAATCATGCTCTGTTTTTCTGTAGCTCTCTGCCTCGTGCCTCAGTAGACTTAACACCTGAGGATTTTAAAAGGAAAGTAATGGAAGGGAAGGATCACTGGGTGCTGGATTTTTATGCCCCGTGGTGTGGCCCATGCCAGCATTTTGCCCCAGAGTTTGAAGTCCTCGCTCGGGTATGTTCATGCCATTTAATTCTGCTGAAAGTTCTTGTTTTATCCTTTGCTAATCTTTTGGTTATCTTTTTTTACTTATTGGAATCCATTCATTTTCTGTAACCACTTAATCCTAATTGCCCATCCCAGCCGACTCCAGGTGAAGGCAGAGTACACCCTGGACAGCTCGCCAGGCCATCGCAGGGTGAAAACACGCTGACGGCTATGCAGTTACTTTTGTCGAAAGTCAGGAATGGTTCTTTTACATCCTCTCACCATATACAGTGAGAAACATGGCCGGCCTTTGATAATCCAGTTAGCTGCACTGGGGGGGGCACAGTGACAACCTGTTAAGAGTGGGGCTTGAACCCCCAACCTTAGGTTGATGTGATGGTCAGTGATCCAGTACCTTACCACCAATGCCCATATTATTGGAATCCCCAAAGTATAAATTTAGTAGATTATTTAATCGGCATCCTTTTGCACCAGATCAGATAAGTGTAGGATTACAGTAAGCAAGGTCAGCACAAGGGTCACTACTTAATTTCATACATTAATCTGTTCCTCTGAATTGAGCAACATTCTGTGAACTTCCTCATCAAGTTCAACCATTTGTGTAGCAGCAGGAAAAGGTTCATCAAGAAGTTCCCCAGACACTGTGCAGCATCATATTCTTCTTCCCATTACCACCAGATCTTTATCAAGCTGAATGTTAGCACATAACACATGGACGGTTAGATTGTGACATTGCTTGACCCAAGAGGCAAAAAAACTAAAATCGCCCCTGATAATTGTAAACTCAGCAAAGGTCACAATATTCTGTGCTTGTTGAGTGTTGCATTGTATATAACTGTTGAATTCTCCATTCCCATTGGTTACAAGATGATGCTTAATCATCAGCGGCTTAGGCGGTAATGTCAGCATCAACACGAGTTTCATTCTGTAGCATACCTAAAAAGTCAGGAATCAGCACTGGTCAAACTACATATCAGTCATATCACCAAAAAAAAAAGGATAAAAAAAGCAAGCTTCCTGTGGTTTTTACTCACACTTTGTCCTATACAGTGCAGTGGTGAGTCATTGGTCCTGGCTTTGGATGACTGATTGGAAGCTTGGGGTTCAAGTCCCAATTCCACCAATCTACCAACTCTTAAGTCTCATGTGCTTAGTTTTATCAATGTACTGTATTAAAATGTATGTTGCTCATTGTTTCCTGACCTTTCAGACATCTCATTGCATGTAATTGTGCAGAAAGAGTACCGTATAGGTCCATGTATATAAGTTGCTACTACAGAAACAAAGTAAGGCTAATTATAAATCGATTAAAAAAAAAAACCCTCATTTTATTTGCTGAACCACTTAATACCTTTAAGGTTGCAGCGAGTCTGGAGTCTTTCTAAGCCGACACTGTACGAGCATACCCTTGCCAGACCATCACAAGACCAAAACACACACACAAACACGCGCACAATTGAAGGCAAATTCTGACAGTTATCCCATTGTGCATGTCTTTCATCATTCTGTGGGAGGAAAGTGCTGTACCTGGAGGAAACCCATGCAAGCATCGGGTGAACATGCAAACTCCACACAGCAACTCCCATGTCAAGTACAGGAGTTGAATCCTCGGAAGCTTCTTGCTGTGAGGCAGATGGGTAAATCACCACACACATGTTCTGCCCTTAAAAAAAAAAGAAATGATTCTGTAATTTTTGATGCTTTCTGTAAGGCACGCATTTATGTGCGTGTGTGTGTGTTTTATAGAGGAAAAATAATCAGCTAAACTTTGTATGTGCGGGTGGTGGCATGGTGGTGTAGTGGTCAACACGTCCACCTCACAGCAAGAAGGCCAGGGTTTGATTCCCAGCTTGGACTTTTCTGTGTGGAGTTTGCATGTTCTCCCAGTGCTTGCATGGGTTTCCTCCCATAGGAAAAAACCCCACAGTGCCCAATAGGCTAATTGGCTGAGAGAGGTTTTCAATGTTGGCACTGCGATGGCCTGTCTAGTCGCCAGGATTTACCCCGCCCTTGCCCAGAGTTGGCTGAGATGGGAACCAGCCTCTCTGGGACCCTAATTAGGATTAAGAAGCTTTGAGAAATAAATGAACTTTGTGTGTGTTGTTATTAATGTGAGATATGTCATGTGATCATTAGATGCTGAAGGGCACAGTAAGGGCAGGAAAAGTAGACTGTCAGGCGCACTATGAGACATGTCAACGTGCAGGCATCAGGTCCTACCCCACAGTTCGTTTTTACCCCTATCAAGGCACTATGCGGGTGAGTGTCAGCTTTGTGTGTTTGTGTCTCATTCTTTTTACAAATTTAATCACATTCTTATGTTATTTATAAAATGTGGGTTTTTTTTTCCATATACACTATCTGCAATGTCTCTCCTTTTGCTCATACACACCTCTCCTTTATAGCAAGAGCAGGGTGGAGAATACATCAATAGCCAAAACTCCAATGCAATTGCTGACATCATCCAGCAGAGACTCCAGCAGCTCGGTAAACAGAAGAAATCCAAATTCAAGGTACAAAACTGTCTACTTTATTCTTTATTATTGCGTTTATATGTACCTTAATAGTTCAAGAATCAGAATACAGATCAGTGTGATAAGAATTTCCAATGAAAAACCTTGATAATGTCTTCCAGTGGTACTGTTTCTGCATAAATCGTCATATTTACATATCACTTCTCAAGGGGCAGTCGGGGCCTGATGGCGAGAAAAATGAGTCTCGGACTGAAAAGTATTATAGCCAAGGGCATGATCAGTTTCTCTGCTTCCTGCACGTTCATGGGTGAAGTGCTCTTGAGTAACCCAACCCCAAGCTACTCACATGGTGCAACAGTGTGGCTGGCTACTGTTCTGAATGTGTGTACTGATATAGGACGGATTAATTGCAGAGCCAAATTTCTATTGTCATTTAATATAGTATTCCAAGATTAAACAAACAAAAAAATGAATTAAATAACACATGATAAAGAGAAACCAAAAAATAATACAGGGATCCCTCACTTTCCGCGGTTAATTGGGACCGAGATCCCCACACGACCATTGAAATCTGTGAAGTTAGGATCACCCCCAACCAAACCCCCCCCCCCCCCCCCGTCAATAAATACATCTTCGGTGCTATTAAACATTAAAAAATAAAGCATAAGATGTAAATAAAATATAAATACACACATATACAGACATGTGCGCAGATGCATGCACACACTCAGATGTGCACCTCACAACAATGTAACTGGCTTTGATGGGAGATTTTGGATTGTTTTTTGTTTTGTATAGGTTTACGGGGGTTTTTTTTTGTTTGTTTGTTTGGGTTTGTTTTTTGTTTTTTTTTGCATAATTGGCCTTCTTTTTGAGGCATTTTCCTTAACTTTTCCAGTATTCTTCCTTAATTTCCTTATTTTTTAATTAAACAAATATTTTTTTTAAAAATGCGATGCACTGAAGCAGCATGAATTGAAGTTCGAAGTAGCGAGGGATCCCTGTATACAGGTATACCTCGGCTTATGTTGGTTCCAGGAGAGACGATGTAAGTCAAAAACGACTTAAATCGAATTAGCTTGTCTCTAGGCTAGCCTAATTTACTTGTATAATATTATTAATAAACATAAAACATAGTATATTAAATATTGTGTATAATATATAATGTATGATTATAATGATGTAAACTTTTATTTATCTTCCATATATTTTTTTGAAAACCAACATGTAATCAAAAATGGCTTCAGTCAAGGTATACCTATACATGGTCTTTGGTTTATTAAAAAAAATGTTCAATATTATTCAGTAGATTTATATATACTAGTCCTTCTCAAAAAATTAGCATATTGTGATAAAGTTCATTATTTTCTGTAATGTACTGATAAAAATTAAACTTTCATATATTTTAGATTCATTACACACCAACTGAAATATTTCAGGTCTTTTATTGTTTTAATACTGATGATTTTGGCATACAGCTCATGAAAACCCAAAATTCCTATCTCAAAAAATTAGCATATTTCATTCGACCAATAAAAAAGTGTTTTTAATACAAAAAAAGTCAACCTTCAAATAATTATGTTTAGTTATGCACTCAATACTTGGTCGGGAATCCTTTGGCAGAAATAACTGCTTCAATGTGGCGTAGCATGGAGGCAATCAGCCTGTGGCACTGCTGAGGTGTTATGGAGGCCCAGGCTGCTTCGATAGCGGCCTTAAGCTCATCCACAGTGTTGGGTCTGGTGTCGCTCAACTTTCTCTTCACAATATCCCACAGATTCTCTATGGGCTTCAGGTCAGGAGAGTTGGCAGGCCAATTGAGCACAGTAATACCATGGTCAGTAAACCATGTACCAGTGGTTTTGGCACTGTGAGCAGGTGCCAGGTCGTGCTGAAAAACAAAATCTTCATCTCCATAAAGCTTTTCAGCAGATGGAAGCATGAAGTGCTCCAAAATCTCCTGATAGCTCGCTGCATTGACCCTGCCCTTGATAAAACACAGTGGACCAACACCAGCAACTGACATGGCAGCCCAGACCATCACTGACTGTGGGTACTTGACACTGGACTTCAGGCATTTTGGCATTTCCTTCTCCCCAGTCTTCCTCCAGACTCTGGCACCTTGATTTCCGAATGACATGCAAAATTTGCTTTCATCCGAAAAAAGTACTTTGGACCACTGAGCAACAGTCCAGTGCTGCTTCTCTGTAGCCCAGGTCAGGCGCTTCTGCCGCTGTTTCTGGTTCAAAAGGGGCTTGACCTGGGGAATACGGCACCTGTAGCCCAGCCCACTGCATCCACAGGTCCCTCAAGGTCTGGAATCGGCGCTTCTCCACAATCTTCCTCAGGGTCCGGTCACCTCTTCTGGTTGTGCAGTGTTTTCTGCCACACTTTTTTCTTCCCACTGAGGTGGCTTGATGCAGCACTCTGGGAACAGCCTATTCGCTCAGAGATTTCTTTCTGTGTCTTACAAGAGGTTGCTTGAGGATGTCAATGATGACCTTCTGGACAGCAGTCAGGTCGGCAGTCTTACCCATGATTGCGGTTTTGAGTAATGAACCAGGCTGGGAGTTTTTAAAAGCCTCAGGAATCTTTTGCAGGTGTTTAGAGTTAATTGGTTGATTCAGATGATTAGGTTAATAGCTCGTTTAGAGGACCTGAACATGATATGCTAATTTTTTGAGATAGGAATTTTGGGTTTTCATGAGCTGTATGCCAAAATCATCAGTATTAAAGCAATAAAAGACCTGAAATATTTCAGTTGGTGTGCAATGAATCTAAAATATATGAAAGTTTAATTTTCATCAGTACATTACAGAAAATAATGAACTTCATCACAATATGCTAATTTTTTGAGAAGGACTAGTATATGTATGTGTATGTGTGTGTGTATGTATAGATATATATATATATATATATATATATATATATATATATATATATATATATATATATATAATATATTAGGCCTTCTCAAAAAATTAGCATATTGTGATAAAGTTTTACATACACATACAGTAGGCCCCCATTCTTCGCAGGGGTTTGGTTCAGGCCCCTCACATGAATGAAGATAATCCGCGAGTTCTGTACCCGGAAGTAAAACCCCATGTATCATATTACATGTGAGAATGATCAACCAGAAGTAAAATACTATGTATCTATTACATGCGCTAAAATATGCTTCTTAAACACATACTATAGACAGTCTTACTCATTACTACATTTTACTACATTAATACTGCAGTAATGATGAAGAAAAACTTAATTTTGTACTGTGATATTTATTCATAAAATATAATTATACTATATATATATATATATATATATATATATATATATATATATATATATATATATATATATATATATATATATATATTTATTTATATTGTGTGTGTGTATGTGTGTGTATATATATATATATATATATATATACACACACACACACACACACACTCACATATACATTAGGGTGTCTACGTGTAAAAAAAACTCAATTTAGTGTTTGTTTGTTTTGTGGTTGTGGTGGGGTTTTTTTTGACTGTCCGTGGAGATGTTGTTCATAAAAATGAAATTCATTCAATGTGAAATCCTCGTGAACTTTAAATGTATTAATGCATTTGCTCAGGGCTGTCAAAGTCATGCCGCAAAGGGCTATGTGGCAGTTGATTGGTTAATCCGTGTACTCTGTACCAAGACTGACCAATCAACTGCCTGAAGACTCAATCAGTTGTTTAAATGAGCAAAATCAGGTGTGTTGCTGCTTGGTTGAAACAAAAACCTGCAGCCACATGGCTCTTGAGTTTGACACCTGTGCATTAGCTGATTGATTTGAGGGAAGTACGTCATTTCATCCAGTTCATCCACAAAACTTTCAAACAGTATATTTGTATTCAGGTAGCACAGCTTGGGCAATTTCTCACACTGTGAAGAAATGCTGAAGCCATCTACAAGAATAATTACACCACAAATTTTGTCCATGTATCATAAGCGCCCCCTAGTGCACTAAAATGATCACATTTCATGAATGGATTCATTTGATTCTTGAGGGAGGTGCCCTAACATGGTTACACTGGATGCAAAGTATAGCCCAGAAATGCTAAGCAGAATGGAGAACTACACAACTGAACTAGTATGGATATATAAAGAAAGTGTAACTCCACACAGATGCTGTCCAGGGCTTTGGATTGAACAAGGAGCTGTAGAGGCAGCAGGGCCATGCATTGCACCATCAGTTTTATATTTGTTAAAGAATAGTTGGGGGGGGGTATTCAGAACTTGGTATTGCATTCAGTCACCGCATCAACATCTACTGTACAGCAGGTACTGTCTAATGCTGGAGGTGTCACTGTGTGTGGATGTGAGATCATTAAAGGGCTGTGGGTGCAAAAATATATACTTGTGTTGGAGTCTGTCTGTCTTCCTTTCGGCTTTTTCCCTTTTACTTGGGAGTCGCCACAGTTCGCACGTTTAATTTGGCAGAGGTTTTTACGTCGGATGCCCTTCCTGTCACAACCCTTTAGCAAGGGACAGAAACACGCTGACGACTTTGCAGCTACTCTTTACGAAAGTCAGCAATGGTTCTTTTACATGCATCACACCATAGACAGTGAGAGACATGGCCCGCCTTTGATAACCCAGTTAACTGCACTGGGGGGGACATTTACAACCTTGTGGAGAGTGGGACTCGAACCCCCAACCTTTGGATCAGCGATCCAGCACCCTATACCACTAGACCACCACTGCCACTTGTGTTGGAGTATGAAAGCAAAAAGTCTTTCAGTAGCTATTAGAATGAGAAACATTTAAGAGTCTTGTTAGACCATTCCAGATGCTACACCAATTTTACATGTCAATTTCCTGCTTCATTTTCCCCACTTGAGAACAATACTTGAATTTTTCTCTATTTGAGGCAAGGACTCAATTCACCCATTTTAAACTGACTTTTCTGATGAACAATCTTGGTGTCAGACTTCTATATAACCACTTGGACAATGTCAGCAAAAAAATAAAATAATAATCCTGAGCCCATTGAACAGGACTACAGCTATACAGTACAGGACTGGACTTAGAAACTCGCTCCACAAATGCACCGAATGAATCAGAGATGAAGTGCAGCTTTCAATAAGCAAGATTCCATTTCAATTTTGAATTAATCCAGATTTTTTCTCCCAGATTTTTCTCCCCTAATTGTAATCAATTCCCACCCATGAGGTCAACCCCTCTATCACACAACCACCATCAACAAGAGGGGGGCAAACGCCAGCACATGCTTTCTCCAATATGTGTGATTCCAGTATTTTAAGCATTTTTTTTAAACTGCAGCAGGTGCATGTTCAGTAGCAGCATGACACAGTTCTGAGGAAAGCACGACCCACAATCAGTATGCACGAGTGAACATTTGCCCATCATTGTCCTTTTCAGTAAGTTATAGGTCAGTAGGTAATGTCAGTCTAGCTGTATATCAGCAAAGGTGTGCAAGAAAGTCATCAAGTGAAGTTGTTGTGGATCAAAAGTGCAAAACTTTGTCATGCTCCTCAGTGCAATCCATGGTGGGATATTTACCTGATAGAAGAGGTCTGAAAGCTTTTTAATGTCCTGGGATGGAACCAGTTAAAGGATCTCACTCATACTTCGTCATGATAAATGGGGAATGGTCGCAGGTTCGGTGAAGGTGTTTCCGTGCAGAGTTTACGTATTCTCCCTGTGGTTCTGTGGGTTTTCTCTGGGTACAACGGTTTCCTCCAACTATCCAAAGATACAGTACACTTATTGGCTACGCCGGATTGCCCCAGTTGTGAATGTGACTATGAATGTCTGTATGTTGGCCCTGTGATAGACTGGGAAGCTGTTCAGGGTGTACCCTGCCTTCACCCAGAGACGGTTGATAGGCTCCAGTTTCCCTGCGATCCTAATAGGCAGCCAGTTTAATAATAAAATGCATGACTTTGGAAAGTGAGAGTGTATGCCCCACCTCAGCCAATTGGCTCCCATGGGCTTTAATCTTGGATTTGACCCTACAATCTTCAGGAGTAAATCCAGGAATCCAAATCAATTTTATATTTTGCTGGGCATAGCTGATGTTTGCTCTGTCAGAGTTCTCTTTTCAGTTTGGATTTTTCCTTTACAGTTTACTTAAGGAAAAAAGGTTGAGTATGCAGTTTTGAAGGCATTGTTTCATTTGTTCCTGTTTTTATGCACGAGAGTAGGGCATTATTTTTATCATCATCGTCTTCCGCTAAGTCTGAGGTCGGGTCGCGGGAGCAGCAACCTAAGCAAAGAGGTACAGACGTCCCTCTCCCCAGCCACCTCCTCCAACTCTCCCAGGGGAACACCGAGGCGGTCCCAGACAAGCCGAGAGACATGGTCCCTCCAGCGTGTTCTAGGTCGACCCCAGGGTCTCTTCCCGGTTGGACATGCCCAAAACACCACACCAGGGAGGCGTCCGGGGGGCATTCTGACCAGATGCCCGAGCCGCCTCAACTGGCCCCTCTCAATGCAGAGGAACAGCAGATCTACTCCGAGCTCTCCACGGATGGTAGAGCTTCTCACCTTGTCTCAAAGGGAGAACCCTGCCACCCGGCAAAGGAAGCTCATTTCAGCCGCTTGTATCCGTGATATTGTTCTTTCAGTCACTACCCAAAGCTCATGACCATAGGTGATGGTTGGAACGTAGATTAACTGGTAAATTGAGAGCTTCGCCTTGCAGTTCAGCTCCATCTTCACCACGACGGACCGGTACAGGCACCGCTTAACAGCAGAGGCTGCAGCGATCTGTGTGTCGATCTCTCGCTCCACCCTTCCCTCACTCGTGAACAAAACCCCAAGATACTTAAACTCCTCCACTTGGGGCAGGACCTCATTCCCGACCCGGAGGGTGCATTCCACCCTTGTCTGACTGAGAACCATGGCCTCAGACTTGGAGATACTTATCCTCATCCCGGTTGCTTTGCACTCGGCTGCGAATCGCTCCAATGAGAGCTGGAGGTCCCGACTTGATGAAGCCAAAAGGACACCATCAGCCGCAAAAAGCAGAGACGAGATCTGATGGCCACCAAACCAGAACCCCTCATCGCCTCGACTGTGCCTAGAAATTCTGTCCATAAAAATTATGAACAGAGTCGGTGACAAAGGGCAGCCTTGGCGGACTCCAACTCCCACCGGAAACGAATTCGACCTGTTGTTGCCAATACGGACCAAACTCTGACTCTGATGATACAGCGACCGAATGGCTCGTAGCAACTGATCCGGAACGCCATACTCTCGGAGCACGCCCCACAAGATTGTTCGAGGGACACAGTCGAAAGCCTTCTCCAAATCCACAAAGCACATGTGGACAGATTGGGCAAACTCCCATGCCCCCTCCAGAATCCTGTGGAGCGTATAGAGTTGGTCAAGAGTGCTACAGCCAGGACGAAAACCACATTGTTCCTCCTGAATCCGAGGTTCAACTATCGGTCGGATCCTCCTCTCTAGTACCCCTGCATAGACTTTCCCAGGTAGGCTGAGGAGTGTAATTCCACAATAATTGGAACACACCCTCCGGTCCCCCTTCTTAAAAATCGGGACCACCACCCCAGTTTGCCAATCCAGAGGTACAGCCCCCGATGACCACGCAATGTTGCAGAGACGTGTCAACCAAGACAGTCCTACAGCATCCAGAACCCTGAGATATTCCAGGCGGATCTCGTCCAACCCCGGAGCTCCGACCACCGAGGAGCTTTTTGACAACCTCAGTAACCTCCACTCCAGTGATTGGCGAACCCCCACCAAAACCCCAGGGTCTTCCTCTTCCACAGAGGGCATGTTGGTAGGATTGAGGAGGTCCTCAAAGTATTCCCTCCACCTCTCAACGACATCCCCAGTCGAGGTAAGCAGCTCCCCACCTCCACTATAAACAGAACTGCTTCCCTCTCCTAAGGCGTCGGATGGCGGTCCAGAACCTTTTTGAGGCCAACCGATAATCACTCTCCAGGCCCTCACCGAACTCCTCCCATGCCCGAGATTTTGCATCTGCGACAGCCTCGGCTGCAGCACGTTTGGCCTGCCAGTACCTGTTTGCTGCCTCGGGAGACCCACAGGCGAATAAAACCCGATAGGCCTCCTTCACCACAGGTGTCCACCACCGGGTTCGGGGATTACCGCCACGACAAGCACCGACGACCTTACGGCCACAGCTATGGGCTGCCGCCTCAGCAATGGAGGCACGAAACATGGCCCATTCGTTTTCCATGTCTTCCGCCTCCTCCGAGACGTAGTTGTAACTCTGCCCGAAGTGGGAGTTAAAGGCCTCTCGAACAGGGGACTCTGCCAAACGCTCCCAGCAGACCCTGATTACACGCTTGGGCCTGCCAGGTCTGGAAGGCAACCTCCCCCTCCACCGAAGCCAACTCGCCACCAGGTAGTGATCGGTAGACAGCTCAGCTCCTCTCTTCACCCGAGTGTCCAGAACATATGGTCGCAAGTCCGATGACACGACTACAAAGTTGATCATCGAATTGCGACCTAGGGTGTCCTGGTGCCAAGTGCACTTATGGACACCCTTATGTTCGAACATGGTGTTCGTGATAGACAAACTGTGTTGAGCACAGAAGTCTAACAACGAAACACCATTCGGGTTCAGACTGGAGAGGCCGTACCTACCGATCACACCCTTCCAGGTCACACTATCGTTGCCCACATGGGCATTCAAGTCTCCCAAGACAACGAGTGAGTCTCCCGAGGGAGCGTTCTCCAACACCCCCCCCAAAGACTCCAAAAAGGGTGAGTACTCTGAACTGTCATTTTGGTACATAAGCACAAATAGCAGTCAGGACCCGTCCCCCCGCCCGAAGACGGAGGGAAGCTACCCTTTCGTCAACTGGGGAGAACCCCAACATTTGGGCACCGAGATGGAGGGCAACAAGAATACCCAAACCGGCTTGCCGCCTCTCCCCATGAGAAACTCCAGAATAGAATAAGGTCCATCCTCTCTCAAGATGGATGGTTCCAGAGCCTAAGCTATGCGTTGAGGTGAGCCCGACTATATCTAGTCGGTATCTCTCCACCTCACGCACCAGATCAGGCTCCTTCCCCGCCAGAGAGGTGATATTCCATGTCCCGAGGGTCAGAGTAAGTAGTTACGGATCGGTCCGACAGAACCCATGCCTTTGACTGCCACCCAACTCGCACTGCACCCAACCCCTAAAACTCCTCCCACGGGTGGTGGGTCCATGGGAGGGTGGTCCCATGTCTCCTTTTCGGGCTAAGCCTGACTAGGCTCCATGGGCAGAAGCCCGACCACCAGGCGCTCGCCTTCGAGCCCCTCCCCCAGGCCTGGCTCCAGGAGGGAACCCCGGTGACCCGCGTCCGGGCAAGGGAGACTGCTTCCTGTGCTCTCTCTCTCAGATGTCATGTGTCATAGGGGTTTTTTGAATCGCACTTCGTCTGGACCTTCACCCCGGACCTGTTTGCCTTGGGTGATCCTACCAGGGGCATTTGCCCCAGACAACATAGCTCCTAGAATCATTCGGTCACGCAAACCCCTCCACCACGATAAGGTGGCGATTCAGGGAGGGGGCATTGTTTTTAGTTGAAACATAATTTTTGGAAGTAGTAAGCGGATCCAGTCTCTGTGATTATGACCGATTTAATGTTATTGATATTTAAACATTGTCACTGATTTAACTGGAATGACTAATCTTACTTGTCTTTTTTCCTTTTCTTCAGGATGAGCTATAAAACTCCTTCAGAAATATCCACTGATTCTTTGACCTGTGGCAGAATGGACACTTTACACACTCCTGGATGCTTACAGACTTATTGAGCTTCACAGCACCAAAGAAAGTGTGTGAAAATAATTAATTTTACCTCTGTGTGTATGAAAAAAACATCATACCAAGACTGAAATATTTCTAAACACCACCAGTATAATGGTTACTGACACTTACTGTTCCTTCCCCAGGTTAGTTTTTTTTTGTTTGTTTGTTTGGTTTTTTTTTCCCCGTGTTGAGTTTTTATTTTATTTTTATTTTATCTACATGTTGTGTTGCAGAATAGAAGAACATGATAATAGGAAATGTTTTATTTAATGCTGCTTTCAGGGATTGTGTGTGTGTGTGTGTGTGTGTGTGTGTGTGTGTGTGTGTGTGAGATAGGGTTTTTTTTCTCACCCATGTTTATACTGAACACTGTACGTACTCATACAGTGTGGTTTTTGATGGCTCTTATTGTAATATTGCCTTACTTTAAACACTATTTTCAACAATTCTCCTCATCAAAGAATTATTGGATTGAAGAACAGTTACAGTATTGTGTAGTATTGGGATTCATCAATCTATAGTCAGGAAAATCAATAATACGTTCACGTATATTCTCTTGCTCTTTCTATGGTCATGTATTGCTGTTTTGTACAGATACATGATGTAGAATAAAGTTGTTGTTTTGTTTTTTGGGGTTTTTTTTGTATTGTTTTGTTTCTTGCAAATAGGATGTATTTGAGAGATCTTGTATATTTGAGCCAATTTTTCGAAGAATCACCCAAGGTGTAATATGTCCTCCCCTCGAATTCCTATAAATTTTTGGTGAGGGTAAGTATTGCCAAAACCGACAAATTATGTGTTGGTTTTTTTTTTTTTTGTGTGTGTGTGTGTGTGTTTGAATATATGAATCCCTTCATGGGGAAGCTAAAATTGTTCCCCGAATGGTCTGCCTCATACATGCATATTTGACCAGGAGGGGACCTTTTTGCTCTCTAAATATTCATGAATGGCAGTGACTTAGTTTGGGCCTTTGTATAGGGGGTGCTTTTTGTGGCAAATGTGCAATTTTAGTAAAGTTGCATCAGGCCATATCTTGGTATGCCCTTGATGGAATTAAATAAAACTACAGTACTTGTGTTCCACTATATCTTTCAATTATATGATAACATCACGAATACCTTCACCTGAATCTTTGACTTGTGAAGGCTTAATGATGCAAAAAGCCCTTCTGATACCGTATTAAGAACTTTTTGAGTAACCTGAGTGGCCATTGAGCCTGTGGTAAAGTTGCATGAACTCAAAGCAGGTTCCTACAGTCTTTTTTGCCAATAACCAGGAAAATGTATTTTTCTTCCATACCATGTTCAGAGCATATAACAAATTCACTGTGATTGTTAGTAGCTCTCTCAGTGCAGCTAACTGGGCTATCAAAGGCCGGCAATATCCCTCGTGTGGTCAAAGGCACACTTAGTACCATGCATTATTTTTACAAGGTTACTGATCCCAAAATTGGGGGTTCAAGCCCATTATCAATGGGTTGACAGTGCTGTCTCTCAAACCCACTAATTGTTACATTGCGAAATCCTGCAATGCATCACCAAAATCACCTTTAGTCTAAAGGCTACACAGCACAGCTGTCTTTCCACTCTTTCCTTGGAGAAAACATCTGAAGAAAGTCAAGGCTGAAGGGGTTTCGCTTACTAAACCACCGAAACTCATCATCCTCTGTTTAATCCGTAGTCGGGTTGTGGGGGCAGCAGTCTAAGCAATGGAGGTCCAGATGTCCATCTCCAAGCCACTTCCTCCAGTTCTTCTGGGGGACACCGAGGTGTTCCCACACCACCCAAGAGACATAATCTCTCCAGTATGTTCTGGATCGACCCTGGGGTCTCTTCCCGGTTGGACATGCCAGAATCAGGGAGGCGTTTTGTTGGCATTCAAACCAGATGCCCAAGCCACCTCAACTGGCTCCTCTCAACACAGAGGAGCAGTGGTTCTACTCTGAGCTCCTCCCGGATAGCTGAGTTTTTCAGCTCCCTCTTCACCATGATGGACCGGTACAAGCTCTACTTTACAGCAGAGGCTGCAGTTATCCACCTGTCGCTCTCCTGCTCTACCCTTTTCCGGCTGAGAAGCAGACATCATCGGCAAAAAGCAGAGACGAGATCCTGTGACTACCAAATCAGCACCCCTCAACCCCACAGTTACACCTAGGAATTCTATCTCTAAAAATTCTGAACAGAATCGGTGACAAAGGACAGCCTTGGTGGACTTCAACCCTCATTGGAAAAGAATTTGACCTATTTTTACCAATGCGGACCTGGCTCTGGTGATACAGATGGCCCTAAGCAATAGCCCTTAGCAACAGGTCCGGTACACCGTACTCCCAGAACACACCCCACAAGATGGCCCAAAGGAACCGGTCAAAAGCCTTCTCTAAATCCACAAAACACATGTGGACAGATTGGGCAAACTCCCATGCTCTCTTCAGGATCCTGTAGTGATAGAGTATAGAGCTGGTCGAGAGAGCCACGGCCAGGACGAAAACCACATTGTTCCTCCTGAATCCGAGGGTCAGCCATCGGTAGGATCTTGCTTTCCATTAACCCTGTTCCAATTATTGTGGAACACACTCTCCATCCCCCTTTTTATAAAGGGGTACTACCACCCTGGTTTGCCAATCCAGCGGTACAGCCCCTTATGACCATGCGATGTTGTAGAGACTTGTCAACCAAGAAAGTCCTACGACATCAATGAACGCCACTGTGATATTTGGGGTAGATCTCCTCCACCTATGTAGCCCAACCACCAAGGAGCTTTTTGATTACCTTGGTGATCTCCGTGATGGGCGGACCCACATACAACTCCCCAGGGCCTTCCTCTTCCACAGAGGGCATGTTGGTTGGCTTGAGGAGGTCCTCGAAGGATTAATTCCAACTTCCGTCAACATCCACAGTCGAGGTGAGCAGCTCCCCACTTCCACTGTATACAGCGTTTCTGGAGAACCCCCCCCCCCCCCCTTCTTCTGAGGCCTTGGTGGTCCAGAACCTTTGAGATCAACCGATTCACTTTCCAGGACCTCACTGAACTCCTCCCATGCCTGAGATTTTGCATCAGCAACAGCTTAGGGTGCAGCATCTTTGGCCTGCTGGTACCTGTCTGCTACCCACAATCCAATAAGACCCGATGGGTCTCCTTTTTCAGCTGCATGGGCCCCCTCACCGCAGGTGCCCACCACACTTTTTTGGTGGTTACTGGTACAACAGACACTGATTACCTTCCAACTACAGCTATGGGCTGTGCCTTCATAAAGGAGACACAAAACATGGCCCATTCTGATTCCATGTACCCCACCTCCTTTGGTATGTGGTTGTAGCTCTGCCAGGTGTGGGTGTGAAAAGACCCTCTTACAGGAGACTGCCAAATGTTCCCAGGGGACCCTAACTACACACTTGACACTGCCATTGGAGCCAGCTCACCACCAGGTGGTGATTGCTTGACAGCTCATCTCCTTTCTTCACCCAAGTGTCCAGTGCATGTGGCTGCATGGTTTTTTTGTTTGTTTGTTTTTCTTTGAAATTGTTCTGTTGAGGTTATTTTACATGTATGTCCATGATCCTACTTGGACACATTTGGCAGTTTGTAAAATTTATTTCTCAAAATGTTTAAACCCATGATAGCAAAAAGTTAAATTCTTGTAGTATTTCTGTTATTGTATAGCTGGGCCTTCATTTATTATGGATGCAGAACGTGGATTTTGCAGGGTTCTTCCTTTCCATTTGTTTACTTGTGGCTTTTTCAACAAGATATGCATGTTCCTTTTGATCTGATTTTGGGATACAACTCATTTGTTACTTAATGAGATGATCTATCTCAGTTTTTGTGAATCATTTTTAAGTTTTATTCTAGTGGACCCCTGCCACCACTGAAAATGTTTTATTTTGGTGCTGTCATTTGAGGAGGCCCCACACCAACCACCGTTATCCCGGTAGACGTCCAGTTCCTTATAGCTGTGCTCATACCATGTCCAATCATACCATTAGAAATTGCTAACCATCCCTGCTAGGCTCTGTCTTTTGGGCTCCAGTTCTACTAGTAACTCTACTGATGTCCACACACACTCACTGTCCTGACCTTGTTAGTCCAGAAAATTGCAGCCACATTGGTGACAAAAACAACAACTAGGATGTAGGAGAAGTTTGGGGAGGCCATGGAGAAGGACATTTGGTTTTCTTCCAGGAGGTTTTGACATTGGGGCTCAGAAGGGGAAAGCCAGCCTGAGGTTCTCAAACCAGACATCCTCCTCTCCACAACCGCTTCTTGAGATCCTGTCCAAATTATATGCCGGAGGTGAAGAGGATGTTGCTGAATATCCCCTGAGACAGCGCTATTAAATTCAGCAATATCTTTGAGCAGATGTTAGCACTATGTAGCTAACACAACCTTTTGACCCTTTTTATTCAAAATTAAGTACATACTACATAGAAATGTAATAAAACCGCTCTCAGTAAATGTTTTATATATATTGTGTAGAAACATGAAGAAAACAAAACAAGTGCTTCCTGTTCCAAGGCAATTTTCCTTTTAAATTAAAGCATTATTGGAATAAAGTGTTTTAATCCTGAAACTTTGCTGACAGCCAACCACCAGCCAATTCCATAATTCAAGAAAATAAAATCAGTTTAGTCACATACAAAAACTGATAGAATTTCAATTCAGCATTTAATTTATTTGACATTCATAAATCTGGCTGGAGTGGGGAACAAAGGCAAGAATACAGAATAGAAACTCCATTTATTATCCATAACTTGGCATCAAGAAATTGGCAAACACAAACCAAAGCCAATAAATAATTCTACGAGGGTCACAAGGAGGCTGGCGCTTATCTCTACTGACACTGGACAAAGGTGGTGTGCATCCTGAACAGCTCACCATTGCATTGCAGGGCAACACACACATTTGGGGGCAAGCTGAAACCGCTAGCGAGAATAATGTGCATATTTTTGGATTGCGGAAGGAAACTGGAGTACCCGGAAGAAACCCACATAAGCATGAGGAGGAGATGCAAACTCCACACAGAAACGCCCAAGCCACGAAAGGGACATGCGAGAAGGACATGCTATTCAGTACGTCACATTGTTGCACAATATATAGAGAAGTGTGTGAACAATGCTTCATGTCAAAGTCGTGCAAAAGGTAATTGAAGATTATTCATACTGATTAAATAGGTATGAACAAATATCTCCATTAGCAAATTCCTGTTTTATATAAGAATTGTATATGGTAACACTTTTATCCACTAATTATTTTAGACATATCTTGTGTTGTGAAAGTGTATTGGTAACCCTCACACTGTTGTCCCGTAGATAATTGTAAAATGCACACACTGGATCTGAAATGGATCCCACCGATCTACTAACCACTGACCTTTTTATGTCATATACAGTATATTCAACTTAAGAACAAAATTGTGGTAAACACCCTGTAATTCAACATATAACATTAGTGGATTCAGATAAACTTTTGGAATTTAAAAAAAGTTGTTGGCCTTTTTCATAATGTGCTTAAAGTGTTTCCAAAATTGTTATAAGTGTTTGTAAAGTACGTCCAAAGGACTATAGATTGACTTGTATTTTAAATAATAGTTTTATCAGATCATGAACTCTGGTTTATTTGAAGTGAGCTAATTTCTACATAACTCTAGTACAGCGGTGGTGGGGCTGATGGTGTAGTGGTTAGGGTGTTGCGCTCATGATTGGAAGGTTGTGTGTTCAAGTTAGACCTCCACTGTGCTAAGACCCCTGGGCAAGGTCTTCGCCACAAGTGTGCCTCTGTTCACCCAGCAGTATAAATGGGTACCAGTAAAAATATACTGGGAAGGTAACCTGCGATGGACTAGCGTCCCATCCAGGAGGAGTCGAACTCCTGGTCACTTCACGCTACAGAAACCGGGAATAAGCCACTATGGCTCGGAAACTTACCTTACCTAGTAGTACCTTGTCTCACAAATTTAATCCATTCCGAGGGCAGGCTCGTAAGCCGAAGAGTTAATTAGATGAAACAATTCTTCCCATAAGAAATAACGGAAAACCAATCAATCCATTCCAACCCCCTTCCGAACTCATATAACCTGCCACAAACATGTATATTTGACCTAATATATTAAACATGTAAAAGCAATAGATATTTAATAATAATAATAATAATACATGTACATTAATAATAATTATAATAAAACAAGAATAAACAATTAGTCAACTAGCCCTTTCAATCATCGACTGCGGCAAAGATGTCACGTGGGCAGGCAGGAGGTGGTGCATAACAGAGGATGAGGAGAATTTTGTGTGTGTGCACGCAAACAAATGGCAGTGAGGAAAGGCTTGTGGTGAGCTCCCACAAGGCCAGTGCTACTCACATAGTGGCGCACACACCCTTGGAGGCACAGTGTGATGCCGGGGGGAGTATGACCCTGGGGAACATGCTTCTTCGCCATACTGTACTAGAATTAAGTCTAGCAGGTAGCTCAATAAAATACAAATGTGCTCACTGCTCTTGGCCATCTCCACCACATACATGTTCAGCCGAGCATGGACCGGAGTGACGTGTGAGCTAAAAGAATACCATGAGTAACATCCATCAGCCTAGACCAGGGGTCATTAACCCAAAATGTTCAAAGAGCCATATTTTTGATCGATTGAAACATATTTTATTCATTGAAGAAAGGGATTGGGCACAAGTTATCCAACTTATTGAAGCCCTCGCCACAGATTATTTAGCCAATTAACCTACTGTGCATGTTTTTGGACTGTGGGAGGAAACCAGAGTACCTGGAGGAAACCCATGCAAGCACAGGAAGAACATGCAAACTCCACACAGAAACGCCCAGGCTTGGGTTCGAACCCAGGCCTTCTTGCTGTGAGGCGGGCGTACTAACCACTACGCCACCGTGCTGCCACGAGCCAAAGAGCCATATTGGACAAAAAAAACTAAAAACAAATCTGTCGGCGCTGCCAAAAAAAAAAAAAAAAAAAAAAAAAAAACTCATATAAACTTTATATGAAGGCAACACAGGCTGTAAGAGTATTATCTGACTATCTAAATGACTAAGTCGGCTACAAATACATAAGCATTCATGATTAAATTATTTTCCCTACAGCGCATCCTGGAGAGAACGACACCATGTGACTACTCTGTTGTACAATATTTGGTGCATTAAGCTTAACTTCCATTACTATATTAATGAATTATGTTTTGTTGCATTGATGAAATTATAGAAATTCAATAAAGAAATCAGCGGCCCATCAGAGTTTACATACCTGCACAACAACGCTGTCTGTTCAATGTCGATCAAATCACATGACTCATCACAGCCGATTGAATACAAAGATTTTTTCTCCCTCCTGCTGATTGGTTGTAGATGATGTGCCCGCCTCTTTTTTTTCTCCTTCACGCACAAGTTATCAACGTGATTACTTGAATTGCGAAGTAAATTTTTTAAAATTTGTTTTTAATGATTATTTAAGCCCTATGTCACTCAAACTCCCTGCATCTTCTCCAGCTTCTGGTAAGGAGCCTAAGCGCTTTATTTACTCGTAAATATTATCATAGTACAAAATTTATGTTTTTACTTAATCATTACTACATTTTACTGCATTATTTTTATACTTCTTAGCGGCAAACCCGGAAGTTACTGGCACGTGATTCAAATTTAGCCAATGGCTGAGAGCTTTTGTTTCTCCCTCCTGCTGATTGGTTGCAGATAATGTGTACACCTCTTTTTTTCTCCTTCATGCACGTCATCAACGTGACTGCTTAAATTGTGAATTTTTTCACATTTCTTAGTGTTTTTAATGATTATTTAAGCTCTATGGTATCACTCAAACGCCCCGAATCTTCTCTTGCTTCTGGTAAGGATTTATTAATAAATATTCTCACAGTACAGCTTGAACTTGGAGATGCATTAAATTTTATCTTTGTGCTCGTCTAATTTCTCCAGTAATATTGCAATCGCACTTTTTCTCTCAATCCCAACTGGGTGGTCGGCTGCAAATTTAGCACGCTCTCCCTGGAAATGTCTTTCCAAATTACTCTTTTTGTTATTTGACAGCTTCTCATTACAAAGTAAACATGCAGGCAATCCTTCAGCATTGGCAATGAAAGCAAATTATTCTTTCCATTCTTCCTTGAATCCTCTGTTCTCATCTGAACAGAACTCTTTTTTTCCTTTCCTCATGGTCCATGACCCCCCCGGTTGTTTACAACAGCAACCTGCCTGGCAACGCGTTGCGCTGAAATGTGTGTCGCAGGCTATGACGCAAATCTTCGTTGACAGAAATGTTGAAATGCAGGACTAATATTTTTTATACATATTTTTAAAACCTTGGAAAACATTAAGAATGTTTGTCAGGCTTGTCCTCCTACAGAAACCATATTTTTTTGAAAAAAAAACATCTTTTTTCATTTTCATACATTTTTGCTCCAGGGAGCCACTAGGGTGGCGCTAAAGAGCCACTTGCGGCTCGTGAACTGCGGGTTGCCGGCCCCTGGTGAGTAGGAACCTTTACATGTTATTCCTTTTTTTTTTTTAGTACTTTCTGGAATGACTGGACTGTCTCAGATAAATAAATACATATGTAATATGTTCAACTAAGGGAGGCACGATGGCGTAGTGGTTTGCACTTCCACCTCACAGCAATAAGGCCTGGGTTTGATTCCCATCTCGTGCATTTCTGTGTGGAGTTTGACCCAACCCTGAGCAAGGGACAGAAACACACTCACGGCTGTGCAGCTACTCTTTACCAAAGTCAGCAATGGTTCTTTTACATGAACCGCTCACCATAGACCGTGAGATACATAGCTGGCCTTTGAAAACCCAGTTAGCTGCACTGGGGGGACAGTGACAACCTTGTGGAGGGTGGGACTCGAACCCCCAACCCTAGGATCAGCGATCCAGTGCCCATTACCATCAGGCCACCACTGCCCTCCGAACAGCCAGTTAGCCCAATGTGCATATTTTTGGATTTCTGGGAAGAAACCGAAGTAAATGGTGGAAACCTCCACGAGCGTGGGATTTGCATTTGTATTGTATCTGCCCCAGAGCAAGAATGTCCTGGGTTTGAGGCCCATGCTCAAGTGTTTCTGTGTGGAGTTTGCATCTTCTCCATGTGCTTTTCTCTGGGAAATTATGGTTTCCTTCCGTAACCAAAAAACAAAATCCGATGCTCCTCTTGAACATTCTGGTTATTCTCACACATTAAAGCTCATAATTGCATTTCTCCCACGCCGCACATGCACACCACTGTCTGTGTGTTGCTCTCTCAACGTTTACACCTGATTTCACTACTCTTACTAAATCAACACGCCTTCTCTCTCATTAGATGTGAAATGATGGTGACTACCTCAGTAATGTACTGGTCCTGTCCATCAAATTAGGAATTAGGATTGATTTATGGACAGGTTTAATATTGTAGTTAAAATATTATGTCTGTGAGTTGATATTGTTACGCTATGGCTCTCAGCCAGGCCCAGAAATGCAGGAGACGGAGTACAGTGCAACAGGAACGAGATTTATTCTCAAGGGTAAAACTGGAGACAGGAGACAACACAAACACTGAAGGTGACCGAGGAAAAAAAACAAAAACAAACAACAAACACTGGAGACTTCATTTTCTTTCGGCTTTTCCCTTCAGGGGTCGCCACAGCGAATCATCTGCCTCCATCTCGCCCTATCCTCTGCATCTTCCTCTCTTACACCAACTACCTTCATGTCCTTCTTCACCACACCCATAAATCTTCTCTTTGGTCTTCATCTAGGCCTTGTGCCTGGTAGTTCCAACCTCAGCATCCTACTACCAATATACTCATTATCCCTCCTCTGTACATGTCCAAACCATTGTTATGGGTATGTAAATAATAAATGTATAAATGTAAATATAAATAATAATGAATGTATAAACGTTATGGGTATGTTGGTGTGCTGTAGATGGTAACACATGGTATTACTAGTCTAATTGGGTCTAGAACTTTCCAGCATATTAGGGAAACTTCGAGTACCCTGTGACTGGTCATGTGATTGGAACATTTGAAAAAAGGAACATTCCCAAACTTTAGAGGATCTATATAAGGACAAGTTGTCGACCGGCTCGGGGATCAGCCAGTGCAGAGCATCCAAGGCCACGGATCATCCAATGGGGGGGGGGGGTCATCCAAGTTTCATTATTCCAGACTTCAATCACCCAATTCCATCATCCGCGTTCATCCACAGCCAATGCAACTACATCAT
Organism: Plotosus lineatus; assembly: GCA_024760905.1. Lineage (NCBI taxonomy): Eukaryota > Metazoa > Chordata > Actinopteri > Siluriformes > Plotosidae > Plotosus > Plotosus lineatus. The sequence continues at coordinate 36,739,048 of CM045729.1, read as the reverse complement.
TCATTTATTTTGATATGCGGGATTCCAAGCTCGGCCAGCTCTAAATTTACCATAATGCAACTGCTTGGTGACTTTGTATTTTGTTCAGGTCTAAACTGTCAGTTATTTTGCCTTATTTTGTTAATATAATAAATTGTCTTAAATGTATTTCATTGTTTGTCTTATTTTGCTGTTTTCACGGGGCACGTTTCCTATTCTAAATTTTCATACGTAACAAAATCTCAATCGAGCCTCTCTGACTTTGTCTCCAAAAAAATCCAACATGTGCTGTCCCTCTGATGTGCTCATTCCTGATCCTATCCATCCTCGTTACTCCCAAAGAGAACCTCAACATTTTCATCTCTGCTACCTCCAGTTCTGCCTCCTGTCTTTTCCTTAGCGCCACTGTTTCTAAACCATACAACATCGCTGGCCTCAACACCGTCTTGTACACTTTTCCTTTCAGCAAACACTGGAGACTATGACCCGGAAAACTGGCTGAGTGTAGCTATAACCAGGGGCCAGAGAGAAAGACGGGGTGTCGACTGCGCGATGTGGGACAATCTTCAGGCACAGAGGTGAACGTGCGGCTTGTCTTTATAGGGAGTAGATTTGTGGAGTGGAATCAGGTGTGCGCTGCTGCAATCAGCCCCAGTAGGTCAGCCACGCCCCTCAGCCGGAGCCTGCACCGCTGGGAAGAAAATAGAGTTAGAACAGAGCCACCAAATTCAAAGTCCCCCAGAACACAGACCATAACAGATACTCACATTATCTTTTTTTCCCTATTATAATATTTAAAACTGAACATCCGTCTTTTTATTCGCATCATTCCCTTTTCTCTTCCTCTTAATATTATTATAATTCAAAGCCTTGCTTTTCTTTCTTGATATTCACTTAATTCTCTTCCTCTTGTTATTATAACTATTCACTATTCTGAATAATAATACAGTGCTCCTATTAATATTACTATTCCTATGTTGCTGTAGTTGTATTTATTACATACTGCACTTCTGTTGTTTTTGGTGGTACAGTTGGATGAAGTGGATGTTGTCTGTTAGATATACATGATACACACGTCATTAACGTGATTGCTTGACTTGTGAATTCACGTTTTTTTAGTGCGTTTTAATGATTATTTAAGCCCTATGATGTCACTCAAACGCCCTGCATCTTCTTGAGCTTCTGGATAGGAACCGAAGTGCTTTATGCATTAATAATTATTATCACAGTATGAAATTAAAAAGTTTTTACTTTATCATGACTACATTTTACTGCATTATTACTGTATTAATGAGTAAGACTGTCTATAGAATATGTTTAAGAAGCATATTTTAGCGTATGTAATGTCATACATTGGGTTTTAAAACCGCATCAATAATTCGTGGATTTTCGGGATCCGTGGGAAGGGGCGGAACACAACCCCGCGCGAATAACGGGGGTTACTGTATGTCATAATTATTATTATATATATTACATATTTATTATTATATTATGCGTGATCCTGGGCACTAGCTGGCTATGTCTGCTTCCCTTTATATGCGTTTTCATATCAAAAACGCCCGGATGCACAATGCTAAATTTCGCACCGCACATTGTGTAAAAGGCCGTGTATCTGTTGTGCTTCTTAATAAATGGTTAAGTTGTTGAATATTTGGATAAAAATTCTTGCTTTCTTTTCATCGCCATTGTGGGTTTCCCACAACCGTTCAATGATTGGCTCTGGTTACCACGGAGCATAATGTAAGATATCTGCTTATTTGTGGAAATCAACCTACCTTGCTACCGATTAACGAATCACGTGGTAAAATACAACAGTAACATCCTGTGAGATTAACGCGAGACTTGGCTTTGCCAGGAAGGTAAACACGGATCGAATTTGATGCAGTTCATCAGAATTATTGATAAAATATTGTCAAATAAAATTGAAAGTAGCATATTTTCCTGAAAGTTTGAATTTCATATTAATGTCTGAATGAATCGTATTTCCGTATTTTGTTATTTTTTTTGTATGAATACAGATAAATTTGTACAAGTTGGCAGCCCTGAAGCTGATGCTTATCCCCAGTTTCTGTAGCGTGAAGCAACCAGGAGTTCAACTCCTCCTGAATGGGACACTAGTCCATCGCAGGTTGCCTTCCCAGTATATTTTACTGGTACCCATTTATACTGCTGGGTGAACAGAGGCACACTTGTGGGTGAGTCTTAGAACAGTGGGGGCCTAACTGGGATTCAAACACACAACCTCCTGATCATGAGCCCAGCATCCTAACCACCACACCACCGGCCCCGAGAAGAACAATCGAAAAATAAAGGTAGAAAATCTAAACTTTTCTTTTTAAGCTTAGATAATACGAGGAAATCTGAAAAGAACCAAACATTTCACATCATATGATATGATAACTTTCCAAGCGAAATGGATCACGATTAAACTGAGGATCAGCCATCTGAAAAGGATTGTGAGCACGGCGACCCTCATGTCGTTGGCCAGCCAGTCATCCACAAATATGGCCAGAAATGACACGAAACTGTCAGTGATGCGAGAGAGAGAGAGAGAGAGAGAGAGAGAGAGAGACTCGAAATCCAACGGGTCGTCCATGTCACACACCGGAAGCTAATGCTAACACACAGCTCTGTAGCGCCATCTTGAAATTAGTATAAATGTTTTTATTTACCTAAAATCATACACCCAGTGACAATGCTTCAGGCCTGTCCATTCTGCAATATTTTCTTTCCATCATTTTTCTGCCTGCATTTCCTTCTGTAACCTTGAACTTTTAGGAATTTCTAGGGAAGACCTGCTGATGATGTAACAAGCCCATATCACTTCAGTTTGTGTTTCTTCACAGTAGTGAGAAGGTCGTCATAGGCCTCGGTAGCTTGCCTGGTTCTGCTCTTCACTTCCCCATTAGTAATATTAGTAATGTGACCTTATTAGGGACGCGCAGGAGTTTCACATATCACTGTGCAATGTAATGAGTTCAAATCCCAACAATTTTATAGCTATTGGCAGCACCTAGGGATGACTGGTCAAGTTCGCTCTGAAGGCAAAGCAGAATCTCTATTACATTCTCTAAATAATGACCACAAGAGGGCAAGGTAGCACAATCCAACCGGAATTTCCTCAGGAATTAATTTCTGTACTGTTTGACCTCATTCTTTTCTCTTCCCCCACCCGCCCACCCCCAATTTCTATTTTAATATTGGATATTATTTTTACACAGTGCTGTACTACTTCTTCTTTTTGGCTTTTTCCCGTTCATTCCTAATTAATATTCAAATGTGAATGCATTTAAATCTGAGAATATTTCTTACAATAACTTGCAGATTATAAACTTTTTAGAAATCCTTCTCAGTGTTTCTATTACAGTATTATTATTATTATTATTATTATTATTATTATTATTATTATTGTTACTGTTATTATTATTATTATTATTATTATTATTGTTACTGTTATTATTATTATTGTTATTATTATTGTTGTTGTTACTGTTATTATTATTATTATTATTATTATTAATAATATATAATATAATATAATAATAATAATAATAAAAACCCTGGGTTCATTTGCCACAAATATATCAGTAGCTGTCAGTCTAATTAAACATAAAACCATACATTGAAAATGTTAAATAATACAGTAATAATGAAATTGTACAAGTGAATGAATACATTTCAAATACCATCTCTCTCTCTCGCTCTCTCTCTCTCTCTCTTTCTCTCTCTCGCTCTCTCTCTCTCTCTCTTTCTCTCTCTCTCTCTCTCTCTCGCTCTGTGTGTGTGTGTGTGTGTGTGTGTGTGTGTGTGTGTGTGTGTGTGTGTGTGTGTGTGTGTACGTATAATGTGTATAACATCTCAGTTCTATCTCATCTAAGGGCAAAGGCAGGGTAAACCCTGAACAGCTCCCACAATCATCATAGGTCCAACACATACAGTGGGGCCAATAAGTATTGGGCAATGTAAAAATGTGCAAGTTCACCCATTTAAAAAGATAAGAGAGGTTTGTAATTTTCATCATAGGTACACATCAAGCTTGAGAGACAGAATGTAAAAAAAAAATCCAGGAAATCACATTGTATGATTTTTAAATAATTTATTTGTGAAAATGGGAGGCCAATAAGTATTGGGCAGCCACCAAAAGTAACTTTTAATACTTTGTAATGTAGCTTTGGTTGGCAATGACAGACGTCAAACGGTTCCTGTAGTTCTTGACCAGGTCTACACACACTTTAGTTGGTATTTTGTCCCACTCCTCTGCACAGATCTTCTCCAGAGCTGTGATGTTTGAGGGCTGTCACTTGGCAACTCGAAGTTTTAACTCCCTCCACAGGTTTTCGATTGGGTTGAGGTCTGGAGACTGGCTGGGCCACTCCAGAACCTTGATATGCTTTTTACGGAGCCACTCCTTGGTTTTCTTGGCTGTGTGCTTTGGATCGTTATCATGCTGGAAGACCCAGCCAGGTTTCATCTTTAATGCTCTGACCGAGAGAAGGAGGTTTTTACCCAAAATGTCACAATGCATGGCCTCATTCATGTTGCCATTGATACGGTGCAGTCTTCCTGTCCCTTTTGCAGAAAAGCATCTCCAAAGCATGATGTGTCCACCCCCATGCTTCACAGTAGGTATGGTGTTCCTGGGATGCAACTCAGCATTCTTCTTCCTCCAAACACGGTGAGTGCTGTTTAAACCAAAAAGTTCAATTTTGGTCTCATCTGACCACATCACATTCTCCCAATCCTCCTCTGGATCGTCCAGATGGTCTTTAGCATATTTCAGACGGGCCTTTACATGTTTTTTGTTTAGTAGGGGAACCTTTCGGGCAATGCAGGATTTCATCTCATGACGACGTAGTGTGTTAGTTGTTGTCATCTTTGTGACGGTGGTTCCTGCCGTCTTCAAATCATTGACCAGTTGCTGCCGTGTAGTTCTGGGCTGATTACTTACTGTTCTCAGGATCCTTTGAACCCCACGAGGTGAGATCTTGCATGGAGCGTCACTCTGAGGGAGGTTGTCAATTATGTGATACTTCTTCCATTTTCTAATAATGTTTCCAACTGTTGATCTTTTCTCACAAAGTTGTTTACCAATTACAGTTTGACTCATCCCAGCTTTGTGCAGTTGTACAATTTTATCTCTGGTGTCTTTGGGAAGCTCTCTGGTCTTGGTCATGGTGAAGACTGTGGTCTGACAGTTTGAAGGTGTGTGCAGGTGTCTCTTATGCATCTAATCAGTTCAAGCAGGTGTCATTCATACTGTCAAAGAGTGGGGGCCGAAATAATGTTTGTTTTCTAGCTGCCCAATACTTATTGGCCTCCCATTTTTACAAATAAATTGTTTAAAAATCATACAATGTGATTTCCTGGATTTTTTTTTTTACATTCTTTCTCTCAAGCTTGATGTGTACCTACGATGAAAATTACAAAACTCTCTTATCTTTTTAAATGGGTGAACTTGCACATTTGTACATTGCCCAATACTTATTGGCCCCACTGTATATAACCACGCTCACTCACACACTTATCTGGGGCCAATATGGAGCACCCAATAAGTCTACTATGTATGTCTTTGGACAGTGGGAGGAAACCAGAGTACCCGGAAGAAATCCCCACAAGCGTGTAAATTCCACACAGAAATGCTCTTCTAGGTGTGGGGCAGATATGCTGACCACAATGCTATCACCCATTTTTGAGCAAATTTCTATAATGAAATTACTCAAACTGAAAAGGAAACTGCACCCCAGGCCCAACCACAGTGTTCTTAAAGATTTAACATTATCCCCCTTTCTCTCGTTCTCTCTCTCACACTCTGCAAAGGATGTGATGATGGGCTTTCAGAGCTCTCCCAGATGTTGGAGAAGAAGAGGAGATGGGGTTGAGTGCAGTATGGCAACACATCAAAAACCCTTCTCTTTTACTCCCTCGCTCAGTGCGTGTCTTGGCCAATATCCTGGAATTGGACATGCCCCATGGCATCTGGGATGAAAAGTACATATGTACTGCTTAGTCAGGATCTGATCTACTTGTATAACAGTTTATACACACACACACACACACACACACACACACACACACACACACACACACACATACATACACACACACACACTAGTCACACACCCATTCACGCACACACACACACACACACACACAATACTCATACACCCACTCATGCGCGCACACACACACACACACACACACACACACACACACACACACACACACACACACACACACACACACACACAGATGCTAACTTGGGCAAAAACCTGTATCATATGGCAGTTCGAATCCAGAAGCTCTGGCCACTTGAATTCAGACCCACAGGGAGCACGGCACACTCCAAATCAATGCAGCCTTTGCCAGTAACTGTTAGGGCTCATTGAGAGCAGTGGAGAGCCTTGAAATGGCATTAGGCAGCGTGAATGGTGTGTGCGTGTGTGCGTGTGTGCGTGTGTGTGTGTGTGTGTGTGTGTGTGTGTGTGTGTGTGTTGGAGAAAATTAAGCTGTATGTGTATGAGGATCTGATGTGTGTGTGTTTGTGCTTCCCTGGTAATGGGAGTTTCCCAGGGATTCTTTTGTGTTTATTTTTCGGAACAACAGAGAATCTGCAAGATCTGGCAGCAGTGCATCGTTACACCTTCTTAAAGCTATTTTTCATGACGAAGGATTTTCTTGAACAGAAAAGTTTGCCGAATTGAAAACCCATGTTTTGACATTTATAGTGTAATTACGGTAATCTGAAATGATCTATACCCTTTTATATAGCATCAAAGGAATACCAAGTTTTTTGTTTATTAGTTTGTTACAAATTTTTATTTTAGAAATTCTTTTATTTGGCCAGGGATTTTGCTGCAGGGAATGGAAACTGAGCAATTCACATGAAAAGTGCCTTCAACCAAACCAAATTATGATGCATGACTCATAACATCAGTTGCAAAAAAGGCTGTAAAGGTGTTTTCATTGTAATTCATTTTCACAACAGTAACTTCAGTCTTTTTTGTGTTCTTTTTTTTTGGAATCGTAAAATTCATAATAAACACTGCCTTCGGGTTTCCTTATTTTAGCCAGATTTTTTTTAAGAGGGGGAAAAAATCTGTTATTCAACTGGCTAAATTTTGAGACATTTGGAATAATGTATAATAATAATAATAATAATAATAATAATAATAATAATACAGGGATCCCTCACTTTCCACGGTTAATGGGGAACGAGACACCCCACCCCACCCCCCGCGTGGCCGCCGATTTCCGTAAAGTAGGACCGACCCCCCCTGACTGACGTATACATATATGTACATCTTCTTCTTTTTTTCCTTTCGGCTGTTCCCTTCAAGGGTCGCCACAGCGAACCATCTGCCTCCATCTCACCCTATCCTCTGCATCTTCTACTCTTACTCCAACGACCTTCATGTCTTCCTTCATCGCATCCACAGATTTTTTCTTTGGTCTTCCTCTAGGCCTTCTGCCTGGTAGTTCCAAGCTCAGCATCCTACTACCAATATACTCACTATCCCTCCTCTGTACATGTCCAAACCATCTCAATCGAGCCTCTCTGACTTTGTCTCCAAAACATCTTACATGTGCTGTCCCTCTGATGTGCTCATTCCTCATCATATCCATCCTCGTTACTCCCAAAGAGAACCTCAACATTTTCATCTCCGCTACCTCCAGCTCTGCCTCCTGTCTTTTCCCCAGGGCCACTGTTTCTAATCCATACAACATCGCTGGCCTCATCACAGTCTTGTACACTTTTCCTTTCATTCTTGCCGATACTCTCCTATCGAACATCACACCGGACACTTTTCTCCAACCATTCCAACCTGCCTGCACACGCTTCTTCACCTCTTTTCCACACTCTCCATTGCTCTGGATTGTTGAGCCTAAGTACTTAAAATCGTCCACCTTCCTTATCTCGGCTCCCTGTAACCTCACCGTTCCTCTTGTCGTTCACACACATGTATTCTGTCTTACTGAGGCTAACCTTCATTCCTCTCCTTTCCAGGGCATACCTCCACCTCTCTAGATTTTCCTGCACTTGTTCTCGGCTCTCACTACAGATCACGATGTCATCTGCAAAGATCATAGTCCATGGAGATTCTTGTCTAACCTCGTCTGTCAGCTCCCTCTGGCCTTCTCTGTACTTCTCTATTAACATCCTCAAAGCAAACACTGCATCTGTGGTGCTTTTTCTTAGCAAGAAACCAAACTGTTGTTCACAAATACTTACCTCTTCCCTAAGTCTAGCTTCCACTATTCTTTCCCATAACTTCATTGTATGGCTCATCAACTTTATCCCTCTGTAGTTGCCACAATTCTGCACATCTCCCTTGTTCTGAAAAATGGGCACAAGCACACTTCTCCTCTATTCCTCCAGCATCCTCTCATTCTCTAAGACCTTGTTGAATGTTCTTGTCAGAAAATCTACTGTTACCTCTTCTAGACACTTCTATACCTCCACCAGTATGTCATCATGACTAACTGTCTTTCCAGTCTTTATACTCTTCAATGCCCTCCTCACTCCTGTCTTAATAATCTTTGCTACTTCCTGGTCCTCAACAGTCACCTCTTCTACTCTTTTTTTCTCTCTCATTCTCTTCATTCATCAGCTCTTCAAAGTACTCTTTCCATCTTCCCAGCACACTTTTGTCATCAGTCAATACATTTCCCTCTCTGTCCTTAATCACTCTAACTTGCTGCACATCCTTCCCATCTATTTATCTGCTGTGCCAACCTGTATAAATCATTTTCTCCCTCCTTACTGTCCAGATTAGCATATAAGTCATCATACGCCCTCTGTTTGGCCTTTGACACTGCTACCTTTGCCTTACGCTGTGTCTCCCTGTACTCCTGTTTACTCTCTTCAGTCCTCGCAATGTCCCACTTCCTCTTGGCTAACCTCTTCCTTTGTACACACTCCTGCACTTCCTCATTCCAGCACCAAGTTTCCTTATCTACTGTCCTTCCAAAGGACACACCAAGTATTCTCCTACCTGTCTCCCTGATCACATTAGCTGTAGTTCTCCAGTCATCTGGAAGCACTTCCTGACCACCCAAAACCTGTTTCAACTCCTCCTTGAAGACAACACGACACTGTTCCCTTCTCAGCTTCCACCACTTTGTCTTCTGCTCTGCCTTCGCCTTCTTCGCCTTTCTCACCATCAGCATCATCCTACACATCACCATCCTATGCTGTTTGGCAACACTCTCACCCACTACTACTTTGCAGTCACTGACTTCCTTCAAATTACATTGCCTACACAAGATGTAGTCTACCTGTGTGTTTCTACCTCCACTTTTATAAGTCACCCTATGCTCCTGTCTGTTCTTGAAGAAAGTATTCACCACGGCCATTTCCATCCTTTTTGCAAAATCTATCAACATCTGTCCTTCTGTTTTCCTGTCCTGGATACCAAACTTGCCCATCATTTCCTTGTCCCCTCTGTTGCCTGCACCAACATGTCCATTGAAGTCTGCACCAATGACCACTCTTTCACCTCTGGGGGTACTCTGCATCACTTCATCTAACTCACTCCAGGATCTCTCCTTCTCTTCTAGCTCACATTCTGCCTGTGGGGCATAAGCACTAACAACATTGACCATCACACCTTCAATTTGTAACTTGAGACTCATCGCTCTGTCTGACACTTCTAGAACATTCCTGACCAACCCTTCCTTCAAGATGAGTCCTACTCCATTTCTCTTCCCATCCACACCATGATAAACAGCTTAAACCCTGCTCCTAAGCTTTTAGCTTTGCTACCTTTCCACCTGGTCTTCTGAGCACACAGTATGTCTACCTTCCTCCTCTGCATCATGTCAGCCAGCTCTCTACTTTTTCCTGTCATAGTTCCAACATTCAAAGTCCCTACTCTTAGTCCTAGACTCATGCTTTTCCTCTTCTCTCTCTGCCTCTGGACAAGCCTCTCGGCCTCTCCTTTTTCGACCTCTCCTTCTTTGACCAACAGTAGTCCAATTTCCACCAGCACCCTGTTGGTTAACAGCACTGATGGCGGGCGTTGTTAACCTGGGCCTCGACCGATCCGGTATTAAATTTGTATTTACGGTTTTCAGCAAAAGACGATTCATCTATTACTCTCAGAATACGAATCAAATATTATAGTTCAACCAAAAACATTCTCAAATATATTTCAAACTACATCTGCAAGTACATGTGCTAAATACATTTACAAATTGAGCTAAAGTTATTTATCTATTCAAAGGCACAAACAAATATTAATACATATTTACAGCACAAAAACATACTATTAATTTTATAAAAGTACTGAGCATTAGGCTGCAGATCCAGGCTGGATGGCTTATGATTATTTTATCCATTCATTCTCTGTGCGTCAATGTTTGTGTTCTAACACATGTGCAGGAGCCGGAGGTGATACTAACAAACTGTGCTTTATTCTCAGTCTCGCACTTTATTTGATCGACAGTGTTCAGCTATTAATGTTTCTTGATAATATGTGAGTTTGGCGAAAGTAGGTAGTTGTCGTTGATTATAGATTGGTCAGCTCGGGCTTGCACATGCACAGTGCTGGCTACATGTTAACTTCCGGTGTTAACTTCTGGTTTCCGGTTTACTGTATGCTGAATTTATCTCCGACTTTCTCTTCGATAACGGTCATTAAGTTTATTTATAAGATTGTGAATACACATAATTTCTTGTCCAGCGGAACTCAACTCCTGCTGTAGGGGGGGGGTGCATGTGCACTGTGCACCCTCCAGCCTATGCCCTTGATATATATATATATATATATATATATATATATATATATATATATATATATATATATATATATATATATATATATATATATATATATATATATAATATGTGTGTGTGTGTGTATTGCATAATTGGTCTTGTTTTGCAGCATTTTCCTTAACTTTTCCCCTATTTTTCGTTAATTTTTTTTCAATTAATATTTTTGAACAACCCTGAACTCAGTAAAGCCGCAGAAACTGAAGCGCAAAATAGTGAGGCATCACTGTATCCCTTATAACAAAATAAAATACATTTTTATCAACATAAACAGAATTCTGCGTGCCATATGCAGTATCTTCACTTTTTTAGCTGCCAAAAATTAATGGTTACTTCTGCACAATGTATTATTAATGTGAATAAAAAGTTTTTTTACATAACCACATTGATAAATCTTGTTGATCTGAACATTATGTAGCTCATGAGAAGGTAATAACTCACCAGGATCGAGTGTGCATGGACTCATGGACTGAGTGCACGCTTGTGGACTACACTGACAGATGAACACACACAATTTCCTGCTGAATGAAAATCGTCACAATACCTTCCACGTAGCTCTTGCGAAAGGTTATCTATAATAAATTAAGTGAAACACCAAAAAACTTAGTTTTGAGACATTTCATCATCAGCATAATTTTTTAATACATATTTTATATTTAATAGTTATTTTCTTCATAACTTCAAACTTTCCACTACAATTCCACCTTTAAGATACTCATCACAGCTGAACCACTTAATCCTACTATGGGGTTGCAGTGAAGCAAGGAATGCCCTCACTGAGCCCAGAGGTCAAACCCAGGACCTTCTTACTGTGAGTCAGACATGCTAACCATTAGTCACCGTGCCGCCCCATGAAACGATAACAAAAGAGAAAAACAATACTCAGGGCTGAATTGGGTGTTCATTCATGTTTATAGATTTATATACTGGAGTATGAGGGCAGTGGTGGCCTGGTGATCAGGTGCTGGATCATTGATCCCAAGGTTGGGGGCTCAAGCCCAACTCTCAACAGGTTGCCACTGCCCCCAGTGCAGCTAACTGCATTACCAAAGACCTGCCATGTCTGTCACGGTCTATGGTAAAAGAACTATTGTTGACTTTCTTCAAGTGTAGGCTGCATAGCTGTCAGCTTGTTTCTGCTCTGCGATGGCCTGGTGAGCTATCCAGGGTGTATATTGCCTCTAGCTAGAGTTGGCTGGTATGGGCACCAGCCTCCCCGTGACCCTAATTAGGATTAGGCTATGCAGCCGTCAGCGTGTTTCTGCCATGTGATGGCCTGTTGAGCTATCCAGGTTGTACCCTAATTAGAATTAAGTGGTTACAGAAAATGAACTGAAGTTGTACAGTGCATTATATTCAGACCACCAGTATAAAGTTAAACACTTTTCGAAATGGATTTTAACATAATTATTGATTTGGTTTTCTCGAGGTTATCCTACTAGAGTTTCAGAGATTTGAGAAATATACACCGTTCAGCCAAAACATAAAAAATACTAACCAGGGAAGTGAGTAAGGCTGATTATTATTGAGTCAAGATATTTTCTCATTTCTGATTAATGCAATGCCATTTAAATCATTCTCAGCACTCTTCTATAAGCCAAATTATTGCAATATTGCCATTGGACATGTGAAGGATTATTGCAGTTGGCAAACACAACATAGCAAAATGACTGTTCTAATTTAAAAATATTTTAGATAAACAATTATAGAATTTGGCTTTCATATGGTGTGGGAAATTATTCTGTTTGGGAGGGTGTTATCCACCTCAACTTCCAAGCAATGAAATGCTGTAGGAACAGCTGCTTTTATGCAGATGTATTTAAAACATATTACAATTGATGACTCAGTGCCGCTGTTCTCAAGTGATGACCAGAGGATGAAAATTCACCCGTTTTGTAATGGAGAAGTTACACACACCTGATTGACTTTACAAGTATTTTTAGAAGGGAAGCGCCCTCAAGCAGTGTAGTGATTGTTTTTTATTTGATTTTTTTCTGACCTGTTGCTTTCTTTCTTTCAGTTTGCTGTGAAAAGTTGCAGTGAGCAAATATAGCTGATTTTTTGTGTCTTCATTCCAAGCTGCAAACCAAAAAATGTAAATATTATTTACGCCCATTATGATTTCCATGGTTTTCGCCCAGGCGGTTTTTGCCCAAATTGTGATGACATGTTTTTCGCCCAGTTTAATTTTTTTTTTTCACCTCTCGCAAAGGAAAGTGTTAAAACACTATATGCCACCAAAGTAACACGTAGTACTGTACTCCCTAAACTCAACCCTAACCCTGATCCCAATCCTAACCCTACTTCATATCCTAATTAAACTTTGTATATATGTTTATATTACTTATACTTTTCACACCATATAAAAAAAAATATTTTAAAAAGTTGGGCAAAAAACATGTCCCTACGATTTGGGCGAAAAACACCTGGGCAAAAACCAGCAGCACCGCCCATTATACCCGAATGGACCAAGAAAATAAAAGCAAACTGGCAACAGGGCAATGGTTGCCAAAGGCATAGTGGTGAGTGGTGAGACTGGAGACTAAAAACTCTGAAAAGTTAATACTGGCCGGTGGTGTAGTGGTTAGGGTGCTTCGCTCATGATCAGGAGGTTGTGTGTTCAAAGCCCAGTTAGAGCCCACTGTGCTAAGACCCCTGGGCAAGGCCACAAGTGTGCCTCTGTTCACCCAGAAGTATAAATGGGTTCCAGTAAAAATATACTGGGAAGGTAACCTGTGATGGACTAGCGTCCCATCCAGGAGGAGTTGTACTCCTAGTCGCTTCATGCTATGGAAACTGGGAAAGCACTGGGCTGATGAGCCACTATGGCTCTGGTGTAAAAAGCCCAATGGACTTTACCTTTTACCTTTGTAATATGAAGATTTCAGAACACAGTGCATCACAGCTTGCTGCATATTGGTCCATCAGTAGTGTTTACAATGGGTACATATGCATGAGAAATGAACCATGGAACAACGAAAGAAAGTGGGCTGGCCTGCTTTTTTTTCTAAATTACAGTACAGTGGCACCTCACCATACAAAATTAATCCGTTCCAGAGCCTTTTTCGTAACCTGGATTTTTCGTGAGTTGAACCGCATTTTACATGTAACACGTGTAATTCGTTCCAAGGCTCCCAAAACTACCCCTAAACCCTTTAAAAATTATAAAAGTATACCTTTTAAGGCCTCCTTCTGCTTCTATATCGTACTGATGGTAGACGGGTTTGGCCATATTCCTTTGCGATATCACTCAACCTCATGCCACGAGCCTGCTTCTTCTTTTCACTCGCACTGGGAATCACACGTGTGTGTGTGTGTGTGTGTGTGTGTGTGTGTGTGCGTGTGCGTGTGTGCGCACGTGTGTTGACCATGTCTTCTTAACAGAGTTATAATCTTACAAATGTTTATGCAAGGTTAAAAGCATGAGTCAAAAAATAAAGTTACAATGAGCACACTCGAAAATCTCATGAAACAACAGTAACTCTGTCCTTTACACGAAAAGCATTATGGGTGCTCCATAATAGCCAATGGGAGGGAACCGCGTCATCCCTCGTAGCCAATGGGAGGCCAGCGTGGTGGAATGTTGGGAGGTAGCCAATGGGAAGGAGCTGCATCATCCCTCCTAGCCAATGGGAGGCCAGCTGGGCGGTACGTTGGGAAATGTAGTCAATGCGAGAGCAACTTGTGCATTGTTTGAATTTTTGAGATGGTACTTTCGTAACATGAACTTGTTTCGTATCCAGAGACAAAAATTTTCGGAAAATGTCTTTCGTAACCTGGATTTTTCGTTTGTTTGGGGCTTTCGTAAGTTGAGGTTCCACTGTACATGGATTGCCGGGTGTTGGTGCAGCACTTATAATGAAGAAAGAAGACTGGTAGAGGCAATGTAATGCTATGGGAAATATTCTGGGTCCTGTAATTTATGTGGAAGTCACACTGACAAGTACCACCTACATAAACATTGTTGCAGACAATCCACACCCTTCATGACAGTGGTCTCTTTCAGCTTAATATGCCTGCTGCACTATAAGTATTGTGCTTGAATGGTTTTTGGAACACGAAAAAGAGCTCAGGGTGTTGCCCCCAAGTTCCCCAAATCTTAAGCCAATCAAGCATCTCTGGAATATATACCAATCAATGGAGGTTTGTCTTGATACTCGATACCACAGAACACCTTCACAAATCTTGGGGAAATCATGCCAGAATGGATTAGAGCTGTTATGGCGGCACAGGGAAGGCATATAACATGAGTGAGGTGGCAGCAGCACGATGCGTAAACTGATGTAGATACGGGTCAAGCTGTGATCAAAATAAATTGAACCAGTACATACGTGATTACTAAAAAACAGTCTGGTTTGATCCTTTAAGGAACTTCTGATTTCCTGAAAAATTCTTGATGGGTTTTAAAGATTCTTCACATGTTCTGGCTTAATAAGATTTCCTATAAAGTCCTTCTCCCATGATGCTGTTCAGAGGACTTGCAAATATTGGTCACACAGAAGAGGTGGCGATAGAACAGCCCTGTCCTGCGAATAGACGTCAACTCAATAACAAGTGTATACTTTCCTGCCAGAGAGAAATGGAAACATGAGAGGCCTAAACAGATCTGAAGAAGAATGGATGAGAGAGAAATTGCTGAGTGGAACCATTCCTGGGTGACGCTTAAGGAACGTAGAACAATGCTTCTCAATTATTTTCTGTGGTGCCCCCTCAAGGAAGAAAAAAATATTTCACACCCCCCACCACCCTGCGACAGACAATAAATAGTATTATTTGTCTATAAATTTGTTATTAATACACCTCTGCATAACATTGTATCTTAATTAACATTAAAAATAAAGAAATATGGTTCAACTTACAGTAAAGAAAAACTTCATTAACATTGTTTTTTAATCTGTAACAGAAAATATTTAAAGTGCACCAATGTTCCTGACATTAAAAAAACATCCTAAACTCATTCACCTTATTTATGTCTTAATACCTCCATCTCTCTCCATCTTTCTCTTCGTTCCTGTTAGAAATTTCTCCGTGTTGTTTCTTGAGGGGTTGTTTACTGCACTTCATATCGTTTGCTCGTGCGAAAAACCGCTACACCATCGCGAGAGAATGAGAGCGCCACTGCCAACAACTGGAGAGGAGGTGCGATTACACTTAATTCTCGTACACTATTCCAGAAAAGCATGTTCCCCAGGGTCATATGTGCTCCCCCTGGCGTCCACCCCCCACCCCCCAGAATCATTGTAACGCTTCTCGCTAAAAAGTGTAATGGCATGCCGTGCACTTCAGAAAGGTTGGAGGTGAATAGTCAAACAGGTTTTGACTTGCAATCTGGTTTAAACAAAAAGCATCTCAGAATGCACATCATGCTGAACCTTGTGGATGTCCTACAGCAGCAGAAGACCGGCGGTTCTACTCCTGTCACTCAGGAATATGAATCCAAGGCTACATATGCACAGAAACAATCCATTCGCTGACTAAACAGGACAAGACAACCTCTCACTCCTATGCTTGTTTTTCATTGTTGAAAAGCACCAGAGACCTTGATGTGATTTGTGCTGCGCTTTGCAGCATGATTCAGCAGCATGAACACCAGTGAACTGTGCACAGAGCTCTGGGATCTACTGGAACATACTCTGGACCTGGGATGAGGAGATATTATTTGTGTGCTCATTCTTGGCACACAGCTGTGACACTGAAATAGTATTTTATGTTCCAGTGACCCTGAGTGTTTAAAAACATTATAACATAATGAGCATAATGGTCTGTTTATTCAAGCCATTTGGAAGTCAAACATATTCCTCAGCAAACCCTAGCAGCATTAGTGTTAGGTAAACAGCCACACTAGGGCACTGTTCCCCCTGAGTGATTCTGCAGAACTCCCACCACGCCTGTTTATCCAACCAGCTAATTCCTCAACAATACACAATACACAAAGGTTCACAGCCAGGTGCCACTCACAGTCCTGAGAGGATTTTCCACTGAAAGCTTGTTTTCAGCTAAACTATCAATGAGTCACAGACGGAAGGGAGCTCAGACAGACTGATGGCAGACAGAAGACAGAGCCTCCCAGTCAGCAGGAGAGGACTGAACACAAAGGAGTTAAATTAAAATAAACCTTTTATTTATATATATATATATATATATATATATATATATATATATATATATATATATATATATATATATATATATATATATATATATATATATATATAACTAAGGGGCAGTTAGGCCACGTTTGAAAATAATGGTGTACTTCAGCAGCGGTGGAGGTTACTTGTATTGTCTGTCTTCCTTTCGGCTTTTTCCCTGTTACTTGGGAGTCGCCACAGTGAATCATCTGATTCGCACATTTGATTTGGCAGCGGTTTTTTTTTTTTACGTCGGATGCCCTTCCTGTCACAACCCTTTTTAGCAAGGGACAGAAACACGCTGACGACTTTGCAGCTACTCTTTACGAAAGTCAGCAATGGTTCTTTTACATGCCTCTCACCATAGACAGTGACAGACATGGCCCGCCTTTGATAACCCAGTTAGCTGCACTGGGGGGGACAGTGACAACCTTGTGGAGAGTGGGACTCGAACCCCCAACCTTTGGATCAGCGATCCAGCGCCCTATAACACTAGACCACTACTGCCCCGTTTGCAACTATAATAATAAAAGTAACAAAAAAAATGCAATTTTTTTTTTAAATTATTATTATAGTTTGCAACTATAATAATAAAAAATAAAAATAAAAAAAAAATTAAAAAAGAGTTTTTCTGGCTATATTTCCAACATGCATGTTTGACGTACCTTTACTAAGAAGAGAGGTTTCACAGTATTGAAATTTTTTTCCAACTGTGTTTCTATTAAATCTAAAGAGACAGCCTGGGGCGATGGGACACTACATTGCTAAGCGCTTTTGGCTCGACCCTCGTCTCAGGGTAAAGTTATTTATTTTTCTGGCAGGAACTGAAACAGTGAAGCATTGATACAGATTTCAACATCTGTTATAACACACCTGCATACGCACAGAACACACACACATACATTCAGTGGTCATTTACAGTTAAGAACAGGACACGCTGAACGAACGTGAAACTTTATACAGAGCAGATATTCTGGATTTCATCATTCTTTCAAAATAATTGGCTGTGAATACATAGATTACTACCAGATCTTAAGACGGGGACAGGTGGGACATTCTTAAACATTTATGGATTTTTCCTTGTGATCTTTTCCCCGTTTTTCCGTGATTCCTGTTGACTTTGAGTAAAAGGCAAGATACACCCGAAAGAGATTGCCAGTCGTTTACTCATTCATCGACTTAATCTGATTAGCCTGTTTCATCTGATACTGGGTGAAGTCTGAAGTCTGGGTACACCCCGAACAGCACACTAGTCCATCACAGGGGCGACATACACACAACTATTCACGCTCACATTCAGGGCGAGTTTGGAACAGCCAATTAGCCTAATTTTGTTGTACGTATATTTGGATTGCTGAAGGACTCTGAGTACCAGGATTCCCCACTGCCCTTGAGATGACCTTTTAGGGACATAAAAGAAATTCTATAATTAAAGTAACACAGAAAATGCTTGGAATGTGTGATGTTTAAAAATGTAAATGAATATTTCTGAGTGGAGTTCACATGTTCTTCATGTGATTTTGAGGGTTTAATGCTGAGGCTGGATATATCGGTAGTAAGATGCTGAGGCTGGAACTACCAGGCAGAAGGCCTAGAGGAAGACTAAAGAGACGATTCATGGATGTGGTGAAGGAGGACATGAAGGTCGTTGGTGTAAGAGAAGAAGATGCAGAGGATAGGGTGAGATGGAGGCAGATGATTCGCTGTGGCGACCCCTGAAGAGAAAAGCCGAAAGGAAAAGAAGAAGAATCCTGGTACTCAGAGTCCTTCAACAATCCAAATGGTTCCAGGACATTTGCTCACAGGACAAATGCTCACAACCTGAATGAAAAAATGGACATTTGCTCACAACATAAAAAATTTAGCTCAATTTTAACCCTAACCCTAAACCCTAACCCAAATGTATAATAAGAATAATTATAAGAATAAATCTTTTTATAACGCATTGTGTCCTTTTGTATTATGCATTTATTAGAACAAAGAAAAAACATGTTGTGAGCAAATGTCTGTTTTTTCATTAAGGTTGTGAACATTTGTCCTGAGAGCAAATGTCCACGCACAGTGGTGCCCTGGTGGTAAAGGGTGCTGGATCGCTGATCCTAGGGTTGGGGGATCGAGTCCCACTCTCCGCAAGGTTGTCACTGTCCCCCCAGTGCAGCTAACTGGGTTATCAAAGGCCAGCTGTGTCTTCTTCTTCTTTTCCTTTCGGCTGTTCCCTTCAGGGGTCGCCACAGCAAATGATCTGCCTCCATCTCTCCCTATCCTCTGCATCTTCTACTCTTACTCCAACGACCTTCATGTCCGCCTTCACCGCATCCATAAATCTTCTCTTTGGTCTTCCTCTGGGCCTTTTGCCTGGTAGTTCCAACCTCAGCATCCTACGACCAATATACTCACTATCCCTCCTCTGTACATGTCCAAACCATCTCAATCTAGCCTCTCTGACTTTGTCTCCAAAACATCTAACATGTGCTGTCCCTCTGATGTACTCATTTCTGATCCTATCCATCCTCGTTACTCCCAAAGAGAACCTCAACATTTTCATCTCTGCTACCTCCAACTCTGACTCCTGTCTTTTCCCCAGGGCCACTGTCTCTAAACCATACAACATTGCTGGCCTCATCACCGTCTTGTACACTTTTCCCTTCATTCTTGCCGATACTCTCCTATCACACATCACACCGACACTTTTCTCCATCCATTCCAACCTGCCTGCACGCGCTTCTTCACCTCTTTTCCACACTCTCCATTGCTCTGGATTGTTGAGCCTAAGTACTTAAAATCCTCCACCTTCTTTATCTCTGCCCCTGTAACCTCAAAGTTCCTCTTGGGTCCTTGTCGTTCACACACATGTATTCTGTCTTACTAAGACTAACCTTCAATCCCCTCCTTTCCAGGGCATACCTCCACCTCTCTAGATTTTCCTCCACTCGGTCTCTGCTCTCACTACAGATCACTATGTCATCTGCAAACATCATAGTCCATGGAGATTCTTGTCTAACCTCATCTGTTAGCCTGTCCATCACCATAGCAAACAAGAAGGGGCTGAGAGCTGACCCTTGATGCAGTCCCACCTCCACCTTGAACTCTTCTGTCACACCGACAGCACACCTCACCACTGTCTTACATCTATCATACATGTCCTGCACCACTCTAACATACTTCTCTGCCACTCCACACCTCCTCATACAATACCACAGTTCTTCTCTCGGCACCCTGTCATATGCTTTCTCCAGATCCACAAAGGCACAATGCAGCTCCTTCTGACCTTCTCTGTACTTCTCTATTAACATCCTCAAAGCAAACACTGCATCTGTGGTGCTCTTTCTGGGCATGAAACCAAACTGTTGTTCACAAATGCTGACCTCTGCCCTTAGTCTTGCTTCCACTATTCTTTCCCATAGCTTCATTGTATGGCTCATCAACTTTATCCCTCTGTAGTTGCCACAACTCTGTACACCGCCCTTGTTCTTAAAAATGGGCACAAGCACACTTCTCCTCCATTCCTCTGGCATCTGCTCACTTTCTAAGACCTTGTTGAATATTCTTGTCAGAAAATCTACTGCTACCTCCCCTAGACACTTCCATACCTCAACTGGTATGTCATCAGGGCCAACTGCCTTTCCATTCTTCATCCTCTTCAATGCCCTCCTCACTTCTCCCTTACTAATCTTTGCTACTTCCTGCTCCTCAACGGTCACCCCTTCTACTCTTTTTTCTCTCTCATTTTCCTCATTCATCAGCTCTTCAAAGCACACTTCTGTCATCAGTCAATACATTTCCCTCTCTGTCCTTTATCACTCTAACTTGCTGCACGTCTTTCCCATCTCTATTTCTCTGCTGTGCTAACCTGTATAGATCATTTTCTCCCTCCTTACTGTTCAACCTATCATACAAGTCATCATACGCCCTCTGTTTGGCCTTTGACACCGCTACCTTCGCCTTACGCTGTGTCTCCCTGTACTCCTGTTTACTCTCTTCGGTCCTCTCAATGTCCCACTTCTTCTTGGCTAATCTCTTCTTTTGTACACACTCCTGCACTTCCTCATTCCACCACCAAGTTTCCTTATCTACTTTCCTTCCAGAGGACACACCAAGTACTCTCCTACCGGTCTCCCTGATCACATTGGCTGTGGTTGTCCAGTCCTCTGGAAGCACTTCCTGACTACCCAAAGCCTGTTTCAACTCCTCCTTGAAGACAAAACGACACTCTTCCTTTTTCAGCTTCCACCACTTTGTCTTCTGCTCTGCCTTTGCCTTTTTCACCTTTCTCACCATCAGCGTCACCCTGCACACCACCATCCTATGCTGTTTGGCAACACTCTCACCCACTACTACTTTGCAGTCACTGACTTCCTTCAAATTACATCGCCTACACAAGATGTAGTCCACCTGTGTGCTCTTACCTCCGCTTTCATAAGTCACCCTATGCTTCTGTTTCTTCTTGAAGAAAGTATTCACCACAGCCATTTCCATCCTTTTTGCAAAATCGATCAACATCTGTCCTTCTGTGTTCCTGTCCTGGATACCAAACCTGCCCATCACTTCCTCGTCCCCTCTGTTGCCTGCACCAACATGTCCATTGAAGTCTGCTCCAATGACCACTCTTTCACCTCTGGGGGTACTCTGCATCACTTCATCTAACTCACTCCAGAATCTCTCCTTCTCTTCTAGCTTACATCCTGCCTGTGGGGCATAAGCACTAACAACATTGACCATCACGCCTTCAATTTCTAACTTGAGACTCATCACTCTGTCTGACACTCTTTTCACTTCTAGAACATTCCTGACAAACCCCTCCTTCAAGATGACTCCTACTCCATTTCTCTTCCCATCCACACCATTATAAAACAGTTTAAACCCTGCTCCTAAGCTTTTAGCCTTTCTACCTTTCCACCTTGTCTCCTGAACACACAGTATGTCCACCTTCCTCCTCTGCATCATGTCAGCCAGCTCCCTAGCTTTTCCTTGCATAGTTCCAACATTCAAAGTCCCTACTCTCAGTCCAAGGCTCACGCATTTCCTCTTCTCTCTCTGCCTATGGACACGCCTCCCGCCTCTCCTTCTTCGACGTCTTCGACCAACAGTAGTCCAATTTCCATCAGCACCCTGTTGGTTGACAGCACTGATGGCGGTCGTTGTTAACCCGGGCCTCGACCGATCCGGTATGAATTCTGTATTGATCATTTGCATTTTTTTTTTTTGGCAGAAGTTTTACGCCGGATGCCCTTCCTGTCGCAACCCTCTGCATTTATCCGGGCTTGGGACCGGCATAAGGGGGAGAGACACTGGTTAGTGCCCCCCCCGCCTCATGGCTGCATTGTGTCTGCACTGTGTCTCTCACTGTCTATGGTGGGAGGTTCATGTAGAAGAACCATTGCTGACTTTTGTAAAGAGTAGCTGCAAAGCCGTCAGTGCGTTTCTATCCCTTGCTAAAGGGTTGTGTCAGGAAGGGCATTCGACGTAAAAAAAAAAAAAAACTATGCCAAATCAAACATGCGAATCATTAATATAACTTCCATGAAGATAATTCGCTGTGACGACCCCTGAAAGGGAACAGCCGAAAGGAAAAGAAGAAGAAACGGTCATCTCAAAATAATTAATGAGAGACAAATGTATTTCACCTTTCTTTTTTGTATTCAATATTCAGCGGGTCAGTTTCCATACAATTGTTAAAAGGCAGTATGGTGGCATTGTGGTTGGTACTTTTTCTTCAGTGCAAAAAGGTCCTGAGTTCAAGTCCTGGGCTTGGAGAGGGTTCTCTCTGCGTGGGTTTCCTCTGAGTACATCAGTTGCCTGCTACAGTCCAATGACATGCACATTAGGCTGTTCCGAATTGCCCCAGTATGTGATTGTTAGTGTGTGTGTGTGTGTGTGTGTGTGTGTTGGCTGCGGGGCAGTCTGATGAGCTGTTCAGGGGCTTCTGGTAACCTTCTACACACTTCTAACTACACTTTGCTAAATTTTAATCCATTTCTTTTAACAGAATTGGGGTAACTCAAAAGATTTGTGAGCTTTCATGCTCCAATATGCACTTTTCTTTCAGTCTGCTAATTTTGATGTGATTCAGGTGAGGACTTTGTGATGGCCAATACTTTCACTGTGTTGTCATCAAGAAATGTCATTACCGCTTTAAAGATCCTACTGGAATACCAGTCCCTGCAGGACTCTCCAGGCTTATTCTTTGAGTGCTGTGGTCTAAAATAATTACAGATTTTGCAACAGATTCAAAATTTGCAGTGAGATTACAGGATAATGTGAAAATTGCAAAAATTTGCATAAACAAGTGATTTATGGGAACATAGCACCAACCGAGAATTAACAAGGTCTATCTGCCATTTGAATATAATGGTAGAAAGACCTTGTTAATTCTTGGTTGATGATATCAAAATATAATATTATATAAAAATATAATCAAAATTTGTGCAGAGGTGTAACATGACCATTGAACCTTGTGGTATAATACAATGAACAACCAAATTTGCGGAAACGTTGTGGTGATTGGTTGAAAGTGTAACGTCATTTAGACGATCCCCAACCTTTTTAATCACCATGGACCGGTCAACGCTTGACAATTTTAGGATGGTTCGGGGGATGGGGGGGTCATAGATTGTTGATATTATAAATCTAATTTATTTATATAAAATATTAGTAGTAGTAGTAGGAGGAGGAGGAGGAGTATTAGTATTGTTAATAATAATAATAATAATAATAATAATAATAATAATAATAATAATAAAACACTCCTTGAATGTTATTTTTTTCAACAGTTGAAATAAAGTTGGTTTGGAAGTAGAGCTTGAACTTTTCTAAAAAAAAATAAAAATAAAAAACCACAGGTGATGGTGCACCAGTCCGCTAATATCTGAAGCATGTCCAGCACACCTCTGTTCACATGCTGTCCACTTGTGGGTTACATATTAGCGCTCAAATGAGATTCTGGTCATTTTTCAAAATAAAAGATTTTTCAAAAATAAAGATCGTTCAGACTCAGATAATAAATAAAACAGAAATGATTAATTATTTCTTCTGCGGTCTAATACAAATTGAGCCACGAACCGGTACCGGTCCGCAGCCTGGTGGTTGGGGACCCCTGATTTAGAATGCATGAAGACTGGTTTAATTTGCATGAATTAATGACTCGCAAATTCCTAGAAGGACTTTTTCTGTTTCGTCCTGCACGTTTATAATGACGTCAACTTTTCTGGAGTGCACTAGTCTGTTTTCCAGCAAACATTTTCCTAAACATGCGGCTGCAGTTCCATGCTTCTCAGTGGGTCATTCATTCATTCATTTTCTAAGCGTCTTAATCATAATTAGGGTCACAGGGAGGCTGGCGCACATCTCAGCAGACTCCGGGCTAGGGTGGGGTACACCCTGGACAACTTGCCAAGCCACTGCAGGGCCTTCTCAGTTGGCTTTTTATTTAATTTAATCTAACAGTGGTGGTCTAGTGGATAGGGCACAGGATCGCTGATCCTAAGGTTGGGGGTTCGAGTCCCCACGGGGTTGTCACTGTCCCTCCAGTGCAGCTAACTGGGTTATCAAAGGCGGGACATGTCTGTCACTGTCTATGGTGAGAGGTTCATGTAAAAGAACCATTGCTGACTTTCGTAAAGAGTAGCTGCAAAGCCGTCAGCGTGTTTCTGTCCCTTGCTAAAGGGTTGTGACAAGAAGGGCATCCGACGTAAAAACCTCTGCCAAATCAAAATGTGCAAATCAGATGTGGCGACTCCTGAGAACGGGGAAAAAAACCGAAAGGAAGAAAGAAAGAAATCTAACATGCAAAAGGTCTAGTTGCAAACTTCTTTCCTGCACAACAACCATTCAGGCCATGGCGACTTCGTGTTCTGTTCATGGTGGACGTGAATGCCTCTGAAGGTCCCACTTATTTCCTCACTTCCCTTTGTTGTCTTGGAATTAAGTTGAAGTTCCATCCATAGTACTGTTTATCTCTCAGGGCTACAAGGCAAGCTGGGGCAAATCCCAACCAATTTTGAGAGACAGAGAGCGGCAAGTTGCATCCTAAACAAATCACCAATCTATGAAATGGTTTGTACAGAAACAAACAGCAACATCATTTGCACCAGAGATGTTTGAGTCTGAAGGAAAAGCCAGAGCTGTACTGAAGACCATCTCTGTGTCCACCTTTTGAGTCTATGATAAGTCCAAGCACAGGACTAGTCTAGGCCGAGTGCAAAGAGGTTTGAGACAAGACCGAGTCCAAAAGAGAGCGACAGAGAGGATTTGGGATGATGGATTATGAATTACTTGGCACAAGGCAGGGATAAATGGTGGCTCGTTGGTTAGCACTGTATATCACAGGAAAAGGTTTTTTTGGATTTCAAGCTCAGCCAACGGCCTTTTTGTGTGGATGTCTTCTGTGTACTCCAGTTTCCTCCAAGAGTTCAGCAAAGTGGCAGCAGGTCAGCAGGCTCCTCTAAATTACTCTAAGGTATGAGAGATTGTTTGAGCCAGTGTTAATCTTGCAGTAGACCAGTAACCTGTTCAGAGTGTACGGTCAACAAAGTTATGGGTCAAAGTTCAGTTCAGTTCATTTTCTGTAACCGCTTAGTCCTAATTAGGGTCACGAGGCACGCGCCCATCCCTGCCGACTCTAGACGAGGGCAGAGTACACTCTGGACAGCTCGCCAGGCTATCTCAGGGCAGAAACACGCTGACGGCTTTGCAGCTACTCTTGCCGAAAGTCAGCAATGGTTCTTTTACACCTCACACCATAGACAGTGAGGGACATGGCTGGCCTTTGATAACCCAGTTAGCTGCACTGGGGGGACAGTGACAACCTTGTGGAGAGTGGGAGTCGCATCCCCAACCTTTTGATCAGCGATCCAGCACCCTATACCACTAGGCCACCACTGCCCTGGGTCAAAGTTATGGGTTCTAATTAACTTCTACTAATATTTGACTTAATGTTGCGTATGGAAAGAAGTCAATGACTGAAAGGTACCAGTTACTGCAGACAAAGGAAATTCAAAGCCGGAGCGGTGTAAAGAAAAGAGTTCATGGAGAATATTAGCCTAAGTTCAAGTCCCAGTTCCACCAATCTGCCACTGTTGGGCCTCTGAGCAAGACCCTCAGTTGTAAAGATGAGATAAAATGTAAATTGCCTTGGATAAGGGTTTCTGCCAAATGTCATAAATGTAAATGCAAGCACATTGTTTTATTTAAATATAAT
Source organism: Plotosus lineatus (assembly GCA_024760905.1). Lineage (NCBI taxonomy): Eukaryota > Metazoa > Chordata > Actinopteri > Siluriformes > Plotosidae > Plotosus > Plotosus lineatus. The sequence continues at coordinate 36,712,968 of CM045729.1, read as the reverse complement.
AAGACAATTCGATATTAAAATTAAACCAACTGTTAGTGGTTTTTAAGTGACTGTTGGCTTTATTTCACTTTCTGCAGGCTTTTGCGTGCAAAGCTTAATTAGTAGTTCTGGGAATATCTGTGAAGAAACAGATTAGTTCACACTGAGAACTGAACCGCAACAGGCCAATTCTGAGTGCCAGAGCAGGCTAAAATTACTGCCGAGTAATGATCATGACCTCAGGGTCAGTGAGATGTTTGAGAAAACAACCAATTGTTAAGAATTTTATCAAGAGTTGTGTCTACGCTGGTTTACAGTAGGCGCAGGTTTCTCTGTTGTGCAGCCAAAGAAAGAGAAAATTAAATTAAAAAAAAAAGAAGCAAACTGTTGAGAAATATAACAGGCTAGTAAAATTTGCTACCTATGATATTTGATTGCAGATATGCACAGAACACAAAGTTTCTTTTATGAACAAAAACCTTGATATATGATCGTCATGAAATTACAGGTTTGGGCTTCGGTGCACACCTCAAATTTGAGCTCATGACTCCGACACACTTCAGCATATGTTTCTGATTGTGGCTACGTGATCATGAAACCACAGAACACTGACAAGACTCTGACTCTTGCTCTGACAGCACTTCTTTCAGGAATGAAGTGATTGTTGTGTATATAGTTACCTATAGAAAGGTCAGGTGTGTTATGATTGGGTTCATAAGCACCAGAATATAACCATGGAAAAGGCTTGAGGTTTTTGGCAAGTAGCATGTTCAAGTACTTGTACAAATATTTCTTCATGTGTCGTCTATCATGATTGGAACTGGTGAGGTAAAGGTCGCTTTTTATGCATTAATATGAAGCGTGTACATTGAACAGCTCCATCCAAAGTGAGCTCCTTTATATCATTTATTCATTCATTTTCTGAACTGTTTAATCCTAATTAGGGTCGTAATGGGGCTGGCGCCCTTCTTAGCCAACTCTCAGTGAGGGCAGCGTGCACCCTGGACAACTCACCAGGCCATCGCAGGGCTGACAGCTATGCAATCTAATCTTGACAAAAATCAGCAACGGTTCTTTTACATACCTCTCACCACAGATGGTGGAAGACATGGCCGGCCTTTGTTAATCCAGTTGGCTGCACTGGGGGGATGCAGCAGGGACAATCTGTTGAGAGTCGGGCTTGAACACCTGACCCTCGAATCAGTAATCCAGCTCCATAGCACCAGGCCACTGGTGCCCTCCTTTCTATCATAATAAGCATTAACAGTTATGCAGTTGGTGTCACAGTAGCTCTTCTGTGGAATGAGACCAGACCTACCATATTTTCCAGACTATAAGTCACACTTCTTTTCATACTTTGGCTGAAGGTGTGACTTATACTCCAGAGCGACTTATATGTGAAATTATTACACATAATTCTGTTCGTCATAATAATATCAGACATAATTTCACATTTGTTATTTTTACACTCACACCCACAAGAAGGCACTCTAGGCTTGGGTACCAGTACCTGCTGCTCATCCTGTACCACTGAAGAAATGTCCCCAATAAAAAATCCCATTCTGCAGATCACTGTAGTGAGATATGCAGAAGAAAATAGTAATTGAGCAGCAGAAAGAAAGTTTGGCGTGAACAACAAACTTGTGAGTGACTGAAGAAAAGTGGAGATTATTATTGGTGCAATGAAGAAAACAAAAAAAGTAATCGCAGGCAAAAAGTTAGATGGTCACAGCTAGAGGAACGAGCTCGTACATGGGGGCATGAGCAACATGCCTCAGGAAGGGGCTTGTCAACAATGCAGTTGCGTCTCCACATCCAGGTAGTTGTCAAGGAGATGAATAGAAATGACTTTGCGTGACTGCTTCATGCAATGCAACCACCTCTCTATCAGAGCGAGGACCACAATGTCACATAAACTACCAGCAGATTTCCAAGCCAAGGTGGACCGTTTCCATAAGTTTGCGACTTATAGTCCAGTGCGACTTATATATGTTTTTTCTTCTTTATTATGCATTTTGGCCAATGCAACTTGTACTCCGGAGCAATTATCCGGAAAATACGGTACTGGCTTTCGTTCCCCACGTATATATCTATGGCTTGAGTACCCATGACACTCCTGGCAGTTCACTGGTTGTCCTTCCTTGGTCTACCTTTGGTAGATACTCACCACTGCATACCAGGAACACCCCAAAAGACCTGCCCTTTTTTGAGATGAATAGACCCAGTTGGTTAGCCATCACACCTTTTTGAAAGTCACTTGCCGTTTAATCCTAATTTTGGTTATAGGTAATCTGGTGCCCACCTCATCCGACTCTGGCAAAGGCAATGTTTACCCTGAACAGCTCACTAGGCCATGGCAGGGCCCCCAGGTGGCACTTAAATGTGATAATCAACGGTATTCACTTCACTGTCAGTGACCAGAGTTTTTACTGTTATGGCTGCTTGGTGTAAATCCTTAATGTGGCTTATATACAAAGACATTTATTATTATGTACTACAGAAATCCTCTGCAACATGGTAGCATAGTGGTTCTGTCTGTCTCACAGCAAGGAGGTCCTTAGTTTGAGTCCAAGCCTAGGCATTATTATGTGGTTAGCATGTTCTCCACATTTAAGTGGGAGTTCCCACCAGGTACTCCGAATTCCTTTCACAGTCTAAAGACATGCACCCTAGGTATGAGTGTGAGTACGGATGGTTGTGTGTGTTGGGATGTGCTGTTCAGGGTGTACCCTGCCCTCACCCAGTGTTGGCTGAGGTAGACTTCAGCCTCCCTGCCACGCTAATAGGATTAATCAGTTCAGCATACGCACTTTTAGTACAAAGCAAATAAGCAGTTTTCAGGAACTAGAGAGGTCAAGCAGAAGTAGGATGGATAAGAGGTAGGTTCAGTGGTCAGAAGTCAGGGTCTTCATCAGGCAGCAGGACTAACACTTCCTAACAGAACTGTGCACTGTAATAGTTTAAGAGGATTGTACACTGTCTGCTGGGTGCAAGCAGATCAAGACTACAGTAGCTATTAACCCTGATGCTGATGCCAAGTGCTTTATCTAGAACTTTAATCACATTTCTGTTATTGGAGCCTATCTCAGCCAACTCTGGTTGAAGGTGGGAGCCACAATGAACAACCCTCCAGCATATTGCAGGGCCAACACACACAACCATTGATACTCACGCCTAGGGGTAATTTGGAACAGCCAGTTAGCTACAGTGCTGCCCACACCGGAGCTAATTAATGGCAAATATAATGCCTTTTGGAATTTTGGAGGAAACCAGAATTCATAGAGGAAACCAACACATGTATGTGGAGAACATGCAAACTCCATAAAAAAATGTCCTTGCCGAGCCTGTACCGCTAATCCAGGACGTTTTTGCTGTGAGGTGGATGTGGTAACCTCTGCATCACTGTGCCACCCTAATTCAGCTTTATGAACTCCGTCATTTCATCGAAATATTGTCTGTGATTTAAATAAACTTAACACAAAAAATCAAACCATAGTTTCAGCTTCAGTAGAATTTTAAGTGAACTATTTTGACACAAATTTGATAGAAAGGTCGATGGAGTTGTAATTCACTTCAGAATACTGATGTTGAGGAGGAGAGAGATGAATCCACCTCCCTCTGAAGACAGGAAGGAAAACAGGAGGTGTGCACTTCCACTGCGGCCTTTTGTTCATTTCCCACATGCTGCATAATCTCAGTGTGTTAAACAGATTGATGGGGAAGGCTCTTCGCCAGTAAAGCATGGAGGAGAAAAACGGTCTGATTGAGGTGATCACTTACCAGGGGAGTTATGAAACAAGGCAGGACGGCCAGTTAAACACCGTAAATCCTCCGTTTCATGTTAATTCTCCCATAAACTCTGCAGTAAATGATTGCACTGGCCGATTCCCTCGTCACATAAATCAGGTGAGGTATAATTTCTGAGCCATCTCTCCGGACGGATAAATAGGGAGCAAAAACCGCAGCTCCATTTCCACAGTCAACACAGGCCGTGGGAAATACATGTCTTAGGGAAACAAATGAACACAGGGAAAAAATAATTGAGAGACTGCAGCAGTTGATTCATGGACAGATTTTTATATTTTTGATTTTGGTTGATGTTTTATAATTTTTAATGCTGTATTTTTAAAGAGTGCATGTATATAATGTTTTGGATTCTGGTTAATATAAAACTAACCGATGCAACCATAAAAGGCCTTCTTTTTCTTGTGAAAGGAGCAGGAGGAGGCACTAAGGATGTGTTTATGTAAAAACCCCATGGGAGGATTCGAACAAGGATTCCTGTGCCACACACACACACACACACACACACACACACACACACACACACACACACACACACAATGAGCATTTATCACTGACTACAGATTCAGAGAGAAAAATAACTAGTCATGCATTTATAACAATTTACACAACACACACCCACACCGTATTTGATGTAATAAGTGCCCTGCTCCAATAAACCCCCCCCCCCCAATGTTTTTGCTCTTGTGTCTAATAACCGCCCACGTGTACTGGGAGCAAAATTGTAGATAAAACTTACCAATTTTATTCGATCAGTCTCTGTAACAGTAAAATGAGGCAGTCACTGCCTGTAAAAGTGAGTTTACATGGTACTTTCAAGACCCCCTGCGACTGGGGAATGTCTATTATGTTCATCAGTAAAAACCCATTTGATTGTTCCTGCCTTAAAAAACAGGAAAATATTTTGTTGTATTCTCTTGGTAAATGTCCAACAACCGATGAACCATTAGAAACTGCTACAGCAAAACTATCGGATGTTCTGAATGAATGGAACGATGAGCCAGATAATGAACCTATCAAAAAGTGATGACGAGTATTTTTCACCGATTCTTCTGCTCACTAACTTCATAAATTTCAAGACGTTCCTCGCCATGGGCTTTTATTTATGTTCGTGTTGATTGGTTCAACTTGCCATGTGCTAAAGTTGACATTCATGTTGATTGGTTCATTTGACTTCCCGGAAAATGTTAAAAGGCAATGTTTAAAGAAAATTTTTAAAGGAAAAGCACCGGAAGGTAAAAGTAAGGGAAGGAAAAGTCTTTTTTTTTTAATTTATGCTATTTTCTATTTATTTTCAGCTTTCATGTAAGTAGTTTGGTTGATACCACCAAATGAATAATACAAATACCAGTAAAACTATTTTATTGTTCTGTTATTATTCGTATTTTCCACCTCGATGGTAATAAGCACTTACTTACCTTACCGTTCCACTCCGCTGGTAACATTTTAATAAGCGCCCACTCGCTCCAATTTTTTTAAGCGCCCTGGGCGCTTATCACATCGCATACGGTATACATAGCTGCAAAGCAGTCACCGTGTTTCTGCCCCTTGCCAAAGGGTTGTGTCAGGAAGGGCATCCGATGTAAAAACGTATGCCAAATCAAATATGTGAATCATAAATATGATTACCATGAGGATGGATGCAGATGATTTGCTGTGGTGACCTCTGAAAGGGAACAGCTGAAAGGAATAGAAGATATGTATATATATATATATATATATATATATATATATATATATATATATATATATATATACACACACACAGTCGGCCCTCTACTTACGAAATTAATCCGTTACAGTGCCTTTTTCGTAAACTGGAGTTTTTGTAAGTAGAGGTGCATTTTACATGAAAAATGCATGATTCGTTCCAAGGCTCCCAAGACTACCCCATAAACCCTTTTAAAAATTATAAAAGTACACCAATTTTGTATGAAATATGTATGAAATATGTGTTAAAAGTAAAAGAAAATTATTTACCTTTTTTTAAATCTCTGGAACCACCCATGGGACACTTGCTGGTCCAAAGAACCCCCACACCCACCCTCCTTCACGAGGTCCTTAAATATGGCGGTTGCTTTTTCCAAAATAATCGCCTCTATAACTGTATTTCCACTTTCAGGTCTTTTTTCTGCTTCAATATCGTCTTGATTGTAGAGGGGTTTCGGCCATACTTTTTTGTGATTTCGCTCAACCGCATCCCACTTTCGTATTGTTTTATGATCTCCTGCTTCACTTCGATTGATAACGGAGCCTGCTTCTTCTTTTCTGTGTCACCGGGAATCACTTTCTTGGGGTCCATGATGGATAACGAAATATAACGCTGCAATGATCAATCTCAAAAAAAACTCATGAGCCAACAGTCCTGTTTAACTCTCCTTCACGCGTGTGACAAACAGGAAGTATGGGCACAGTTCAGCTCCCTCCTGGCCAATGGAAGGCCAGTGGGGCGGGATGTTGGGAGACAGCCAATGAGAGAGCAACTCGAGCATTGTTTGTACGTTTGAATGGTGCGTTTGAATTTTTGAATGGCACGTTTGGCGTTTTTCGTAAAAAGAGATTGTTTTCATAAAAAGAGGATGAAAATTTAGGAAAATGTTTTTGTAACCTGCATTTTTTCATATTCAGAGGTTTTTGTAAGTAGAGGGTCGACTGTGTGTGTATATATATATATATATATATATATATATATATATATACATAAATATATATATATATATATATATATATATATATATATATATATATATATATATATATATATATACGCCATTAATTAATCCTATCTTCGGCTGGACGGGGCATAATGGTTAGCACATTCACCTCACATCAAGAAGGTCTTGAATTTGAGTCCTCGGCTATGGCATTTCTATGTGGAGTTTACATGTTCTCCCATCCTTGCATGGGTTTCCTCTGTTTACTTTGGTTTCCTCCCACAGTACAAAAACATGTATATTAGCCTAGTTGGCTTTTCCTAATTGCCCCTAAGTCTAAATATGAGTGCTTATGGTTGTGATGGTCTGGCAAGCTGTTTAGGGTGTATCTCGTCTTCATAGGCTCCAGCCTGTCTGCTACCATAATACAATTAATTGGTTCAATAAATGAGCGAGTATGTGATGAAACCAGTCTCCAAAACATCTAAGTACACCCACCTACACCCACCCACCCACCCGCGATAGTTCTTTTATCCTTATTTGTACCTACCTGATCATCAGTATGTCATCATCATGGGTTTTAGATTCCTTTCTTCATCTAGAAAGGGGGTTGGACAGTCAAGTAGTAGCCCGAACTTGCTGTCGCCATTCATCCCTGTCATTGGCCATGTCGACTGTAAGGTTGCATGAAATGTATGTATGTATCTCAATTAAATATACACAGTTCACCTCTGTCAGCTTACAAAGTTAATTAATCAGAACTGTATGTGATATTTTCTTCTTTATTTTTGCCATTGTGCTCTGAGGCGTGTGTGGGTAATCAGGGGGGTTTACAATCACACTAATCTACAAGCAGGAAGTATGACGGCATAGTGGTTCGTACATCTGTCTCACATCAAGAAGGATTAGGTTCAATTCCCAGCTTGCATTTCTGTGCACAGTTTGCATGTACTCCCTGCGCTTGTCTAGGTTTCTTCCAGCAGTTCAAAAACATGCACAATAGGCTAATTGGCTGTTCCAAATCACCCTTAGGTGTGACAGTGAATGGTAGTATGAGTGTTGGCCCTGCGATGGCCTGGCAAGCTGTTTAGGGTGCACCATGCTCTCGCCTGGAGTTGGCTGAAATGGGCACGAGTCTTCCTATTTAGGATTAAGTGTCTTAGACAATGAATGAATAATCTCCAAACATTTATTCTCTCAAAATTATTTATATCATAATACACACTATCTGGTGGAAGAATTACTAAAATAAATTCTGCTACAACGTAGCATTCAAAGTACACAATTGTCAAGAATTTATGTGGATCAGTTCAGTTCATTTTCTGTAACCACTTCATCCTAATTAGGGTCGCAGGGAGGCTGGCGCCCATCCCAGCCGACTCCGGGCGAGGGCAGAGTACACCCTGGATAGCTCACCAGGCCATCGCAGGGCGGAAACACGCTGACGGCTTTGCAGTTACTCTTGTTGAAGGTCAGCAATGGTTCCTTTACATGAACCTCTCACCATAGACAGTGAGAGACATGGCCGGCCTTTGATAACCCAGTTAGCTTCACTGGGGGAATTGAGGTGGATGCTGCAGCTTGATGTTTCCTTCACTGAAACTAAGAGACCCAATGCTATCCTAGCACGAAAGGAAGCTCCATGAAGACACAGGGTGCATCTAAAACACTTATTTGTCATTTTTTCCCCTGATTGATCTTCACTTGAATCAGAAGTTCTGGTCTACCATCTTTAAAGGCTATCTCAATTCTGTTCTCTTTACATCAAGGATACACAAGAGCAGTTTTTCTGGAAGAACTGCATAAGAACAGTCTCACCTTCTATGATGTCAGCTGCTTTTATGCAACAGATCCAGCCATCCTGTCTGAAAATGTTGAGGTTCTCTTTGGGAGTTACGAGGATGAATAGGATCAGGAATGAGTACATCAGAGGGACAGCACATGTAAGAGGTTTAGGAGATGAAGTAGAGAGGCTAGATTGAGATGGTTTGGACATGTACAGAGGAGGGATAGTGAGTATATTGGTAGTAGGATGCTGAGGTTGGAACTACCAGGCAGAAGGTCTAGAGGAAGACCAAAGAGAAGATTTATGGATGTGGTGAAGGAGGACATGAAAGTAGTTGGAGTAAGAATAGAAGATGCAGAGGATAGGGTGAGATGGAGGCAGATGATTCGCTGTGGCGACCTCTGAAGTGAAAAGCCAAAAGGAAAAGAAGAAGAAGAAGAAGAAGAAGATCCAGCCATCATGTCGTCACTAACAGATAATGTTGCACTATGTTGCACTTCAGATGAAACACTTTCTCGATGGCAAGCTTCTTCTATAGTTTTCTAACATGTTTTCTCAGTGGAAGAGTTTAAGATATAAGTGAGAGAGATGATCCAATTTAATGCTTTTGGAATACATTCATGGACATGGTGTACCAAGCCTGGGTTGAAAGGACTTGAGTGTCTTCAACCCCAATAAAGACTTTTAGGATGAGATGGAACACTGACTGAACCCCAGGCCTCTTCATCCAGTTTCAGTGCTTGATCTCACTAACTGCCTGAATGATCACAGATCCCCAGCCACACCCTAAAATCTAGCAGGATACCATCCTATTAGTGTGGAGCATATTAACAGCAAAATGGGACTCAACCTTGAATAAGATGTTCAGTGGGATAGAGGTGGCTTAGTGGATAAAGTGTTGGGTTACCAATCTGAAGGTATGCGGTTCGATCTCCACTGTTACCACTGTTGGGCTCATGAGCAAGGCCCTTAACCCTCAATATCTCAATTGTATAAAAGAAAAATTGTAATTATGAGTCACTCTGAATAAATTGTCTGCAAATGCTGTAAATGTTCAGCAAGCACTTGTGGATACCTTCATCAGATGTCCACATACTTTTAGCCATATGTTGACCCTACACCCTACTAGAGGCTTACACCTATTATTAGATTAACTTTGTTTTCCACTTATCTTGAGTTATTCAAGCAATTTAAATCTGCCAGTGGCTTACTGGGCTTATCCCACCTTCACCAATTCCCCTTTAGCACCACCTATCTGTAGATAAGGGCATTACACAGGATGCATCAAGTAGCGGCAGGGTTGAAAATTTTTAGCTATGTAATGTTGTGTTTTTAACGTAATCATACTGTATTTTACATCACATTGGAACAACAGTAGGAGCCAGTAGTGTAGTATTTAGGATGCTTCATAGTTGAAAGGTCATAGGTTTGAATCCCTGTTAGACCCCCATTGTGACAAGACCCCTGAGCAAGGGCGTCTTTGCAAACACTGCTAGGCGTCAAACAAGGGCGTCTTTGCCTCTGTTCGCCCAGCAGTATTAAATGGGTACCAGTAAAAATGCCAGGAAGACAACCTGTGACCAACTAGCGGCCCATCCAGGAGTTAAACTCCTGGTTGCTTTACACGAAGAAAACCAGGGATCAGCCCTGGCCTGATAAACCAGTAAGCTCAAGTGTATTTAAAAATAAAAAGCCCAACAGACTTTATCTTACATTCAACACACAATTAACATGTAAGTCAGCTCACCAGGCAGATTATGTTTAATAGTGGATGTGATAAATGTGACATCAGGCAGGGTGAATAATGGTCTGCGCGAGGCTGAATCATCATGCATCAATCAGTCCAATATAAAAACAATTGTCTTTAATGAAGCACAACAGTTATGCTATGCATTATGCATCTGTTCAAAAACTGCATCCTAATGATCAACGATATCAAACATGTGCCTAAAAAGTTACAAAAACCAGAACTACGGTGATATTACGCAAAACAAAACAAAATAAAACAAAAATATTGCTTTTAAATGAAACGATCTGTAACAGATATAATTCCTTTCTGGATTTCAGATATTGTCTGCATGTTTGTTTCTCGTACCAGATGGTGTTTCCTCCATGTATTTTACTTTTAATCCAGCAACAAGGAGACTTCAGCACGACTGCGTGGACATGTAGAAACCTCGCTGATGCGCTGGGCTGTGTCCAAACACTGTTTCTGAATTTACTGCTGCTAGAAAACAGTCATCTGCTCTTGTCAAAAGTTCCCTTATACCCCGTTGATTTCCCATCACCCTCCCTTTCAATACAATCATGATTCAAGTACCCGGCCCCTCCCCATAAAGTCCACACAAACACACACACACACACACACACACACACACACACACACACACACACACACACACACAGCAATGTTGAAATGAACATTTTGTTTGTGCAAGGAAAATAAAAGAGAGAGAGAGAGAGAGAGAGAGAGAGAGAGAGAGAGAGAGAGAGAGAGAGAGAGAGAGAGAGAGAGAGAGATTGATAATGTATCTTACAAAGCAACAACTAAAAACATCTCTGCTACAATTTTCCTTATACATCAAAAACATACATTAGTGCAATTTTTCAGTTTTCTCAGATACTCCTGTGTGAGGCCGGGTTCAGTCCATGTTAAAATGAGGTCAGGGACGACTGCGTCTGTCGTTTTCCTGTTTCCTTGCTTTGCTCAGGGTCCGATCCCAGCGCTGAGAGAAAGAAAGAAAGAAAAAAAAAACACCAGAAAGTCGAGTCATTCAGACTTGCAACCCACATGCAGAACACACTGGCCTTCATTCTCCTGCGGTCTTGAATACAGCCGGCTTTTTGTCTTCTCACAGCACCATCGTTTATGCAGTACACATCATCATAGATCAACAATGTAATCCCCCCCTACACTACCACCACCTCCACCCCTACCACCACCACCACCACCACCACCACCCCGCATCCAATCACCGCACAATGCACACGCTTTCCCACTCTGCTTTCTCAGGGCTGAGATCCTGCAGCGTATGAAGAGAGCAAACTGATTATGAAGCCTCTGCAACAAAGCTTTCAGTGACAGATATTTTCGTTTTTCATCCATCACCATGTTACCAAACAGAGAAGACGCCATTGATATATCCAACAAGAAAGCATATCAGACTAACTGTAGGGGATCAGAGGTCTTTGTAGACTGTATAGAAAATGACTGAAACTTCTGTGGGAAAAACGGTGAGGAAAACATGCAAATCGTGTTGAATGCAGACGGTGGTAGCAAAATGCTCTCTCTGGGTACTCTGGTTTCCTCCCACGACACAGATATGCAAATGAGGTTGACCAGTTACCAACAGGAGTGAATGCAAGAATGAATAATTGTTTATTTCAGCTCAGATTGGCTCCAGCTTCTCCTCTAACGCTGTTGGGTAAAAATTAATGGCCCAGGTCACTAACTTTTACCAAAGTTATATTTACCAATATACAGGCAGTCTGTTGGGCTTTTTACACCTGAGCCATAGTGGCTCATCAGGCCGGTGCTTATTCCCGGTTTCCATGGTGTGAAGCAGGTCACCTTCCCAGTATATTTTTACTGGTACCCATTTATACTGCTGGGTGAACAGAGGCACACTTGTGGTTAAGAAGTTGTCCCAAGAAAGAACAACGACCGCCATCAGTGCTGTTAACCAACAGGGTGCTGGTGGAAATTGGACTACTGTTGGTCGAAGACGTCAAAGAAGGAGAGGTGGGAGACGTGTCTGTAGGCAGAGAGAGAAGAGGAAAGGCGTGAGTCTAGGACTGAAAGTAGGGACTTTGAATGTTGGAACTATGACAGGAAAAGGTAGAGAGCTGGCTGACATGATGCAGAGGAGGAAGGTGGACATACTGTGTATTCAGGAGACCAGGTGGAAAGGTAGCAAGGCAAGCTTAGGAGCAGTGTTTAAGCTTTTTTTTTCATGTTGTGGATGGGAAGAGGAATGGAGTAGGAGTCATCTTGAAGGAGGAGTTTGTCAGGAATGTTCTAGAAGTGAAAAGAGTGTCAGACAGAGTGATGAGTCTCAAGTTAGAAATTGAAGGCGTGATGTTCAATGCTGTTAGTGCTTATGACCCACAGGCAGAATGTGAGCTAGAAGAGAAGGAGAGATTCTGGAGTTAGTTAGATGAAGTGATGCAGAATACCCCCAGAGGTGAAAGAGTGGTCAACGGGCCAGACTTCAATGGACATGTTGGTGCAGGCAACAGAGGGGACAAGGAAGGGATGAGCAGGTTTAGTATCCAGGACAGGAACGCAGAAGGACAGATGTTGGTAGATTTTGCAAAAAGGATGGAAATGGCTGTGGTGAATACTTTCTTCCAGAAGAGACAGGAGCATAGGGTGACTAATAAAGCGGCGGTAGGAGCACACAGGTAGACTACATCTTGTGTAGGCGATGTCATTTGAAGGAAGTCAGTGACTGCATAGTAGTAGTGGGTGAGAGTATTGCCAAACAGCATAGGATGGTGGTGTGCAGGATGACGCTGATGGTGAGGAAGGTGAAGAATACGAAGGCAGAGCAGAAGACAAAGTGGTGGAAGCTGAAAAAGGAAGTGTTGTGTTGTCTTCAAGGAGGAGTTGAAAATGGCTTTGGGTGGTCAGGAGGTGCTTCCAGATGACTGGACTTCTACAGCTAATGTGATCAGGGAGACAGGTAGGAGAATACTTGGTGTGTCATCTGGAAGGAGAGGAGATAATGAGACTTGGTGGTGGAATGAGGAAGTGCAGGAGTGTGTACAAAGGAAGAAGTTAGCTAAGAAGAAGTGGGACATAGAGAGGACTGAAGAGAGTAAACAGCAGTACAGGGAGACACAGCGTAAGGTGAAGGTAGCGGTGTCAAAGGCCAAACAAAGGGCATATGATGACTTGCATGCTCATTTGGAAAGTAAAGAGGGAGAAAATGATCTATACAGGTTGGCACAGCAGAGAAATAGAAATGGGAAGGACGTGCAGCAAGACAGTGATTAAGGACAGAGAGGGAAATGTATTGACTGATGGCAGAAGTGTGCTGGGAAGATGGAAAGAGTACTTTGAAGAGCTGGTGAATGAGGAAAATGAGAGAGAAAAAAGAGTAGAAGAGGTGACTGTTGAGGACCAGGAAGTAGCAAAGATTAGTAAGGGTGAAGTGAGGAGGGCATTGAAGAGGATGAGAGAGTGTGAAGGCAGTTGGTCCTTATGACATACCAGTGGAGGTATGGAAATGTCTAGGAGAGGTAGCAGTAGATTTTTTGACAAGAACATTCAACAAGGTCTTAGAGAGTGAGAGGATGCCGGAGGAATGGAGGAGAAGTGTGATGGTGCCCATTTTTAAGAACAAGGGAGACGTGCAGAGTTATGGCAACTACAGAGGGATAAAGTTGATGAGCCATACGATGAAGTTATGGGAGAGAATAGTGGAAGCTAGACTAAGGGCTGAAGTCAGCATTTGTGAACAACAGTTTGGTTTCTTGCTAAGAAAGAGCACCACAGATGCAGTGTTTGCTTTGAGGATGTTAATAGAGAAGTACAGAGAAGGTCAGACGGAGCTGCATTGTGCCTTTGTGGATCTGGAGAAAGCATATGACAGGGTGCCGAGAGAGGAACTGTGGTATTGCATGAGGAAGTCTGGAGTGGCAGAGTTATAGTGGTGCAGGACATGTATGAGAGATGTAAGACAGTGGTGAGGTGTACTGTCAGTGTGACAGAAGAGTTCAAGGTGGAGGGAGGACTGCATCAAGGGTCAGCTCTGAGCCCTTTCTTGTTTGTGATGGTGATGGACAGGCTGACAGACGAGGTTAGACAAGATTCCCCATGGACTATGATGTTTGCAGATGACATTGCGATCTACAGTGAGAACAGAGAAGTGCAGGAAAATATAGAGAGTATATAGTATAGATGTGGAGGTATACCTTGGAATGGAGGGGAATGAAGGTTAGCCTCAGTAAGACAGAATACATGTGTATGAATGACAAGGACCAAACAAAAACGGTGAGGTTACAGGAAGCAGAGAGAAGGAAGGTGGAGGATTTTAAGTACTTAGGCTCAACTTTGATTGAGATGGTTTGGACATGTACAGAGGAGGGAGAGTGAGTATATTGATAGTAGGATGCTGAGGTTGGAACTACCAGGCAGAAGGCCTAGGAAGACCAAAGAGACGATTCATGGACATGGTGAAGGAGGACATTAAGGCAGTTGGTGTAAGAGAAGAAGATGCAGAGGATAGGGTGAGATGGAGGCAGATGATTCACTGTGGCGACCCCTGAAGGGAACAACTGAAAGGGAAAGAAGAAGAAGAAACAGCCTAGAAGACAGTATGGCTTTCTTTTAGAAATCAGTGAGGAGTGACGTGATGCTTTTCCCCCCTCTGACATCACAACCTCAAGTGATTATCCAGTTAAGATGCAGCACAGCTTTTTGGCTACAATTCTTTACTCAGAAATTACACATTTTGTACATTTTATGCATTAATTATGTCCTCAACTTATTTATAAAAAAGTTAACACATTCATTATTTATCATCTTTCCTACAGAAGATTGTTTTGCCCAGTTTGTGTATTAGCGGGATTATGCAAAAATGCTTAAACCCCCCACCCGATTCCCACTGTTTTTATTTTACCCCTAATTATACGGTAAATAAAATTAAAATTGAGGGCTTTAAAAATTGGAGTGGGTGGGCGCTTATTAAAATGATTACCAGCGGAGTGAAACGGTAGGGCTAATTACCATAGAGATGGAAAACATGAATAATAACACAGCAATAAAAGAGTTTGTGTTGTTCATTTTGAGGTATCAACCAAATTACTTACATGAAAGCTGAAAATAAACAGAAAACAGAAAATAAAAAAAAAAAAAGACCCTTTAATCTTCCCTCCTGGTGCTGTTCCTTTAAATACCCCCATGTAAAATCGAGCCAATCAACATGAATGACAATTTTAGCACATGGCACCTTGAACCAATAAATACAAAGGTCAACTTTAGCACATGGCGCCTTTAAATGTATGAAGTTAGTGAGCAGGAGAAATACTCGTCATCACTTTCTGATAGGTCCATATCTGGTTCATCGCTCCATTCATTCAGAGCATCCCATAGTTTTGCTGTAGCAGTTCTAATGGTTCATCTTGTTGGACATTTACCAAGAGAACACAGCAAAATATTTTCCGGTTTTTTAAAGCACGGTGGAACGATCAAATGTGTTGTTACTGATGAACATTATAGAAATTCCCCAGTGGCAGAGGGTCTTGAAATACCGTGTAAACTCACTTTTACAGGCAGTGAACGCCTCATTGGTAAGTTTGATCTACCATTTTGCTCCCAGACCACACATGGGCGGTTATTAGACGTGAGATCAAAACAGTGTGTGTGTGTGTGGGGGGGGGGGGGGGGGGGGTTTGGAGCAGAGCGCTTATTACGTCGAATAAGGTACAGTAAAACCTCCGCTGACGAACACTTAAGCTCACGAACTTTTCGCCTCAAGAACATTAAATTTGCGAGCATATTGTCTCTGCTGACGAACTAGTTTTCGGCGGATGAACCAAACCACGCGGTCGAACAGCGCCACGGTGGCGGCCATGAGAAGCTGACGCACGCTCACGGCGTCACAGTTCATCACACCCCTTTCTTTGAGTGCGGAAGTGGTTTGTGTTTGCTAGACATTTTGGACCATATTGAGTGTACTTTTGCTATTATGGGACCGAAAAAGACCCCACCACAGGCGGAGATCATTGAAAAACACGAACGAGGTGTGCGTTTGTGTGACTTAGCGTCCCAGTACCAGTACGCTAAGTCTACCACCATCCTTAAGAACAAGGAAGCTATTAAGGGTGCGTGTGTGGCTAAGGGTATTTCCAAACAGTAGGCGTTTCCAAACACTCCTTCCAAACAGTAAGTCCCTCCCTCCCTCCTCCTCCCACTCCATTCCATCAAGCCATCAACTACCATCACAAAGGTAAATAAAATGACTTTATTATACAGTACAGTTTATTTCTTTAATTACAATACAATAGCACATTTATTATACATAAAATAAGGTATATTTTTGTGTAGTTTTAAGGCTTATTTAGTAGAAAATTATGTTTTATGGGGACCTGGGAACGGATTATTCTCATTTTAATGGTTTCTTATGGGAAATAAATGTTGGGAAGATGAACTTTTCGCCTCACACACACTTTCTGGGAACCAATTATGTTCGTGAGCTGAGGTATCACTGTACATCCAATCCAGCTGTCAAGTGTTGCCTTCCGATCATATACAACCACCACTAATCACGGAGCGACATAAGCACATGTCCCCCGCCCCCGTGATGCGATGCTGCCGCTCATTCTTTACAAACATCTGCGCATTTGCTTTTAGAGGTACCCTAACACTTTTGGCAAGAAGTGCTTTTATCTCCAGCTCAGACGCCCATGGATTGGCTGATGATCACTATGACGGATAGGGGAGTGTATCCCTCCCATGAGAGCCAATTAGCTCCCAGTTAGTGCCATTCAAGAGCACAGTTATGAGAGAATTTTCTGCATTATATTTTGGAGATAATCCAGATCAAATTTAGGATTCTGGAATTTTTTAAAGGATTTCTTCACAGGACTTGAGGTCCACTTGGCAGAGGTTTGCTCTCTGAGTGCTCTTGTTTGTAATAAAATAAATACAACTTGTCAAATAAAATATTTCCATTAAAAAAATACTCATCGCTCTCACACATTTGCTGATCCACTTAATTCTACTAGGGTCACAGGGAGTCCTATCTCAGCCAACATGGGGGAACGGTGGGGTACACCATGAACAGCTCACCAGACTATCGCAGGTTCAACACATACAATCAGTCACATTCATTTCATACTCTACTGAAAATTTGGAGCAGCCAATTAGCCAGTCTTCGGACTGTGGGAGGAAACCAGAGCATCAGGAGGAAACCCACACAAGCACAGAGAAAGCACAAAAAAACTCCAAACAGAAACACCCGAGCCTGAGACTCGAACCCAGGATCCTCTTGCTGAAAGCTGAACATGCTAATCATTACACTCATCATGCCACCCTCTAAAAAACTTAATTGTACCTTTTTGACATAGAGTGGACATGATAATCGATACCGCTGTTCTAGTAAACTAATCAGCACCATCTGCCCAGTCCAATTCAAGTTTTTCAGAACACTGTGGTATTAAATACAAGTAATTTGCGGTACCTTCACTTTGCGTCCCACACGGTCTTTCCACTTCTGTGCAATGGACCCATCAATAAGAAGCAATCTGAATATCAAAAAAACTGTTTAGTTGTTCATCCATCATTAAAATAAGTATTAACTTACAAACTAAAATAAATAAATTATTATGATGCTGGTTACATGTAGGCATGGAATCTTTTTATGTGTGGTACAAGGTATTCAGCAATCACACTGCCTGGTCTTTTGCACAGCATATTAATGTGTGAATAGAAAATCATTCATTCATTCATTCATTCTCTGAACCAGTTAATTCTAATTAGGGTCGTGGGGAGGCTATCACCCATCTCAGCCAACTCTGGGCGCGGGCAGAGTACACCCTGGACAGCGCGCCAGGCCATCACAGGGCAGAAACACACTGACAGCTATGCAGCTACTCTTGTCGAAAGTCATCAATGGTTCTGTTACAGCCTCACACCATAGACAGTGAGAGACATGGCCAGTCTTTGATAACCCAGTTAGCTGCACTGTGGGGACAGAAGTGACTGCCATTGTCAGTGGGGCTTGAACCCCCAACCTTGGGATCAGTAATACAGCACCTTACAACCGGGCCACCACTGCCCTGAATATAAAATGATGACTGTAAACAGCTTTATTGATGACTTCTTGTACATAATAATATGAAGTCTACTGATGATCTGTCAGTAGTAAAGCAGATGTTAATGTGTCATGACATTAGATTAGATTAGATCAGATTAGATTAGATTTAAGTTTATTGTTATTACACATGTATAAATACATGGTAACAAAATGCAGTTTAGCATCCAATCAGAAGTACAGATAGCAGCAAGTGCAATATATACATACATATATATATATATATATACATATATATATATACATATATATATACATATATATATATATATATATATATATACATATATATATATATATATACACATATATATATATATATATATATATATATATATATATATATATATATATATATATATGTGTGTGTGTGTGTGTGTGTGTGTGTGTGTGTGTGTGTAATATGTTCAGTTAGAAGCAGTTATGTACAGATAAGGGCAGCATAAAGGAGGAAATAGTCCTGTACAGATTGTGTACAAATAAATTATGTTACTTTTGATTTATGGAAAAGGGGTGGGATGAAAAAAAGACTGCACTTCTTCCCACTCCTTTTCAGATATGTATAAAAAAGTCTGAAATATTTAATAATGTTGTACTGTATTGTGTTAGATGACTACTTTTGTTTTGATTGAGAGGCACTGGGTTTTTTTTTTTACTGTTTACTTATTCATAATAAACCAAATAAGAAATTTTAGTTTGTAAATACAAATTGTATTTTTTTAACATAGATGTAGTATATAGTTTTAATTACTGGGTGAAAAGCCACTATGTGGATGAAGTACTGATAAAAATCATCATCGGTGTCGTTGCTGTTTTGGTATCAAACCCTATATAAACACCCAAAAAAGTAACAGTACCGTGATCGTTCCTCGTTCTCATATCCCATGATGATGTACTCTTCGTTGGGTGTGAGTGGGGGACACAGACACCCTGAACTGTAGTGCAGCGTTACAGTGTCACGAGGGATGTGAACCAATGAAGACTTCAGCACATCTCTCACTTCCACCACAGCGCTGAGGTCATGACTGCGGCTTTTTATCTCTTTCACCCGTGCACGTATTACTGTGAGTAGATGTAGCACTTCAGCACTCAACATGCATTCACTTATTATAATTGATGCTCTGCTTGTACTGTAGACTCACCGTAATTGTAATTGTTCCTTGTATAGGTCTTAAGGGCGAGTTTCACAGACTTGCACTTGCACCGATCTGAAATAGCAAACACATGCTTTTTAAACCTGAACACAGATTACAAAAACGACCCACACCTACAGCCATGAGTGTTTACATCTCTATTATTTACTAGAATAAACAGCTAATAAATGATAATTACACTGAAAATGGAAAAACAGAGCTGTTTATTAAACATGCTTCATAAAAATCTATCAATTTTTTACAGGTTATCTTTACAAAGCATAAGGGTCTTTGTAGCTAAAAATAAAGCTCTAGCTCTCCAGACAAAACGTTCAGTGTTAGTGTCTCTTTTTCTGGCCCAAATCCTCATGCAGAGTCAATACAAGATGCTCTTGTTTGCTGTTGCTTCAGTAACGCATCAGCTGCATCATTAATAGTGTTAAGGTCAGTAACACACAGTAATACAAGGAGTCTGCAGGTGTCTTTAAAGTCATTTTATTCTTCACAGTTCCTAGAGCTGTCCAAACACTTTTGGTTGATGATATGGAGGACTTAAAGTGATTTTTACTGTCATTTCTATAGTTTAGCTACTGCAATTTCCGGACTATTGAGCGCACCCGAATATAAGCCGCACCAACTAAATGTAAAAAGAAAAAGAAGTTGTCCACATATAGGCCGCACCTCTTTATAAACTACAGGTGTCTGTCTCACTCTTACGCTTCCTGCTAGAGCACCCCCTGGAGACCGTTAGCATGTAAAAAAATCTACAGATTAGCTGCATCGTTGTTTAAGCCACAGGATCAAAGCGTGTGATATAAGTATCGGCTTATAGTCCGAGAATTACGGTGTATATATCCGCTACTGTGGTATTCACATTTGTACGCTCTGGGTCCTTAATGTTACGTGTAATAGACAATCAGGTCAGGTGGAAATTCAAATTGAATACAGAGTTTAACTGATTTGATGCGGCTGGTGTGAACAGGAATGCTCATACTAAAACAAACTCACTCATTTGATTTGATTTTTTTTCCAACTTTGAGCACCACATACATCTTGTGTGTATCATGCGTTACAAACAGAATTACACCAGAAGCTCAAAATATAAGAGCAGACTTCAGGACCCTGAGACACCCTGTATTACATACAGTATCACAAACTGCTGGTGTTCTCAAATGCACATGCAAAGTTGATGGAAAGAGGGGGGAGAAAACAAAGTGCAATGTACCACTGACTCCTTGACAGTTTCCATTGTTCACTTCTGTCTCGAAATCAGGGTTCATTTCTAAAATGAAGAGAAACAGTGAGCTTTCCCCCAGTGCAAATCAGAGTTTAGTGATCTTAATCCTGAGATTTTACTCACCAAAAACCTACCCAGTGCAAAACCTGAGACTTTAGTGATCTTAATCTCGAGCTCTCACCCATCATCAACCTAAGATCTTCCCCAGCTAAAACATACCCACTATAAACCTGGGATTTTATTGATCTGAATTATAACCAGTGTAAACCTGGGATTTTATTGATCTGAATTATAACCAGTGTAAACCTGGGATTTTATTGATCTGAATTATAACCAGCGTAAACCTGGGATTTTATTGATCTGAATTATAACCAGCGTAAACCTGGGATTTTATTGATCTGAATTATAACCAGCGTAAACCTGGGATTTTATTGATCTGAATTATAACCAGTGTAAACCTGGGATTTTATTGATCTGAATTATAGCCAGCGTAAACCTGGGATTTTATTGATCTGAATTATAGCCAGCGTAAACCTGGGATTTTATTGATCTGAATTATAGCCAGCGTAAACCTGGGATTTTATTGATCTGAATTATAGCCAGTGTAAACCTGGGATTTTATTGATCTGAATTATAACCAGCGTAAACCTGGGATTTTATTGATCTGAATTATAACCAGTGTAAACCTGGGATTTTATTGATCTGAATTATAACCAGTGTAAACCTGAGACCTTACCCATCATAAGCATGAAACATTACCCAGTCTAAACCTACCCAGCATAAACCTGAAATATTATCCTGCACAATCCTGGGATTTTATCCGACATAAACCTGGAATTTCCAACATTAACCTGAGATCTTTTTTATCCCAATCCTGAGATTTTATCCAGTGTAAAACTGCAATTTTATCAAGTACTATTCTGAGCCCTTCTCAGTATGAGCCTGATATTTTTACCCATCATAAACCTAATAATCCCTAATATTTTTCTCAGTGTAAATCTACTGTTTTAGCCAACACAACCCTGAATTAAACACTTCACCCAAATTAAACAACTTTTTTTTTGGATTCGGCTTGATCTTTACCCACCGTGCTGATCTTCCTGATCTTTTATTCAATGTATAATTGATTTTTTTTTTTTTTTTTACTTAAATGAAGTGGTATCTTTCACGAGCCTGACAACCCTTTTTGCTGTTTTTGTTTTTAGCCATCCCAGTTCCCCATTGTAAATTAAAACTTATGACATCTCGCAGATGTTCTGGGTAGAAAATGTACAGGTATTTTACAATTTCTCTGGAAAACTATCTACCTATCTAGTGCCTGAGTCGTAGGACAACCATTGGCGACCCGCCATGAAGGATAACGCCCTGGTTATCATCTTCATGGAGGTTTTCTTGGCAGGATTAGTGCAGTGGTTTGCCATTGCCTTCTGCACGATGCAAACCTACGGGCAATTTAGAACGGCCAATTAACCTAC
>CM045729.1:36623579-36686079 GCA_024760905.1 Plotosus lineatus | reverse complement strand
AAGTTAGGAATTTTTTAATGTCTTAATTTGGCTACCTTTTAACATCATTGCATCATTATGAACCTCAGGCTTTGTCGATTTTAGAAAACCACGATTGAAACGATGCTATTTGATAGCGAATCGATAATTAGCTACTTGACTGAGACAAGACAAACTACTAAGCAGGTTTTCTGTTGGTTGGTGTTACACACACACACACACACACACACGTATCTACTAATTTGTTTCGTGCCAAATCTACATACGTATGAGGCCGGTGGTGTAGTGGTTAGAGTGCTGCGCTGATTGGGAGGTTGTGTGTTCAAGTCCCCTGGGCAAGGTCTTAACCACAAGTGTGCCTCTGTTCATTCTAACAGTATAAATGGGTACCAATAAAATATACTGGGAAGGTAACCTGTGATGGACTAGCGTCCCATCCAGGACAAGTTGCACTCCTTGTCGCTTCATGCTACGCAAACCAGGGATAAGCACCGGCCTGATAAGCCACTATGGCTTGAGTGTAAAAAAGCCCAAATGGCGTATTCCTTACATAATATGTATGTATGTAAACAAAAAGAGTCAAGGAATTACCAAGTTTATCTTTGACCAATTTGCAATTACTAGGTTGACAAACCTGATTCAGTTTATTAATTCCTTACCAGGAAGTTCCACAGAGAAACAGAAATCTGTGTGCAGATCTACTGTAGGGAAAACCTATAGTACAATTAGGATACCTACAATTCCTAAAATACTTTAATGTCACCACTTTAAAGTAACCACTTGACAACACGGTGGTGGTCTAGTGGTATAAGGCGCCGGATCGCTGATCCAAAGGTTGGGGGTTCGAGTCCCACTCTCCACAAGGTTGTCACTGTCCCCCCTCCCCAGTGCAGCTAACTGGGTTATCAAAGGCCGGCCATGTCTCTCACTGTCTATGGTGTGAGGCATGTAAAAGAACCATTGCTGACTTTCGACAAGAGTAGGCTGCAAAGCCGTCAGTGTGTTTCCGCCCTGTGATGGCCTGGTGAGCTGTCCAGGGTGTACTCTGCCCTCGCCCTGAGTTGGCTGAGATGGGCACCAGCCTCCCCGTGACCCTAATTAGGATGAAGCGGTTACAGAAGATGAATGATGAACTTTAATGTTATGTACCAACCCCTAAAGGCTTCTCCTCCTTATTTTTAGGATTTTTTTTTTTGCAAAAATCCGAAGAAGATCATATGCAGACTTAGACACTGCTTTAATATGGCTCTTTCAACAGATGTCTCTACTGATGTGTGTCTGACCCGAGGTTTGCTTTTGAGCACCTTTCCTTTTATTAGCTTATGCGTGTTTCCACTTCATTAGCATCATCTGTCTTGTTAATTTAATTATCCGTTTAACAAGTTCATGTTCTGTCAAACTTCTGATTTCAGTATTTGCTCCATGAACGTTTATTTACTTGCATGTCTGTCTACCTAATTCAGATTGTGTGGGTTTTTTTATTCTGCGTGTGTCTGAGCCTTTATTTTTCAGTTTCAGTTCCGTTATCAAAACTAAATCGTTTTTAAAATTTTGCAAGTCAGCATTATATAACGGCCAATCAGCATTTACTTTGGATGCAGCAGCCTTATTGGGTTTCCTATTGTGAATACACGTGGACACCGGCCAGACATGAGAAAACCATTAAATCTTTATTCATTTATAGCACTTGACAGAAGACTTTATCCAGAGCTATCTGGATCGTTTTATTTACTTTTTTTTTAAGAGATTTGTTCAAGAGCTCAAAAGTTAACAGCTTGGTGGTACTGGGGCTTGAATCCTATTCTGATCAGTAATCCAAGAACATTAATACTGAGCCACCACTGACATATTATGGGAGTAACATGTTATATTCATGAACTATAAAAAAGATAAAGTCTGTTGGGCTTTTCACACCTGAGCCATAGTGACTAATCGACCCGGTGCTTATCCCCGGTTTCCATAGTGTGAAGCGACTAGGAGTTCAACTCCTCCTGGATTGGACGCTAGTTCATCACAGGTTACCTTCCCAGTATATTTTTACTGGTACCCATTTATACTGCTGGGAGAACAGAGGCACACTTGTGGCTGAGACCATACCTAGGGGGGTCATAGCACAGTGGGGGGGTCTAACTGGGATTTGAACACACAACCTCCAGATCATGAGTGCAGCACCTCAACCACTACACCACCAGCCTCACCATTCATGAACTATATGTAAAGATAATTCCTTAAGACATTGTTCTGATGTGATGGCTTGCAAAGATGCAGTTATGGGCATAGAAACTACACATCACTTCATTAATAGTAATAAGCAGAACTAATTAGACTAATTGGACATGTACAGAGGAGGAATAGTGAGTATATTGGCAGTAGGATGCTGAGGTTGGAACTACCAGGCAGAAGGCCTCGAGGAAGACCAAAGAAGAGATTTATGGATGTGGTGAAGGAAGACATGAAGGTCGTTGGAGTCAGAAAAGAAGATGCGGAGGACAGGGTGAGGTGGAGGCGGATGATTTGCTGTGGCGACCCCTGAAGGGAGCAGCTGAAAGTAAAAGAAGAAGAAGAATTAGACTAATTACTTGAACACTGTGAAGTGTTTGACAGAGTCTACTTCAATGTTGCAGAGCTGCCTCTTCAACCTCCATAAGAAATTTTTATTTATAAAACAGTACAGGAACTTGTAAAACAGATGTTCCACTTACATCAGGAATAATAAGACAATTTGGAAACTGCAAAATTCCACCAAGCCCACCCATCCTATATATGAATTTGTTCAATTACTCATTTGTTGAACCACTTAATCCAACTAGGGTCGTGGGGGGCTGTAGTCTACCTCGGCCAATACTGGGCAACGGCAGGGCACACAGTGAACAGGTCAACATAGCATCTGGGGATAATTTGGAACAGCCAATTAGCCTAAAGTGTATTTCTTTGGACTGTGGGAGGAAACTGGAGTCTCCAGAGGAAACCCATACAAGTATGGGAAGGACATGCAAATACAACAAAAACATCCTCATTGAGCCAGGAACTCGAACCCAGGGCTTTCTTGCTGTGATCTGGATATGCTAACCACTACTCCAGAGTGCCACCAACGCAGTAGATAGTTATTTCATACACTGTTCACATTCATAACTCACACATTCAGTTTACTCTCCATTAATTATGACTTTCTCTTACATTAAATTAATTCCCGTTTCCCTGATCTTCATTACGCAACTACCTTGTGAATTATTGTCTGTTTTATTGCAAAAACAGAGTCTGTTGTTATTTATATCATTCAATGTAGAAAAATAATTATTTAAATTCAGAACCACCACAAACCTAAAATCAACTGATTTAGGCCGAACTCTCGGTGGTCCCCCTGCACTGCACGTTGTAATGCTTTCCTTACTCTGTCATACCCCGTCAAGTCATGAAGAGCTGTTAATTAGCTAATAAGTAAAATCAGGCGTGTCCTGAAAAAGGAACACATTACTAGTATAACGTGCAAAGCAGGGGGTCCTTCAGAGATAGTGATCATAACACTGTTTGAAGTAAATATGTTGTTGTTTATTTTAGCCCAATGGGTGGGGTGGTGATTAGGGTGCTGATCGGGAAGTTGTGTGTTCAAATCCCAGTGAGACACCCACTGGGCAAGGTCTCAACCACAAGTGTGCCTCTGTTCACCCAGCAGTATAAATGGGTACGAATCTTCTTCTTTCTTCTTTTCCTTTCGGCTTTTCCCTTCAGGGGTCGCCACAGCGAATCATCTGCCTCCATCTCACCCTATCCTTTGCATCTTCTTCTCTTACACCAACGACCTTCATGTCCTCATCCATGAATCATGTCCACACCACATCCATGAATCGTCTCTTTGGTCTTCCTCTAGGCCTTCTGCCTGGTAGTTCCAGCCTCAGCATCCTATTACCAATATACTCAGTATGCCTCCTCTGTACATGTCCAAGCCATCTCAATCTAATAAATGGGTACGAATGGGTAAAAAAAATACTGGGCGAGGTAACCTGTGGTGGACGAGCGGCTCATCCAGGAGGAGCTGAACTCCTGGTAGCTTCACGTTATGGAAACCGGGAATAAGCACCGGCCTGATGAGCCACTAGGCTCGGGTGTAAAAAGCCCAACAGACTACCTTATTTTAGCCCAACATTCACTATTCATGATAAAGTATTTTATTTACTGAAATGTGCAACAGCACCTTCTTCTTGAGAAATTAGGAGTATTCAAATCTGCGAGTTGTGAGGATGCAATTTTGCTCGTTGAGTTGTTGACTTTGGGAAGACTGTGGATCAACACTGTGGAACATGTTAGAAATTTTAGCAGCAAATATATAAACACACTAAACTTTAAGGAGAAAATAAATAAACCAATATTCACTTCCATTGAATCACACTGTTTTTAGGGTTAAATTCACCACACATGACAAATAAAACTATTATTGCCTATTGAGTTGAAAGCCACATGCTGAGGTTAGGCAACCTGAAGGACTTGGATGGAAAAATATTTATTATTTTGACTCCCACTGCAGCCCTGACTTTCTGACAGCATTTGTAATCATACCCACTCATTCTTAACACAAATTTCCAAACTGGACCATTCACAGGAAATGTGGAAATGTTATAACATAACTTAAAGAAAACAAATGATTTGTACTGTCCATTAGTTCCTTTGGCACTGACATTAAAACACCTGGTCAACAAAGTTGCAAGTCAACAACACACCTTAAGTCAACATCCATAGCAGCTGCTCCAGTTAGTGTTGATTAGTGCCGGAGACACTTTAACAGGGTGTTAACTGCTCACATAGTGAGGAAGTGATAAAGGATTACACTTGATGAATGTAGGTCTAAAGAGCAAAACAAGCCGACTGGCAGGCACAGCAGTCATCAAATAAGGATGAAATCCAGGAGGAGGGAGGAAAGAAAGGACAACAAATATCTACATACCTTGTGTTTATTCTAGTGCTGCCCGAATCAAATGTATCTCTAGGAAACCACTCTCATGCATATTATTATTAGTCTTCTTCTTTTCCTTTCGGCTTTTCCCTTCAGGGGTCGCCACCGCAAACCATCCGCCGCCATCTCACCCTATCCTCTGTGTCCTCTATTCTTACTCCAACTACCTTCATGTCCTGCTTCACCACATCCATAAATCTCTTTGGTCTTCCTCTAGGCCTTCCGCCTGGTAGTTCCAACCTCAGCATCCTACTAACAATATACTCACTGTCCCTCCTCTGTACATGTCCAAACCATCTCAATCTAGCCTCTCGGACTTTGTCTCCAAAACCTCTAACATGTGCTGACCCTCTGATGTACTCATTTCTGATCTTATCCATCCTCGTTACTCCCAAAGAGAACCTCAAAATTTCCATCTCTGCTTCCTCCAGCTCTGCCTCTTGTCTTTCCCCCAGGGCCACTGTTTCTAAACCATACAACATCGCTGGCCCCATCACCGTCTTGTACACTTTTCCTTTCTTTCTTGTCGATACCCTCCTATCACACGTCACACCGGACACTTTTCTCCATCCATTCCAACCTGCCTGCACACACTTCTTCACCTCTTTTCCACACTCTCCATTGCTCTGGATTGTTAAGCCTAAGTACTTAAAATCCTCCACCTTCGTTATCTCTGCTCCCTGTAACCTCACTGTTCCACTTCGGTCCTTGTCGTTCAACACACATGTATTCTCTTTTACTGAGGCTAACCTTCATTCCTCTCCTTTCCAGGGCATACCTCCACCTCTCTAGATTTTCCTGCACTTGTTCTCTGCTCTGCTCTACAGATCACAATGTCATCTGCAAACATCATTAGTCCATGGAAATTGTTGTCTAACCTCATCTGTCAGCCTGTCCATCACCATAGCAAACAAGAAGGGGCTCATAGCTGACCCTTGACACAGTCCCACCTCCAACTTGAACTCTTCTGTTACACCGACAGCACACCGCACCACTGTCTTACATCTCTCATACATGTCCTGCACCACTCTAACATACTTCTCTGCCATTACCTTTTGAGTATCTAACTTAATGTTATGCCTTATTATACAACAAGGAACTGACATTATACCGCATAAGCCAATAGGTGCTGAACAGCTCGCCAGAACATTGCAGACCAAACACCATTCAAACTCACATTAACCTTGAGCAAAATCTTGGAACAGACAGTTAGCCTAAATGGCATGTCTAGTCTGTGGTAGGAAACTCGAGTACCCAAAGGAAACCTACACAAGCACAGGGAGAACATGCTCCACACCAAAACATCCGAGCCTCAAACCCAGGTCCAGATGGTCTTGCCGAAAGGATCATTTAATCATTTAATAATATGCCAACATAGAACAAGCACAGAATGATTGAAAGTCCCAGACTCAGTGTGCGGCAAGTAATTGTCCAGAAACCTGCAGTTTTGCCTCTATGACCTTACAAAGGTCATGGCCACTAGTACTCATAGTAAAGTGAGCCAGTATACCAAGTTTGAAAGACCCAGTTTCAGCACCTGGCAAGAAAATGTCCAGAAACTAATTTACGAAAAATCCAGGTTAAGAAAAAAACATTTTCCTAAATTTTCGTCCTCTGTATACAAAACAACCTCTTCTTACGAAAAGCGCCAAACACGCCATTCAAACATTCAAACAATGCGTGCGTTGTTCTGTCATTGGCTGTCTCCCAACATCCCGCCCTGCTGGCCTCCCATTGGCCAGGAGGGAGCTGAACTGTACCCATACTTCCTGTTTGTCACACGCGTGAAGGAGAGTTGAACAGGACTGTTGGCTCGTGAGTTTTTTGAGAGTGATCATTGCAGGGTTATATTTCGTTATCCATCATAGACCCCAAGAAAGTGATTCCCAGTGATACCGAAAAGAAGAAGTGGGCTCCGTTATCAATCGAAGTGAAGCAGGAGATAATAAAAAAAAAACGAAAATGGGATGCGGTTGAGCGAAATCGCAAAGGAGTATGGCCGAAACCCCTCTACAATCGGGACGATATTGAAGGAAAAGAAGACCTTAAAAGTGGAGATACAGTGATGGAGGCGATTATTTAGGAACCATATTGAAGCAGAAGGAGGCATTAAAAGCGGAGATACAGTGACGGAGGCGATTATTTCGGAAAAAGCAACCAACATATTTAGTGACCTCATGAAGGAGGGTGGGGGTGAGGGTTCTTCAGACCAGCAGCCCCCAGGCTTTAAGGCGTCGCATCTGTGGTTCGAGAGATTTAAAAAAGTAAATAATTTTCTTTTACTTTTAAAACATATTTCATACATATTTCATACAAAATTGGTGTACTTTTATAATTTTTAAAGGGTTTATGGGGTAGTCTTGGGAGCCTTGGAATGAATCACATGTTTTACATGTAAAATGCACCTCTACTTATGAAAACACCAGGTTCCGAAAAAGTCGCTGGAACGGATTAATTTTGTAAGTAGAGGGCCGACTGTAAAACAAATACACACACATACCGGCGTGCGTGCACACACAGATGCTCACCTCACATAAAAATGTAAGTAGTTTTGATGGGGAGGTTTTGGGCTGTTTTTTGTTTTTGTTTGTTTGGGGTTTTTCTGTTTGTTTGGGGTTTTTTTTTGTATAATTGGCCTTGTTTTGTGGCATTTTCCTTAACTTTTTACCCTATTCTTCCTTAATTTCCTTATTTATTAATTCAATGAATGTTTAAAAAAAACTCGATGCACCGAAGCACGAAGTAGTGA
The DNA here is from genome assembly GCA_024760905.1 of Plotosus lineatus. Taxonomy (NCBI): domain Eukaryota; kingdom Metazoa; phylum Chordata; class Actinopteri; order Siluriformes; family Plotosidae; genus Plotosus; species Plotosus lineatus. The sequence goes on along the minus strand of CM045729.1, from coordinate 36,678,403 downwards.
GGGATCCCTGTATTTCTTTTTCTTTTTTTTCTTACAAAGGGCACTTCTTCTTCTTCTTCTTCTTTTCCTTTCGGCTGTTCCCTTCAGGGGTCGCCACAGCAAATGATCTGCCTCCATCTCTCCCTATCCTCTGCATCTTCTACTCTTACTCCAACGACCTTCATGTCCGCCTTCACCACATCCATAAATCTTCTCTTTGGTCTTCCTCTGGGCCTTTTGCCTGGTAGTTCCAACCTCAGCATCCTACGACCAATATACTCACTATCCCTCCTCTGTACATGTCCAAACCATCTCAATCTAGCCTCTCTGACTTTGTCTCCAAAACATCTTACATGTGCTGTCCCTCTGATGTACTCATTTCTGATCCTATCCATCCTCGTTACTCCCAAAGAGAACCTCAACATTTTCATCTCTGCTACCTCCAACTCTGACTCCTGTCTTTTCCCCAGTGCCACTGTTTCTAAACCATACAACATCGCTGGCCTCATCACCGTCTTGTACACTTTTCCCTTCATTCTTGCCGATACTCTCCTATCACACATCACACCGGACACTTTTCTCCATCCATTCCAACCTGCCTGCACACGCTTCTTCACCTCTTTTCCACACTCTCCATTGCTCTGGATTGTTGAGCCTAAGTACTTAAAATCCTCCACCTTCTTTATCTCTGACCCCTGTAACCTCAAAGTTCCTCTTGGGTCCTTGTCGTTCACACACATGTATTCTGTCTTACTAAGACTAACCTTCAATCCCCTCCTTTCCAGGGCATACCTCCACCTCTCTAGATTTTCCTCCACTTGGTCTCTGCTCTCACTACAGATCACTATGTCATCTGCAAACATCATCAATACAAAGGGCACTAAAGCAATATATTAATAGTGATACGTCCCAGCACTGTTTCAAACTGATATGGCAACACTGTAACTTCAGTGAAAATACTTTAATAAAGTCAAAAACTGGATTGCGTATATCATAATTTCCAACAATGTTCAAAAACTAAGTCAACTGTGTAACTTCAGGCTTCATTGAAAGGTCAAATATTTCAAGGCTGATACATGAAATATTCAAACCATGACAAACACAATGTCTGTTTCAAACACATGAACACTGCTTAATATTAAAGTCAAACTATGAAACCGTTTACACTTTAATAAAGTTTAGTTTAAATTAAAATCTGAAAAATCTCTCAGAAGCCATACAACTGTTCTATCCAGTTCATTGTACAAATCAAAAATTGAAAAATGTCTCTCTAATGCCATAAAATTATTTATTCTGGTATGTGTTCAGCTGTTATAGGTCACAGATTTGGATTCTGTTCATGAAGATTTTGAGTATTGATTCTGAAAACATGGGCAGCCCCTTCCTGCCGTCCCTACAATTCTGATGAATAATCTTTCAAGAGTTTTGATTGCAAGGGATGCCCTGCCTGGGCTCTTGTTCTGGGTGACCATGCTAAATACCCTCTCACAAGGGGCATTGCAGTGGGAAACACACAGCACTGACAACATAACCTGTGCCAGGTTCTTGAACATGATCTTGTCTTCCTCATTCTTAACAGTACAGATAGCCTGCCAGTGTATTGGTATATTTGCTGTATGAGAAAATCTAAAATTTATACTGTACTTTCTTCTCTTTCTGATTCAGCTGTTTGAAACAGGCTGGTAATGCTATTATTCGACTGATTTTCCTGTAACATGTTTGGATGTTTTTTGTCCCAGATATTATACTTTATTGAACATTACAAATATCGCAAAGTGCGAAAATGGGTTCTCTGAACAAACGTTTGATGCGCTCCCATCTAGCACTATACCAGTGCTTCTCAATTATTTTCTGTTACGCCCCCCCTAGCAAGAAGAAAACAATTCGCGCCCCCCCACCACCCACTTTCCGCCGCAACTATAAATTATAACTTTTTTTCTATAATATAGTTACAGGTATATCTCTTCATTATATCGTGTCCTTGTTAACATAAATAAAACAAAAAGAAAGAGATATAGTTCAACTTACAAGAATAACTTTATTAACATTTTTTATTAGTCTGTAAAAGAAAGCGCATCAATTTGCCTTAAATTTAAAAATAATAATATCCTTGTTACATTTTTGACAAACTTACCACACCATTTGCTGCTGAAAATAAAATCAATAAATAATTAATTCAAATTGACTTCAGAAACATTAACTCAGGAGCACAATATATAAACACTTTAACCTACAAAACAAGAACAAATAGAACAATTTGTGCTGATTTTTTTTTCTCAAAATGAGGAAGCCAAGATTAATGGCTACAATGAGCACGTTTTGCAGCGCACAGCTTCTCAAAGCGAGGTTTGAAGCATGACACTGCAACTCTCAGCTCCTGCTCAATGTGCAATGAGGGCGCCACTGCCAACTACTGGAGTGGATGTGCAATTACACTTTCTTGTAGTACGGCTGAAAAAAAAGCATGTTCTCCTGGGTCACACGCGCCCCCCTCAGCATCCCATCGCGCCCCCCCAGGGGGGCGCGCCCCACTATTTGAGAAGCACTGCACTATACGATTGCTTGAATATTTGAACATACATTTTTTCCTTACATTTAGGGGTATTAGATGCTTCTGCGGAGTCGTTTTCAGAAACAGAATGGTCAGATTCCTTAAATACGGTACTGCATTTGGACTTTTTTGAGCAATGGAATGCTATATGTGAATATATGCAAAAGGAAGTGGCTCTATTGTCACTCAAACTAAAATGCGGACCAAAAAAACCTGGATTGGGAACAGACTAAATTTTTATACAAGATGGGAATCATGGAAATTGATGTGAAAAGCAGGAGACTTCCAACAAAATCAGAAGCCCTGCCTAAACCGTATCTTACTGGAGAACCCTCTGTAATTTGTTGAAATAATAGGATGCCCTGGTGAATTTGACACCATCCAACTCTTAGGCTACTTCTGAGGGTTTCTTAAAGTGGCCGCCATATTGCTTCATGGAATCGCTTATTTATAAATTAACAAAATTACTTCCTGTCAATTATTTATCGAACCACTAATCCTACTGGCACTGGCCCTGGCTGCAGCCTATGTCCAATGACACTGGGTGAAGGTGGGTTACATCCCTGCCAACACACACACACACAACCACCAAGGGACAAATTGCAACAACCACTTTGCCAAATGCACCTGTATTTGGACTGTAGAAGGAAATTGGAGTGCAGAGCAGAAACCTATGCAAGCACGTGGAGACATTGCAAACTCCATACAGAAATGCCAGAGCCTGGGACTAGAAACTTCTTGCTGTGAGGCAGATGTGCTAACAATAAATTAGCACAGTATTAAGTATTATTATAGCACAAGATTATTATTCCTTTTTATTCTGAAGCATTTTCTTCGATGAAGCAGAAGTTATGCATATACAGTACATACCATAACACATCTGTCCTTGGTGAATATGCCATTCCAAAAAAGTACACTCTTCTGCAAGGTCTCTTCTCCTAATCTTTGGAGTTTGGCTGTAGAGCATTACTGAAGTCAGGCACTGACGTTTGGATGAAGGGTGTTGTCAGTGTTCCAGCTCATCTAGGTGTTGTGGGTTTAAGGTCACGTCTCTTGGCAAGACACTCAAGCTCGTCCACTCCATCCTTGGCAAACAATGTTCTCATGTAACTTGCTTTTTGTATAGGTACGGTCATGCTGATACAGGTTTGAGCCGCTAAGTTTCAATGCAGGGAAATTTTAACACTACAGAATATAATGACATTCTAGAATACTGTGCACACCCAACATTAAGTGAAGTCACATAGGGGTACACTGTAATGCTCACAAATGTTGGTTTTATGAATAATGTGTATACAACTGCTATACTAGTATAATACGACACTCAAAAACGTTTTTATACTAGTTTTGTAACGCTCATATCTGTCGGAGACAAAACAAAGAAAAAAGAAATAATGACTAGTATACTTTTAAAAAAGGTACTGACAAAATTATTCATCTCTATATTATAAAAAAAATCCAATAAATGACATTCACAGCATTTCACGAACGCCCTTATCCAGAACCACTTGCCGTTATCTTTTTTCTTTTTCATACAACTAAGACCATGCTCAAGAACCCAACGGTGGCAGCTTGGTAGCACCTGGGTTGAACCTCCGAATTTTGAAGAAGTAACCCAGAGCCTTAACCACTAAGCCATCACTGGACAATCATTCATCAAGAGGTCACCTGAACTGGGGGAGGGGAGGGGAGGGGAGGGGGGACCCCCGCTCCTATCTATCCTGTTTCTGTACGAGTGTACGAGTGACTTGGCAAGACATTGATTTTAATTAAAATAGTGCACAAGTTTGTACAGAGCTCTGGAGAGAGCAAAAAAAAAAGTTTATTTAATTTTCTTGTACATGTGATATTCAACATCACTGAGATACAACATCTTAATCTGTGCACATGAAATACTTTAGTCACACTTTCAATTTTTCCATTTTAAATTCACAAAAGCAGTTTATTTTTTTTCAAGATAGTGGAACCATGGAACATTCTGGGAGGAGCGTGGAATCAATGGCATTAGTATGGTAATCTAGATTGCCATAATGTTGAGGCTTCTGTGTCTCCTGCCAAGGCCTTTGCTACTTTATTTTACAATTATAACCCCTTATCCAAAAAAGTTGGGACGCTGTGTGATATGTAAATAAAAATAGTGCCATGATTTACAAATCTCAGAAACCCATATTTTATTTACAGCAGAACAAAGCTGAACAAATGTTGAAAGTGAGGCATTTTACTTTTTCAAAACTGCTAATTTTGAATTTGATGGTAGAAATATGTGAAAATTTGGAACAAGGCAACAAAACGCTGGAAAAATAAGAAGTACTAAAAAGAAAGTGTTGTAAGGCAACGAGTCAGTAAGATGACTGGGTATAAATAGAGCATCTGGCCCTTCACTAATCAAAACAAACAAACAAAAAAGGCATCTATAACATGTGGGACAATTTCAATGTAATGTTCCTCAGCATAAAAATTGTAATCTGATCATCACCTACAGTACAAAATATAAGAGAATCAAGGGGGAAACCTCTCTGGGACAAGCTCGGAAATCAATACTATGTGGTCTACGCTCCCTGACGGCACCACATTATAAACAGGCACCATATAGCCTCAGGAACACCTCCAGAAATCGCATACTGTGAACACTTTCGGCAATTTTATCCACAGATGCAGATTAAGGCTCAATCATTAAAATAAGAAGCTGTGTATGAAGATTATTAAGAAAGGCAGCCATCTTCCTCTGGGCCAAAACTTATATAAAATCAACTGAGGCAAATATAGAAAACTGTCCCGTTATTACACGAAATTTGAAATTGTCTTGGAAAAAAACATGGATGGAACATCTTCCAGAGATAAAGGGGGGTGGGACCATCTGACTTATCAGCACTCAGTAAAAACGCCCGCATCTCAGCAAACTGTCCAGACAATGGTTTCTGGAGGCATTTCAGAGTCCATGCGGTGATTTCAATGACAGAATCATGTCTATATCAATACATTGCCACCTGAGGGCCCGGAGACCACAGGCATCCAATATAGATTTTTAGACTTGTCCCTTCCCTTGGATTTGAGATTTGCAAATCATTGCATTCTGATTTTATGCCCACAGTGTCCCAACAATTTATCATGTTAATGTTTTGTCAGTAGAACACTATTAAAAGCCAGTGTTATACTGTTAAAACAAACAAAATAGTTTAGCGTTTGACCCCCGAGCAAACAATGAGAAACCAAAGTCAGAAGGACAGCACAAGGGTCGAGTGCATGTGACCCAATGTTTATTTAATGTTATGGAAGAAATACATGGTCACCCCCCAAAAAGAAAAGAAAAACAAAAAAATTGGTCAAAGGGGGGATGACGACTTATAAACATTCAATAAATATGTATGAATGTTTATCATAACCACACAGGAAGTTACAATGACGTCTCATAATGCCACAAGGCATCATGAAAGTTAGTTAAAAAATTATAATATGCTTTATACAAACACCACCATAGGCTTATTTTAGAACACGCAAGTTACCCACATTTCTGCTTGATCAAATGAGACGCTATGTGTCATGTCATTATTTTGCCAAATGTGTCAAAAAACTCATGAATGTGAGAATAAAAAAGGTTTTAGAGAAAGAACGCGCGCATTAACCCACACAGATTAGAGCTAGGACGACACCGAAATAAACCACTGTTTCTTTTCGTAGTGTTTTAGTTTTAGCATAATGTGGTGTTTTATAATTTCACCCCAACCCACCCTCACAACACACACTTGTGAAATACTTGGTTCGTCTTTTTTTTGTTTATTTTTTTAAACCATTGCAAATTCCCTTTCCACATCCCACTCTTAAAAAAATAACAAAAACAAATTAAAAGAAGAAAAAAAAAAAACATCAAAAATTATATTTAGTGTTACTAGTCTTTGACAAACAAAAAACCTGTAGTTTCTTCTTACTGGTCGATAACGGATTACTCTTTTTTTTAATATATAACTTTCAGATTTTTAAAGAAGATTTGATCCCATAAGAAGTGTTGCGCCAGTCAGACTGAGAATGAGTAGAGTGGAGTATGTGTGTGGAATGTGACTGGTCAGCTTTCACGCAGAAGCGGATACCGACTGCTTATAGACGGCATGGTAGGCGTTTCGGAGAAGCACGTATGGAAAACACGACTCCAACAGGTCCATGGTGAGGAAAGGAGACTCCTGGACAATCTAGAAAATACACAAACAGGTCAGAACACATTTCATTGCTTGGTGGTGGGCTTGCCAGTCTGCTGTGGTATTTTGTCTGTGTAAGACAGGTCCGGCACTGGATGGAGGACACACACACACACACACACACACACACACACACACACACACACACACATCCTCAGCCTAATCTAGACTCTCGTCACTTTCCATTACCCAGCAAAGTCCAGCTGCCTGTAGATTACACTTCAAAAGGGCTGCTAATCCCTCAGACAAATGGCACACAAATTCCTCTCTGATCAGAAGACGACAGATAAGGATTGCATGACTGCAGACGGTTGATTAAACAGAAATCCCGGAAGGTTGTGCTTTTTTATCATTTTATAACAGCACTACAAACAGCTGGAAACATTGCATCTGCTATTTCAATGAATGACAAAAGCTCAATTCATCAGTGTTGTGACATGCTCAAACTGGTGAGGATCTGATAAAATGATGAGTGGAGGTGCAGGATCTCACCATGTCGAGGAGAAGATAAACAGACTCGCGATTCCTGGTGGTCGTCTTGTCTGTCTCTTGACCGATCTTCAACAAACTGGAGGAGGCGAGCTGAGCAAGCACACAAAAATAACATCTAGTTAGATGTGGTTCTCTCTCACATGAATAGTGTCTTTACAGCAGAATAAAATTTTAAGTGGTGAACTCTGTCTGCACCAAAAGGTGAACAAATTACATTTAAAGTTTTGACAACCCCATTAAAATGAAACAGAAGAAGCTCAGTCTACATTATATATGACTTGACATACTTGGGCAAAAATCCATGAAACATGAACAACTAAGTTTTCAGTTTCAATTATCAGCATTATCCACATGGTCAGTCTCTGTCTCTTACTTCAGTTAAAAATCGTTGTAATTAAACACAAGTCTTGACTAGAGGTTCTGTGCCCACCTGATCTCTCTTCATGTCCCTAATAGAGAGAAAACAATTACTGATTTCTTTAATTGGTTCTATTCTGTGGCATAAACGATGCGATGAGGCATTCTGACAGCTGTATCTCAACTGATAGCATTTGGGAGAAGAAAAACCGTACTTGAGTAAATGTCATCGTGGGGTGGGGGGCAGCTTCTTATGGGACCAAACAACAGTTTAGTTTCATGCCAAGAAAGAGCACTACAGATGCAACGTTTGCTTTGAGGATGTTAATAGATAAATGCAGAGAAGGTGAGACGGAGCTTCATTGTACCTTTGTGGACCTGGAGAAAGCATATGACAGGATGCCAAGAGAAGAACTGTGGTATTGCATGAGGAAGTCTGGAGTGGCAGAGAAGCATGTTAGAGTGGTGCAGGACATGCATGAGAGATGGAAGACAGTGGTGAGGTGTGCTGTCGGCATGACAGAAGAGTTCAAGGTGTAGGTGGGACTGCAACAAGGATCAGCTCTGAGCCCCTTCTTGTTTGCGATGGTGATGAAAAGGCTGACAGACGAGATTAGACAAGAACCTCCATGAACTATGATGTTTGCAGATGACATTGTGATGTGTAGTGAGAGCAGAGAACAAGTGGAGAAAAATCTCGAGAGGTGGAGGTATGCCCTGGAAAGGAGAGGAATGAAGGTGACAGTAAGAAAGAATACATGTGTGTGAACGAGAAGGACCCAAGAGGAACGGGATCATTTTAAAATGTATTTTTTATTTGGAAAGAAAAGCACCCAGTTCATGTTGTATTTGATCATTGGTGGAAACTGATTTTACCATTTCAGCAACTATCATACTTGTGTTCCAGGGTACAATGTGCCATCCAGCCCAAGGTGGTCATGTTAAAAGCCTGACAGATAATTCCTGTATAAAAAGCTGTTTTAATTATTCCTTCAGAGATGAAAAACATTGTACTGTTTTTAAAGAAGCAATACATTTGGTTTAAATTTGTTTTGGGTTGTTTATTGTCAGGAAGAGCACCATTTGTCTTCTTGCATTTATTAGTACTGTTCGTCACTCATTCAATTTATGCCTCTGATACTGCGAGCTGCTGCAACAAAGTCCTTGAGGAGCATTGAAGTGTTCGTTACAGGGAGCAGAGATAAAGAAGGTGGAGGATTTTAAGTACTTAGGCTCAACAGTCCAGAGCATTGGAGAGTGTGGAAAAGAGGTGAAGAAGCATATGCAGGCAGGTTGGAATGGTTGGAGAAAAGTGCCCGGTGTGATGTGATAGGAGGGTATCGGCAAGAAAGAAAGAAAAACTGTACAAGACAGTGATGTGGCCAGCGATGTTGTATGGTTTAGAAACAGTGGCCCTTTGGGAGTAACGAAGATGGATAGGATCAGGAATGAGCACATCAGAAGGACAGCACATGCAAGATGTTTTGCAGACAAAGTCAGAGAGGCTAGATTGAGATGGTTTGGACATGTACAGGGGAGGACGAGTGAATATATTGGTAGTAGGATGCGGAGGTTGGAACTACCATGCAGAAGGCGTAGAAGAAGACCAAAGAGGAGATTAATGTGGTAAAGGAGGGCATGAAGGTAGTTGGTGTAAGAGAAGAAGATGCAGATGATAGGGTGAGATGGAGGCAGATGATTCGATGTGGCGACCTCTGAAAGGAACAGCTGAAAGGAAAAGTACAAACCTAAACCCAAGTAGAGTTGGCCCTCCTACTTACGAAATTAATCCGTTCCAGAGCCTTTTTCATAGCCTGGAGTTTTTGTTAGAGGCGCATTTTACGTGTAAAACGCGTGATTCGTTCCAAGGCTCCCAAGACTACCCCATAAACCCTTTAAAAATGATAAAAGTACACCAGTTTTGTATGAAATATATATGAAATATGTGTTAAAAGTAAAAGTATTTATTAAACCATTTTACTAATATATTAAACCATTTTATTACCATATTTATTAATTACACCATTGGGTTTTTACACCCGAGCCTCATGGGTCATCAAGCCGGTGCTTATTCCCGGTTTCCATAGCGTGAAGCGACCAGGAGTTGAACTCCCCCTGGATGGGACGCAAGCCAATTGCAGATTACCTTGCCAGTATATTTTTACTGGTACCCATTTATACTGCTGGGTGAACAGAGGCATACTTGTGGTTGAGACCTTGCCCAGGGGTCTTATCACAGTGAGGGTCTCAGTGGGATTCAAACTCACAACCTCCCGATCATGAGCGCAGCACCCTAACCACTACGCCACCAGCCCCACATTTACACCATTATTCAACACACAACACTGTCTCTCTCTATCTCCCTCTCTCTCTCTCTCTCTCACACACACACACACACACACACACACACACACACACACACACTCCGCCCACATGCAGGATGCCAGAGCATTTTTAGACGGGGAATTTAAAGCGAACTCCCTGCTTGATGAGCCATGTTTTTCACACATTCGGCGGAGCACGCCACATTTATTAAACATTTACTGAATTAAACAACTTAAAAAACGAAAAATGAGCTGCAATGTGCTCTCTCAAAAGAGAGTAAATAAAGCCTCCTTTCATCTCTGACTGACTCTGTACGCAGTCTCTCTCGCTCTCTCTCACACACGCGCACGAACACACACACACACACACACACACACACACACTCTGACTCTCTCTATCGCTCTCTCTATCTGCCTCTCTCTCTCTCTCTCACACTCACACACACACACACACAAAACTGTCTCTCTAGTGTGTTTTGCTTAATGCGGGCATCGCCCACATGCAACGCGCAGCCGACGGAACAATTCTATTTAAATGTTTAAATGGATGTGATGTATTGAAAGCGGAATTACAGTACCTCTTTGAAAGATCAGAGGTCCAGATTCAATATTAACTTGCTTCCTTGCGAGATTGGAGGTCTTGTCCCACGGAGCACTTTCATGCCTCCATCTGCTTCAATACCGTTTCGAAATAATCACCTTCGTCACTGTATTTCCGATTTAAGGTCTCCTTCTGCTTCAATTTCGTCCCGATTGTAGAGGGGTTTCGGCGATAACAAAATATAACGCTGCAATGATCTCAAAACAAGCCAACAGTCCTGTTCAACTCTCCGCGTGTGACAAACAGGAAGTATGGGACAAGTCAGCTCCTTCTTGGCCAATGGGAGGCCAGCAGGGCAGGATGTTGGGAGACAGCCAATGAGAGAGCAACTCGCGCTTCGTGTGAAATTTTGATTGGTGCCTTTGAATTTTTGAATGATGCGTTTGGTGCTTTTCATAAGAGGAGGTTGTTTCGTATACAGAGGACGAAAACTTAGGAAAATGTTTTTCGTAACCTGAAGTTTTCATACCCAGAGGGATTCGTAAGTAGAGGGCTGACTGTAGTGCAATCTTGTCTTTACATAAGCTATACAGTCATCCCTTGCCACTTCGCCATTTGAGCATCGCGGTCATGGTACATCACGGTATTAAAAAAAAAAAAAAAAAAAAAAAAAAAAAAAAAAATCATAAAAAATTAAAAATTCGTGCTGAAACTCGCATGTAAGCAAGTGGAAGGCAGGGACCCAAGGCAATCTGCTTCCATTGTTTACAAACGACAGACTGAAGTGTCCCTCCTCCCCAGTTAAGGCAGGGACCGCCAACTGAACTCAATCTCGCAAGCTGATTGGCTTAGACACGTGACGGTGTTGCCTCGCACATTCCCGCAGGATTTTTGGTGTTTTTGTGATCTTATAGTGTTTGTGAACGTCCTGCACCGTGGAGAAGAGCTATTGTCTATTTATATATAAATTCTATTTAAATATTAATACATTACAGTATTTACATATGCATATAACTGTGTAACGTTTAATATACACTTCTTGATATTGTATAGACGCCAAAACATATAGAAATGAGACAACATGGAAGAAATGAGAGGGGCGTTCCTACTTCGCGGTTTTTCGAATATCGCGGCCAGGTCTGGTCTACATTATTCGCGATATTCAAGGGATGACTGTAGTGTCAGACTATGCAGAATTAGAGTGCCCCCTTGTGGTCTGGTTCAGCAATTCAGCGATTATTTTGAGGTTTATTTTTTCTCCCAGCGCATTCTGGATGACTTCCATCCACTTGCACAGCTTCTAAAAATCCTGCAAAACTCTTGTATAGCCGGAAACCAGATCACAACCAAATGTGAGTTTTGGGCCCCAAAAAAAAAAAAAAAAAAAAAAGATGTAATTTTGGGTGAAATATTGTTATCTCCCCATTAGTTTTTGAATCGTCATGTACACTGACACACAGATCACTGCACACCACACACTATAATCTGCACAAATATGCTTACACTGGACTTACTTGCTCTGGACAGCCAGTTACCAAGTCAACAATATACTCTGTACTGCACTATCACCTCTCACAGCACACCATGCACCTTAATTTGCACTTGAATGTTTAAACTGGGCTTTTGTTAATCTCTGCACTAGACTGCCAATTTCAGTATGAAATACAGTGGTACCTCACCTTACAAAATTAATCTGTTCCAGAAGTGGTTTCGTAACCTGGATTTTTCGTAAGTTGAACCGCATTTCACATGTAAAATGCGTGATTCGTTCCAAGGCCCCCAATACTACCCCCTAAACCCTTTAAAAATTATAAAAGTATACCTTTTAAGGCCTCCTTCTGCTTCAATCTCGCACAGATGGTAGACAGGTTTGACCATATTCCTTTGCGATATCACTCAACTGCATGCCAAGAGCCCACTTCTTTTCACTTGCACCAGGAATCACGCGCATGTGTGTGTGTCTATGCGCGTGTGTGTGTGTGTGTGTGTGTGTGTGTATGCGTGCATGTGCTGACCATGTCTTCTTAGCAGAGTTATAATCTTAAACAAATGTTTATGCAAGGTGAAAAGCCTGAGCCAAAAAATAAAGTTGCAGTGAGTACACTCGAAAAACTCACAAAACAGTAACGCTGTCCTTTACACGAAAAGCATCATGGGTATTATGGAGATGCAGCTCCATAATAGCCAATGGGAGAGAGTTGCGTCATCCCTCTTAGCCAATGGGAGGCCAGCGGGGTGGGATGTTGGGAAATAGCCAATGGGAGAGCAACTCGTGCATTGTTTGAATTTTTGAGAACTTCAGCAAATGAGGCTTCAGACATGAGCAATTTCCCCATAGTTCATAGAACCCAGTTCTGTGTGTGTGGGTGGGGGGTGGGGGGGCTCTCTTTAATATATGCCGCAAGTAATAAAGAAATAAATAAGGAAAGAGAGGAAGAGGGAGTACTCAAGAAGAAATAACAATGCAGTGTTCATTGTGTATTCTAAGTGGTAATGTAGTATGATGTACAACTTGAAAATAACAAAGAAGAGGTTTTGTTTGCTGTTCTGTTCAATTATTAGTTAAGTAAACATTCATGCTACATTTTTGACTGAAATTATAGTACTGCATTGATTAGTGCGTCTACACAACGTTTTTGATGGGGAAACAAACAAAATTGTTCAGTGCAAGCCACACAACAGTGCTGTAACCAATCAGCAACAGGTGTTTGTGCTAACACACAGCACTGCCACCAACTGCCTGAAGGGGCATGTAGGTGTCATCATAGGTGCCATTGCTTTGACAATACTGGCCCATGAAATGGTGGGTGGAGTTTCTGAAGGAGCACAAAAAGCAGTGTTTATTTGCCTGCTAAGTTTAAATCTTTCTCCAGAAACAATGACCATTAACTAACCTGTGGGCTGTTATGAATGTAAAAGTAATTTACATGACGTTGACTAAGTTGATATGACATCACACTGGAAGATAACGGAAAGGAATTAGTTGTGGGGCAGAGTTTCAGCAAGATGATCAAACCAGTGTTTTCAATTTTTTTTCCAGAGTGAAAGTGAGAAATAATAGCTGCTACACCTTGAAAGCAGCATTAAATCTTCTTCTCTTTCTTGGGAGTCGCCACAGCGAATCATCTGATTTGTACATTTGCTTTGGCAGAGGTTTTTTTACATCGGATGCCGTTCCTGTCACAACCCTTTAGCAAGGGACAGAAACACGCTGACGGCTTTGCAGCTACTCTTTACGAAAGTCAACAATGGTTCTTTTACATGCCTCTCACCATAGACAGTGAGACACATGGCCCCCCTTTGATAACCCAGTTAGCTGCACTGGGGGGACAGGGACAACCCCGTGGGGACTCGAACCCCCAACCTTAGGATCAGCAATCCTGCACCGTATCCACTTGACCACCACTGCCCTGAAAGGAGCATTAAATATGTGGATGAAATATTTCATTTAAAAATGGTGAAACAGGAAAAGGGAATATTTGTAAAAAAGTTAACAAACGAAAAACAGCCAAAAGATTGAGCAAGCAGGAATAAGAGAGAGAGAGAGTAATAGAGAGGGGGTTACTAGTTTAGTTTTTTAAGCACTTAGGTTTATCTTCTCTCTCAAACACAATAATAATAATAATTTGACTGACGAACAAGCGCATGCCTGTCAAACTAATCGATTATCCGCTAGTTCAGCAACATGGCTAAGAGCAGCCGCGACGAATAACCACTGTAATCAGGCACTATCTCGTTGATGTTAAAGGAACTCGTTAAAGTTGATGAATGTGTAACTGTGATGAACTCACAGCGAGGAACTCCTTCAGCCGATCCTCAATACTGCCCTTATGGATGGTGAAGAGCGCAGCGGCAATCTGGTTAATGGCCTTCGCCAAGCAGTGTATGTTGTTGCAGTGCCCTAAAATACATTAGCACAGAGTCAAAACATGACCTAGATTCGTTCTCCATGTAAAAGTTGTCCATTGCTGATACTGTACTGAAAGTGTATGATGCACCAAGAACCTCATTTATGTCACCACTTCTGAGAAATATTCCACAGATAATTTGTTATTTAACAATAATCTTGTAAAACTATTCATTCCTGCACGGATACCTTCAATTGCAGGGCTGTACTGAGACATGACGTTGCTCGCCAGGGTTGGCAGGGAAACGGCCACAAACACCATCAGCAGGCAGGCGATCTTGTATTCTTCTTCAGGGCTGATGTTTTCTGTTATCACAGAAAAAGAGTGGGTTTACTCTACCAGTCTTTTGCAACACACTTTTATTTTGGATCAGGAAATGAGAAAGAAGAACGCACTAAGAGAAAACGTTCTCTCTCAGCAGGCTCTGGGTTGAAGACGCCAAGGAAAACACTACTAATGTCCAACAATTAACTTGTATTTGTATTAGAACAACCCTCTGGGGTGACCTGCTGATGTAGAGTTTGGCTCTGACACGCTGTTTTGACAGTAAACATTGGAAATCAGTCTTCTGATGATGAGACTCAAACAGACCAAGCCAAAAATATTCTTTTACATATTCCAGGAACTGACATTTCTATTTATTAATATTACTATTATAATTACAATTAGAGATATCTACAGTGTGAACCAGTGCTGATACCTGGCTGACTGTTATGTTCTACAGAATTTTTTTTTTCTTACTGGTGATTTAAAACAGAGAACCATGGAGCTGACCTAGAAAGGAAAGGTTGAAAAATTTCTGGAGACATTTTAATTTCTATCTGAACGGTTACTGCTGGTGTCCGAATTCTTTATAGGTTTTTTTCAGAACCTTTTCTTTAGCATCAACTATTGGTTTATGATGTTAACTTTTCCACAAACATGTTGTGTGGATCAGACTCTGATAGACAACACATTCAAAACACCTCATGATTCTCAATAAATGACCACAGGTAATATTTTCCACCTCATTTGTTTTATTAAGAAAGTCTGATGTTGTTTTAGGTTCTAAATACGCAGGAAAATATAAAAGTAGGCTCACATGATTCAGGTGTTGCTCCAGATTTTAGAAATGTTCCCCATTACTGAGTAATTTTCAATATGTTAAAATGTTGAGACAGATGGACAAGTCCGAACAGCATTTGTGAACATCAGTAAACACTAGTACAACATTGCTAAAGATGACTACATTGGTAAACATCAGTAAAGATCAGTACAACCTCGGTAAAGTTAGACACATCTGTAAACACTGCTGCATCAACAGTAAACACTAATAAAGTTCAGTACAACCTTGTTAAACCCCAAGTGCAGCTAATTGGTTATCAAAGGCCAGCCATATCTCTTGCTGTCAATGGTAAGAGGCATGTAAAGGAACCATTGCTGCCTTTCGTAAAGAGTAGTGTGCACTCTTTCTTCCCTATGATGGCCTGATGAGCACAGGGACTCCACAGAACTCCAGACCACTGACCGAACTTCTATGGAATGGCATGGAATTCTGTAACTCTAAGCTTCTGGAGTCTGATGAACTTTCTTCTATAGCTAACGGAAATTCCACGAAACATCACTTCTATTAAGGTAATGAAGGTTTAGTATTTTCTGAAAGTTCCAGTTGCTTCTACACAGTTCTTGTGCTTCATGTAATATTTACTGAGATCCTGTTCATGTTAATTGAAATCATGCTGCTTCTGTGACTGCTTACCAGATTTCTGGGAGCTCAGAGCCACAACAAGAGCGGGATCAATCTCACAGGGCAAACCTGCTGCAGAGGACAGCTCATACACATTCATGGCCACCTGAAAAGAGGGCACAGAAGGTCACAACTGCTATTACAGTCTGATAGTATGTGCTGGGGTTTGTGGATAAGTTGCAGTTCATTACCTTCATGTCGGTTTCACGCGGAATGTGATCCTTAAAGTCCTCCACAGAGCTGACCAAGAAAGGAATGTGGCAGGAAAGAACCTATAGATGACAGAAACATATTAGAAACTCTAAATATATTTATTACAGCCATCAAGGAGGTTATGATTTATTATGATTTCCCAAAAACGTTATGGGCATGAAATTTCTACCAGAGGTAGCGCTTGGAACAAGAATGATGAGGAGATGTTCCCGAATTAATTCTGAAAATAGGATTGTTTGAAAGGATTTTTAACAATTTGTATGATATGGGGATTACGCTGCCTGGTGGAGGTTTGTGCCCCTTGAGTGCTTGTTTTTCATTCTTCTGTGATTCGAATTTGAAATCACAGACATTGTTAAGCTTTGAATATGATAATTGTTGGGCCATGCTCTCTCTCAAGTCTTTGGATGGGTGTAATCAGCAGTGAGAGCAACTTGGTTGATGGCAGTCCGGCAGTACAAGCTAACCACAGCATAACCAATAAAACTGTTTGAAAATCCTTTACATTTAACAAAATCTGTCTGAAATCATGGACAAGGCAAAGATGCTTCCTATAACAATACAGAGGGCTGTTGAGGTTTGAAAAGGTGACAGAGCGATCAAGACACACATACTACAATACACAACAACTCGCTTTCTAATTCAAGCTTTCACTGGTCTCGAGGCTTTCATTTTATTTTTAATGTAATTTAAATGTGTCCCCTGACAAGGATCAGTCTGTGCAGTCACACTTACATCTCGGAGTGCCTCCTGTGCCAGCGAGCGGAATGACAGAATGACTCCAATGATGGTCATCCTCTTGAGCACACTGTCTACAGCTAAACAAAAGAAAAAGAAAAAACATATTGATTTAAGTAATCCCTCCCCTTCAAAACAGGTTGCCAGTTCAAATCCTGGGAATTGAACATGTACACTTCCCTGTAGTTGTAGAGAAAGCAATATGTATTAGTGGATGTGGAGCACACATTCATGAACTGTCACCCAGCACAGTATGTTCTCCCCAAGTGATCCATGATCTAATACCTTGGGTCCTGGTTGTGTACGGTCGGCGGTATAGTGGTTAGGGAGCTGGGCTGATGGAGAGGTTGTGGGTTCAAATACCTGTTAGACCCACATCGTACCAAGACCCCTGACAAAGTGTTAACCACAAATATGCCTTTGTCCACACAGCAGTATAAATGGGCACCAGTAAAAATAAATAAACAAATAAATAAATAAATACTAGGAAAGTAACCTGCGATGGACTAGCATCTCATCCAGGAGGAGCTCAACTCCTAGTATCTTCACAATACAGAAATCGGGATAAGCTCTGGCCTGATGAACTATTAGGCCAGTGCTTCTCAATTATTTTCTGTGGTGCCCCCAGGAAGAAAAAAAAAATTTCATGCCCCCCCCCCCCCCCCCCCCCCACCCCGTGAGCAACTATAAATAGTATTATTTGTCTATAAAATTGTTATTAGTACACCTCTGCATAACATTATATCTAAAAACAAAATAGAAAGAAATATAGTTCAACTTACAATGAAGAAAAACTTCATTAACACTGTTTTTTAATCTGTAATTGAAAAGATTTAAAGTGCACCAATGCGCCTGAAATAAAAAAAAAATACATCCTTATTTAAACTGATTCAACTTATTTATGTCTTAATATCTCCGTCTCTCTCCACCTTTTTCTTTGTTTCTGTTAGAAATTTTCCCGTTATGTGTCTTGAGGGGTTGTTTACTGCACTTCACATCGTTTGCTTGCTCGAAAAACCGCTACACCATGGCGTGAAAATGAGAGCGCCACTGCCAACTTGTGGAGTGGAGGTGCAATTACACTTGTACACAATTCCAGAAACGCATGATCCCCAGGGTCATTACCCCCCTCCCCCACCCACCCACTATTTGAGAAGCACTGTATTAGGTACATGTGTAAAAGTCCAACAGATCTACAGTAGGCCCTTGACTATTCGTGGTTTTGCACTCGTGGCTTTGCATATTCGCGGATTGCTGAGCAACTGTCACATGATTCAAATTCAGCCAATGGCTGTTCTCCTTCCTGCTGATTGGTTAAGATGATGAAACACCCCCTTTTCCTCATTCGCACACTTTGTGCCTGTGCTTTTTTTGTGTGTGTTTTTAATTACAGTTAAGCTCCGAAGCGCCATAAAAAGGTAATGACGCTGCATGTAAAAGTAGAACTGCTTGACATGATTCAAGAAGGAAAACGTTTTGCTGCAGAAGTGCTAAGAAGTTGAATGTTGTATTAAACAAGGTCATCATCAGAATGGAACCTGCTTTAGTATTCTGGATACTTGCAGTTCAGGGGTCGGCAACCTTTGCCATTCAAAGAGCCATTTGGATCTGTTTTCCACATTAAAGAAAACACTGGGAGCCACAAATCCTTTTTTGACATTTAAAATCAAATAACACTGCATATAATGTTTTTCCCCTTTTTCCTTCAAGTTAACATAAAACAACAATGTGTTGCATTGATTTAAAACGACTGCAGAGACAATTAAATTACAATTCTGATTGCAACAAAAACATTTAGATTTAAAAAAATAAATAAATAAATAAATCGCCAGCCTCCCCACGACCCTAATTAGTATTAAGTGGTTCAGAAAATGAATGAATGTGTTCAAGTCCACTTTATAAAAATACAATATGCACTTGCTCACTTGAAAGATCGGAAGTCCGGACAAGCCGCACTTCGTCTCACAAGCTTCATGTATCACCTGCGACAAGCGTCTACTTTCGGTGGTGCGCGTCACAAATCTCATTCACCGTCTCTTACTTCAGCTGTGATTTCTGTTTTTAACCCGGCGCTGAAAAAAAAATCTCTCTCACTCACTGCTCTGCTGCTGGCGAGAGCACTCCTTGCCATGAGCACAAGAATTTGGAAATCCACCAATGCAGCAGATCAAGAACACACACACAAAATCGCCCTGCCCACAGCAAATAAATATCTGCTCACACCCGTGACTGTTAATTTTCATCTATGTAATTTTCAACCCGAAAAGAGCCTTTTTGAAAGGGTACCCACTGGGTACCTGATTGTTGCAGGACTCTGCTTTAGGCAGATTCTCCCATCATTCAGGTGAAAGCTGGTTTAACTACCAATGGAAGCCAGAAGAGTGCTTCCGATGTGAGTAAATAAGCAGCATTTTCCTTTTGGAGTTGAGCCGCGGGTTTCCGACCCTTAATATAATACAGTACCTCCCCCTAGTGGGCATTTTTGAAAACTACAGTGCTGTATGTTTAATAGAAAAGTTTATAGTACTCAGTTAGCGTTCTTTTTATATATATATATATATATATATATATATATATATATATATATATATATATATATATATGCTGTATAATGTTTATATTTTATTATCAATAAATATCACAGTAAAAAATTAAGTTATTCTTAATCATTACTACATTAATATTGTATTAATGAGTAAGACTGTCTATAGAATGTGTTTAAGAAGCATATTTTAGTGCATGTAGTAGATACATAGTATTTTGCTTCCGGTTGATCATTCGCGCAATTAATATGATACATGGGGTTTTACTTCTGGGTTCAGAACTCGCGGATTATCTTCATTTGTGGGAGAGGCCGGAACCAAACCCCCGCGATTAACAAGGGCCTACTGTATATTAATAAAAAACAAACAAACAAAGTGCGACAGTGGGCCAACATTGTGATGGCAAGTGAACTATTAGCGCTTTGTGGTACTGTCACACCCTCCAATGCACCCCAGAAAGTGATTCAGCAAACACTCACATGTGAGTCTCTTAAAGAGTGCGGCCATGTGATCAGGCTTGTCGAAGCTGGTCCTCATTTGAGTCAGAACCTCCACATTCTCCACAACCAGTTTCTGTAGAACAAAATGAAGGATATTTGGAAAATTAAGCAAAACAGTTTCTGTGCATCAATTTACATGCAATCATTAGTATAGACCATTCTAATACATTATGCCCATTTTGTATGTACTTGACAGGGTGACGTTAAGTTGGGCAATTAAGAGTTGTACACCTGCCGAAATTTGTCATTTCATTTACTGTAAAAGACAACATGTTAACATTTTACATTTTCTCGGTCCCCTGCTAATTCAAATACACTTGAAATCATTGTCCCTTCCAAATGTGAACAGGACCACAACCACTGGGGGTAAGAAGTGTACAGCACATTTACCTTTGAGTATATATTGTGGGATAATTGTGCACTGCATGTTGACATGATTCACAGTTTGGACACAGCTATACACTTTAACATAGTAAGAATGAAACAAATACTAGAGGCAATGCATTGCTTGGTATGCCTCCACCATAAACATTTTTATTCTGTGCTTGAACCGTGACCCTGATCTTTTACCCAAGTTTGATCTGAATCAATGCAGTTGTTCAGCCTGCAGAGTGCATGCAAGATATTTCAAGTTGACCTCATGTGACCGTGAACAGAAAACCTGTACCAGCTCATGGGCCTGAAGACGTGTGTAATGAGTAAAATGGGCAGCATGGTGGTGTAGTGGTTACCACATCTGCCTTACAGCAAGATGATCCTAGGTTTAATTCCCCGACTTGTGGGTCCTGTATGGAGCTTGCAAGTTCTCCCTTTGCTTGTTTGGGTTTCCTCAATCCAAGGACACATTAAGCTAATTGGTCATTCTAAATGTCCCCTTGGTGAGTGTGAATGTTTATTTATGTGTTGCCTTGCCATTGTCTGGTGAGCTTTTCAGCGTGTACGTCACCTTTGCCCAGTGTCGGCCGAGATATGCACAACCTTTTCTGCCACCCTAGTCGGTTTAAGTGGTTTAGCAAATGAGGCACAGTGAATGCGAGTAATTGGTGAAAGTTTGGACAAACTTGGCTGAGGGATTTGGAAGAACGCATGCACGCAAATTGAGACAAAACAAAAGTTTCCTTTCTGACCATCTCTTTTGCATTAGAAGAGCCTGACTTTGTTCATTTTAATTACACAACTAACACACTGATACACAGTAAACAGACACACACTTCCTTATCTATTATTACTTGGTTTTATTCTAAACCGAGAGTATGATAACACACAGCTGGATATCTCTGAACTGTTTACACCAACACCCAAGAACAGGAATATGTTTCACATTAAGTGAAAACGACATGGTGTAAAGAGTAAGAGCAGGAACAACAACAACAAAAATCACATTTGGCAAAACTATCCTTCCCAACTATAAATTATTTACAGGTGGAGAGAAACAGCTTGCATGCAAGAAATGCATAAATCTTCTAGAATTTCAAGCACACACAGTCCAGAGGGAGAATGTGTGTTAATGATATTGGGTTTCAGATTCTTTCAGCATGTTCACATTCAAATAACTTATACATATTATATATATATATATATATATATATACACACACATACACATATATATATATATATATATATATATATATATATATATATATATATACACACACACACATATATATATATACATATATATACATATATATATACACATATATATATACATATATATACATATATATATATATATATATATATATATATATACAAATGTTGGAACTATGGCAGGAAAAGGTAGAGAGCTGGCTGACATGATGCAGAGGAGGAAGGTGGACATACTGTGTGTTCAGGAGACCAGGTGGAAAGGTAGCAAGGCTAGAAGCATAGGAGCAGGGTTTAAGCTGTTTTATAATGGTGTGGATGGGAAGAGAAATGGAGTCGGAGTCATCTTGAAGGAGGAGTTTGTCAGGAATGTTCTAGAAGTGAAAAGAGTGTCAGACAGAGTGATGAGTCTCAAGTTAGAACTTGAAGGTGTGATGGTCAAAGTTGTTAGTGCTTATGTCCCACAGACAGGATGTGAGCGAGAAGAGAAGGAGAGATTCTGGAGGGAGTTAGATGAAGTGATGCAGAGTACCCCCAGAGGTGAAAGAGTGGTCATTGGGGCAGACTTCAATGGACATGTTGGTGCAGGAAACAGAGGGGACGAGGAAGTGGTGGGTAGGTTTGGTATCCAGGACAGGAAGCATGAAGGACAGATGTTGATAGATTTTGCAAAAAGGATGGAAATGGCTGTGGTGAATACTTTCTTCCAGAAGAGACAGGAGCATAGGGTGACTTATAAAAGTGGAGGTAGGAGCACACAGGTAGACTACATCTTGTGCAGGCGATGTAATTTGAAGGAAGTCAGTGACTGCAAAGTAGTAGCGGGTGAGAGTGTTGCCAAACAGCATAGGATGGTGGTGTGCAGGATGATGCTGATGGTGAGCAAGGTGAAGAAGGCAAAGGCAGAGCAGAAGACAAAGTGGTGGAAGCTGAAAAAGGAAGAGTGTCGGGTTGTCTTCAAGGAGGAGTTGAAACAGGCTTTGGGTGGTCAGGAAGTGCTTCCAGATGACTGGACAACTACAGCTAATGTGATCTAGGAGACAGGTAGGAGAATACTTGGTGTATCATCTGGAAGGAAAGTAGATAAGGAGACTTGGTGGTGGAATGAGGAAGTACAAGAGTGTGTACAAAGGAAGAGGTTAGCTAAGAAGAAGTGGGACATGGAAAAATCCGAAGAGAGTAAACAAGAGTACAGGGAGACACAACGTAAGGCAAAGGTAGCAGTGTCAAAGGCCAAACAGAGCGCGTTTGATGACTTGTATGCTCGGTTGGAAAGTAAAGAGGGAGAAAATGATTTATACAGGTTGGCACAGCAGAGAAATAGAGATGGGAAGGACGTGCAGCAAGTTAGATTGATAAAGGACAGAGAGGGAAATGTATTGACTGATGACAAAAGTGTGCTGGGAAGATGGAAAGAGTACTTTGAAGAGCTGATGAATGAGGAAATTGAGAGAGAAAAAAAAGAGTAGAAGAGGTGACTGTTGAGGACCAGGAAGTAGCAAAGATTAGTAAGGGTGAAGTGAGGAGGGCATTGAAGAGGATGAAGAATGGAAAGGCAGTTGGTCCTGATGACATACCGGTGGAGGTATGGAAGTGTCTAGGAGAGGTAGCAGTAGATTTTCTGACAAGAACATTCAACAAGGTCTTAGAGAGTGAGCAGATGCCAGAGGAATGGAGGAGAAGTGTGCTGGTGCCCATTTTTAAGAACAAGAGAGACGTGCAGAGTTGTGGCAACTACAGAGGGATAAAGTTGATGAGCCATACGATGAAGTTATGGGAAAGAATACTGGAAGCTAGACTAAGGGCAGAGGTCAGCATTTGTGAACAACAGTTTGGTTTCATGCCAAGAAAGAGCACCACAGATGCAGTGTTTGCCTTGAGGATGTTAACGGAGAAGTACAGAGAAGGTCAGAAAGCGCTGCATTGTGCCTTTGTGGATCTGGAGAAAACATATGACAGGGTGCCGAGAGAAGAACTGTGGTATTGCATGAGGAAGTCTGGAGTGGCAGAGAAGTATGTTAGAGTGGTGCAGGACATGTATGTGAGATGTAAGACAGTGGTGAGGTGTGCTGTCGGTGTGACAGAAGAGTTCAAGGTGGAGCTGGGCTGCATCAAGGGTCAGCTCTCAGCCCCTCTTGTTTGCTATGGTGATGGACAGGCTGACAGACGAGGTTAGACAAGATTCCCCATGGACTATGATGTTTGCAGATGACATTGTGATCTGTAGTGAGAGAACAAGTGCAGGAAAATCTAGAGAGGTGGAGGTATGCCCTGGAAAGGAGGGGAATGAAGATTAGCCTCAGTAAGACAGAATACATGTGCATGAATGACAAGGACCCAAGAGGAACGGTGAGATTACAGGGAGCAGAGAAAAGAAAGGTGGAGGATTTTAAGTACTTAGGCTCAACAATCCAGAGCAATGGAGAGTGTGGAAAAGAGGTGAAGAAGCGTGTGCAGGCAGGTTGGAATGGTTGGAGAAAAGTGTCCGGTGTGATGTGTGATAGGAGGGTATCGGCAAAAATGAAAGGAAAAGTGTAAAAGACGGTGTTGAGGCCAACGATGTTGTATGGTTTAGAAACAGTGGCCCTGGGGAAAAGACAGGAGGCAGAGCTGGAGGTAGCAGAGATGAAAATGTTGAGGTTCTCTTTGGGAGTAACGAGGATGGATAGGATTAGGAATGAGCACATCAGAGGGACAGCACATAAATGAGCTCACGAACATAATTGGTTCCCAGAAAGTGTGTGTAAGGCAAAAAGTTCGTCTTCCGAACATTTATTTCCCATAAGAAACCATTAAAATGAGAATAATCCATTCCCAGGTCCCCATAAAACATAATTTTCTACTAAATAAGCCTTAAAACTACACAAAAATATACCTTATTTTATGTATAATAAATGTGCTATTGTATTGTAATTAAAGAAATAAACTGTACTGTATAATAAAGTCGTTTTATTTACCTTTGTGATGGTAGTTGATGGCTTGATGGAATGGAGTGGGAGGGAGTTACTGTTTGGAAGGAGTGTTTGGAAACACCTACTGTTTGGAAACACCCTTAGCCACACACGCACCCTTAATAGCTTCCTTGTTCTTAAGGATGGTAGCAATGGTAGACTTAGCGTACTGGTACTGGGACGCTAAGTCACACAAACGCACACCTCATTCGTGTTTTTCAATGATCTCCGCCTGTGGTGGGGTCTTTTTCGGTCCCATAATAGCAAAAGTACACTCATTATGGTCCAAAATGTCTAGCAAACACAAACCACTTCCGCACTCAAAGAAAGGGGGTGACGAACTGTGACGCCGTGAGCGTGCGTCAGCTTCTCGTGGCCGCCACCGTGGCGCTGTTCGACCGCGTGGTTTGATTCGTCCGCCGAAAACTAGTTCCTCAGCAGAGACTATATGCTCACAAATTTAATGTTCTTGAGGCGAAAAGTTCGTGAGCTTAAGCGTTCGTCAGCGGAGGTTTTACTGTATGTGTATATATATATATATATATATATATATATATATATATATATATATATATATACACACACATATATACACACACACACACACACACACACACACACACACACACACACACACACACACACGAGTAAAGGCAGTGGTAGTAGCTCAGTGGTTAGAGCTCTGGGTGTTACTGATCAGAAGGTCAGGTTTCAAGCCACAGTACAACCAAGCTGCCACAGCTGGGCCCTTAACCTACAACTGCTCAGCTGCCTGAAAATTTTAATGCATTTACTCTGCATAAGGATGTCCGACAAATGCCATAAATGTAAATGAAAACACTGATCAGCCATAAAATTATGACCATCTGACTGATGTACAGCCAGACAATTATGCAACATGTTCTCACGCCTCTCTTTTATAATAAGCCTTAAGAGTTTCACCAGTTTGTGCTACAGTAGCTCTTGTGGGGGTTTCAGACCAGATGTACTAGTCTTCGCTCTTTATTTACATCAACTAGGCTTGGCTATCCATGACACTCTTGCCGGTTCACTGGTTGTTCTTACTGGACCCATCCTTGATCTGTACTTCAAACTGCATACCAGGAACACCCAACAAAACCTGTTGTTTTGGACTATTTAATAGATCAAGAACTTAAACCTTCATGATGTGGTCCTTTGTCAAAGTAACTCAGATGCATCACACCTACTTATTTTTCCTACTTCCAACACAGCAACTTTAAGAACTGACTCTTCACTTTTTGTCTAATCTATTCCATTACTTTCCGCACTGCAAGGAGATCATAAATGTTATTCACTTCCCATAACATCCACATACTGATGCCTAAACCAGGTCTGGGTATAATAATTCCCAAAAATCTGCCAACAGCTAAACATGAATTGCCCCATTGAATCCTTGTTAGCTCCCCCATGGATGAGCTACTCACCTTCAGCTCAGCCACCTGGGAAGAGATGTGCCACATGAGGCTCTCACTGAGGAACTTCATTCCATATGGACCCAGAAGCTCCGAAAGCGACCGCATTTCTAAATTAGAGGCAGAAGGAAGACATTTCATAATATCAACACAATCAAATCCAACACATTTCTTGATGCTTGACTCATGGAATACGTTACATAAAAATGTCTAACAAAGAAAGAGATCAGAACATTTGAATTAAACAACCATGCATACTACAAAGTAAGGTTGCAAACACCAAGTACTAACTCTCTTTAATAGTTTTAGTTATGTCAATAGCATAAGGTGAACTAGAGTTTACCAGAAATGTCAGAATACTCCTCAGCGTTGAAAGTAAGCTCATTCTCAGTCGGAAGATTGACAAATGCTTTCATAGCAGGGAAGTAAGCTATGTGGCCATTGCTCACCTGCCGAAGCAAAGTCTCCAGATACCTATGAGGAGCATTAGCACACCTTTAATATGGCACACAGGCTTTATTGATACTGTAGACTGATACACTTAATAGTAAAAATATTTGTATATATTCATAATAAAGATCAACTGATCATAAAATTTTAATCTTTCTTTTAACCAGAAGTAGGGTATATAGGGGCCATTTGCCATCCCATCTCCTTCTTAAACACAGAATAAAAAGTAGTAGTCGTCACAGCAAAACCTTGCTTGGTCTCGGTTTTATTGTTCTTACCTCAGTTTAATCAATTATTTAAATTTTTTTTTTTAAATAAACACATGTATTTAACCAATGCAAACTACATTCTGTTTGTAGACTGTGAATACATCAGGAATAAGAACTATGCACTGTACAGACCACAGGCAACCTCTCGTTTAATACTTACACTTATTTTAGCCTGAACGATATAGGTCCAAAAACTGAGCCTTTAGGAATACCATTAAAGTCCAGCAATAAATATTGTTTAAAAAACATTTTGAAATGTTTTCATGAATAAAAACAAAGCTCTCTTCCATACATTACAGTGGTTAAAGTTTAATTAGGATTATAATCAGGATTACCATTTGCAAACACGTATCACACTGCCTTCAAATACACTTAGACATTCAACTAGAATGAAGACATTATTGGGGGTTGTAGATGTATCTATAAAATGACAGACAAGAGCCCAAGCCAAATCAATGTAAGCATTCCAAATCAAAAGGTAGAATACCAAATGTTTTGTTTTTACAATTTCATAATACACCTGTTTTGAAACCATGGTTTTAATGAATCTTTAATAAATTTTAAATACTTTTCAACATTGCGTGTATGAATAATACATTGAAAATACTGACTATTTCACCTTTGATTAACTGAAATGATGCTGTATATATTTGCTTCTAATCTCTAATCTCACTACTAAGATTAGCCATCCTGGAAATACCTTGCAATCAAAGTATAATTAGTGAGTATTTATTTGTATTCATAAAGTATACGAAAACTGATGGTACTGGTACAGCAGTAAGTATCAAATGGGAATGCACTTCAGCTGATTTCAGTTGTTTAGTCTCAGGATCTATGTAATAACTCCGAATATGAAGTGCTTATATTTGGAGTGTATAAGACATTCAAACACAGAGTATGTGTGTCGCACCAGTTTGTGTAGAGGCTTGTGATGGTTGGTTCGCCATGGCTATCGAGATGTTGTGTCTGCTGCAACAGCACATT
This sequence comes from Plotosus lineatus, assembly GCA_024760905.1. Taxonomy (NCBI): domain Eukaryota; kingdom Metazoa; phylum Chordata; class Actinopteri; order Siluriformes; family Plotosidae; genus Plotosus; species Plotosus lineatus. The sequence continues at coordinate 36,650,665 of CM045729.1, read as the reverse complement.
ATTAAACACTCTGGTTATGTCAATCTGTACGTAGTTCTCAATGGACTGCAGCACTGTCATGTAGGCTCTCACGCTTGTCAAGAGCTCGGATGGCTTTGCAATCTCCTGCGTGGCCTGGTTATACATGGTCATTCCAACAATGGACCTGAAAGGGAGTAAAGATCTTCATCATATATTGTGCCCAAAATACTATACAAAATCAAAAAATGTACATGTAAACATGTAACTATTTATTATACTATTACTAGACTATAGTACTATTCAGGCGGCATGGTGTTATAGTGGTTAGCACGTCCGCCTGACAGCAAGAAGGTCCTGGGTTCGAGTAGATGTGAGTGTGAGGATGAATGGTTGTGTGAGAGTTGGCCCTGCAACAGCCTGGCGAGCTGTCCAGGGTGTACCCCACTCTCACCCAGACTTGGCTGAGATGGGCGCCAGCCTCCCCGGAACCCTAATTAGGATTAAGCGGTTTAGAAAATGAATGAATAGAACTATTCATTAGCTATATAAATCTTTGCCAGCTACTGTACTGATCCACATTATTATTCTTTACATATTTAGAATCATAACTCTATTGATCCTGGAGGAAAATGTGTCTATATTAATTAATTGTATATTACCATTAGTGTGATCTTAAAAGATTATTACAAATCATATTTTATGACACAGATACAAAAAACTCGAATATGACGGCTTTGTAGACTGTAAAATGGCATATATGAAGGTAGACAGTACAAAATCGCCTATTTAACAGGCTACAACGGAAGTCACTCCTTAAAAAGAAAAAAAAACAACACATTGTCAACATGTGCAAATAGTAAACATTGTCAGCATGAAAGTAAAAAACAAAAAGAAAAACAGTTTACATGCAATAAATTTCTTCCATACAATTAGGGTTTTGCTTACAGTGTCACACTGATAGATACATCATTGTGTTATATCTTTATATACAGTCGGCCCCTAATTTATGAAATCAATCCGTTCCAGAGCCATTTTCGTATAGCGGGGGTTTCGTAAGTAGGGGTCGCATCTTACATGTTAAACGCCTAATTCGTTCCAAGACTCCAGTCCTTGGACTGGATAAACCCCATAAACCCTTTTAAAATGAAAAAAGTACACCAATTTTGTATGAAATACGTGTTAAAAGTAAAAGAAAATTATTTATTAAACCATTAAACCATTTTATTAACATATTAAACCATTTTATTAACAAATTTATTAATTAAACCATTATTAAACATTTTTATTAAACACACACAAACACACATACACACATGACGTGAATTCAAAGCACATTTCCTGCTCGACAAATTCAACTTTAATTTGATTCCTTGAGGGATCGGGATGCCAGATAAGTTCAAATGCACCCACATTTATTAAACATTTACTGAATTAAAAACAACTTAAAAAAACTAAACTAAAGCGTGAAGCTTCCTTCTGGGAGGCCAGCGGGCAGGATGTTGAGAGACAGCCAACGAGAGAGCAACTCGTGTTGTGTGAAATTTTGATTGGCGCGTTTGAATTTCTTTTCGTAAGAGGGGGTTGGTTTGTATTTCGGGGACGAAAACTCAAGAAAATGTTTTTCGTAATCCGGGGATTTCGTACAAAGGGGTCTAAATTGGGGACCGACTGTATGTATACACATATGATATCTTGTTAGCTAGTCAGTAGACACTGATTGTAGCTAGGGGTGTCATTGAAAACCTATCATTGGTATCGATATATTGATAAAAAAAAAATTCCGATGCATCGATACATTGGAATATTGCTGTACTGTTCCATAAATGCATTAAATAGAACAGACTAAGATATATTACAGTAGTTTGTATAATGCATTGAATACAGTGAGTCGTCAACTTACGACCTATGTGAGTTTCGTCTGATCGACTTTACGACCGCAAAAGTGGTGAAGCATGATTCACGGCAGTGCAGTGCTGCGTACGACGGTTGTTTGGGCTTCCGGCAGCGCCAGCATTTTAAAAGGCCAAGCAGGAGATGATGCAGCTTCACTTTCTAACGGCTCAGAGCAAATTTATTCATCTACTTTCAATGCCACGTCACTGTGCACTGTGCACTACGGACTCCTTTCTGTGTGGGCGGGTCCGATTCCTTGAAGCTCTAATTTTATTGGACTCACACGCTGCAGTGTTTATGTGACAGGAAGCGCGTCCCAAGTTTTGGCAATCAGCTGCTCTGCGGGTTGAAGTTTTTCCATGTCCGTCCATTTATGTTTGCTCGCCAGCTGTGCTTGGCTTCATGGAAATGAGCCGATCAAAACGAGGGAAATTTATCTCTTTACTCAAAAATAACATGCGCAGTCTGTGGCTATAGTTGTAATCCAATAAAATTGGAGTTTGAAGTTATCGAACCCGCCCACATAGTGGAGTACAGAAATGATTGGCTCTCTGCTGCATGTCACAGTGATGTGGAATTGAAAATAAATGTATAGATTCAGAAGATGCACATATCTGCATTCTGTCTTCCTTTCAGCCTTTTCCCTTTTACTCGGGAGTCGCCACAGCGAATCATCTGATTCGCACGTTTGATTTGGCAGAGGTTTTTACGTCGGATGCCCTTCCTGTCACAACCCTTTTAGCAAGGGACAGAAACACGCTGGCGACTTTGCAGCCTACTCTTTACGAAAGTCAGCAATGGTTCTATTACATGCCTCTCAACATAGACAGTGAGAGACATGGCCCGCCTTTGATAACTCAGTTAGCCGCACTGGGGGGGGGGGCAGTGACAACCTTGTGGAGAGTGGGACTCGAACCCCCAACCTTTGGATCAGCGAGCCAGCGCCCTATACCACTAGACCACCACTGCCCCGACATGCACATATCTGCATTATCCGGTGATAAGTGTCTCTTCTTGTTCAAAATGTTCCGTGCTGTTGAGAACACGCGCTCTGATGGCACACGAGAAGCAGGGACGTACCATTTACTATACAGAGAGGTGGGACGTACCATTTACTATACTGAGAGGCGGGACGTACCATTTACCATACAGAGAGGCGGGACGTACCATATACCATACAGAGAGGCGGGACGTACCATTTACTCGGGGTGTCATTGAAATGGCATTTACTACAGACGCTGTCATGAACACAGGAAGCTATAACGTTAGAAGTATCGATACCCCTTTTATAGGTATTGATTATCAATCGACATAATTATATCGGTGATATTCCGATAGTCAATGACATCCCTAATTGTAGCAGACCACACGCCGTCAGAAAATGATCATAGGTTATCCTTGGTCACATGAGCATGACAATGGGCAGTCTATGAACCATTTCATTAAACAAACTATGACCAGTATCTAGGAGCCACGACCAAAGAAATCTTGTTTTATAGATGGTCATCTTTCTTCTAGGACAGCCTAAAATGGTATATTTATACCAGGCTTATGTACTGATGTTGCTTCAGTGCCTTGTACCAGACTGTCCTGGTAGTACATTCTATGCAAGGGGGTGAGTGAGCCTATAACTCTGAATTACTCTGCCACTCTACATCTAACCAGTCTTTGGACCAAGATATTTATAGTATTTATTTATAGTACAAGTCTACATCAGCTTACAGTTTACAGAAAACAAGTCAGGTTATAATTCTCATACGACAAGTTGACACATAAATTATCTGTTTTTCAGTTTACCTTTCTATACAGTGGCTGAAAAGTGAGATTTGTTCAGATTCCTTCGCAAGCTGGCTTCACTTCAGTTTGCCATTTTCTTGATCGTTACTATCCCCAGGGTAATTTTTCTCCCTTAATTATTCAAATGCGCCAAGTGAATTATGGGGTACGATAGTGTTGCACTGGGTGGTACTACAGATTACAGACTACAAGTACAGAAGAATGTGTATTCGGATACAGTCTTTTTCTTCAAATTATTCCTGCCCCCATTTCCATCCATGTACACAAAACTCTTCCCAAAAGACATAGACCGGCTCAAATAGACTTCTCTCACTGTTAGCAAGTCACCAGTTTCCAAGCAATTTGTTTCAGTTTTATTTTCATTTTATGGAATTATTTTTAATATACATCAGTTTAATCAGTGATAATATAAAAGTGTTTGTATCCTTCAAAACACTGTATCATGCAGTCTTGCTAACATTTGTTAACTTCTTATTCACATGGGTTAAACATCATCCTACTACATAGGCAAATCAACTGGCACCATCATATATATATTGCCATTATCACCATAATGGTGCTATACCGGTAAGAAACTTGGATATAACACTGGAAATCTGGAAAGGGAGCTTACAGTAAAACTTTTCACTCAATGTGAAAACATAATAGACAGCAATGCTACTAAAGACTCATCGACGAGAAGCACGAGCATTTAGAAGGGTCATAGTCAAGGCCAGCCTAAACACGTCAGAGTTTCTGAACCCAGCAGTGGAAAATACCTGTTATTCCTCAGCGCGTGTTTATGTGCTTGGACAGGAGTCAGATTTGGAGCCACATCAAAAATCAGCTCTAGCCCAAACTCCTGTCAGCCGCGCCAATAAATCACAGGTGGAACAATAAAGCCCAAAAAGGGCCCTTTACGCTCATTTTCCAATTCACAGTTTAATTAAACAGCGAGCTGTACGTTTCAATGAAACATATGACAGACACAGACGTAGTAAAGCTTCCCTGTGGGGAAGAGAAACAAAAACAATATGAATAGCGAGAACGGGTCATGAGTACTGGGAGAGAAAACCTGTTTCAAGTCATGGCTGATGTCAGGATGTAAACATGAGTGTAAGACTGTATTATTCTAACGCAGCCTACATCCAGCTGCTGATTTTACCATGATGAGACACCAGTATCAACAAAGGGAAAAGCCCACTCGTGCCTATATTTAACTCCTATCGGTGACCTTTTGAGGTATGAGAGGTGCTCGCACACAGAGGGCCATGATTATCAAGCCTCGTTATTTCAACAGAGCTGCCTGCTTTACTTAATGTCACAGATATGGCTGAGAGTGAAGTCAGAGTGCAGATGATTCTTACATCATTCTTACTTTATTTATTCCTGTTTGAGATGTGCAATACATCAGTTGACCTTATTTTGACTATTTGAATGTTTATCTGGTTGTCCATGAAAGGACATAATGTTTTATGTGGTTGTTGGACATCCCATCAATGTTACACTAATCTCCACTCTTTTGGGAAGGCTTTCTACCCTTTTTTGAGTGTGGGTGTTGGGATATATGATCACTGAGCTATAAGAACAAAAGTGAAATCAAATACTGATGTGGGCTAAGGAGGTCTGGGGCACAAATAGCACTCCAGTTCAACCCAGAGTGGTTCAATGGGTTCAAGTGGTTCAGGGCTCTCGGCACTTGAGTCTTCCAGTTCACCTTGGTAACCCATACTGTTCACTTTATATAAAGGGTCATTGTCATTCTGGAACAGGTTTGGCCTCTAAGTTTCAGTGAAGTTAAAGTGATGGACATGCAAATACATTCAATACAACTGGAATCTTTCAACTATGTAAAGAATAAAAGAAACCCACATATGGCTGTAATGATTATTCACTCTTATTTGCAGAACCATTTAATCTACTAGGGTCATTGAGAGGCTGGTGCCTAGCCAAACATTTGCAAAGGCGGAGGGTACACCCTGAACACCTCAGCAAACCAGCACAAGGAACACACACACACACACACACACGCACACACACGCACACACACAGGGGTATAGCCAAGTAGCCTAATGTGCATCTAATGTGCGTCTTTGGACTGTTGGAAGAAACCAGAGTACCTGGAGGAAACACAGACAAACACAGGAAGATGCCTGTTCCACACAGCCCAAGAATCAAACTCAGGACCTACTTGTTGTGAGGCAGACGTGCTAATCACTATACCAAGAATTTTAACAAGAATTACTACAATACTATAACATGAATTTTACCGATGAAAAAATGGACGGACAACCCAAAAACATAATGCTTTGTTGGTTCACTGAAGCTGGTGGTTCATTGGTAGGGCGCCGGGCTCACGATCAGAAGGATGTGGTTTTTAATTCCTGCTTGACCCTCACTGTACTAAGACCACTGGGCAAGGCCTAAATTACAAGTGGGTCTTTGTCCACCCAGCAGTCTAAATGGGTACTTGTAAAAATAATGGGGAAGACAACCTGGGAGGAGTTGAACTCTTAATTGCGTCACTTTACACAAACTGGGATAAGCTCCGTCTGTGCGAAACCACTAGGCTTGAGTGTAAAAAGCTCAACAGACTCACCTTAATTACCCTCATTATTAAAGGGACAGAGACATTGTGTTTTCTTCCAGCTAATCATGTTTAACCTGCCTGTAATTTTGTATTTTACTTCTATGGTTCCTTATTTTCTGTTCAACAGTGATTCTCAAAAATATTAGGCTACACTTCACAACCCAATCCCCTCTGGACTTGAAGTCATCATGCTACAGCAATCATGGTTTATCTGTGGTCGGCCCATACATTTATGTCATTTGAAAACACCTGTATCCAGCGTGACTTACACTTATTTTTATACAACTGAACATTTAAAAGTTAAAGACTTGCTCACGGGCCCACAGTGGCACCACGGTGGTACTGGGATTTGAAGCCAGAACCTTCAGATCAGTAATCCAGAACCTTAACCCTGAGCCACCACTGCCCATATAGTGGCTTGGCCCTGAAAGCCTTTAAACTGTGCAATCCACTTCTGTTGTAAACACTATACTAACAACACCACTTCTTCTCTTACCATGTTCTCAATGTTGTCAAAAACACAGCACTACCTTTCCTGACACTCGTTTTCATCTTAACAAGAAAATGAGAAACACTGTGGGTAAGACATTTCATAGAAAAGTAATAAATAAGAAATAAAGAAGCAAAGCTTTAAAAAACCCTGAATATTAAGAGGAGTGGAAAGATCAACTCACTTGGTGAAGCGGATCTCCAGGTGGGAGGTCAGATACTCGCGTGGGGTGAAGGTGTGTTCCCAGACCACCATGTTGGGTACGTAGTTGATGGAAAAGCAAAGTTCGGACAGCGCCGTGTGCAGTTTATCCAAGCTAGGAACACCGGAGGGGGAAAGCCTTGCTGTCAGATGGTAGTTCGCATTAAAAACTAATTTTCTTCAGATTAAAGAGATAGAGAAGCTTGGTCTTGGAGAGAACATGGCTATTGTTTTTGTGCTGATTATATATTAATGCTTCAGTGGAAGTGGGATACTTGAGTCAGGGATCAAGGTCTATCCTTTTTGTATTGGGTGGAGGATCTAAGCATGCATGTGTGGACATTTCGGGGAAGACAGAGGTAGCAGAGACCACCGGCAAACTGGATTAAAATGAACTGGTACTGGCATATAAGACTCCTGCAAGTCATGTGTTGAACTGACCAAGGTATTATTAATGACTTGTACTTGTGTCATGGAGACTCGGGTGCTGCTTACTTGGTGACAAGCAATCTGTTCTTCCTCATGCTCTCCACTCCAGGCTTCTCTCGCTCTGGCTCTCCTTTCTTCCCGGTCTGCTTCTTGGACTTCTTGTTCACGGCTTGACTGATGGTTTTGGCGCAGTGTTTTGGCAGTAGCTGCATGGTTGAGGGTTAAACAGGGGGCTTCACATTTTATACCAATGAGCAAGCAAAGAGACAAGAGTAGTATACTCTGGAAGAGTTATGAGTCCTTGTCCTGTTTGCTTATATTATTACAAAAACACAGACAAAAGGAGAGATCTCCAAGCGAGCATTATCTCAAGAGAAGGGGAGGGGTTGAAATATATACGCCTGGCTGCTGAGAAAACATCTGGGGAAGTTTTGCTTTCCTAAAGCTTCACAAATGGATTTTTTTTCCTTTTTTTTTTTAGGGGGGGGGGGTTGCCGAAGTGCAAAATTTGTTCAACAGAAGGCTGCTGAAATCTTTACAAGTCAGCACATTTCTCATATGGTAACAAGCCACTTCAATAAGAAAACAATTAGGCATGAAGGACAACCTTGAAGTTTGAGTCCGTTAAAAAACTTTCAGCCAAAGATTAAATCAACAACAACAACAACAAAAAAAATCTCCTTTACCATAAAATATAGCCGAGCAGCCAGAACTTTTAGTGTCTAACTTTTTTTTTTTTTTTTTTTTTATAAAGCCTTGCTATTCAAGTTAACAAAGATTATACCCACTACATGTACAAGGCGCATTTTGTGTTAATCGGATGATCTATTTAGTGGAGGAGGTTATAGAATATATGGCGAAATTAAAAGGTTAAATGTGAGAATGATCAGATATGTAATGTGTTAGAGGGTTCAGGTCAGGATCCTGGCGTTAATGGGACATTTTGAAATATGGGTCATGTTTAGGGGTGACTAAGGATAAATATCATGACATTTATGGAGTTAACAGTAAAGGATAGGGATCATAATATTTACAGTATGAATAGTTAGGCATAAAGGTCACAGTGTGTGTATCTGTGTGTGTGGAGGAAAGATAGTTAAGAATAAGGGTCCTGGTGTGTAAAGTGTTAATGGTTACGCACAGAGCTCATGGTGTTGGTGAATTAATAGTTGAGGGTAAAAGTCTTGGTGTGCATGGTGTTAATAGTTAGGCATAGTGGTCATGGCATTAAGGATAAGAGTTCTGGTGTTTATGGCATGAATGTGTAAAGGTTGTGATCGTGGTGTTAAAAGGAAACTCACTAATGGTTAAGGAAATACAGGGATCCCTCACTTTCTGTGGTAATCTGGACCATGATCCCCCTGCGACCGCCGAATTCCGCAGAGTAGGACCAGTCCCCGACTGATGTATATGTACATGTATATGTGTGTATAATATCAATAAATACATATTCAATGCTACAAATTGCTTATAATAACAATTAAACATTAAAAAAATAATGCACAGAATGTAAATAAAATCTAATACACACACAGATGCGCGTGCACCTCACATAAAGATGTGCACCTCACTCAGATGCGCACCTCACATAAAAATGTAAGCAGTTTTGATGGGGGGTTTTGGGTTGTTTTTTTTTTTTTGTGCATATTTGGCCTTGTTTTGTGGCATTTTCCTTAACATTCCCCCCTATTTTTTTTAATTAGATGAATATTTATTAAAAAAAAAAAAAAAGTGATGCACTGAAGCCGCATGAATTGAAACGCAAAGTAGCGAGGGATCCCTGTATATCATGGTATAGGGTTAAGGATAAGGGTCAAAGTGTTTAGAACGATAATGGTTAAGAATGGGGGTGGTGATGTTTATTGATAATGGTTAAGTATAAGGTTCATAATTAAGGATAAAGGTTATAGTATTAATGTTATATACTAAGGGTTGTGGTATTTATGGTGTTAAATGTTTAATGATAAAGTCATGGTGTTTTGGGGAAGTTAACACTTACGGTGTTTATAAAAAAAAAAAAAAAAATCATGAAGAATAAGGCAACGACTTCACTAAGTAAGGATACGAATCATTCTGTTTATAGGGCATAAGGCTCCGTCATGGTGTTGGTGGGCTAAAAGTTAAGAATAAGGGTCCTGGTGTTTAGAGTACTAATGGTTAGGCATGTAGTCATAGGAGTTAGGCAGAGGTTCGAGGTTAACGATCAGGGTCATGGTGTTTAGGAAGAGGTTTGAGGTTAAGAATCAGTGTCATGCTGTTTATAAAAAGATTGGAGAGGATATTTTATGGCCTGCTTGTAGACAGGTTAATTGTTAAGAATCAAGGCGCTGATGTTTAGAGAGAGGTTAAAGGGCAGGGTGATACTGACCTGGTCACTCAGGGTGCATTGTTCTGTGCAGATGTCCGTAATGAGGTTGCGCGCCTGCTTGGCCATCTCATCCAGGAACATGTTACACAGCGATAGACTGCGATCGCCAATATGGTGCCTCTGCATTATGGAAAAAAAACAGAACAACAACAAAAAAGTGTTTTGCTTTTCAACTTTCACTCAGTTTCTCTATTCCAAATTTTCTAATCCACTTTAATCCACTTCTCCCATTTCCCTCCTCACTATCTTTCTCTCAACTTTTCTTGTTTATTAGGAATTCAACAGCCTGTCTCTTCTCAACACAAGGACACACTCTACATCAATAATCTATAAAAGAAGAATGAACGAGTGAAATTTCAGCCTTCATCCTAAACTTCTGAAATCACACCACAACGGACATGCAACGAGGACTTCCGACACTGATGCTGTTCAAGTGGAGTAATTCCAAAGAAAATGTCCACACTGACCTTTGTAAAAAGCCTTTGTTAAAAAAGAAGAAGAAAAAAAGAAGAGGTTCCTGTATAAGGATGGAAATATTTCTGGAAACTTCTCATGCCTTTCCAACATAAACAAAGGCTGCAGCTGTCCAAAGCTGTGAAGTGGCCATAGGAAGAGGCACATTTCAGAGCTGCTGAGAGTGGGAGTTTCATGTTTGAACAAGGGAAATCCTAGCCACCTAACCCCACCATAAATCTCTTTTATTCTTTTAGGAGCTTTGGGACACTTCGGCCTGCCTGGTCCTGCCGTGGTAATCACATGACCTGTGTGTGTGTGTGTTCACATACAGGCTCATTTATGCCTGTTTTCCAAGGAAAAACACATGCCTGTTTACCAGATCAGATCAGGAGATGAAGGTGGACTGGCCAATGCTGACTACAGACAGTGGAACAGGAAGCGTTGTGCATTGAGGGACATTTAACCCACGGGAACACTGGTAGCCCCACCAGTGTTTGCTTCAACAAGCATCAGAATAAATCAAAGCCACAACCTTGCTATGTACTCATAAAATGGCAGACAGACAGAGGAAGAGTAGTAAGAAAAAAACCCCAAAGAATAACAGTACTAGATAATATCAGAGACTGGAACAGGAGGGGAAAAGAAAGACATGATTTCATATGTTAAAATGATACAGAAGAATGATGAGGACAGCTGAAAAGAAAAAAAAAAAATAAAGTAAGATAGGCTTTGGCCCTCCTTAATTAGTATAACTAGTAGTGGAAGATGGATGGGATCTGTAATTCTGCTACCTGGCATAACAGTTTGGCCCAGAACCCAATTTACTCTGGCTGTAGATTAATCTTTCAACAAAATTTGCCCAAACATGCATCACAATCAGTACTACGGAATGGCAGTGTCTAGATTTCACCCGTATTAAAAATCTGTGGAAGTAAACAATGCAGTCAACATGCATCTTCAGAACATACAACACAACTCCTGAATGTATTTGCCAGACAAGATGAGAACACATCTATACATGGACCACGAGGGCTATCTGTCAAAAAGTGAATTTAAAAAGTCCCTCTAAATCATGGGTACCTGCACCACCATCAGACAAAAACTGCAGCTTAAAAAAGGGAGGGATACTAGAATTATTTCCTGTTATAATTGTGAGTGTCTTAAGTTTGGGTATGTAGAAGAGGGTAGATATTCCACCCTGTGATGAAAAGGCCGAAATACATATATATATTTTTTATTACATCTCAGAAAGAGGCATGATGGGGAAAGCTAGATACGGGTAAGAATTGGACAAAATGTATAAACACTTCATGAAAACCAAAACCACTTCGACCATCCAGTAAATCAAACAAAATCTTTATACACAAACCACTTGCAGCCTTGAACTGTAGAAGGTGCTACTCCAGCTCACGCTGTTCAACACCTGCGGCTAAAATATTACATCAATTCTTAAAAGTGGAAATAAACTGAACTTAAGCAATTCCAGAAGTGACCGCATGAGCAGTAATCTGCGGAAAGTATTTAATAGCTCTTTAAATGCTGGGATTCGTGCCTCTTACAAGGCAGAGTGTCCCGAGCAAGAACCAAATTCGCTTCCAAAGGATCATGTTACTTATACCCCCCACTCTGTAGTGCATTTCCCTGGGACTCTTACCCATGATATTTTCCCCAAGCTGAGTGCCTGTGTGTTTTCTAGCCTCCTGTTTACATTCTAGCCTGGCCTGTTCCTTTGACTGGGCAGCATTGTGTCCATTATGCATCATGGAGAGTTTACAACTGCTTTTTATTAGCATCAGGCAAATCATTTCTTCAATAGAATCAGCTCACTTGGACACTCTCCATGAAGTATGATTTCAGGGCTTTGCAAACTTGCGTGTATGTATGTATGTATGTGTGTGTGTATATATATATATATATATATAGAGGTTCATTCAGGGGCAGTGGTGGTCTAGTGGTATAGGGCGCTGGATCGCTGATCCAAAGGTTGGCGGTTCGAATCCCACTCTCCACAAGGTTGTCACTGTCCCCCCAGTGCGGCTTACTGGGTTATCAAAGGCGGGCCATGTCTCTCACTGTCTATGGTGAGAGGCATGTAAAAGAACCATTGCTGACTTTCGTAAAGAGTAGGCTGAAAAGTCGTCAGCGTGTTTCTATCCCTTGCTAAAAGGGTTGTGACAGGAAGGGCATCCGACGTAAAAACCTCTGCCAAATTAAAAACGTGCGAATCAAAATGATTCGCTGTGGCGACTCCCGAGTAAAAGGGAAAAAGCCGAAAGGAAGACAATATATAGGTTCATTCCTGGCCCACCCTACCACAGCGTAACATAAGACATGATGGCATACGATGGGATTAACATCAGCAAAACCGGTTATCAAACCATTTCTGAGTCACAAATATGTTATTCCTTTAGGGGCGGTTCAACATTTTCCCCAAGCATACAGAGAGTACACTTTTTTTTTTTACCCCCCTCCGAAAGCGTACAAATAAATGTTGATGATCTCTCAGCAGGATTTTTAATAAGATATTAAACAAAACAACGGTCAAACCTCTTTTATAAAATAAATCAATGCATTTCCTTGATCAATACTTCTTTTATACACCAGTCAAATAATAATGAAATCAATAAAAAAATATATACTTTTAAAGAATTCTTTTTTAATGACACCTGCTTTAATATTAACATTAAGATGTTTGGTTTTAATAATAAAAATGATGTCGTTTTTAATAATATTATTTTATATTAAAATATAATTCAGAATGTCTGCATTTTTTATTGGTCATTGGCATTTGGACGACCACACTTCAGTTTGTGATCAGCAAGGGCGTAGGCTGGTCTGACCATCTCGTTTGACCGGAGCCTAAGGGGAAATGAAACGCTGACTAAATTGTTGGCGGTAGCTTAAATATAGTTCATTGAAGCGATTGTCATTTAAATTTTATATCATAAATAAACCATTGCACACACACAGCGGTTTTGTTTTATGTGCTTGTCGTATAAGTTATCGACCCGAAAGCCGCCATTGCTAAGTGCCCGCCTATGCAAAGTTACCGTGACGTCACTGAGTTGATACAAAGTACCACATGAAATTAGTGCATGCATGTCACAGTATATGATATAAACAACATGGAATCTCACACCATCAACACGCACAGTTTTTCAGCAGAAGACGATTCATCTATTACTCTCAGAAGATGAATCAAATATAGTTCAACCAAAAACATTCTCAAATATATTTCAAACTACATTTGCAAGTCGTCGTCTTCTTTTCCTTTCGGCTTTTTTCCCTTTCTCAGGAGTCGCCACAGCGAATCATCTGATTCGCATGTTTGATTTGGCACATGTGCTAAATACATTTACAAATTGAGCTAAAGTTATTTATCGATTCCAAGGCACAAACAAATATTAATACATATTTACAGCACAAAAAATACTATTAATTTTATAAAAGTACTGAGCATTAGGCTGCAGATCCAGGCTGGATGGCTTATGATTATTTTAGCCATTCATTCGCTGCGCATCAAGGTTTGTGTTCGAACACGTGTGCAGGAGCCGGAGGCGGAACTAACAAAGTGTGCTTTATTCTCACACTCGCACTTTGTTTGATTGACAGTGTTCAGCTATTATTGCTTACTGTTTGTTGATTGGTCAGGTCGGGCTTGCACATGCGCAGTGCCCGTTACAAGTTAACTTCTGGTTTACTTCCTGACTCTAGTCATGCGAAATTTATCTCCGACTTTCTCTTCAATAAGTCATGTACTTTATTTATAAGATTGTGAATACACATCATTTCTTGTCCAGCAAAACTCAACTCCTGCTGTGGGGGTGCACGTGCACCCTGTGCACCCCCCCCCAAACCTACGCCCTTCATCAACTGCCTTCTGATGTTTCAGCAGCTGATACCGGGTTGGGTAGTATTGATTGCAGACTTTGCAGATATGCAACACCACAGGTGGTTGACAAATCGCGCATTGAGTTTCAAACGTACACGCACAAAAAAAGTATTATTGTTGATCGACATTTTTATATTAAAAAGCGTACAGACATCTTACCCCCTCCCCTCTAGCGTACGCTTTGTACGCTTAGGAAAATGTTGAAAATGTTGGATGACCCCTTATTGATTTGCCAAGGTAAAGTCTGTTGGGCTTTTTACACCGAGCCACAGTGGCTCATCAGGCCGGTGCTTATCCCCGGTTTCTGTAGCGTGAAGCAACTAGGAGTACAACTTCTCCTGGATGGGATGCTAGTTCATCGCAGGTTACTTTCCCAGTATATTTTTACTGGTACCCATGTATACTGCTGGGTGAACAGAGGCACACTTGTGGTTAAAACCTTGCCTAAGGGTCCTAGCACAGTGAGGGGTCTAACTGGGATTTGAACACACAACCTCTCGATCATGAGTCCAGCACCCTAACTGCTACACCACCAGCCCCGCATTGATTTGCCAAACTACATGATAATTGTAAAGCCACACGAAAGTTAGATCCAACTCTGGATGTAGGTGGGGTACACTGAATAGCTTGCCCGTCCTGTGCAAGGCCAAAAAAAAAAAAAAATCACACAACTAGAGGCAACATGACACAGGCAATTATCCTGAAGTACATGTCTTCAGACTGTTGAGATAACCAAATAAATCAAACTTCTGGTGCTGATTAAAAAAAATATTCTGTTGGTAGAGTGAAAGAGACGGAGAGAAAGATTTTTTTTAATGGTCCACACTGACTATATTGACTGAGGGAACATTTTTTAAAGAAGTATAAAATGTTTCTTTACAGAGAACACACAACCCCACACAGCAGTCAGAGCAAACAGTACTATCCCAGCTGTATTAAATTCATTAGTTGTGCATGTGTGTGTTTACAGCAGACTGTTTTTCTTGTGTCGACCGATTAAGTAAGTGCGTTCTGACCAAATAAAAAACACTGAGGTTTTAGTGTTGGAATAATAATTCCCTATTGATCTGAATGTAAAATTGCTCATTAAATCTAATGAAAACAGATAATTAGGGGTTTTGTGGAAGTTGCACAGTGAAAGGCCTATTTGTGCTGCAGTGTCCATGCAGGAGTCACGCCGATGACTTCAATAAACAAGCTGGAAAATAGATCCTAATACTAGTTAATTACAATGTATTTTATTGACATACTAAAAGATAGACATGCACACATAGATCCTTAGTACTGAGTGACAGATATTCCGCTATGGAGCAGAATTAGACCAGATCAGCCAATCATGCAGTGCTTTGCTTGAGAGACTGCTAATACATAAAATCCTGTTAGACGTTGCTTTTATTCACCCAATTAAAGAATTGTTTTTTTCCATTTAGGAAATTAAAATGGTTATACCACATAATGGATTCTGCAATGTGCTGATATTTTCCTCATGCTTGTTGATCCAACGATGCACAGTCAGGCCCTGCTCAGATATAGCAGCACAATTGTGCAACCTATTAATATCCCATGGATAAAAACTGACCTCGAATCATTTAAGCCCAATACCATCCATTATTTGAAGCCAATCACTGCTACACAGGCGATGCCATCATAATTAAACAAGGTGGGGATTGA
This sequence comes from Plotosus lineatus, assembly GCA_024760905.1. NCBI lineage: Eukaryota > Metazoa > Chordata > Actinopteri > Siluriformes > Plotosidae > Plotosus > Plotosus lineatus. The sequence goes on along the minus strand of CM045729.1, from coordinate 36,634,938 downwards.
ACCAGGGAATAGTGTCTGCGTCTGTGTGTTGAACAGACCCACAGTGTGTAATTAGTTGGTCTTAACATAGTCACACCATGGGGTGCAATCGACAAATCAACTGTTCCCTGTAAACATGTCAAGTACATCCTTCGACCTAACAGAACGGGAGTGTGTTGAATCTGAAGATTTTGGTTAGGTGTGAGCAAGTTACCTCTTCAGGACAGAGCTCGTGAGTACAGCTCATGAAGTGGGTACAGAGCAGAGGGAAGCAGATGGAGTAACGCGACTGAGATGGCAACTCCAAACACTGCTGGAACATCTTCTCAAATGCCCGGCTATAGAAACTGGAGAGAGAAGAAAAAAGTACTTGGTTTTAAAAAAGACTGAGAGATGAGAGAAAAAAGAAATGATAGCAGCAAAAAGAAAGTACACAAAGAGAGAATGAAAAGAAATGAGAATTAAATGGCAACTATGCAAAAGAGGTGGAAACGAAAGGAGATAGTAAAATAGGGAGAGAAAACCAGAGTTGGGGGACAGAGAGAGATTGAGTATAGAAAAGTAAAAAGTTAGAGAAACAGAGAGGAATGACAAGTAAACATTGTAAAATCGGACCACAGGGGACCAGATGCTCCGACCAGCAGGGAGGCCAACATATAAAAAGTGGCCCTGAAATATGGTTAAGGTGACCCACATAGAATTCCACCAAATTCTCCCATAAGGGTTGATACCAAAGGTGATGATTCTGTGTTTTTTCCTTCGAAAGTTATTGCACTAACAAGTCGGACAGACAAAACTCATTTTTGTGGTGGTGGCAAGAGCTAAAACTTCACTAAATTGACAGCTATGACCTTGAAACAAGATCAAGTAACCCATATACAATCTCATCTAACATCATCCTGAAGGCAACACATGCAACAAATTTGCTGACCCTGTGTCATTTTCTTTTTATCATATTAGCGAGCCTCGAAAAGCCCAATATGGAAAAAATTACTAACTTCACTACTGACCTCCAAGATGGCCATATATGGTGGCCCATATAGAATTTCTTGAACCCTCCCACCAAACATGGTAATCTTTAAAACTAATTCAACAAACAAGCCATGACAAGCTGAATTCAGAAAAATTTCCAATGTTGACCTGTTGTGGCCTTGAAACAAAGGTCAAGGTCACCCATATGCACTCACAACCGAGACCTTCTTAAAGAAAACCTGTCCACCAAATTCAATATTCTTCTTTTCCTTTTGGCTTTTTCCCTTTTTTCAGGGGTCACCACAGCAAATCCTTTAGCAAGGGGCAGAAACACGCTGACGGCTTTGCAGCCACTCTTTACGAAAGTCAGCAATGGTTCTTTAACATGCCTCTCACTATAGACAGTGACAGACATGGCCGGTATTTGATAACCCAGCTATCTGCAATGGGGGACAGTGACAACCCTGTGGAGAGTGGGACTCGAACCCCCAAACTTAGGATCAGCAATCCAGCGCCCTATACCACTAGGCCAGCACTGCTTAATCCACAAAATTCAATGACTGTGTCAATTTCTTTCAAAATTATCACATTAACTGTAATTGGCAAGTCCAATATGTAAAAACTGACCTTGTGACCTCAAAAGTAGGTCAAAGTCGTCCATATACAATTACAACCTATTGGTCCTGAGAGGAACCCATACATCAAATTTGGTGATCCTATGACATTTCCTTTTTTTAAAGTACCACACTAACACACTGTATGGATGGATGGACAAACCCACTTCTATAGCTCCCACCCTGCTTACCTTTGGCGAAGGCAGGAGCTAAAAAAGCAGATAATGAAGAAAAAGTGGCAGAAAATGGGAAAAAAAAGAAATGGGAAAAAAAAAGACAAAGGAGAAAGATTGAGAAGGGGAGTAAGACATGATGAGGAGGATAGAAATCTGGAAATGTGAAGAAAGGGAAAAAACTCAGAAGAAAACGATGGATGCGGAAGGAGAGAGAGAGAACAGAGGATGCAGGCATGAACAGGAAAGAAACGGTCAGAAAACAACTGGAGAAGAAACAAACAGTAAAGCATGACACAGAGAGAAAAACAGGAGTAATAAGAGAACAGATGGAAAGAGAGGAGGAAAAATAAGGAGTGAGATGCATCAGCTACACTGGAGAAAGATAGGAGAGCAGAGTGAAAGAGAAAGCTAAAGATAAAAGGAGTGCAAAAAGGTAATGAGAGCGTGATGAAGAGGACAGGAAGAAAGGAAGGGGTAAAGAGGAAAAAATGTGTGTAAGGAGAGAAAGAGAAAAAGACAGGATGTACATTCTGAGTTTCCAGCATTTCTGTTAAAGTGGTATCTAATCAGTCCACACACAGTGTAAAAGACCCAAACACAATGCCAAACACACTGTTGCCCATGGCAACTACCACCGAGATGTGGACGTTTCCAGAGTCCCATGTGGGACATTTATTTAAAAAAAAAAAAAAAAAAAAAAAAAGACATGCTTGGACTATACCAGAAAATGGAGAGGTCTGACGTCTCCACCAGCATCTCCACTAAAGAGTCCACCATCTTGGTGTGGAAAATGATGGTATTCATCATTTTACCCAGCTCCCGGTGATCAGCGATACCCAGAGACGCCTTCGATACACTGGTGTAGGCCTGCAACATGGACACGTACACACAAAGTCAAGGTCATTTCTTCTTTTTGACAACCCAGCAAAAACACAAAAGCTATTTTAAAAAGGAGAGACTGAAAGCTAAGCTCGCCGAAGGAATGTGCGGTTTTTCTGCGCGTGGAACTTTGAGCAGGACTTCTGAGAAGTATTCAAACAAACCCGATCCTGCTGAATCACAGCACGGCCGGCTGCTCGCCCAACCAAAGGAAAATCATGCGCAAACGTTCGCACGGGATCAGGCACACAAGTGCGCTTCACACACCACTTTGAAGTGAGAAACATGAGCATCGCCTGGCGAGCACGCTGCTGCTCAAGAGTCTCTGATTTGGAGCCTTTTCTTTGTTTTTATTCATTGTTATTCCAAACCAGGATCGGTGAAAAGACTCCGAGTCCACAAACTTGTGGAACAACATAGTGTGACAGGCACACGCATAATCAAAAATAATTATTTAACAAAGAATGAATGCTTAATTCTTGACGAGGTGACGACTTGTTTACTTTGAACATTTCCAGAAGTCATCTCAGGTGAGGAGAGGCAGCCTTCACCTCTACAAGAGCTCAAGGAAAAGGATAGTCTCTAAAACCACAGGCTTATTTTTAGATTTTTTTTTTTTTCAGACTGCTGCTGCTGGCTTAATCAACCGTAGCAGAAAACAGTACAGCAGCTCGGGAAAGACAAGAGAAACAAAGTGAACTGGGTGAACTCTGTCAATTTTACAACCTCCTCACACACACACTGCTTAGCTGAGAAATATAAACGTAACATTGGCTTTGAACATTCGCAAGCAGCTGTCCTTGAGAACGTAAGTGCTGCCCAGAAAGGCCTGGATGACTACACAGCCTCACTCCAAATGAAACACAGGGATTGGGATCTGAGCTGTTCAGGATAACCATGAGCGCACTATAATTATCATGATATATTGGTTAAAAGATTATCAGCAGATGCCTACACACAACAGACCACACAATGCTGCGGCTCTACAGAAATCCCACATCCATGAACAAAAGTCATTCGAACTGCACGCCATTAAACACAGCTGATATGTGACTCAGTTTTTCCATGTAGGATTCAAATATTACTCAGCATGCACATACAGTCGTTTGAGAAACAAGTACATCCCATGTAAATGCTGATTTTTCTCTTTTCATTTTGTTTAATAAAAACCAGATACAGCTGATATACTTGAACAAAACCACAACCACAAGGAATAACCATCAACTTGCTGAAATATATGAACACTGATCCTTCATTTCAAGATGTTTCAGTGCTTTCCATCCACCTATCCACCAAATCCATCTATACCCATCCACCAACCTAGTCATCCATCTTTCCTATCCATCTATCCCATCCTCAAACCCATCCATCCATCTATTCCATCCACCTCTTCCATTCACAAAACCAATCTACTATCGGTCTACCTACCAAAACCATCCGTCCATCAACCCCATGCACCAAACCCACCCATCCATCCTATCCACCAAACCCGCCTATTGTCCTTCCAAACCCAGCCATCCATCTTGTCCCATCCACCAAACCCAGCCATCCACCTGTCCAAACCACCAAACCCAGCCATCCATCGGTCCCATCCACCAAACCTATTGGTCTACAAAACCCAACCCACTCGGCTATCCCATCCACCAAACCGGTCCATTCATCTATTCCATCTCTGAAACCCATCCATCCTTCCTATCCATCAAACCTGTCCATCTAGCTTTCCTATCTACCAAACCTGTCCATTCATCTTTCCTACCCACCAAACCTCTCTGTCCATCTTTCCGATCCACCAAAACTGTCCGTCCATCAATCCACCAACCCCACCCATCCACCCTTATATCCCATCCACTCATCTATCCACCAAACCCATCCATCCATCGATCTATCCCATTTACCAAACCCAGCAATTCATCTATACCATCCACTAAGCCTATTGGTCTACAAAACCAACTCACTCAGCTATCCCACTCACCAAACCCATCCATCTATCCTATCCATCAAACCTGTCCAATCCGGTTTTGTTAATTCACAAAACCTATCCATTCATATGTTTCTCATCCACCATCAAATCATATGCATCAAATCTATTTCGATAGAAGTGCTGGGCACATTCTGAAGTTTTGCATGCAGGTTTCCGATAGTGTGTAAGTGGAAATGTTAGTCTATTAGTTTCTCTGTTTGACCCGGTCAAAGTGGTCTTGAAAATTTTAAACTTGAGCTTTTTCTGAAAAACTGCTGGTCTGCTGAGGGATTTCACAGGAGCTGATGGTTATGTTTTATTTTGCTGCAGGCTCTGATAAAAAGTATCTTTTTTTGTTGTTGTTGTTGACTTTTTATGATTAATCCTGTCTTGAAAGCACCATCTTAACTACAAACCTGTAAATGTTAATCAGAAGTCTGACTTTTGGGAATGACTGACCACAGTTAATAATACAGACACATATGGTACACATCTAAAACAATGAAACCAAAGTGCTTCAGAATAGATCAGAAACTATGTGGGTTAGTGTGTGCATGCCTGCACATAAATAATATATACACGTTACGTTACTGGATTATTTGGGCTAGTACATTCTACAGGTCCTTCTCAAAAAATTAGCATATTGTGATAAAGTTCATTATTTTCTGTAATGTACTGAAACATTAGACTTTCATATATTTTAGATTCATTACACATAACTGAAGTAGTTCAAGCCTTTTATTGTTTTAATACTGATAATTTGGGCAAAAAAGTAAAGAAAAACCAAAAATCCCTATCTCGAAAAATTAGCATATTTCATTCGACCCAAAAAAAAAAAAAAAAAAGTGTTTTTAATACAAAAAAGTCAACCTTCAAATAATTATGTTCAATTATGCACTCAATACTTGGTCGGGAATCCTTTTGCAGAAATAACTGCTTCAATGCGGCGTGGCATGGAGCTAATCGGCCTGTGGCACTGCTGAGGTGTTATGGAGGCCCAGGATGCTTCGATAGCGGCCTTAAGCTCATCCACAGTGTTGGGTCTGGTGTCTCTCAACTTTCTCTTCACAATATCCCACAGATTCTCTATAGAGTTCAGGTCAGGAGAGTTGGCAGGCCAATTGAGCACAGTAATACCATGGTCAGTAAACCATTTAGCAGTGGTTTTGGCACTGTGAGCAGGTGCCAGGTCGTATTAAAAACGAAATCTTCATCTCCATAAAGCTTTTCAGCAGATGGAAGCATTTAGTGCTCCAAAAGCTCCTGATAGCTAGCTGCATTGACCCTGCCTTTGATAAAACACAATGAACCAACACCAGCAGCTGACATGGCACCCCAGACCATCACTGACTGTGGGTACTTGACACTGGACTTCAGGCATTTTGGCATTTCCTTCTCCCCAGTCTTCCTCCAGACTCTGGCACCTTGATTTCCGAATGACATGCAAAATTTGCTTTCATCCGAAAAAAGTACTTCTGCCGCTGTTTCTGGTTGAAAAGTGGCTTGAGCTGGGGAATGTGGCACCTGTAGCCCAGTCCACTACTTCCACAGGTCCCCCAAGGTCTGGAATCGGCCCTTCTCCACAATCTTTCACAGGGTCCGGTCACCTCTTCTGGACAGCAGTCAGGTCGGCAGTCTTACCCATGATTGCGGTTCTGAGTAATGAACCAAGCTGGGAGTTTTTAAAAGCCTCAGGAATCTTTTGCAGGTGTTTAGAGTTAATTGGTTGATTCAGATGATTAGGTTAATAGCTCGTTTAGAGTACCTGAACATGATATGCTAATTTTTTGAGATAGGAATTTTGGGTTTTCATGAGCTGTATGCCAAAATCATTAGTATTAAAACAATAAAAGACCTGAAATATTTCAGTTGGTGTGCAATGAATCTAAAATATATGAAAGTTTACTTTGTATTAGTACATTATAGAAAATAATGAACTTCATCACAATATGCTAATTTTTTGAGAAGGACCTGTATTTTTGCATAATCAGAATTTAAAAAAAAAACTTGAGTAATTATGGCACTTCAGGACCAAGAAGTGGGACCAGTGTCTTGACTTTAGTACAGTCGGCTCCCTTCTTATGAAATTAATCCGTTCCAGCGCCTTTTTCGGAAACTGGAGTTTTTGTAAGGAGAGACGCATTTTACATGCAAAACGCGTGATTCGTTCCAAGGCTCCCAAGAGTACCCCATAAACCCTTTAAAAATTATAAAAGTACAGCAATTTTGTATGAAATACGTGTTAAAATTATATATTAAGCCATTTAAACATTTTATTAATATATTTATTAATTAAACCATTATTAAACATTTTTTATTTATTTTTACATTCATTATTAAACTTTTGTGGCGCACTCCGTAGCACGTTCCGCCGAATGCGGGCGCCGCCCACCCTCGGCGGAGCACGCCAAATTTGTCGCAGCCGACGCCGGAACTCTTGAGATGGGGCGCGGCTCATCCGGACCATTGATCCCTCAAGCAAACAAGTAAATGTTGAGTCCGGACCTCCGATCTGTCAAGCAGGTAAGTGCGCTTTGAATACTTGTTTAGTACTCAACATTCACCTGTTTGCTTGAGGGATCGGCAGTCCAGATGAACCGCGTTTTGCCCATATTTGCGTAGCGCACCACATTTATTAAACATTTGCTGAATCAAACAACTTAAAGAACGAAAAATAAGTTGCAAAGAGCACTCAAAAAATTCATGAACCACCAGTACAACTCTCCTTTATGCGTGTGACAAACAAGCATTATAGGTATAGTACTATGGCGATTCAGCTCCCTCCTGGCCAATGGGAGGTCAGCGGGGCGGGATGTTGGGAGACAGCCAATGAGAGAGCAACTCACGCATTGTTTGAATGGCGCATTTTGTAAGAAGAACTTGTTTGGTATACAGAGGACAAAAAATTAGAAAAATGTTTTTTGTATACTGGATTTTTCGTATTCAGGGGTTTTCGTAAGAAGGGGGCTGACTGTACTTTATCTGTGCCCTTTTGGAATCAGACAAAGACCCGCTTACCAAGTTAAACAGGTCACACAAGGCTCAGATAACTTTGCCTTTTTTAAGAAACAGGAGATGACAATCCCATCCTTTCAGTGTAAGACGTCACTATTTTACCTGACAGGAGTCAGGGGACAGAAGGTACAGTGGCAGTACAGTTAAACCGTGACTGATTATCTCCGAGAGAAAGTAGAGGCAAGGTACACACCACTGATAGTTAGTTCAAGGCCTTGATTAGTTATACCTGAAAGGAGGACAGGAGATGAAAACACCAGTGAACATGTTTAGATGATGATTAATTATGTCTTGCAAGACATACTATGGCATTGCAGAAGGACAAGGCATCGGGAAAGGACCCTCCATTGAGTTATACCTGATAAAGATAATGGATACTGACTAATATATAACACATACACTAGTTATTCATTTTGGAGATAAATTAAAAGTGTGTGATAAAGCCTTTGAGAAAAGCTGTGAAACACTACCCCCTACTGTGCTGCTGAAAGGATCAGGTTAAAGCCTGCCCTAAATGGTCTCAGTGATTATTAATCAGAACACTGGGCATTCAAGCCCCAGCACTATTAAGCTGCCACTGTTAGGCCCTTGAGTAAGGCCCCCAGCCATCAACTGCTCACATGGACGAAATAAAAAGGAAAGTAGAACTGGATAAGGGCATCCACCCAATGCCATAAATATAAAGGTAGGTTATAGTCAGTCTGCGCACCTGAAGTCGGAACCAGTCCAGCCTCATGCCCCGGAAATCAAATACCTCTCCATCCTCCACTGAGAGAGAGAGAGAGAGAGAGAGAGAGAGAGAGAGAGAGAGAGAAATCTTGGTTATAATGGAGTTTGTGTTTTCTGTTTGTTTGGATTTTTTTTTAATAGTACAAGCCTATAAGCTGTGCAAGTATTCTCTTTTTTTAATTTAAACTTTATCAGAATCAGCTACTGCAAGATCACTGCCAGCTGTCGAGACTCCTTTGGCGTGACGTCTCCCATGTGATCTACAGTATACTATTTCCAAAATTCTCACCTTCACTCCCGAGTAGCTTGTTTAAGCTTGATTTAGATAATACAAGCTTTAGCAGAGATTAATTTTGACATTAAAATGTGAACGTAGCACAAAATCTAAACAAAGCTTATGTCTCCCCCGAAAAAAATACAAAAAAAACCCCCAAAAAACACAAGCTTTTATGGCCGGGCAGTGGTGGCCTAGTGGTTAAGGTGCTGGATCACTGATTTTAAGGTTGGGGGTTCAAGCCCCACTCACCACAATGCAGCTAACTGGGTTATCAAAGGCCGGCCATGTCTCTCACTGTCTATGGTGTGAGGCATGTAAAAGAACCACTGCTGACTTTCGATAAGAGTAGCTGCAAAGCCGTCAGCGTGTTTCCGCCTTACGATGGCCTGGCGATCTATCCTGGGTGTACTCTGCCCTCGCTCGGAGTCGGCTGGGATGGGCGCCAGCAACCCTAATTAGGATTAAGCGGTTACAGAAAATGAACTGAACAAGCTTTTATGCAGTCTATTATTATTAAAACACTTTGCTTCATGATTTTATTTTCAGTAGAAAATAAAACAGAGCAATAAATCTGCACAGATGGGGTGCAGCGATATGGAATAATTTTCATCTGAATACTTTGAGAGGCTTTCTATTATTTCTGTTCTGTAGTATATTTATAATCAGGTGCTTATATGTTGTATGTGAATGGAATAGCAGGTGATTTGTTTTGTGCCTATTTGTATTTCATTCAGAGGTTTTGTAGTTCGTATCTGATTTGCTAATTTAATATCTGTAATCTCTTATTGCTGCCATTAACTTGCCTTATATGAACTGATTTACATCCTGTTCTTGGGATTTCATGCACTTGTGAGGGCAAAACGGCAGCCTTTTCAAACAGGTTAAGGCAAACTCTCAAACCAATTCTAGTAGATTACAGCTCTAAAAATATAAGTAAAAACTACCAGATGATGAAAATATACCCATGCTCATGTGTAATGGGAGAGTCGGAAGACTTGCCTTTCATTTCACTTGATGTATGTTTTAGTTAAATGTTATTTCTAAAAAGCACACTCGGAGAACACAGTAGCTGTATGTCTTTTTTATGATAAATGTCAAAGCTGTAAACCTAACAGAAACCTCCATTTTGAACAGAAACACAGAGAGAAGGCAATTTTTTTGGGAAAGGAAGGTCTCCGACTGGTCAACTGAAAAATTTATATTCATAAATTAAACCCATCAAACACCTGCTATCCATATGAAACTTTGATGTGAGAGTTAGTGTGTTAAATCTCTCGAGTCAAAAATTTGTGTATACATGGAGACCATGAACAAAAATTTGCTTTCAATCTGAAACATTAGCATCAAGCAAAAAAAAAAAAAAAAAAAATCATCACCTTGTTTAACACTGAGAGAAGTCATTGTATTCACAAAGGAAGACATTATGATGGACTCATCTTCTGGACACACAGAAAGGTTCTGAAAGAGTCAGAAAAAAAAAATTACACACCAGATTGTGCTGCTGTAAATTTTAACTCAGTGGTGCAAGAAAATGTTAGCAGTTTGGCTCCATCTTGTGGTCATGTGTATTAAATCTTCAGAGCACTTGTATGAATATCCCAAAGGGCAGAGAAAAAGAACCGCCAATTTAACCGTCAGGAAATTGTAGGAAGATTTACATTTATTTTAAAATGCAAAACAAAAATTAAAAAAAGATTTATATTATGTTATACTTGAGGCAGCCATAGTCTAATGTTGAGAGAGGCACCTTTGAAAACAAAAGGTCTGTCTGTCTTCCTTTTGGCTTTTTCCCTTTTACTCGGGCACTAGTCGCCACAACGAATCATCTGATTTGCACGTTTTATTTCGCAGAGGTTTTTACGTTGGATGCCCTTCCTGTCACAACCCTTTTAGCAAGGGACAGAAACACGCTCACTAGTTCAATTATAGAATAGGAATTCAGTACACACACACACACACACACACACACACACACACACACACACACACACACACACACACACACACAGGGATCCCTGTCTACTTTGCGCTTCAATTAATGCGGCTTCAGTGCATCGCGTAAAAAAAAAAAAATTTATAAATATTCCTCGAATTAAAAAATAAGGAAATTAAGGAGGAATAGGTGGAAAAGTTAAGGAAAATGTCACAAAAACAATGCCAATTATGCAAAAAAAGTAGAGATGCACACCTGACATAAAAATGTAAGTAGTAGTGATGGGAGGTTTTGGGTTGTTTTTTGCTTTTGTTTGTTTGCGTTTTTGTTTTTTTGGATAATTGGCCATGTTTATGTGGCATTTTCCTCAACTTTTTCTGCAGGAATTGAAGCGCGAAGTAGCGAGGGATCCCTGTGTCATATACTCAAACACACACATTTTCTTTCTCTCTTGGTGAAACGTGGAATACAACTAAACTCGTGAGGCAGCTCAAACCTATCTCAGCCAACATAGGCAAAAACAGGGTACATGCTGAACGTCTCACCTGGGGCAATTGAGAATTTCCAATTAATCTGATTAGTATGCCTTTGGACTGTGGTGGTGGTGGTGGAGGGGCATAAACATAAACAGAGCGCCTGGAGGAAACCCACGCAAACACAATCCTGGCCTTAAACCATGACCTTCTCGCTGTGAAGTGGACGTGCTTCTAGATGTTTTTCTTTAAAATTACTCATCAGAAAAATGATTACTGTAATCACAACAAACATTAATTCCGAGTGAGTCTCACCTGGACGAGCTCATTAAGGACGACTGCGTCAAAGCCA
>CM045729.1:36568579-36618579 GCA_024760905.1 Plotosus lineatus | reverse complement strand
AGGAAGTCTGGACAGAAGAATGCATGCAGTCACGGACACAGACGGCAAAACCATAATACTTTATTTCTTGGACCACCATGGTGGGCGGAGGAATAATAAAAGGGCATAGTGGTAAAATAAACTAAAACAGGAGTGGCCAACCCGCGGCTCCCGAGCCTCGTGCGGCTCTTTGTCTGGTTTCGTGCGGTTTTTACGTTCATATGAAAGTTTGTGTTTTTTTTTTATTGTGCGTGTTCACTTGAGTTCAGTACGGTATTTTCATCAAGTGCGCATGTGAGTGAGAGGAAAATACCAGAAAGCTTTCTAGTACGGGCAAGATCATATTAAGTAAACAATTTTTGTCAAGTTCAGTCTTAAAATGGCAGGGAAAAAAATGAAAAAGAACACGAGATGTTTTTAACAGAAGGAGAGATGTGTTTTTTTTTTTTTTTTAACTTAATGGAAAACCATTCTGCCTTATATGTCAGGCATCATTAGCGCATTTCAAAGCTTCAAAGCTTCAGCGCCACTTCAACTCACTCCATGCACCAGGAGTTTCCAAAACGGATTGAAGTTCGCAAGCACAAGTTAACTTTAAAAAGTCGGGCAGAAAAGCAGACACGGTTTTTCCAAAAAATTACGAAGTGCTCAGAGACCGTAACGCTTACCTCGTATCATCTGGCTTGAAACATTGCACATGCAAAAAAAACAAAGCCATACAATGAAGGAGAGTTCGTTAAAAAATGTCACGGTGATGTTGAAATCTTGTCTCCTGAAAATCATCAAACTAAAACGCATGGTGTCGGAACAGTCCCGCCACACTGTTGAACACAGAATATCGAACATTAACAGGGCTATTGAATCACAGTTGCACTCTGACCTTCAAAGATGTGAGTATTTGATCGTGTTGGTGTGTGAATTTACAATAAATCTGGCTGAACAGAAGTGCATGTGTGTTTGTGTTTGTGTGTGTGAGAGAACGAGAGGGTGAGAGGGCGAGAAAGAGCGAGTGATGTGTAATGTTCATGTGTACACATGTGTATGATGTGACTCTTTGCTGTATCAGAGTAAAAAAATGTGACTCTTGGTCTCTGACTGGTTGGTCACCCCTGAACTAAAGGAATAAATATAAACTCTTTGTAAATTAAAAAAATATATCACACAAAAATCAAGTGAGCAGTCATAACTAGAGGTTTGACACGATGCATCATGACACAAATGTGTGATTCCCATCACAGAAAGAGGATTTCTATAAATTATCCATCTGATGCATCTTTGAACACTAAAAGGCACAAATTTCTGTAGATTTCAATAAAATATATGAAAGTATGCTGACAAAGACCTTCAAAATCTACATTTTCTTTACAATATTAACCTTATCTTAGTGGCATTTATTTAAAATTACATCGCAAAATGCACAGTTAAAATTTTTTAAAAATCAAAAGGAGTCTTTTTACGAGTTTAAAATATTGAGAGAATTAAACTGAATCATATTTTGAATCCCGTACCATAATCCCAAATGAAGTGTGACCCAATTTTGTATTACAGTTCCCTTTGAGTAATAACACTTTATCTACATTTTGTTGAAAAAAATGTACCGCTTTCCGAAAAGCTCACGTGAGGGGATGGACATTGCTAAACCGAGTTAAAAATAGAGGAGCACTGATGGAGTACACAGTACCTCCACCACAGAGTTGGGATTATGAAGCAAATTATCATCATCATGATCATCATATCTTATCCCCGTAGGGTAGTGTAGCAATTGGATTCCGGAGACGATTAAACGGGACGCAGGAACGCTTGCTACTTGTCCCCGGAAGCACGCTGACGGCTTTGCAGCCTACTCTTTACGAAAGTCAGCAATGGTTCTTTTATGCCTCACACCATAGTCAGTGAGAGACGTGGCCTGCCTCTGATAACCCAGTTAGCTGCGCTGGGGGGACAGTGACAGCCATGTGGGGACTTGAACCCCCAACTTTAGGATCAGCGATCCTGCACCCTATGCACTAGACCACCACTGCCCACATGGAGCAAAAAGGCCCCATATATATAATGGAAAACCCATTACAGTAATGCATTCCATCCTTACAAAATTTGACTCGCCCGTCATTCCAAAGCCACTGAGAAATGCTGCATGATCTCCTAAATGACGATTCTTTGTTTTGCTTACATGTGCGTCAGGCATCCTCGTGTTATGAGACATTCCTTGTCTTTCAGTGCAGAAAATACTCATTAGCGACCCTCGTGAAGCATGTTCCTCATATGAAGAAAAACAGTCATATTGCAAGGTGCAACTGTATAAACAATTTTTTTTTTTTTAATTTTCCCCATTTTTCTCCCGAACCTAATCGTATCCAATTCCCACCTTGCAGCCATTGCCTTCCCTATCACACAACCACCACTGACCAGGGAGGAGTAAAAGCAAGCACACGTCCCCTCCGTGACATGCAATGCTGGCTACTCACCTCTTTCCGAACTGTAGTGCCACGCATATTTAAGAGCGGTCTAACACACACTCGGGAAGAAAGCGCTATGCGCCTCCTCGTACAAGTGAGCTCAAAGACCCCACTATTGGCTAGCGATTGCTACGAGTGATAGAAAAGTAAGCATATGCCATCCCTCCCTCCCATGAAAGCTCGGACAGTTAGATCCCATGGACGGTTGTTTCATTAACCCAGATCTAAACTTGCGATGTCCGTGTCAATAGTCAAGCACCTTGCCAATGTGCTACTCGGGAGCCTGTATAAGCAATTTTAATTTAACGGAAAATGACCGTCTCCAAAATTTTGGGAATATGCTGTGACCTTTGCAATTCAAAATCCAAGTACAGTCGGCCCCCAATTTACAAATTTAATCCGTTCCAGAGCCATTTTCATATTGCGGGGATTTAGTAAGTAGGGGTCGCAACTTACATGTTAAACGCCTAATTCGTTCCAAGGCTCCAGTCCTTGGACTGGATAAACCCTATAAACCCTTTAAAAATGATAAAAGTACACCAATTTTGTATGAAATATGTGTTAAAAGTAAAAGAAAATTTTTATTCAACCATTTTATTAACATATTTATTAATTAAACCATTATTAAACATTTTTATTAACACACACACACCTCTCTCTCTCCCCGTCTCTCTCTTTCTATCTCCTTCTCTCGCGCGCACTGCGGGCCACGCCCACAAGACGTGGAATTCAAAGCGCATTCCCTGCTTGACAAAGTCAACTTTAATTTGATTCCTTGAGGGATGGGGATGCCAGATAAGCTCAAATGCACCCACATTTATTAAACATTTACTGAATTAAACAACTTAAAAACACTAAACTAAAAACTAAAGATTTATTCCTTCTCTCTCTCTCTCTCTCTCGCTCTCTGTCTCTCTCTCATGCGCCCACTGTGGGCCACGCCCACAAGACATGAATTCAAAGTGCATTCCCTGCTTGACAAAGTCAACTTTAATTTGATTCCTTGAGCGATCAGGATGCCAGATAAGCTCAAATGCACCCACATTCATTAAACACTTACTGAATTAAAACAACTTAAAAAACTAAACTAAAAACTAAAGCGTGAAGCTTCCTTCTGTCTCTATCTGGGAGGCCAGGGGCGGGATGTTGAGAGACAGCCAATGAGAGAGCAATTCGCGAGTCCTGTGAAATTTTGATTGGCGCACTTGAATTTCTTTTCGTAAGAGGGGGTTGTTTCGTATTTCGGGGACGGAAACTCAAGAAAATGTTATTCGTAATCCGGGGATTTTGTACAAAGGGGTCATCGTAAATTGGGGGCCGACTGTATCTCTGGGACTCGAGTCAGGTAGTGTTCCCAGCAGGTTTTATGAAAACCTGTATGTGATTTTGCTGCAAAAATGCAGTTGTGAATGAAGGTCATAACCTGAATGAATCTGGATGTGTAAAGGTTCACCTTTCCGTGAGGAACAAACTCCTCCATCATCTTCTTCAGAGGATTTTCATAGTCCACAATCATTTGTCCAAGCCGAGGATATTCACGATCACTGTGGAGGACAAAAACCATCATATATACTTTTCACACCAACAAAGTGTCAACATCTGGTGTGGCTTTTTTGAAAGGTTGAGTTCAAATTCCAATCAACACCTCAAATTCTTGAACCAGCAATCATGATTAAGCACAAGCCATAATTTAACATTTGCGATCATATGAAATGTTGTTTAGCTGTACCTTGCTCCATGTGTCATCTCATGCGCATAGTTGTAGAGCCCGATGATTGCTTTACGCTCTTCAATTCGAGAAAGCAGAATCATCAGTGTAGTGTATGTCACAACAAGATCAAGGTAGTTCCTCGTGAGGTCAAAATTTACAGTCTGGGAGGAAAAAACAAACAAAAAAAAATTCTCCCCATATTCAATATGCTGACTACAACTACTTACAGTATTATCGTATATTTCGGACCATAAGGCACACTTAAAAGCCTTTAATGCTCCAAAAAAAAAAAAAAAAAAAAAAAGATGGTGGGCATAATAATTAATAATTCCATCTGCCTTATTTTCGAATGAAGCACGAGATTCCATCTCACTGACACCATCAAAACACAAGTGAATCAAACTAATTCAGAGTTTACCATCATTCCTCACACCCTCAAAACCAAATCTCATTAACCAAAGAATTCCACTCAGTCGATATTGGTGTCAACAGGTGGTAAATTAGAGGGATCCGGGCTTTATGTCCAAATACCGGCATTACTGCTATCGTAGTCAGGTGACTCGCGGAGTAATTCCCGAGTGGTTTTTCCACCTAATCTCCAGCTCTACACTCAGCTGGCTTAATCAGTCTCACGTTCATCACCGGGATAAAGCACTGCGACAGGTGTCCTCCTCAGATCTCAGACTAACCTTCTTGAATTTAAAGTTACACTGATACAGCTCCTTAAGAGTAATGACCTCCGTTCTGTTTTGATCAAATACTAATGTGCTGTCTCTTTAAGGGGGCGTGGCTGAGAGAAGTTTAGGTCACAACCCAGGAAAACTTCTAATCTCCATCTCTATTGATTGGACTCCATGCACGAGGGAATTATAAATAATAAAATATTATAATATAATAATAAAAATAATAGAGGGATCCAGGCTTTATGCCCAACTCGCGCAACTGTTAAACTCAGTCACTGAAGATGAAGAATCTGATGGATTTGTGGAAGAGGAATGAACTGAAAAAGTGAGTTTATTGTTTTATATTATTACAACTGAACAATGTTGAGAGTTATTGTGAAGTGTATTAATTTATATTTTATGTGTTACAACTGAGCAATAATGACTGACTTTTGTTTTGCTTAATGTGCCTTATAATCTGGTGCACCTTATCATGTGGCCAAAGAGCGGTCAGTGTTCATTCATTGCTATTGTGCCTCATGATCCGGTGCGTGCTATGGTCCGGGAACTGCGGTATACACTTTTTATTTTAGGTTTTTTTTTTTCTCTGTTTCAAAAACACTGCCATGAGTATACGTGGCCATTGTGAAGAAG
Organism: Plotosus lineatus; assembly: GCA_024760905.1. Lineage (NCBI taxonomy): Eukaryota > Metazoa > Chordata > Actinopteri > Siluriformes > Plotosidae > Plotosus > Plotosus lineatus. The sequence goes on along the minus strand of CM045729.1, from coordinate 36,613,117 downwards.
CAGGCAGCATGATCATTCTCATGCTTTAAAAAAATGGAAAAATAAACAACTAATAATTTTAAAGCAAATATAATTTTAGTGTATTTTCCATTGGCTCCCATGTAATGTACAGTATACAGGGATCCATCACTTTCCACGGTTAATTGGGACCGAGATCCCCGTGACCATCGAATTTCACGAAGTAGGATCACCCCCCAACCCGCCCGACTGACGTATATGTACATGTATGTGTATATAATATCATTAAATACATATTCAATGATGTAAATGCTTATAATAACAAACATTAAAAATAATGGAGAAGATGTAAATAAAATATAAATACACACATAAAGATGCCCGTGCACGCACTCAGATGAGTACCTCACAAAAATGTAACTAGTTTTGATGGGAGGTTTTGGATTGTTTATGTTTTGTGGGGTTTTTTTTTTTTTGCTTTAAATAATTGGCCTTGTTTTTGTGGCATTTTCCTTAACCTTTTTTCCCCATTCTTCCTTAATTTCCTTATTTTTTAATTCGATGAATATTTATAAAAAAAAAAAAAAATAAAAAAAAAAAACGCAATGCACTGAAGCCACATGAATCGAAGCACAAAGTAGTGAGGGATCCCTGTATACTAAAACTTTCAGCTTTAAGAGTGTATGGAATAGAGTGCACGTGACCACTGTCAGCATGAGAGATCTAAAAATAAATTATAAGGATCTACTTTTAATTTTGCTTTTCTTATATTCTCAACTAGTATATACAAGAATTATTTCCATTAGAATCATCAGTATTGGTTTTTCTCAGGGAATATCTAATAATATCCTCCTCACCGTCACCCAATAAGTTCCTCAGTAACACACTTTGCTATTAACTTATTTGAGACGCAAAGAGAGAAGCTGTTGAGGGATGATTCTTTATCGCTGCTAATAAATGATCGCAGATTAATTCATTAGCTTTGCATTTCCATCTCACTGACACCATCTACAAATGGACGTATTTATATAGTGAAGGTCACCAACATGGTGCCCGCGAGCACCAGATCGCCCAAAAAAAGACCACATGAGTGACCCCTGGCTGGTTCTAAAAATAGATCACCATAGCGCCATTTACCAGTGAACTGCATCTAATTTTTTGTTCATATTGTTTTTTAAATCACATTTGCATTTGGTGTGAAATTGAAATTGACAATATTAAAAAAAAAAAATTAATTTTATATTCTTATTATATTAGAGTTGGTTGGTCTTCGAGGCAACTGGTTGCTTTTTAGGAGTTTTTCACCAGTTTCATGAAAAAAAGGCTGCTGTTCTTAACTTGTGGACTTTTTCCGCTCATAGTGCACTGCTCGGTGAGTAGTTAGCACGGTAGCTTGCATGACATGCTAGCAGGCTCAGTGAAGGTGAGCAGGTGATTTACCCCCAAAAGCATGGCAGAAAAGAGAAAGGAAACAATTTTCACAGTGGCGAGGGGGTCCCATGGCGACGACAAAGCGGCATAATGCTGAGACATTTCAAAACGTGTCATGCAAGCTACCGTGCTAACTACCAGTTCTAAAATTCAGTGTCTTCACATAGATGAATATCATTATTAACAATAACATATAATTAAAGGTAAATAGAGCAAATTTACTATTTCAGAAGTGTGTGTCAAACTGGTAGCTCTCCACATTAATAGGTACCCAAGAAGTAGCTTAAGTTTCAGAAAGGTTGGTGACCTCTGCTATATAGTGTCCGGAGCGTCATTCATTCACCAAACCATTTAATTCTGGTCACAGAAAGGGTGAGGCCTATCTTAGCCAACTCTGGGTGAAGGCAGGGTACAGTCTAAACAGTTCAGCAATCCACCACAGAGCAACACACATACAGTTATTCATCCTCACACCAAGGGGCAATTTGGAACAGCCATGTATCCTGATGTGCATATCTTTGGCCTTTCCAAAGAAACCTGGAGTACCCGGAGGAAACCCAGACAAGCATGAAGACACCAAGCAAACTCAACACAGAAAGTTCTTCACCATGCTGAGGACTCAAAGCCAAGTTCTAACCACTATGCCACCATTCTACTCCCAATTCATCATTCTTTTATAAACTAATTTAATCAATGTAAAAGTAATTTGCTGTAAAATAAACATTTAGGTTGTACCAATAACTGCTTTACACTTGAACCATATCGAAACCATGTAGTTGTCTATTTTCTTATAAAAGCACATCTCATCTGGTTTTCTTCCTTGTGTAAATGTACCCACATGCTCATATCAGCTTTGCCACACATTGGAAAATTAAAAATATATTTCAAAAAAAAAAAAAAACATAATACTTTTTTCAACTCACAATGTCAAAGAAAACTTGGCAAGCATCAATAGTGTTCAGCAGTTCACACACATGGTCCTGCAGAAAAGTGGGGGAGGAAAAGTTTACATGTAATACAGTGTGTACTATCTGAATTCAGAGAGAAAAATCAGTACATGCCAGGAGAGTAAAAGAAAAAAAAACAAAAATGAAAAGTAGGTCTGAGTTACTTACCTTAAATTCCATAACATCCACAAATGTGAAGTAATATAAAGCAAGATTCTTTAGTATTTCTGACTTTTCTTTTTGAAGCTGTGCAAGCTGTTGCTGTTAAAAAAAAGAAAGAAAAAAAGAAATAAGAATATAATTTTGCACAAAAAAAAATTTTCATGTGTTTTTTATTCAGTTATAATTCAACTCGACTCTTCAGCAGGGTTCTCAGTTTGTAGACTCAAATGAGTTTCATATAGAAGTACCACAAGATTTTATTTTTATTAGTACTACTACTGTTATTATTATTATTATTATTAATAATAATATTATTATTATAAAATACTTTTTAAATCACAGTTCACAATAATATTGTATTATTGTATCTGAGTTTCAGACTTTTTTTAAAACCTGTATCCAGTGCAGTACATGGGGTTTTCACCTCTCTACAGGATTCATACTTCCTCAAATTATCCAATATAGATTCCCCATATCTTAACAATAAAAATAAATTCTTCAAATAATCTTACTGAAAAAAGAAAGGATTGCTCTATCCTAGGAAAAATATCAGTTTAAGTATGAAGGACATGGTAGCAGCACCTCAGGTATGATTTTCAACAGAATTAAAAACTACAACGTTCATATTCGGTGGTTTGTTTCGCAGGCAGTACAATGAAGTGCAACCATAGAACATATCGCTTGGTGTGATTCAGAGCTATCCAGCATCAGTCATTTCATCAATGCAGCTGTTTTTCATCTCAGTAATTAAGCATAAAAGAACGCAATCAGAAGACCAGCATGTTCTCTTCACGTCTCTGGAGCCGCACTAACTGGGACCTCAGACAGTGGAGCTGAATTGACGGTGAAGCTTTCGCATTCTGATGCAGCATCACAACCACGATAATAATATTGCGAACTGTGATATAAAATGCTCCTTCAATTGCAGCTTGGAGCAAAAGTGGTTATTAAAAATGAGCAAAATTAAAATCCATTTTCAAGAAAGGTATCCATTAATTACATGCAACAAAACTGTATAAAATTGCCCACGGAATACACTTTTATTTCTACATACATTTCGGAAAAGTCAGGAACCAATGATATTAAAAATACATAAATTATTAGCCCCCAGATGAAACTTAATATCTCCATTTTTGGTTATAATGAGGTTATGCATAAATATATATATTAAGACAACCCTCTGCATGTACTTGTAAAAGCTGGTGTTTCCATCTGCTGTTTTGGGGTAATATATCACTGTATGATAATTATTTCTGCTTTTATTGAGCTTTTGTCATTCCTGAAAATGGAACTGAGAGGTTTCATCAGGAGGCCGAATACTTCACATTTTGCATTAAAATACTAACATTTCGTATCATGTACAAGATATGCTCCATATATTCACCCTTTATACTCTGAGCGTTAGACTACTCTGAGCCACTGCATCTTTTTGGGTGTGGTTTTTGTTCAATGTATTTCAATCGCCATATCTGTCCCATATAATCACCACTAGTTCCTGACTTTTCAGACTCTCCTTAAAGCTACATGCATTGCATTGTGTAAAACGGCTGAGACAGATTAAATCTTGTGTATTGGTTTCAAAATAAAAATAGTGTGAATATTTGAACCCTGCATCAAGTCTAAACATGCTTCAAACCTTCCAAGCTTGAAGCCCAGCCCCCTCTTAATTCCTAGTGACTTCACAGCAAGGGTGCATTGCAAAACAACCCAAAAAAGGGGGAAAGGGGCCCGCAGCTAGGGCATGCTGGAGATACAGTATCCTGTGAATATGTCATGCATATGATACTATGGCGTTGGTATTCTGATTGGCTAAAATGTGATTACGGTTCTATAATAAAATCAATAACTTATTCTGGTAATGGTGAGGACAATAATTCTGGCTGCAATCCAGATGACAGGTTGATAGTAATGCACCAGTTTGAATATTGAATAAAGGAATGACATGTTATTTAACCAAGAAATGGTTGTTTGTTGTATTTATGGTAGAAGACACTAGGTACAACTTTCTTTACAAAATCCAATAAATTTTCAATTAGACAATTAGTTGTGCCTCCTTGCGAGGCTCAAAGCGAACCCTAGCTAGATGGGATTACTATTCATTCTTGAACTATTCCTTGAAAAGCAAGAAATTTGGCAATTAAAAGAAATCGGTGGCTAAAATAAACGAATAAATTTTAACTTTACCCCCATTTTCAAGTATTAGATTTTTTTTTTCTTTATCAGCCTGCTGCAAAGAAGAGGCGTTCAATCCTTGGTATTGCCTGATGCTGGGGACTGGGGAGGGAACCCTGAAAGTGGTGTATGCCCAAGTAGAAAGGCATCCAGCAGACAGGACTGCGTGCATGGCTAACTGGCAACCCTAACTGGCTTGAAGCACAAATCAGAAATGATCTTGGATATATTTATGTAGAGCAATCCACTGAGTGTCGATAAAATATAACAGCTCTTGCACTCAATCTTCTCAGCTGTGACCAGCATTGAGCACCTCACCAATCTATAAGTACACATCTGAATTGAGTTATGGAATAACTGTTAAGAAGTCATAAATTAAAGATTGCCATCTTTGACAAACTGCTGTAGTATAACGGGAATAAAACACTTCAGGACAATGTGTTACAGGGGACCAATCAACTTCAGTTCAGCATCAGCAACCTTCATATATGCACAACCCACTGGTGATAATGTTGTAACATACCAGATACGGGCAGATAGTGCTTTCCCTCCGAGTGTGTTAGACCGCCCCCAAATACACATGACACCGCAGTTCGAAAAGAGGTGATGGGCTGTACGTTGTACGTCACAAAGGGGACGTGTGCATGCTTTCACCCCTCCTTGGTCAGTGGTGGTCGTGTGATAGGGAAGGCAATACCGGAATGGTAGGAATTGGATACGAATAAATTAGGAGAAAATAGAAGAATCAAAAAACAAAAAAATTAATGTAAATAGAACAAACCTTTTCTGGTCTAGTGCAATGCAAACCTGTTTTGAAGTCAAGTTAGTAGCTTATATTAATCCTATAGCAGTTTGAAACTGTGAGAAGCTTATATATTATATATTAACAGCATTAATGCTGGACATCCACTGTGCAAACTGAGTATGAGGCAACACCCCTAAAAAGTGATGGCCACATCCCCCATACCATCCATAACCACCAACATATTCTCGACACGATGAACACAAGTAAACACTTTACTACTCTCAGTGCAATGTTTACTAGTGTCTCACAAATTTCACACTTCTCCATTTTACTCCTAGAATTCCATTAAAATGCCACACGGCATTTTAATCACAAAACTAAACAGCCTTGTGTGTGATCGGGAAAACGGCAAGGATGGAGGGAAGACTTCAGAATGTAGCAAACCATCGTTTACACTTAGAATCCTTTTAATAATATAATGATAATCATCATTATAAATGTGAATACAGGGGAAGTTAATTGTCATATAAAAATAAATTCATGATTAGGAATAGCTGAAATATCATTACAGAATTTTGAAGTAAATGTAAAATTTCAGACTATATAAATGGTGGAAGTAATTAAAACTCTATAATAAAGACAATTTAAAGACACTTTAAATAAAATGTTTGTTTATAGATCATTTTAAACAAATTAAATCATTAATAATTAATACATATAGAAATTAGAATTAAGAGAAATGTTTAAAATAAAAAACACTTTAAAAGAATCAATTTAGTGTAATGTGAGATTATTGCTGTAAAATAGCTTCAAACTGTAATAATTTTAATATTCAACACCAAATAAATGAAACAATAAAGGTTAATTAAAATGTGAAAATTTAGTGTAGTTAAAACATTGGCATACACAGCCAGCCTTAAAAATATCTTTGTTGGCAGTAACACGGCCGGTTGGGCTGAAATTGTACATAAAAGTCCCACCTGAGTAATCACAGACCCAAAAAATAAACTATACCAGCCGGTTGTGTTGAAAAAAACGCATGTGTCCTCTATTATACATGGTACTAAAAAGTGACCAAAGCGAAATCAGTATCAACCACGCCTTGTGATGGGTCAATTTCACCAGTGCAGTGAAACAGTGATTCTCATTGAGCAGTACTGTCTTAACAACAAAGGTGGAAAGTATGATGGAAGGGGACAATGATGAGGCAAAAAAAAAAAAAAAAAAAAAACAACAAAAAACTGTTCTCTGTCACCATTAAAGGTCCCAACATGACCTTTAAAGGTTTATTATTAAAAAAAAAAAAAAAAATTATATATATATTATAATATTATAAATAATAAATAAATGAATGCATTTCAAATTGAGCAACACATTTGCCGATATTTTTGAACAAATATAAGTTAATTATAAACTGCCAGCAACATCACGGAGCGTGACGAAGGTAATTGACTTTGACACTATGTTGACGGCAATATTAAAAGTTGCTATGTTGAAGAAACCTTGATAGTCTGTTGATTACGGTCTGTCTGTCTTCCTTTCGGCTTTTTTCCCTTTTACTCAGGAGTCGCCACAGCGAATCATCTTGATTCGTACGTTTGATTTGGCAGAGGTTTTTACATCGGATGCCCTTCCTGTTACAACCCTTTTAGCAAGGGATAGAAACACGCTGACGACTTTGCAGCTACTCTTTACGAAAGTCAGCAATGGTTCTTTTACATGCCTCTGACCTAGAATATTAAAAAAATAAACTTTGATATTCAGTATGTTGATTTCAAATATAAGACATTTATTTCATTCTACTGTGTTTACAACATCACATACATAATACAGCATGATGTATGTACAAAAATTTCCTTGCGAATCCCTGATGGCCTGCACAGGCAAAAAAAAATAAAATAAAAATGCCTCCCTCCCGGGTGAATCTTGTTATTGCCAACAAAGAATTTTTTTTAAGCCAGGCCCAAAATTAAATTAATGAAAGCAAAAAAAAAAAATTTAATTTTATATATAGACACACATATACATACACATACACACACACATACATACATACATACATACATACATATACATACATACACGCACAATTTTAAAGTTACCATTTTTCTGTATTTCCAATTTATTCCCCTCAGTTTTTAAATGCAATTAAAATCCCACCATCCTTGTTATTCGCCGTGAAGTATGTCAGTGTGTGACCCTGAACCACAAGTTGGATTTGAGATAATGGACAAACCTTACCGCAAGCACAGACCCATGCAGTTACAAAAGCAAGGAACCTCAGAATATACACGTCTGATAAATATAAACAGTAATGGGGAAAGTGCCAGTGCAGTTCTCCAGGGAAGCACTTAATACCTCCTCCCAGATTTCATCAGGTTTGGGATCGGTACCATGACAGAATAAGATGACAGACATTATGAATGCGTGGTTCTGTAATATAGAACCTCTTATTTATTTATTTAAACCTCTAAGCTCTATTTGCACATGGTTATAAACTTTGCTCTCTCTTTCATGTCTGAATGATCACATCTCACAATTCTCATGTGCAGTGACAATTTTGGCTCGAAAGCATTTGTTCCAGAGGCATGATGATGCCAATTCTGCTGATCCTGTAAAATCAATTTATTTTTGAATTGTGTAAACAATGAGTTACTGGAGTTGTTGCCATGGCAACAAAATGACCATGTCCCTGGATCCCGATGTTGCTGGCTGCTCGTTTCCAAACCAGGCGACTGCAGTGTTCAATCTTCATACCCCTGACATAGCTCTTATTTACAGACGATCAGAAAACCGGCAGGAACTTTATATGTGCGAGGAATAGTCTCTTTACACAAGAAATCTCTGACATAATCAAACCTTTCGGTCAAAAGAATCAGTCATTAAATATATACAGTAATATCAGTGAGTGTTGTGATGGTATCACGTGAAATTTGCAAGATCACAACTCAATTAGGATTGTGAAAGTTTTATGATGGAAGAATAGGATGCAATGGATGTCATATGTCAACATTTGCCAAAAAACAGCAGTAATATTTAATTATACAGTGCTACTGAACGCCCAAATCTGATTGGTCGGGATTGCCCCCCCCCCCCCCAATTATCTCTTGATTTCCAACTACTTTTTGCTCTTTTGTTGTTTCTATAGACAAAAGAAATTTGTCAAGAAAGAAATGCACATGATGCCAATGCAAAGAACCTATGAATGGTACAGTGAGCCACTCATTACAGTCATAGATTAGCACTCAAAGGTGCAACCAGCTACTTGGCATCGCTCTTAGAGCTTGAGCCTACAACAACCACAGCAATGTTATGTGGACATCTGACCACCGTCTTTATATGTGCTTCCTGAAAACCCCATTAAGGATGATTGTCCTCCTTTGAGGTTATAATAACCTTCAATACTCTGCAAGTTGTTTCTACTAGATAGTGGAGCACATCAATAGGGATTGACATCCATTTAGCCGTAACAGCAATAGTGAGATCAGTACTGATGGGTGATGAAGTTTGAAGTGGAGTCAGTGCTCCAGTTCATCCCAAATCTGTTCGATGGGGTTAAAGTCAAGGCTCTTTTCGGGCTACTCAAGTTCAACTTGGTCACACTTTGCGCACCAGGGCATTGTCATGCTTCAACAAGTTTGCATCTCTTATTTCAAGTAAATGCAGAAGGATAAATAGATATTCTATATAACTGGGTGCTTCCAATTTTGTGGCAACAGTTTTAGAAGGAACGACATGGTGAGAAGGATAGAGAGTCACATACAATACGTTTAACCGTACATATGCATTTATACAACTCTCAGAGAAACTCGGGCATTTATATTGGACCGAAAATGTAAACTATATTAGTCTTCTGATGTGTCGTTGTATTCGTTACACCAACAACATGGAGGAATTGGACGCAGCAGCTTGTCAGTAAGAATGTAACCTGGGTTTCCAAATATTTTCACAATGTACATTTTAGTTAAACTGCATTGGGTCATTAGAGCAAATAATGCAGTTTACTGTTACAATAGCTGTTTGCCTGAGAGGTTGTGGGTTTAGGAAACATTTTTAGATCTACTATCCAAGAGCACAATGCGGCATTTTAGAAAACAAATTTTCACTTAATCTTAAAAATTATTTGTCGTAGTTCCCTGTTATCATTTGCAGTCAAGAAATCACAGCCAGTGTCAGAGTGACGTGTCTCACTCATAGATCTATTCCAAAAATGTACAAAGAGACTTGTATGGGCACTTTAGTCATATTTTTTTTTTTTTCGTTTGTTTCACCAGATAGAATTTTCTCATGTGCACAAGAGACAGTTTTGTTTTCTTATGGGCTTCATTTTTGGACAAGAGAAACTTTGTAGTTCTTAGAACTGCTGAAGGCTGCTGGGCTGAGTGGATACATGTTATGGAAGGAGTCTTCAAGTATCAGCACTCAAACTACTCGCAATAAAAAAAAAAAAAAATAAAAAAAAAAGCCTTGCAATGCAGCAACTACCCAACAGCCAAATATACACTTCATAAATTTAAGCATGTTCCTGGACATGTGCTTTTGTTTATGTTCGTGTTGACAGGTTCAACGTGGCATGTGCTAAAGTTTACATTCGTGTTGATTGGCTCAATTTTACTTCCGGGAAAATGTGAGATATGGCCCTATATTATAAAAACGTATGAAAGGATGCACGGAAAACAATTTCAATATGGCAGTGGCAATCTGTACACCAGACAGCAACAAAAATCAATCGGCTTGTGTAGTTATCCAGTTCCAACATTCACTCCAAAATTCGTGGTGATATTTTTGAGCTAGAATAAGGAATGAAAAAACTCAAGATGGCAGTTTGGGTGGCCATATTGGATATCAGGCTGCAACAAAAATCGATAGTCTTGTGTGTTTACACAGTCAACATCCATACCAAAGATAGCAATGATCGGAGATGGCATTCTTTTTTGGACAGATAAATGGACCTCGTGTATGACCTCGGCACCCTTCATGCCCCCTTTGGGAAAAGGGGTAAAAATGTAATTTGTTAAATGATATCAAAATTGCTACGGTTTACTATAACAGTAATTCGGAAGAAATTGCAGCATATATTTATTGCACTGGAACCAGATTGCGGGGTTTCAGTTGAGGTATCAACTCTGGTACCATGTTGGCCAATGATGTCCAAATTAAAAAAAATAATAAAATAAAAAGAAATAAACCCTGATTATTCTGAGGTTCCTTCAGTCAAAAGACTCGATACACATGTGAGTACAACAAAAAGTTTCAGACTACATAGAAATATGAGCTGTAAACAAAGCAAATGGACTCCAAACTTACCAAAAGAACAATCCAGAAAATAGCCGTGTTAAGCATGCAAACAAATGTACAAAAAAGGCGCACACACACACACACACACACACACACACACACACACACACACAGAAAGAGACATGTATAAACCAACACAAAGGCAAACTCAAAAAATAAACATGACACAGCTCGACATTGAAGCAGTTAAACATCTTGGACATTAAATGAGCTACAAGAGCAGCATCTGAAAAATAAAACATCATAAATTTATGAAACTGAAACAATGACTGGTTATTTGACAAACAAATAAATACACACACCACACAGCATCAAATCACAAAGGGGCCTACAAAACATCCATTTGAATTAGAATTAATAATAGGGTAAAAACAATATTGTGAAATGAAACCGTTAGTGTGAGTTAATCATGACTGGAGCTCACAGTGACTAACACACACACATACACACACACACACACACACACACACACACACACGATTACAAAACGTCGCGTTTTGCTGAAATGAAAGATAAAAAGGATTGTGCGGTTGTGCGCTACGCCCACATTCCTTTCTGCACACACACACACAGACACACACACACACACACACACGGCAGAAAAGCAGGCCTCACTGATCAGGTACAGTAAGATCAGGTCTAACTGCATGCGCAGTCTTTATTGAGAAAAAAAAAATGACATACAAGAAAAATTATTTATTCCTAGAATGTTGTTCTGTCATCAAGATCTGTTTAACAGTCACTCGTATGCTTCAGCAGTTCTTTAATATCAATGCTAATGTGGAAATCTGAAGTGATCACCTTTTTTTTTTTTTTTTTTTTTTTTTGGGGTGGGGTGGGGGGGGGGGTGGGGGGTGTTTCACTGTCCACTGAATCACGGCGAAAATGGATAAACATGGCTAATGTATTTTATGCATCTGTGACTACCTGAGGGTCCATTAGGATCAGTGTTATGTCCTGTATATTTCTTCAACAGAGCGTCATTGCTGACATCCACATACCCTCCAGTTTTATTAGCAAGATAGCAAGCAAACAGTAGGGAAAGGCCCACTGACTATGTGTGTATGCAATACATCCGTCACGTGAACTAGAAAGGAGGATCAGGGATTAAAAGAGAAGACGGGGGCTCTCCTCTGAAAGTGGTGCATTGCCTGTGAGGCGTGCAAGGGTTGACAATACATCCTATAGATTTTCAATATATTAACAATTGATATGCATCATTAGAATAATAATGATAATATTATTATTATTAACAACAACAATAATAATAATAATAATAATAGCAACTTGATCTCAAATGCATTTACTTGTATGTTATTTAAACAAATGTTTTGGACATTTTCAGAATTGAAGTTGTGCTTTATACCCAGGTAATATCCATTTGCTATTATCTGTACAAAACTCAATTGATATTCACACCTATTTGCTGAACCAATTAATCTTACAAGGGTCACAGGGAGGGTGGCTGGCTGAACACTGGGTAAAGGCGGGTACACCTGAAATAGCTCACCAGGCCAACACAGGGCCGGCAAACAACCATTTGCACTCACATCTACACCCAGCGGCAACTTGGAACAGCCAATAAACCTGCACGTCTGCAGGAGGAAACCCACTCTCAGGCACAGAGAGAACAGGCGAATGCCGCACAGAAAACTCTGAGGTCTGGGGCTTGGACTGAGTACCTTACTGATAGGCGGACATGCCAACCCCCAAATCGTTTATTATTTTACAATAACTTGACAAATACAGTTTGTATGTTATATATCAACATCTAAATTGTGAGTTTTGAGAGAACACCTGGACATAGAAGCATCAGAGCAGAGCAGGCAACTCTGCACCTCGTTTACATTCGATATAAAGGTAGAAAATGAATCTAATGAAGACAGTGTGTGTGTGTGTGGGGGGGGGGGGGGGGGGCACATTTATGGTAAGTTTGACATTGTGGCCACATTCCTGGTGCAAACTTAGAGAGAGGCACACACTTTAATTTTCAGAGATGTTAGTGTGTCAGTGGCCACTAACAATATTAATTTATTGTTAAATGACCCTAATGAAAATTCAAATAAAATTCTACTCTTTTGCATGATTATTTTTAATAATGTTAGTTAAACAGAATACTTTTTCATTATATTAAGAGGCATACTTTAAAATAACACATACAAAAATTTTGGATTGTATTCGTCTTTGACTTGAGTCCAAGAAATGCTGATGATCATGTGTGTCTCAGTGCTCGTGGAACTGAGCTGCTCTCCTGCACAATACTAACCCTCATGCTACTGCTGTGCTCTCTAATACAAACCAATGGGCACATTTAGTTATTAATATCATTTTTATTACCCTGTTCAAGCAGCTAAAACCTCAGGTTGATAAGAGGAATAAAATTCTAATGCTGCATATCTTTAGACAGCATGTTCAATTATTTCGCTACAATTCAGAGAAAAGTGATTCCTGACTTCAGAAGCTGAATCCTCTCTGCAGCTTTATGGTCATTTTGTAGTTAACCAGCTAATGGCTCCCAGAAAAACATAAATTGTGTCTGAAACATGCAAATTATTTTGAATCATTACACATCATATTGATAATCAGGCCACGATTCTGTGAGCCTAAGCAATACACAACGCTATTAAGGAGTGAAATTAATCTTTCTAATAAACTCCATGTTGTATAAATTACAAGTAACAAATTTTGACTTTTGCCTTGTTCCTGGGCAAAAACCTAATTTGCATTTCTTCACAACCAATAAAAGTGAAAAGCGTGGGCACTGAAGGTCCACATTCTGGATACTCTCACTTTGACAACTTGAAGGACAACATGGGGGCGTATTCACAAGAACACGGGGCGCGCTTCCACCAAGACGTAATGGACTCTGAACACAGATATCGCGATTTTACAATGAAAGCATGGACAATATCTGAGGTCTAATAAGGGAAAGTGAATTGGTCTGTATTTACACATTTGTCTTCAGGACAATAAAATTGAAAATTAACAAGTTTTCCCATTCACTGAGTGGTCAGTACTAATTTCTGAACAAGTGAAGTCCATTTGTCAGAGTTGTGGTCATCATATTTTCATGTCAATAGGTTTCTAACATTATCCCAAACAGAATACAATGCTGACAAAGCAATTTCCTTCATGGTAAACCTTCATTTGTACAGACTGAGCAAGAACTTTCAAGAACAGGAGAGTACTTTACTGAGGTTTGAAGAACTATCTCCTTTGTTTAGGAATAGTCCAACAGAATACATGTGTATGAATGACAAGGACCCAACAGGACCGATGCAGTTACAGGGAGCAGACATAAGGAAGGTGGAGGATTTTAAGTACTTAGGCTCAACCATCCAGAGCAATGGAAAATTGTGGAAAAGAGGTGAAGAGGCGTGTGCAGGCAGGTTGGAATGGTTGGAGAAAAGTGTCCGGTGTGATGTGTGATAGGAGAGTATCGGCAAGAATGAAGGGAAAAGTGTACAAGACGGTGATGAGGCCAGCAATGTTGTATGGTTTAGAAACAGTGGTGCTGAGGAAAAGGCAGGAGGCAGAGCTGGAGGTAGCAGAGATGAAAATGTTGAGGTTCTCTTTGGGAGTAACGAGGCTGGATAGGATCAGGAATGAGTACATCAGAGGGACAGCACATGTAAGACGTTTTGGAGACAAAATCAGAGAGGCTAGATTGAGATGGTTTGGACATGTACAGAGGAGGGATAGTGAGTATATTGGTAGTAGATGCTGAGGTTGGAACTACCAGGCAGAAGGCCGAGAGGAAAACCAAAGAGATGATTCATGGAAGTGGTGAAGGAGGACATGAAGGCAGTTGGTGTAAAAGAAGATTTTGATGCAGAGGATAGGGTGAGATGGAGGCAGATGATTCGCTGTGGCGACCCCTGAATGGAACAGCCGAAAGGAAAAGAAGTAGTGGTAGTTTAGGAATAGTCCAGAAATGTGTAGAATACCAAAGAATGTTCAGAAGTGAAAGCTGGTGTTTTCATTGGACAATAAGTCAAGAAAATCATAGCGTGCCCTGAATTTCCAAAGAAACTGACAGCAAAGGAACAGGAGACATGAAAAAGTTTTGTTGAGCTTGTCCATGGGTTTCTGAGCAACTCAAGGCTGACAATTATGTGGAACTGGTTGAGGCTTTGGTGAGAGGCCTATGGCTCAGAAGAACTTGAGGAGCGCTTCCACCAAGACAATGGATTTTGAACACAGATATCAGGATCTTACAATGAAAACATGGTTACGGGACTGCATTCAGGGTCTGATAAAGGAAGGTGATTTGTTGCATACTTGCAAATCAAGGAAAACTGTTAATTTACTTTTTAAATTGTTTACAAAAGTTTGAAAATAAACGTTGCTGCAGTTATGTTCCATATTTTAGTTTTATTGTGTCCGAAAAAAAAGTCAGAAAATTGTGGGAAAATCTGTTTTGGGGAGATAAAATTGCTGTGCAGCCCACAAAAATCAAAGTTTGGCATGAACAAGACTTAGCTGTCAGGAACAAAAATTGTGTTAGTGTTATGTACTGATATTAGCTCATGTTCAAGTATATTTCTGAGCAGAAAGGGTTTTTTGAAACTGGATCACTGAAATTCAGCAGGAACTGAAAAAAAATAAGGAGAGGTCACTGTAAAAAAACAACCAAAAAAATAAAACCAGCACATACAATCAAAGCACGAGATTTCATGCAAGCGTGAGAATTCCACCTGCAGAATGGCTGCTAACATATGATGTTTAGACAATTCTCACAACATGACGGATCATGACTTATCAGCATCAGCACACAAACACGCGGGTTTCCTTTAGTGCTCAGAGCCTTACGTTATTGTTGCGGGTTTCCACGGCTGGGAACTTTCTCACAATGAACTTGACGGCCGACTCCAAGTTTTTGTCGATCAGGTAGGAGGGCTTGGCTTTGGGATCCCCGCATGCCTGGAAGAAAAAGTATAGAAGACAGAAGATCATCAACACACTATTGCATGAAATGAGCATTCTCTGAAAATATGTGACAGTCACATCAAGTGATCAAATATGCAGACAGGTACAAACGGTTAGACACAAGTGAGAGGACGAGGAGGCACAAGTGCAGGGATTTGGCCACAGCTAAAAATGCAATGCAACAGTGCCTCTGCGAGAGAGAGAGAGAGAGAGAGAGAGAGAGAGAGAGAGAGAGAGGAGTGAAACGGCAGCATATGAGCGGAAACTTGTAAAGTAAAAAGAAAGACAGGAAGACTGAGACCAATTAGTGTCAGATTCAAAGACGGTCAGAGACATATCAGAGGGATTATAGAGTCAGGGACAGATTAGAGTGTTTGTCAGGGGCAGAGTAGAGTAGGAGAGTTAGGATAAATTACAGAATGAATCAGGAACAGATTATTAAGAGAGTCTGGAATAGAGTGTTGGGGACAGACTGGGAGCGTGAGTCAGGGTTCAGATAGATGTTCTACAGGGCAAGTTCGGGGGGGGGGGGGGCTGCAAGGGTGAGTAAGGGATATATACACCGTAATTTCCAGACTATAAGACGCTGCTTTTTTCATATGCTTTAAACCCTGTGGCTTAAACAATGATCTGGCTAATCTATAGATTTTTTTACAGGCTAACGGCCTCCAGGGGGTGCTCAAGCAAGAAGCACAAGAGCGTGACAGACACCTGCAGTATATAAAGAAGTGTGGCCTATATATGTGCAAATTCTTTTTTTTTTCTTTTTAAATCTAATTGGTGAGGCTTATATTCGGGTGTATTCAATGGTCCGGAGATTACGGTGTGAGTGTATATAGTCCTGGCGTCACTGACGTAGTCACTGACGAGAGGGAATCAGCAACAGATTATCTGGCACCTATGAGAGCATTCTCAGACAAATTTAAGGAAGTCTACATCAGGATACAGGATGTTTGAGAAAGATGTGAAGAAAATGGACTCAGAGCAGGGGGAGCTTCAGACACAGCAGAGATTGTTGGGGACATATTAACAGTTTAGAGAGGGTTGAACATAGATGGGAAAAAAAAGAGAGAAGGAAGTATTACATATACGTAGTAAATTCTTCAGATGGAATTGGGGACAAAACAGCAGTTTAAATAGTACTGGACTTGGATCAGAGAAATTATGGACGGAACACATAATCGGGGACACTTCAGAGAGGGTCAACGACACGCTATAGAAACGTCCAAATTGAGAAATCCACATAGATTGAGAGCTCAGAGGGAAAAGTGACAGATTTATTAAAATAAGAAAACCCGTGAGTCTGGTTAGCATGGATGAGATTGAGGGACAGATTTGAAAAAGTCGAGTTAGGTTAAGATTAGAATTATGAGGAAAAAGCGAGAAAAAAAAAAAAAATCACAATAAACCATTTCAGAGACAGATTAAAAAAAATAAATAAATAAATAAAAAAACAAGAACTGATTAACCAATTAACTGATAACAGCCTGATTAGTGAGCTAATGGACAGTGGTTACAATTAAAGGATTGATGACATTTAAGAAGGAAATAAGTGAAATACTTGAGATGTAAAAGTGATTATAGATTAAAGATTTAATATAGAAATTAAAATATTAATGGTGTTTAACAACAAATTACACATTAGAAAGTGAAGAGACATATTATATCTATATAAATACATAGAAAACAATATTAAAGGGCAGATTAGAGCGTTAGAAAGAGAGATAGATAGAAGCTAAGATGAAGAGAATCATACTGGGTTAGAAAGAAAGAAAGCGAGACAAATGGGGAGGAGAAGGTGTTTTAGAATTAGCTGCTCTGCAAGTGATGAGCATCTTACAGAGATGCAGCGCTACAACGGATCAGTGTGCATGTTATGGTTACGTGATCAGCACGACTCCACACATGCACCTGCTGGGGAGACGCACTTGCACAGAACAACCCTCAGAGAGGAAGATGCCACAGTACGACCCCGAGCTGATACACCACAGGCTGCGTTTGCATGCAGCTACTTGCCCTCGCTCCACAATGAGCTGCACACTCAATTGAACAAGCACTGAGGCTAATTACCCTTCCAGTCCAGCACTCATTTCATCACCCAGTCCTCAGTCTTAACCTTGGCAATGTTATAACCCCTGCACACGTAAGCACCTGCCACGTCATAGCCTTTAGTAAGAAGCTGAGGCTGTTAGACTGATGCAGATTCAGCCATAACCATTTAGATGCATTGACCAAAAAACAAACAAACAAAAAAAACCCACAATATAGCCATGCATTCAGTATGTCTTTTAACATTTCGAATGAAGGGGGGGGGGGGGGGGACACATCACAAGCATGTGCTGATATTACATACCCAACATCCTAATTATGTATTCTATGGTTTGTTCGTTTCCACCACATAACAATATACTTGTTCAGGGACTTACGTCTACAAAACAATGACTTTAGATTAAAATAAACTAACATTGTCAACTTGTAAATTGTTCTTAAGATTTCACGATGCCCATGA
This sequence comes from Plotosus lineatus, assembly GCA_024760905.1. Classification (NCBI taxonomy): domain Eukaryota; kingdom Metazoa; phylum Chordata; class Actinopteri; order Siluriformes; family Plotosidae; genus Plotosus; species Plotosus lineatus. Next base: position 36,594,966 of record CM045729.1, on the reverse strand, counting down.
AATTTCACAAAAGCATAAGTCTACAATTTATTACAATAAATAATATACCGTAGGTTTAAGCCACTTGTACAGATAAAAAGCTATTATTTATTGCGGCACTGGATTATTGATGACATAACGTCACCATGATGACTTAACTTCATTCACGGCCATGTCTTGAAACAAGTCACAATCCATCGGGTCAGGTCGTAGTGACGATATAGAGAAAACATCTTCGTCATAATTACATAACGTTGTTGTAACTAAAATCTTTTAATGACCATATCTTGATGCAGGTCACTGTAATGGCAACACAACATAATGACGCGTGTAATGTGACACCGTGATGATATGGTCTTAATAAAATGTCTTATTGTGATTACAACATGTAGTAATGATGTGCAGTTATAAGGATATGTGGTGGTATTGCAATGGCATTACAAGATTTTTATGATGCCATCAGAACGACAAAAAGATGTCATCGTGAAGACAATGCACTATGATGGCCAACATCTTCATGATACTGACAATGTGCCGCGATAATGGAGTGACATCTCATAAATCCCTTCATACTCAATATTTCATGCCCACTTTGTCTTTTATGTTTTTGTTTTCTCTCACATGCCCAACACCTTGCTTCCTGATTGGTCTAGAGTTAACAGAATGACTATCAGCACATGCCTGGAATACAAAGCAGAAAACATTTTGATGCAATGGGAAAACCTGGCAACATAAAAATAACATGAATGAAAAGATGAGTAAAATGAAATGTGGGGGGGAGCTATCTACCCAATGTGCAGTTTCAGAACAAGAGAGCCGTGTGTGTGTGTGTGTGTGTGTGTGTGTGTGTGTGTGTGTGGATGTTGCATACGAGAGAGAGAGAGAGAGAGAGAGAGAGAGAGAGAGAGAGAGAGAGAGAGAGAATCATGGGACATGAGGCTGGCAGGAAAGCATAAGGTGTAGAGACGGAACGGAGAGAGGTAGGAAGCGAGGGAACGAGATTTTAGAGGGGGAGGAAGGTGGAAAAGCTGTGCAAACCTTCCAAACTTGTCCTTGCTGGGGGGGAAGCAGTGTAACAGAAAACAGAGAGAATTACACAATAAAACACAGAAACGTTTCCAAATTCTCTACCATGCACATCTACGAATCCGGAAAGAAAATTTCTACATAAATAATAAGTCAATCAATCAGGGTCTGTCTGCATTTATGAACTTGATCCTGTTACAAAAATGATGGCATGCCAGGAAAGGAAAAAAAAACAAGGCAAAAAAAACAAACAAAAAAAACAAATCAGAAACATGAGGCCGAAGCCAACATACTGATAAATAATGACAAATAATCAAATAAAATTTCAAAATCAATGCAAAAATGCCACAAAAACACAATGTGAGGGAAAATATAAATAAAAAAAAGAAGAGACGGGGGGAAAATCTTAGTTTATTTCATGACTCAACCACATCTCACATGCACAAACATGGGAGAGGTGTGACTTGCTTCTAAGGTCAATTACTTACAAAAAATGTTTTTTTTTATTTTAACTGTTAGCCAAAGGTGCAGTGAAATAGGAATATCTTTAAAGGGGCAATCTGATCAAAGATTTAAGTGTTAGTGCCATTAGTACTATACACGCATGAAAAGCTCAATAACAGCAACCAAAATCAATCAAGAATCAAAATCACTTTCAGGCTTCATATCATCAGAAAGGAGCTCACTTACAGGACTGAGCTGAAATGAAGTCGGAGCTATCACACAGAAAGCCAGAAATAAAGTTCTGGTTGGATGTAGGACGCACCTTTCTGTGTAAAATAACTCCTCTCCTCTGAGGATTCACCCGTTTTCAGACATGAGCGTCGACTTCCTGAGTCTGTCTGCTTACTGCTGCACATTAAATTAGGTACCGGCACCGGCACATGATACATTCAGGATTTGTGACGCAGCTAAGCCTGAGGGCTGAAAATAGTCAAACTTCAACCTGCAAATGCAGGTCTTGCAACCAAATAATGCTGAATAAATGTAATTCTGTTAAAAGTTTATTTAACTCCTGTTTCAGTGGTACCAAATTCAGCCACGTTCATTAAAAAAAAGAACATTTCAATTTTAAACTGAGTTTGAGTTGATTTTTCACCAACCTTGATTAAGCGCCTTTGTTGTGATGAGATCAAGTGCACTGCGCCCCGGTTGCAATACATCGGCCACGAAATCGGCTCGCGCTTCACGCTGATAAGGCGCATGTGGTTCAAACTATTACCGTATTCAGCAGTGAATCTAAAGCTTTCCAGCCATACCAAGTTTGTCAGGGATATATTTCGCCATTTTTTTAATACTACATATTGAAAATTATCCCAAAGAAGATTAAATTAGGCAATTTAACTGCTAGTTTATTCTTGAGCATGACGCGCAAGGCAATTTAATTGCGAGATCCGCTCTCAAAAAAAAAAAAAAAAAAAAAGAAGAAGTGGTACCCATCACACGCCAAGATGGCCACCGCAATGCTGGACACGTGTGAGCAGGATACCATCATTTCTGATCTAGTTATTCCATACCAGGGTGAGTAATATATATATATATATATATATATATATATATATATATATATATACACACACACACATAAATAAAAGGTTATATATACAGTCGGCCCCCTACTTACGAAACCCCCTGGGTATGAAAACTCCGGGTTACGAAAAACATTTTCCTAAGTTTTCGTCCCCGGGATACGAAAACAACCTCCTCTTACAAAAAGCACCAAATGCGCCATTCAACATTCGAACGCACCAATCAAAATTTCACACGATAGGCGAGTTGCTCTCTCATTGGCTGTCTCCCAAAATCCCGTCCCGCTGGCCTCCCATTTGGCCTGGAGGGAGCTGACGTGACCCATACTTCCTGTTTGTCACACGCGTGAAGGAGAGTTGACTGTTGGCTTGTTTTGAGATTGATCATGCAGCGTTATATTTTGTTATTGCCGAAACCCCTCTAAAATCGGAATGATATTGAACCAGAAGGAGACCTTAAGCGGAAATACAGTGACAGAAGCGATTATTTCGGCATGATATTAAAACAGAGTGCTCCGTGGGAGAAGACCTCCGATCTCACGAGGAAGCAAGTTAATATTGAATGAGGACCTCTGATCTTTCAAACAGGTACTTGTAATTCCGCTTTAAATAAAACATCCCGTTCATTTAAACATTTAAATAGAATTGTTCCGTCAGCTGCGCGTTGCATGTGGGCGGGCCCAGAGTTTTGTGTGTGTGTGTGTGTGTGTGTGAGAGAGAGAGAGAGAGAGAGAGAGAGAGAGAGAGAGAGAGAGAGAGAGAGAGAGATTGCCTATAGAGTCAGTCAGAGATGAAAGGAGGCTTAACTCCTTTAAAAAGTTTTTAGTTTAGTTTTTAAAGTTGTTTAATTAAGTAAATGTTTAACAAATGTGGTGCATGTGAGCAAAACAGCTCATCTGGACCTCCGGTCGCCCAATGAATCAAGTTAAAGTTGAGTTTGGTGCTCCGATCTGTCAAGCATGGAATGTGTGTGTGTGTGTGTGTGTGTGTGTGTGTGTGTACGTGTGTCAATAAAAAATGTTTAATAATGGTTTAATTAATAAATGTTAATAAATGGTTTAATATGTTAATAAAATGTTTAAATTGTTTAATAAATCATTTTGTTTTACTTTTAACACATATTTCATACAAAATTGGTGTACTTTTACATTAAAATATCATTCAAAATGTCTGCATTTTTTATTGGTCATTGGTTTTTGTATGACCATATGTTTGTGACCAGCAAGGGCGTAGGCTGGTCTGACTGTGTGTGAGTGTGATGGCACATCTCGGTTGACCGGAACTCGAGTCCCAAGGGCTATATGCCTAAGCCTTAAAGGGGAAATAATACGCCGACTAAATGAGTTGGCGGTATCTTAAGTATAGTTTATTGAGGCGATTGTGGCTTAAATTCTATATCATGAATAAACCATTGCACACACAGCGGTTTTGTTTTATGTGCTTGTCGTATAAGTTATCGACCGGAAAGCCGCCACTGCTAAGTGCCCGTCTACACAAAGTTACTGTGACGTCACTGGGTTGGTACACATGAAATATAGTGCATGCATATCACAGCATATTATATAACATGGAATCTCAGGCCAACAACACACAGTTTTTCAGCAGAAGACGATTCATCTATTATTCTCAGAAGAGGAATCAAATATTATAGTTCAACCAAAAACAGTCTGAAATATATTTCAAACTACATCTGCAATGTCTGTATGTCTTCCTTTCGGCTTTTTCCCTTTTACTCAGGAGTCGCCACAGCGAATCATCTGATTCGCACGTTTGATTTGGCAGAGGTTTTTACATCGGATGCCCTTCCTGTCACAACCCTTTTTAGCAAGAGACAGAAACACGCTGATGACTTTGCAGCCTACTCTTTACGAAAGTCAGCAATGTTTTTTTTTTTTACATGCCCCTTACCATAGACAGTGAGAGACATGGCCCGCCTTTGATAACCCACTACATCTGCAATACATGTGCTAAATACGTTTACAAATTGAGCTAAAGTTATTTATCTATTTAAAGGCACAAACAAATATTAATACATATTTACAGCACAAAAACATACTTTATTTTATTAATTTTATAAAAGTACTGAGCATTAGGCTGCAGATACAGGCTGGATTGCTTATGATCATTTTAGCCATTCATTCTCTGTGCGTCAATGTTTGTGTTCTAACACAGGTGCAGGAGCCGGAGGCGGTACTAACAAACTGTGCTTTTTATTCTCACACTCATGCTTTGTTTGATTCACAATGTTCAGCTATTATTGCTTACTGATAATATTATGTTTGTTGATTGGTCAGCTCAGGCGTGCACATGCGCAGTGCCCGTTACACGTTAACTTCCGGTTTACTTCCTGACTCTAGTCATGCGGAACTTATCTCTGACTTTCGACAGTCATTAAGTTTATTTAGAAGATTGTGAATACAGACGCTCCCCGACTTACGTTCATCCGTTTTTCCATTTTACGTTTTTTTTAAGTCAAATTTTGAGTTTAGACGTACCTACGTAGTATGCTGATGTAATGATGCAATAACGTAATGACGCTGCGTCCATTGTTTACGTACGACAGACTGAACGCGCCCATCCTTCCGAGTTAAGTTATATATATATATATACATAGCAGTTATATAGCGTGTTACCCTTGTGTTAAGACGTTGTCTCTGTGATCTTTGTGTTTTGCGGACTTTTGTAACCCTAAGCAGATATAGTTGGTCAGAAGCGTAAGCCTACTAGCATGGGTGCAAGTCTCATACATACATATGAATTAACTATCTGCTCGGATCGGCGCAATCTACCATGCATACTCAGTTAAGCAAAGAGAGTTGTAAAATGAATGAAAACCCGAATCCAGAAAAGAAAGAGAACTCTCCGTTCTGCTGGTGATACACATCATTGCAGGCTGAGTACTAAACGAGTTCAATGGTGCTCTTGCTCACTTGAAAGACCGGAAGTCCATATAACCCGCTTAAGCACAGCAAGTACACTACGTTCAGTGTTGAGCGCCTCACATATTGTAAGTGTTGATTGACTGTTTTAAGCTTCATGTAAAGTGATCATCCGTCGACCATCGGAACTATTTACAAGATGAAAGATCGCATCATAGAGAATGCTAAAGGTTATATTTGATACTGTATTTGATATTTGATGAGTAAATTTGATTAAAATTTATCAAGTTGAAATTATTTTACTTGAATTTAATTTATTTGAAATTAATGTTGATATTTGATATTATTTTACAATTATTATAAACATAACATTGTAAAATAATAATCACCGAGTTGGGTAGTATTCATTGCAAACTTTGCAGATATGCAACACCGCAGGTGGTTGGTGAATCGCGCATTGAGTTTCAAACGTACATGCACAATATATATATTATACACACACACACACACACACACACTAGTCCTTCTCAAAAAATGAGCATATTGTGATGAAGTTCATTATTTTCTGTAATGTACTGATAAAAATTAAACTTCCATATATTTTAGATTCATTGCACACCAACTGAAATATTTCAGGTCTTTTATTGCTTTAATACTGATGATTTTGGCATACAGCTCATGAAAACCCAAAATTCCTATCTCAAAAAATTAGCATATCATGTTCAGGTAGTCTAAACGAGCTATTAACCTAATCATCTCAATCAACCAATTAACTCTAAACACCTGCAAAAGATTCCTGAGGCTTTTAAAAACTCCCAGCCTGGCTCATTACTCAAAAACCGCAATCATGGGTAAGACTGCTGACCTGACTGCTGTCCAGAAGGCCATCATTGACACCCTCAAGCAAGAGGGTAAGACACAGAAAGAAATCTCTGAGCGAATAGCTGTTCCCAGAGTGCTGCATCAAGCCACCTCAGTGGGACGTCTGTGGGAAGGACAAAGTGTGGCAGGAAACGCTGCACAACCAGAAGTGGTTTTTATCAAGGGCAGGGTCAATGCAGCTAGCTATCAGGAGCTTTTGGAGCACTTCATGCTTCCATCTGCTGAAAAGCTTTATGAAGATGAAGATTTCGTTTTTCAGCACAACCTGGCACCTGCTCACAGTGCCAAAACCACTGCTAAATGGTTTACTGACCATGGTATTACTGTGCTCAATTGGCCTGCCAGCTCTCCTGACCTGAACCTCATAGAGAATCTGTGGGATATTCTTAAGAGAAGGTTGAGAGACACCAGACCCAACACTGTGGATGAGCTTAAGGCCACTATCGAAGCATCCTGGGCCTCCGTAACACCTCAGCAGTGCCACAGGCTGATTGCCTCCATGCCACGCCGCATTCATTTCATGAGCAGTCATTTCTGCAAAAGGATTCCCGACCAAGTATTGAGTGCATAACTGAACATAATTATTTGAAGGTTGACTTTTTTTGTATTAAAAACACTTTTTTTTTTTTATTGGTCAGATGAAATATGCTAATTTTTTGAGATAGGGATTTTTGTTTTTTCTTTACTTTTTTGCCAAAATTATCGATATTAAAACAATGAAAGGCTTGAACTACTTCAGTTGTGTGTAACGAATCTAAAATATATGAAAGTCTAATGTTTATCAGTACATTACAGAAAATAATGCACTTTAACACAATATGCAAATTTTTTGAGAAGGACTAGTCTACAGTAAAAAACCTCCGCTGACGAACGCTTAAGCTCACGAACTTTTCGCCTCAAGAACATTAAATTCGGCGGACGAACCAAACCACTCGGTCGAACAGCGCCACGGTGGCGGCCACGAGAAGCTGACGCACGCTCATGGCGTCCCAGTTCATCACCCCCTTTCTTTGAGTGCGGACGTGGTTTGTGTTTGATCGACATTTTGGACCATATTGAGTGTACTTTTGCTATTATGGGACCGAAAAAGACCCCACCACAGGCGGAGATCATTGAAAAACACGGACGAGGTGTGCGTTTGTGTGACTTAGCGTCCCAGTACCAGTACGCTAAGTCTACCATTGCTACCATCCTTAAGAACAAGGAAGCTATTAAGGGTGCGTGTGTGGCTAAGGGTGTTTCCAAACAGTAGGTGTTTCCAAACACTCCTTCCAAACAGTAAGTCCCTCCCTCCCTCCTCCTCCCACTCCATTCCATCAAGCCATCAACTACCATCACAAAGGTAAATAAAACCACTTTATTATACAGTACAGTTTATTTCTTTAATTACAATACAATAGCACATTTATTATACATAAAATAAGGTATATTTTTGTGTAGTTTTAAGGCTTATTTAGTAGAAAATTATGTTTTATGGGGACCTGGGAACGGATTATTCTCATTTTAATGGTTTCTTATGGGAAATAAATGTTCGGAAGACGAACTTTTCGCCTCACACACACTTTCTGGGAACCAATTATGTTCATGAGCTGAGGTATCACTGTGTGTGTGTGTGTATGTATATATATATATATATATATATATATATATATATATATATATATAAGCTCATGTATTATTGTTGATCGACATTTTTATAACATTAAAAAGCGTACACAAACATCTTACCTCCTCCCCCCTAGCGTATGTTTTATACGTTTAGGAAAATGTTGAATGACCCCTTATGTATTAGACTTTTCCAACATTTATCCATTTAACATATTTTGACTTCCTTCACAGCCAAAACCATGGTAGATAGCCTACAGCTGATGGTTCCAATGGATTAAGCAGGTCATTATACTTTAGAAACAAAAGTTTCAGGTTAATCGCTTGGTTGGTTAAAGTTCAATGGATTTTCAAAATTTGACTATTTTCGACATTTTTGTCAAGTGTCACTGGTCTTACCCCCTTTAAATCCCAAACCATTGTAGATAACCTAAAACTGATGCTTCCAATGAATTAAGCAGGCAATTTTCCCTTGGAAACAAAAGTATCAGGGTATTGACTTGGTTGGTTAAATTTGAATGAATTTTCGAAGACTGGTCATTTTGGGTCATTTTTTTTTCAGTGGTGTAAATTGCAGTTTGAGGGATATTTGAGGGACAATAACTTCAAAAGAACTGGCCTCTATCAAAATTACAGTGGTTTAATCAATCATTCTCTTGGAAAAATAGCATAACTGGGCCCTGTAGTTGTCAAATTTTGAAAATAGGGCTGTCAAAAATGCCATCTTTGCCAATTTGGCGCTACCATGATTTGAAAAGAAAAAAAAGGGCATTTTGAAATGGCTCTTACTACAAAAACTATTACATGAAAGGTCTGAAGCTCTACAATACAGAACTAGGTTTTATAAATGACTGAGAACTGGCATTAAGTCGTTGTAAAAAGTAAGATTTCTTGTTTCATAGACTCCCCAAATGTGTTCCAAACGATGTCTAAGCCACGGGCCTGAAGCGGGGGTAACAGACCAGGCTCAATCTCGGAAACCATTCAAGATAATCACATGAAATTTGGACTGGTCATTTGTAATTGTAAACCACATACTTTAATTTTTTTTCGGTGCCAGCACCTATTTAAATCCAGTCTGATACATGCTGAACACTGTCCTTTATGTACACTTCCTCAATTTTATAGTATAGAGCTCTCTGTTTCAATTTGTCTATTTATCAATTATTACACCTTCGTGTATAAAAAGAGGTCCAGAAACACCTGAAAGTGCTCAAAGAAATGCTTCTCTTTCTTTGTTGCTCCTTAAATACCTCTGAACCGAACCATAGTCCTACTGTTCAGTTTTCCAACTCTGCCTGATCCATCCTGCTGCCATCTATATATTTATCCATCCTTCATCACTCCATCCAGTTCCATCTATAATGGAAGAGAGACATAGGTCTACATATACTTGTTATTTCTTCATTCATCTTTTGTATAGTCTTATAGAGGCCTTGCTCACAACTGCAAAGTATAAACCGGAGTGCGGTCAGTCTCAGAGATATAATACGATCTCATTACGACTACTTTCAGAGATGGACTGAGATACGCCCAATGACAGAACACAAGTTACAGTGGTACCTTGACTTATGAAATTAATCTGTTCTGAGCACAAGCTTTAAGACAAAATGTTCGTTAGATAAAACAAAAAAATTCCCATAGGATATAATTAATAAAAACAATCTGTTCCAACCCCCTCCCAAACTCAAATAACCTGCTACAAACACATATATTTTACCCAATATATTAAAGATAAACATGTAAAAACAAGAAATATTTAATAATAATAATAATAATAATAATAATAATAATAATAATACATAATAAATAATAAAATAAGAATAAACAATAAGTCAACTAACCCTTCCGATCATCGACTGCGGCAAAGATGTCACGTGGGCAGGTATGCGGTAATGCGTTACAGAGAAGGAGAATTTTGTGCATGTGCACACTACAAATGCCAGCGAGGAAAGGCTCATGGTAAGTTCCCACAAGGCCAGTGCTTGTAAAATGGTGAGGCATGCCACTGCCGCCTACTGTATGGGATGCGCAATTACACTACGTGGCAGTGGCGCTCTCACTGTGTTCCCTATGGTGTAGGGAAGAGCACCAGGCAAACGATATGAAGTGCAGTAAACACTATTTATCGTCATGCGCAGGGCACTGGGGGGGCCAGAAATGTTTTATTTTCCTTCTATAGGGGACATCACAGAAAATAATTGAGAAGCACTGCACAAGGCATTCTCGGAGCACGGAGGAATACACACGGAAGAATACAAGGATAATCAGCCTGGAAAAGCCATTTCCTATGCAGAGCTCGCAAATCAAAATTTTGCTTGTTGGATGGGGAAGATTTTTGGTGAAATTGAAGCTCATATCATGAAAAATGCATTATAAAAGACACTCATAAGTCAAGGTACCACTGTGGTGTGATTGCAAATGTCCTGAAGAGCAACAAAAGACCAGCTAATTGATTCAATCACTAATGTTGGGATGATCTCGCCAAAGACTGATCAATCTCCCAATAAGGACGTTTCTAATTTTTTTCTATGCAACTATTATGGCTTCAGTGACTATTCTTCAGTGACTCCACATACTAGGGGCAACATTGGAAAGCGAAATGTTGTGAAGTCACATGAACTCCCTTTGTTGTCCTCTGTAACAAAACTAATTTGCATATGAATACATAGCACTGTGTTTCATTTTTATACATGTAATAATAATAAATAATAATCATATTATAATATTAAGATTGGACTTTTGTCTTAATGTAGCAATCACTTTTGAAGAAAATTAAACTAGGCACTAATACAAATCAAAAGTTCACGAGTTTGTGTGTACGGCTTTGCTAATGGAACCACAAATTGGGACATAGTTTAAATTTTTCAAGTTAAATAAAATGATCTTAATCATGTGTTTAGACAGTCATCACCATCTCACAAAATGATATGCAGGTTTTCTGCTAGCTTTGTGTACATTTATGGAATTTTCAGTCTCTGAGAGCACTCCGTCACAAAGGAGTCTAAAATAAAGGTTTCTAATTTGCGAGTTTTTTTAAAGAAGTTATTCTCTTAAAATGTTCAAATAAAAATTAAAAAAACTTTGAAATTTTTGGCCTTAAGGGTATTTTATTGGATGTTATGGACTTTAAAGGCGGCATCACTAGTCACATTCAGAGTGGACACCTTTGAATAGACACATTAGCATGCTTGTGTAATCAACATTTCAGAATTCTGGGTCTGATATATTTTGCTCTAAAGTTATATACCTACAAGGTAATTTTTTTTATATAGTGCATTTGATTGAAAAACAAAAACAGATTAGGTGGCCCTGAAAGTACCATGTGTATTGGATATCGTAGAACTGCACATCATAATACCAACCAACGCTGAGTAGATGGAATTACAGGGTAAACGATCACTCACATATACACTCAGCAGCGAGTGTAACAGGATAATCTGTGCGCCTGCTCATTTAACCAACCAATCCCACCTCAGCAGCACAAATAAAATTTTTAATCCGGCTGTGTAGAAATTCAGGAACTTGTTTAAAAAAAAAAAAAAAAAAAAAACAGTATATAAAATTTCAATCCTGACTGTTTGGTTGGCTAATTGAACCTCTTCGTGACCAAACTTTTTGCTGTGATAAAAATAAACCAAGTTATAAACCTGATATTTGTGTAAAATATTTTCCAGCTGCCATAACATAGCTGGCAGTTTTCAATTCTGTTGGTTAGTGCTTTTGTATGTTTATCCTTATTATCTCAAGAACTGCTTGATGTATCACAGGCAAAACCCCCCAACAAAACTACTTACATTTTTAAGTGCGGTGTGTGCATCTGAGCGTGTATTGAAATTTTATTTACACCTTATGCATTACTTTTTGAATGTTTAATTGTTATTATAAGCATTTCTAGCATTGATTATGCATTTATTGATATTATATACACATATACGTCTATGTCAGTCGGGGGGGTTGTTTCGATCCTACTTCGCGGAAATCAGCGGTTGCGAGGGGGTCTCGATCTCCATTAACCACGGAAAGTGAGGGATCCCTGGATTTATAAAATTTAAAGTAATTCAGTGAATTACTTAAATACTAATACTCTAATGCACATTTACAATTATATAACAGTTTTTAATTCATATACAGTCGGCCTCCTACCTACGAAATTAATCCGTTCCAGAGCCTTTTTCATAACGCGGGGATTTTGTCAGTAGGGGTTGCATTTTACATGTTAAATGCCTAATTTGTTCCAAGGCTCCAGTCTTTGGACTGGGTAAACCCCAAAAACCCTTTAAAAATGACAAAAGTACACCAATTTTGTATGAAATATGTTTTAAAAGTAAAACAAAATTATTTATTACACCATTTCAACATTTTATTAACATATTTATTAATTAAACCATTAAACATTTTTTATTAACGCACACACACACATAAACGCCCGATACGTGCACATTGGTTGGAATGAGCAAACAAAACTGGCTCAATTTCAACTCACAGCTCATTTTTCCAGGTTTGCAAAGCCAGTTCTCATCTTTAACACTATTATCTGTTGTCAAAAATATTCAATATCTCGACATTGAGAACGTGCATTTCATTGCATTGTAAATACACATTTCTTTTTTTATTTAATGTCACAATTTTAAAGACACTGCCCCCCCCCAAAAAAACGTCATTTTGGTACCATGGTACAATTTGTGATGATGATGATATCCTGTAGTCGCAGTGCCAAGCTCTAATTCACCATCAGTCCACACACTTGATTATCTGTCAGCTATTTGATTTGTGACTCCTTGTTTACAGCAACCATCAGTGTGAGACTCCACACACCATGTTGCACACATGCACATACACACACACACACACACACACACACACACACACACACACATATGCACGCACACACACGATGGGGAAAGCTGGTCTGAAAAATCTAACTCATGACACACACACACACACGGCTGTGAATTTTTGGGAATTCCTCTTCAGCTTCTCCGTCAGTGCGCACACACAAAACCCGTATCACAATTCTAACTCTTCTTCTTCTTTTCCTTTCGGCTTTTCCCTTCAGGGGTCGCCACAGCAAATGATCTGCCTCCATCTCTCCCTATCCTCTGCATCTTAAACATCTAACATGTGCTGTCCCTCTAACTCTGACGTGACGAAACAGCAGAGAGATTTCCCCCTCCCATATCAGTGATGTCACAGCCTACCAGTTACTAAGCAACAGGACTGCTGAAAGCATGCAGTAGCCAACTGTTGCCTCTGATGAATGAACAGACCAGAAGTACATGGTAATAATAAATCGATCAATAAACACATACATGTTTTTTGTTTTATACAAAGAAAAATTGTTTCATATATATCATTACTACTGCTATTAGGATTATTTATATTATTAGTGGAGATTCATTTTCAGATTTAAATTTTCTCCAGTGACTACCGAGAGCAAAAATCTATTAACCCAGCTGTTAGATATACTGTATCAATATTTATTTTAACAAATACAACAACCGTGGACATTTTGCCAATTCAGATAGTCTCGATTACTTTTACTAATAACACTTATATCAAAATATATTTGTAATTTTATTTCCCTTTTTAAAATTTACATTCCTTCTTTTACAGAATATGAACTAAAAAAAAAAAAAAAATTCAAATTCATTAGTCTCAGTCTGTTCCCAGGGTTCATTAGTCCTGATTAACATACTTGAGTCTAAATTTCCACCTCACATAATCAAGGCTTCATGTCTCATTCGTTGTGTTTTAAGTCTGGATTTTATATATTTATTCACTAACAGAAACTTACTTGTGGGAACTTCGAAAATGAATATGGACAAATGAGAGAACGAGCAAGAATGTGTGTTCACTATCCTAAAGTGAATGGGAACGTCTAACAGAGAAGCCTGTGCTCCATGTCCCACAATCCCTTCTATGCAGCAACTGGACCAAATCCAGAACCAAACCTTTTAAAGCAGCACAAAGATGGCTCTCTGTCTGTCGCTGTGTATCACACACAAACACGGTGATGTCATTTAAAGTCCATAACGAAACATATTTCCCCTCAGTCATTAATATACTTGAACCATGAACATCTGCTTCATTTTTTTTCTTACTTAATTCATACAACTATAACACACGAACACACACACACACACACACACACACACCTGATACTGTGGCGTCCATACTTTTTTCCCCACCCAATTTCCTAACTTAATATCATATCTAGTTTCCACCCGTCAAATATTTCCTTCTCTATTGACAACCACCGACTGGCGGGCATAAACATGCATATAAACCCTCCTTGACATGATGCGCTACCACTTGGCTATTTACAAACTGTTTCCCATGTGTAGTTAGAGCAGTGCTTCTCAATTATTTTCTGTGGGCCTCCCCTTGGAAGAAAAAAAACAATTCACGCCCCCCCACCGACCCACAAGCGACTATAATAGTATTATTTGTCTATAAAATTGTTAATAGTACACCTCTGCATAACATTGTATCTTTATTAACATTAAATACAAAAAAGAAATATAGTTCAACTTACAATAAAGACAAACTTCATGAACATTGTTTTTTAATCTGCAATTGAAAAGATTTAAAGTGCAACAATGTGCCTGAAATTAAAAAAAAATACTTCCTTAGTTTAACTCGTTTGACTTATTTAAACTCATTTAACTTATTTATGTCTTAATATCTCCGTCTCTCTCGACCTTTCTCTTTGTTCCTGTTATAAAAGTTTTCGTGTTGTTTCTTGAGGGGTTGTTTATTGCACTTCATATCGTTTGACAGCACGACAATGGGAGCGCCACTGCTAGCTAGTGGAGTGGAGGTGCAATTACACGTAATTCTCGCACACAATTCCAGAAACGCATGTTCCTCAGGTTCATACGCGCCCCCCGGCATCAGCCCTCCCCCCAGCATCATACCCCCCCCCCCCCCAATTTGTGAAGCACTGAGTCAGAGACAACAGAACACACTCTGGAAAGCGCTATCCACCTCCTCGTATGAATAAGCTCCCAGATGAACATGATTGACTGGTGATAGGGAAGTGAGTGTATGAGTGTACATCGGGATTTAGCTCAGTTAGTTGAGAGTCCACTGTATCCTCCGGAAGGTCGGAGTTCGAATCCAGCCGCATCATACCATGAGACGTTAAAATTTGGGAGTTGTTGCTTCCTGCTTGGCGCTCAGCATCAAAAGGATAGAACAATGCAACAACTGGTGCCATACAGGGGTCTCATGCGCATTGAGCATACGTGTGTATGAAATTGCACTACATAAGCATCCACAATAAATAATAATAGGTCACTCCTGTGTGAGCTTGGCCAAAAAGCTCCTACGCAATAACCACTGAAAACCAGTGAGCTCCAGTTTGATAGTCACGGACCTTGTTGATGCACCACTTGGGAGCTCACACTTGTAATCTCAATCGATTTTTCTTGAAGTCAAATTGGGCATTTGTGAGAAGCTTTAAGCAACTTTCTCAGCATTCTTTATGTACCACTTTCACATGTATGGCCCGTGGATGGATGGACAGACAACGCGAAAACAATGCTGTCGGCCCTGGAGATCAATCGTGTGAAGGCATACGCATGTACTGTACGCTGTACATTGAAATCAAATTGTGAACCATAATTAAACAAATTACCTGAAAAGAAGTCATGACATAACACAGTAAAGCAAAGATAAGAAACAAAACCTGAAACAGGCTTCACAAGATGATAGACACAAATACAAAATATTTTATTACACATCTCATTTTAACACTTCATTCCATTTTGTCAAAAGTGCTCTTCAGTGGTGTGTTATTTCTGTACAACAGCTTGTTTTCAAATATAACAGTCTGTTGCTAAGTATAACAAACTGTTGCTATGGAGTGCATCAGTATCAGAAGTTACATCACTTTTCAATCTGTATTTTGTGAGCAGCCTTGTCATAAAGGGATAGCATACAACGAGCCGGTCATTATCGTGACGTAAACCCCTTAATGGTGATGCAAGACTGTAGTGCATTGGGGATTGATCTCCTGTTGAGTTTTATTATGCGGCAATCAAAAAATGTGACTTTACTCACCTGCTGAGAGGAACAGGCTTTGAGTTTTTGGCCTGATGCCAGTGAACAGGGAAGCCATCCTCATAAGTGGTGTGTGATGAAGCAGAATGGAGGCAACCCTCATCAGTTAGCATGGTGCATAAAGCACAGGGTGGAAACTTTTTTTTTTTTTTTTTTTTAAATCACAATCCAGTCAGTGTGGATGGGTTTAAAAAGATTCAGTTCCATTGGATATGACTTTGGTATAATAGAACTCATAAACCATCAGTGCATATCTCACTCAATGGCATGCAAGAATCTAAATCTTCTGTCAGGAAATGTTTCTTTAGGCTGGTGAAGGAAAGCTTATAGGTGACATAATATGTTGACCAAAAGACAACGGTTTTACAGTGAACCCTTGCCACGTCGCGATTTGAACTCTGCGGTCTTGGTGCATCACGGTATTTTAATAAAAAATAAAATAAAACAAAAAATATTCATAAAAATTTCAAAATTCACGCTGAAACTCGCATATACGCAAGCGGAAGGCAGGGACCCAAGGCAGGCTGCGTCCATTATTTACAAACGACAGACTGAAGTGCCCCTCCTACCCAGTTCAGGCAGGGACCGCCCACTCAACTCAATCTCGCAAGCTGATTGGCTTAGACACGTGACGCTGTTGCCTCGCACATTCCCGCAGGAATTTTTGTGATCTTATAGTGTTTGTGAACGTCCTGCACCATCTAAGGCATCCAATGAGCCCAAGAAAAAGCGAAATATGATGACAGTGACCCAAAAAGTGAAGTTGCTAGATATGCTGACGGCGGGAAATACGTATGCCCATGTAGCACACCATTATGGCATAAATGAATCTACCGTGCGTTACATCAAAAAGGACTAAGATAAAAATCAAGTGGAGAAGAGCTACTGTCAGAGGTGAGTACAGTACTTAAAGTATTTATATATAAATTCTATTTAAATATTAATACATTACAGTATTTACATATGCATACAACTGTCTAAAGTTTAATATACACTTCTTGATATTGTAGCGACGCGAAAACATATAGAAATGAGACAACATAGTAGAAATGAGAGGGGTGATCCTACTTCGCGGTTTTTCAAATATCGCGGCCAGGTCTGGTCTACATTATCCGCAATATTCAAGGGATGACTGTACTTTACCCGTCCATCCATATTTCAACCATAGACTGTGGTTATGAGATTTAAGTAGTGACCTGAAAGAACGAGACTGTGAATACAAGTGGCTAAAACGAGTTTACTTCAAAAGGTTGTCTGAGCTCAACCTTAGAAATAGGTGAGGAGCTTAGACATCAGTTGAGTGGGACTCACAGTAAAGGACACATCCACATTGAAAGGAGTCAGACCGAGGTGGTTCAGGAACCTGCTTAGAATGCCTCCTGTCACCTCACTTTAGAGGTTTTTCAAGTACGTCCAATTGAAAGGAGATCAGAAGTAGACCCAGAACTCAGAGAGCTTATATATCTCATCTGGCCTGAAAGCGACTCGGGATCTCCCAGAAGAAATCTGAGTGTTGCCCCCTGAAAGGGTCTTCCTCCCAGACCAAAACTTAAGATATGCGAAGGAAAATGGACTGATGCAATAGGGGTGAGAAAAAAATTTCACTTGATTCATGGACATTTCAACAGTAGGACAAGTCTTGATGTACCTTAAGTTGTATTTTAAAATGAATAAAACTCCAGGAAGTGCTGCTACAGAAATACAGTTGTCAACTCGGGTTAGTGAAGGACCGCGTCGCATTACCCGATCACTGATCAATTTCCTATAGTAGCATGTGCCAAAGTGTTTGTTTCACAGAAACAATGGGTTCTGTAAGACTCATTCCCAGAATACGTTTATGGGAGTTTCAGTATTGATCTATTTTGAAAGGTCCAAGAGTGCACGAGTTAAAATGTGTTTCCAGCCCAAACACACCTGCCCAATTACAGATTAATGGGTGTAAATTAACACTAGTCGACTGGCACAAAGTGAGTAAAAAGTCTGTAGGACGAGTGAAATTAACTAGCAAGTGTTCCTGCTGGCAACTTAGTAAACAGGATAGTGTTGCTGACCAGTAAACATGGAGGAGGACGAGAAGATTCATAATCTCACTTGTCCTATTGGCCAGTAGCTTATTTTTGCTAAATTCCACTACTGCAGATAAGAAAACTAATATGACTTATATATGCACACACACAGGGATCCCTCACTTTTTGCGGTTAATTGTGACCGAGATCCCCATGTGACCACTGAATTCCGAGAAGTAGGATAACCCCCTCAACCCCCCCGACTGACGTATACGTACATGCATAGGTGTATATAATATCAATGAATACATATTCAATGTTATAAATACTTACAATAACAAACATTCAAAAATAATGCATAAGATGCAAATAAAATATAAATACAGATGCTCCCCAACTTACGTTTTTAATTGGTTCAGGACGGCCGAACGTAAGTTGAAAGTGAACGCAAGTTGTTACAGTGACATATGACACTCATACTGTACCATACATCCATAAATACCATTACAGTATCTCATAAAACACTCCTCAATCAATTATTATAAACATAACATTGTAAAATAATATCAAATATATCAAATAATATCAACATTAATTTCAAATCTTCTTCTTCTTTTCCTTTCGGCTTTTCCCTTCAGGGGTCGCCACAGCGAATCATCTGCCTCCCTCTCACCCTATCCTTTGCATCTTCTTCTCTTACACCAACGACGTTCATGTCCTCCTTTACCACATCCATGAATCGTCTCTTTGGTCTTCCTCTAGGCCTTTTGCCTGGTAGTTCCAGCCTCAGCATCCTATTACCAATATACTCACTATCCCTCCTCTGTACATGTCCAAACCATCTGAATCTAGCCTCTCTGACTTTGTCTCCAAAACGTCTTACATGTGCTGTCCCTCTGACGTGCTCATTCCTAATCCTATCCATCCTCGTTACTCCCAAAGAGAACCTCAACATTTTCATCTCTGCTACCTCCAACTCTGCCTCCTGTCTTTTCCCCAGGGCCACTGTTTCTAACCCATACAGCATCGTTGGCCTCAACACCGTCTTGTACACTTTTCCTTTCATTTTTGCCGATACCCTCCTATCACACATCACACCGGACACTTTTCTCCAACCATTCCAACCTGCCTGCACACGCTTCTTGACCTCTTTTCCACACTCTCCATTGCTCTGGATTGTTGAGCCTAAGTACTTAAAATCCTCCACCTTTCTTACCTCTGCTCCCTGTAATCTCACCGTTCCTCTTTGGTCCTTGTCATTCATGCACATGTATTCTGTCTTACTGAGGCTAATCTTCATTCCCCTCCTTTCCAGGGCATACCTCCAGCTCTCTAGATTTTCCTGCACTTGTTCTCTGCTCTCACTACAGATTACAATGTCATCTGCAAACATCATAGTCCATGGGGAATCTTGTCTAACCTCGTCTGTCAGCCTGTCCATCACCATAGCGAACAAGAAGGGGCTGAGAGCTGACCCTTGATGCAGTCCCACCTCCACCTTGAACTCTTCTGTCACACCAACAGCACACCTCACCACTGTCTTACATCTCTCATACATGTCCTGCACCACTCTAACATACTTCTCTGCCACTCCAGACTTCCTCATGCAATACCACAGTTCTTCTCTCGGCACCCTGTCATATGCTTTCTCCAGATCCACAAAGGCACAATGCAGCTCCGTCTGACCTTCTCTGTACTTCTCCATTAACATCCTCAAGGCAAACACTGCATCTGTGGTGCTCTTTCTGGGCATGAAACCAAACTGTTGTTCACAAATGCTGACTTCTGCCCTTAGTCTAGCTTCCACTATTCTTTCCCATAACTTCATCGTATGGCTCATCAACTTTATCCCTCTGTAGTTGCCACAACTCTGCACGTCTCCCTTGTTCTTAAAAATGGGCACCAGCACACTTCTCCTCCATTCCTCTGGCATCCTCTCACTCTCTAAGACCTTGTTAAATGTTCTTGTCAGAAAATCTACTGCTACCTCTCCTAGACACTTCCATACCTCCACCGGTATGTCATCAGGACCAACTGCCTTTCCATTCTTCATCCTCTTCAATGCCCTCCTCACTTCACCCTTACTAATCTTTGCTACTTCCTGGTCCTCAACAGTCACCTCTTCTACTCTTTTTTCTCTCTCATTTTCCTCATTCATCAGCTCTTCAAAGTACTCTTTCCATCTTCCCAGCACACTTCTGTCATCAGTCAATACGTTTCCCTGTCGGTCCTTTATCAATCTAACTTGCTGCACGTCCTTCCCATCTCTATTTCTCTGCTGTGCCAACCTGTATAAATCATTTTCTCCCTCCTTACTTTCCAACCGAGCATACAAGTCATCAAACGCGCTCTGTTTGGCCTTTGACACTGCTACCTTTGCCTTACGCTGTGTCTCCCTGTACTCCTGTTTACTCTCTTCGGTTTTGTCAATGTCCCACTTCTTCTTAGCTAATCTCTTCCTTTGTACACACTCCTGCACTTCCTCATTCCACCACCAAGTCTCCTTATCTACTTTCCTTCCAGATGACACACCAAGTATTCTCCTACCTGTCTCCCTGATCACATTCGCTGTAGTTGTCCAGTCATCTGGAAGCACTTCCTGACCACCCAAAGCCTGTTTCAACTCCTCCTTGAAGACAACCCGACACTCTTCCTTTTCAACTTCCACCACTTTGTCTTCTGCTCTGCCTTTGCCTTCTTCACCTTCCTCACCATCAGCATCATCCTGCACACCACCATCCTATGCTGTTTGGCAACACTTTCACCCGCTACTACTTTGCAGTCACTGACTTCCTTTAAATTACATCGCCTGCACAAGATGTAGTCTACCTGTGTGCTCCTACCTCCACTTTTATAAGTCACCCTATGCTCCTCTCTCTTCTGGAAGAAAGTATTCACCACAGCCATTTCCATCCTTTTTGCAAAATCTATCAACATCTGTCCTTCTGCGTTCCTGTCCTGGATACCAAACCTACCCATCACTTCCTCGTCCCCTCTGTTTCCTGCACCAACATGTCCATTGAAGTCTGCCCCAATGACCACTCTTTCACCTCTGGGGGTACTCTGCATCACTTCATCTAACTCCCTCCAGAATCTCTCCTTCTCTTCTCGCTCACATCCTGTCTGTGGGGCATAAGCACTAACAACATTGACCATCACACCTTTAATTTCTAACTTGAGACTCATCACTCTGTCTGACACTCTTTTCACTTCTAGAACATTCCTGGCAAACTCCTCCTTCAAGATGACTCCGACTCCATTTCTCTTCCCATCCACACCGTGATAAAACAGCTTAAACCCTGCTCCTATGCTTCTAGCCTTGCGACCTTTCCACCTGGTCTCCTGAACACACAGTATGTCCACCTTCCTGCATCATGTCAGCCAGCTCTCTACCTTTTCCTGTCATAGTTCCAATATTCAAAGTCCCTACTTTCAGTCCTAGACTCATGCCTTTCCTCTTCTCTCTCTGGCAACGGACACGCCTCCCACCTCTCTTTCTTCGACGTCTTCGACCAACAGTAGTCCAATTTCCATCAGCACCCTGTTGGTTGACGGCACTGATGGCGGTGCAATATCGTAGCTTATGAGGTTCATCCGAGGCGCGATCATTGCTGATTAATTTCAAATAAGTCACTTATTTATATCGAGTCACTTTACATGAAGCGTAAAACAGTCAATCAACGCTTACAATATGTGAAGCGCTCAATACCGAAAGCATTGTGTACTTGGGAAAGTAGTGTACTTGCTGTGGGTTATACGGACTTCCGGTCTTTCAAGTGCACAAGGGTGCCGTTGAACTCGTTTAGAACACAGCCTGCACGGTTGCAGTTTCCCAGCAAAGCGGAGAGCTCTTTCTTTTGTGTAAGTAAGTAAGTAAACTTTATTCAAGAGATGCATACAAAGAACATGTACAAATCCTAATGAATATTAATATAAAAATAAGTATACACTCTTAGGATTCTGCTAAAAGATAATAAATATAAAGATTGTGGCGATCTGAGCAGATAGTTAGTTCATCTCTGTGTATGAGACTTGCACCCATGCTAGTAGGCTTACACTTCTGACCAACCATATTTGCTGAGGTTTACAAAAGTCCGTAAAACAGTGTAAACACAGAGTCATGACAACATGACGTCAACATCAACACAAGGGTAACACTATGTAACAGATATATATATAGAGGATTTTCTGAGTAGATCCTTCCGTAGGAGAGTGCTCAATACTTTTTGGTAGAGCAAATAACAAAAATAAAAATAAAATGACAGGACAAAGGCTTTCTATTGAAACTCCATTTATCACTACAGATCTGTTTTGAGG
Organism: Plotosus lineatus; assembly: GCA_024760905.1. Classification (NCBI taxonomy): domain Eukaryota; kingdom Metazoa; phylum Chordata; class Actinopteri; order Siluriformes; family Plotosidae; genus Plotosus; species Plotosus lineatus. The sequence goes on along the minus strand of CM045729.1, from coordinate 36,572,676 downwards.
GGTGGTGAAACCATCCTCTCTCTTCATTTCTTCTATAATCAAAATTCTTCTATAATCACCTGAAGAGAGAGGATGGTTTCACCACCCCTCAAAACAGATCTGTAGTGATAAATGGAGTTTCAATAGAAAGTCTTTGTCCTGTCCTTTTATTTTTGTTTATATATATATATATATATATATATATATATATATATATATATATATATACACACACACACACACACACACACACACACACACACTTAGTCTGTAGTTTGTAAACAATGAATGCAGCGTCATGACATCAGTGTACTACGTAGGCACCTCTAAATTAAAAATTTAGCCTTTTTTTTTTTTTTTGCAAAAAAAAACAAAAACGTAAAATCGAAAAAAACATTAAACGGATGAACGTTAGTCGGGGAGCATAGGTACACAAACATACAGACGCACGAACGCAGATACGCACCTCACAAAAATGTAACTTTTTTTGATGTGAGTTTTGTGCTGTTTTTTGTTTTGTGTTTGGTTTTTTTGTACAATCTGCCTTGTTTTTCCGGCATTCTACTTAACTTTTTCACCTATTCCTTAATTTGATGAATTATTTTTAAAAAATACGCGATGCACTGAAGCCACATGAATTGAGCGCAAAGTCGCGAAGGATCCCTGTGTCTATATATGTACACACACACACACACACACACACACACACACACAAATGGTGGTCTGTATGACATGGACTGGAAAACACATTTAAACACGTCACAAACGTGTTGCAATCACAACTAGAGCAGAAAACACACCAACATACACCGTATTGTAAAGTAAAACAGCAAATCTATTTCAGGAACAGAACTGGATGACCACTCTACACACACCCTGAAAATCTTAATGCATCCATTCTACTCTGATACAGAACTGAAACACCTGTAAATATCAAACGTTCTGGAGAGCAGAACTGTCATCAAATTACATTTTAATGAAATGGCCTGACTTTCAATCGAAGCATCACCAGTTTGCATCCCAGATAGCCATCTGTGTCTGGGAGCTCACAAGGGCTAACTGGCTGAGCTCTTGGACAATGAAGTGTTACACGCTACCTTCACTGTCGATCAGAGTGATACGAGCCATTCATGGGTGTCTGTCAGCTCATCGATACACAAGGTGGGTGGATAGCATTTTCCTCCAAATGTATTTCACAAAAAAATGAATCCCTCAAAGAAAACCTTTCAGACATCCTGTTAAGTTAGCTGTCATGAGACAAGGAAGAGATGTTGGATGGGTGGGGACAAGCCATGAAGAAAATGAAGAAGAATCAGGGGGAATATTTAAAAAAAAAATACATGGCGCAATAGAAGTATAAAGTATGCTATGCAGTTTATCACCTCATATTGTGCCCTTTATAATTACAGATCATTTTGGAATATTAAACAGATTTATGATTACTGTTAGTATTTAAATAATTTAAAAAAATTAAACCACAACAGATTTGCTTTTGGTCTTATGGACTTGTTAGAGAATTAAATATCTTTGAATGGACAGTGAAGAGTTTTGATTTGAAATGTAGATCATGTCAACAGAGCCTGTCTGTGTGTTCAGTCATGGCGAACCAATTAATCAATCAGCCAATTAAGGCAATTTCCACATAATTGGTATCAGTTTATGCCTGCGCTGACAAGGCTGATTTAAAGCTGGGGCTGGTCAACTTTATCTGTAAACACAAACTGTTAAAACTGGTTAAAATGGCCTTTACATCCCTACAGCAGTCTAAAACTTGAGCTGAAAAAAAAAATTCTGTCATCTGTTGACACTGTAATTCTGTAAAAATGCTGACAAACCACTGCCTCATAGTCTGTCAAACTGTCCCATCCCTTCCTGTTTGTGTGTGACCCTACAGTGCATAAACAGTCTCACCCATCAGCGTGCATGGTGGGGGCTGGGGGGTTGGTAATCTTCCAAGGGAAAGGGAGGGTTTAGCCAGAACCCTATCATGATGCCACTTGTTACATTTCCAGATTACCAACCCCAGCTTTAAACAACAATAACTGCAGATAAGGGCAGGCTAATCAATGTGGCGGCTTCTGTTAGTACTTATTGTCAGTTTTACCTTCTAGGGGCTGTGAAATGGTCCAAAACATGCCAGTGTGAACCATCCTGAATGTAACATTACCTTAAAGAAAATATACCTTCCAAGCTTTCAGAGCATATTAGAACAATAAAAAATAAGAAATTATACAACACAACAGAAATGTCAACTGCGTGGTCCAATATCAGGGGATTAAAGGCATCAATTATTATTACATTTTAAAACTATCATTTTGTTTTGCTTTTCTTGTGTGTGTTTTAGCAGAACATTAAAACTTTGGCGTTTGAAAACACAGCGAGGTTCATTTATGTTTCCATGCAGTATACTAGTATATATTAATTCTATGAATGAACTTAAATACATGCTCTTACTCACAAGGCGCTTAGTTCTGGCCTGCCTCTGTCATGGATTCAATAGGTAAGAACTTTCATTAAAGTGTAGTTTAATATTCATTTGTAGTATACAGACACTCAACTTACGTTTTACTTCAGTTCCGGACGGCCGAACGTAAGGTGAAAAAAAACCTAAGTTGTTACTGTATGTTCCAGTGACGTATGACGTTCATACTGTACGAAACATCCAAAAATACCATTACTGTATCTCATAAAACACCCCAAAATCAATTATTATCAACATAACATTGTAAAATAATATCGAATAATATCAACATTAATTTCAAATAAATTAAATTCAAGCAAAATAATTTCAAACAGAAATTTTAATCAAATTCACTCATCAAATATCAAATACAGTATCAAATATAACCTTTAACATTCTCTGTGAGGCGATCTTTCAGCTTGTAAATGGTTCCAATGGTGACGGAGCCATTTGGAAGAAACGTGCAACATTCACATGCTTTTCAGCAGCATCAATTTTCTTGATAATAGCCATCTTCATTTCTGATTACCACTATCATTAGTAGGCTTACGCTTCTGACCTACCATATTTGCTTAGGGTTACAAAAGTCCGCAAAACAGTGTAAGCACAAATATCACAGAGACGACGTCGTAACACAAGGGTAGCACGCGGTGAACTGGGAAGAAGCAGAGTACGTTCAGTCTGTCGTTTGTAAACAATGGAAGCAGCGTCATGCTGCTATGTATATGTAGCATATTACATCAGCACGTCTCGTACTACAGAGAGCACGCTAAACTCAAAATTTGACAATTTTTTTTTTAAACTTAAAATCGAAAAATATGTAAAACGAATGAATGCAAGTTGGGGAATGTCTCTATACTAACATAGGTCAGTTCTATTGAGTGATGTCCACCAGTTCAGTCATTTGGTATACAATTGTTCAATATCGAATATATCATGCCAGATTGAGCTTGTAGCCTTGTTTCATCTTGTTTGTGTGAACCTTTTTGGAGGGGGGGTATCACCAGCACCAAACACAAGTGTTCAGATTTCACAGCATACAGAATTCACAGAAGCTCTTCTGTACATGCGTGAGTTCAGTTTATAGCGCTGAACTGAAGCCCAGGGGCATCCAAAGCATGGTTCAAGGCTTCAGTTAAAGTTCTGAGTTAAAAGTTCTACTTTAGAGGAAATATAAAACTCCCTGACTTTTACTGCCTAAAATGATGAATCTCCAAGATCCATACCAACCACATTAAGAGGCAGTGGAGCAAAAATAAAAATACATAAAAAACAAATAATAAAGGAGCCAAACAATTTTAATCTCATCAATTTGGGAGATTTGTCTTGCTAGCACACAGATGCTCATCATGAAAGAAACCAACAACAACAAAAGATGTGACCTGTTAAACACAGTGAAACATGCTTCAAAAATTCCCATAATAATACCAACTGCTGCCGTTGTAATGAGTTTTTGGGTTATTTTTTGTAAACTGAATCTCAGAATGATGACATCATCAATGCCCAAGTTACCCTAGAGGAGTTTGGCTTCATAAACTCAGGTGTCTGAAGCTTATGCACTTTCTCACTGCTCAGGCAATGATTTTACATAAAGCCTTTGACACCGCCAATACAAATCTGTCAATAAACGTGATGGACTTAAAAAAATGTCTCTAGC
>CM045729.1:36418579-36563579 GCA_024760905.1 Plotosus lineatus | reverse complement strand
TTAACAATACTTGTAATTTAATTGTATTTTTGACCACAGTGAAGCGAACAAGAATGTGAGCGATGGAACCGTAGCGAGCTAGGCTGTACATCCAGAAATTCCCAGGAAATATCAACACAGGGTTTATGTCAAACTAGTTCAGCCATTTTAGAAAACATGCCCTTAAATCCTGGAGGTGTTTTCTTTTTTTTTTTTACCTTTTTGATGTTGTAGATGCGGGTAAGCATGCCGATACCGCGGTCATTAAGGATGGTGAGTTTCTCAGCCAGTTTCTGCTGGCTCGGCTGCAGCACACCCCGAGACATTTTCCCTATCTCTCTCTCTCTCTCTCTCTCTCCTTCTCACTTATTTTAATTCAAACCAATACCAGAGCAGAAAATGTCCCCCGGTCTCTCCGTAGTGTCAGAAAAAGAGAGAAATAAAGAAACCAATTGCGGTGTAGTGTTTAAATGAAGCCCATTATTACAAGCTAAAAAGGCTTGGTCGAGCTCGTCCGTAGCCTCCCTCTTTTTTTTTTTTTTTTTTTTTTTAGGTGTTGCCCCGTCTATCAAAGCTCAGCCTGTTTCTTTTCCTGCAACACCAACGCAGGGCCGTGTTCTAATCCGCACTAGTTGCCCTACACAGCGCTCACTCCACTGACCATCCGCCATTTTGAATTCCTGGGATTTGGAAAAGGAAACGGTCGTGTCTCAAATTACGCGCTGTTCACTACAACACCACGCGCTCCTGTAATGGGTGGAAGAGCAACATATTAAACAGATACATCATTAAAACTACCAACACTCTATAAAGAGTGTATTTTTTGAAGAATTTGATGCTTTAACAACTATAAAATCCTAATAGGAATTTTCCTATAAGAGTAACATATTTTTCCACTAACAAATTTAATGTGGTGGTGCAGTGTTTTGTACTGTATGTCCACCTCTCAGCATGAAGGTCCGGAGTTCCAAGGCTCAAGGTGGTGTCTATGTGGAGTTTGCATGTTCTTCTTGTGATTGTGTTGTTTCCTCCCACAGTTCAAAGATATGCATATTAGGTTTATTGGCTGTTCCAAAATGCCCAATGGTCTAAATGTGTGTGAGAGTGTGGGCGCTACAATGGTATGGCGAGCTATTCACGGTGTACTTCACCTTCATCCAGTGTCAGATGAGATGTAACCCAAACAAGATTAAACAGTTTGGCAAATGAGTAAAGTAAACGTTTGGTGCGGCACAGTGGCATAGAGATTGGTGTGTCCACCGCACAGCAAGAAAGTCCTGGGTTTGAGTCCCAGCCTCAAGTGAATTTGCATGTTCTGCTTTTAAGTTTTCTTGCGTAAGCCCAGGTACTCCACTTTCCACTCACAGTCCAAAGATGTGCATTAGGCTAATTGTCTACTCTAAATTTCCATTTGACCCTCGGTATAAGTGGCACTGAATGGTTGTGTATATTACGGTATAATGGTTGTATATATTATGTTGATGGTCTGACGTGCTGTTCAAGGTGAACCACACACGCACGTCTGTATGTGTGTGTGTGTGTGTGTGTGTGTGTGTGTGTGTGTGTGTGTATTTATATTTTATTTACATGTGATGCATTCTTTTTAAATGTTTAATTGTTATTATAAGCATTTATAGCATAAAAAATATGTATTTATTGATATTATGTACACATATACATGTACATATATGTCAGTCGGGGGTTGGGGGGGCTGATCCTACTTTGCGGATTTTGATGGTCGCGTGGGGATCTCAGTTCCAATTAACCAATTACCCACGGAAAGTGAGGGGGATCCATATATATATATATATATATATATATATATATATATATATATATATATATATATATATATATACATACAGTAAAACCTCCGCTGACGAACGCTTAAGCTCACGAACGTTTCGCCTCAAGAACATTAAATTTGCGAGCATATAGTCTCTGCTGACGAACTAGTTTTCGGCGGACGAATCAAACCACGCGGTCGAACAGCGCCACGGTGGCGGCCGCGAGAAGCTGACGCACGCTCACGGCATCACAGTTCGTCACCCCCTTTCTTTGAATGCGGAAGTGGTTTGTGTTTGATAGACATTTTGGACCATATTGAGTGTACTTTTGCTATTATGGGACCGAAAAAGACCCCACCACAGGCGGAGATCATTGAAAAACACGAACGAGGTGTGCGTTTGTGTGACTTAGCGTCCCAGTACCAGTACGCTAAGTCTACCATTGCTCCCATCCTTAAGAACAAGGAAGCTATTAAGGGTGCGTGTGTGGCTAAGGGTGTTTCCAAACAGTAGGCGTTTCCAAACACTCCTTCCAAACAGTAAGTCCCTCCCTCCCTCCCTCCTCCTCCCACTCCATTCCATCAAGCCATCAACTACCATCACAAAGGTAAATAAAACCACTTTATTATACAGTACAGTTTATTTCTTTAATTACAATACAATAGCACATTTATTATACATAAAATAAGGTATATTTTTGTGTAGTTTTAAGGCTTATTTAGTAGAAAATTATGTTTTATGGGGACCTGGGAACGGATTATTCTCATTTTAATGGTTTCTTATGGGAAATAAATGTTCGGAAGACGAACTTTTCGCCTTACACACACTTTCTGGGAACCAATTATGTTCGTGAGCTGAGGTATCACTGTATATATATATATATATATATATATATATATATAGAGAGAGAGAGAGAGGATTTTCTGAGTAGATCCTTCCGTAGGAGAGTGCTCAATACTTTTTGGTAGAGCAAATAACAAAAATAAAAGGACAGGACAAAGACTTTGTATTGGATCTCCATTTATCACTATAGATCTGTTTCGAGGGGTGGTGAAACCATCCTCTCTCTTCAGGTGATTATATATATATATATATATATATATATATATATATATATATATATATATATATATATATATATATATATATATATATATATATAATTTTTTTTTCTTTTCAAAATAGCTCAAGCTCCGGGAGTAACAAGTAACTTACCTTTGTTCAGAGTCAGCTGGGTTTCCTTCTGGTTATCTGCTTTCCTCCCACAGTCCAAAGATATGCACATTAGGCTAACTGGCTGTTCCAGACTGCCCCACATAAGTATGTGTTCACCGGGTCTGTGCGAGCTGCTCAAGGTGTACCCAGCCTTCATTCAGTGCCGGTTGAGAAGCACTCGAACATCCTTGCGAGACTAGTAGAATTAAGCAGCTTGGCAAATCAATGGATAGATACTGTACAGTAAAACCTCTTTATAGTGCGTGTAGTATGTAGTAAACTTTGATTGAGTAGGATCAAAACACTTAAATCGCTACATGGCACTTAGCTCAGCTTGAAACAGAATTCACCTCGGTCATGGTTAAAATATGTAAAATTAAACCATAAAATTCTTGTTTTATTGTGCCTTTTGCTTTTGGTCCCATGTAGTATATGCTAAAACAATTACTGTACGTCAGGGGTCACCAACTTGGTGCCCACGGGCACAAGGTCGCCCACAAGGACAACATGAGATGCCCACGAGCCTGTTCAGAGGTCGGGAACCTATGGCTCGTGAGCCAGACATGGCTCTTTTGATGACTGAATGGCTCTCAGATAAATCAGGTGGCCTTTCTTAAGAGAATAACGACTATATAATTTCACTGTCCTTTAAATAAAAATACAGAAAAAAAGCCATCAAATAAAACAAAAACATAAATAAATCTCATGCATTTCAATCTATACATCTATTTTCAATTCCACTTGTTGCTGTGGCGCGCAGCGGAGAGACAATCCTTTCTATACTCCAGTGTGTGGGCGAGGCCGATACCTTGAAACTCTAATTTTAGTGGATTATATGCAACAGCCTGGGCGAGTTGTTTATGGGTAGAGAGGTAAATTTCCCTCGTTTCAGCTCATGTGCAAGAAGCCAAGCAGAGTTGGCAAGCAAAACACAAATGGACAGACATGAAAAAACTTCAACCTGCAGACCAGCTGATTGCCTTGGGATGCGCTTCCTGTCACATAAACACTGCAGCATGTGAGTCTTATTGACCATGTTTGGTTCCACATGCGCACGCAAGCGGTCTTTCTCACACCTGAAAAGCATCAAGACCAACCTGCAGTCACGTATAATAGATGGAAGCCGAAACGCCTGCATGAAGCTGAACCTCAGCACGTATCAACCAGACTACAAAGCTATCAGCAAAACCAAGCAGCAACAGAAGTTGCATTAATAGTATGAAGCACTTTTCCTATTAATAAATTACTTCGTTATAACAATGTTGTTTAAAATATGTTCAGAGTCGTATTATACTCTAAAATTGTTGGTCTCAGTATTAAGAAATATATTTGGCCCTCAGAGGATTAGATTTTAATTTTTTTTGGCTCTCTTAGTCAAAAAGGTTCCCGACCTCTGACATAGATGAATATCATTAATTATTAATAAGAACATATAATTAAAGGTAAATTGAGCAAATTTGTTATGTCACAAGCGTGTATTGACCTGGTAGCCCTTGGCATCTTGGTACCCAAGAAGTAGCTCTCAGTTTCAAAAATTTTGGTGACCCCTGCTGTATGTGCATCATGCTCAGTGGATGTACCTGAATTGATGTTCCTTCTGAGATACTATTCTGTGACATCTAACTTGCCCTGTGATTAATTGTTAGTTATTGCCACTCTAGATGGATAAATGAAAAACATTTATTTGTGTATTTATCAAACTTAAATTTAGCTTGCACAGCAAGGCCTCAGTCGACCACATTGTCTCAACTCAGAACAACCACTGTACTATAAAGGCGATCATCATAATAATGACCAAAAATAATATTTTAATTTTGAATTATTAATTTTTTAACAGTTTCAACATTGGTTATTATTTGTACTGATTACTTTCTGATCAAACTGGACCTTTCAGTCTGGTCACCCCTGACATCTAGTGTGATGAGCTCCTGTTGGTGGCACTATTGTCCTGAATTCATCAGGTAGTGTCCAGGTAAATGAGCCTTCTCAACTTTCAGACTGTAAGAAAAGCATGTACCTATCACTACCACTCTTAGAGCAGTAGTTAACAGGGATCAGCCTAACAAACCACTGCAGACTGTCATATTTCTTCCTGCTGAGGTCCACAACTACAAATGTGATGCAGTCACTGGCTCAAGAAATTAAATCATTCTCCAAAACTAACCTACGAAAGCAATGCACCCGGGTGACAACTCTGAGCGGGAAGAGGATTATTGAAACATGGAAAGGATCCACTGTCCATGTGGTTGAAGATACAGTCCAACCAGAGACACCGTGCGGATACATTCAGGATGATACGTGGGATCTCCAAGTAGGATGTATTAGATCTTACTTATTACTGGGTAAGATGATAACATATTGTATCACAGGTGCAGTATTACTGAATTTAGATTTCTTAGTTCAACTGCATAATCTGTATACTCACTATATGTGATATATACAGTATGCTACTCATATACTTTATGTTCTGTGTGTGTGTGGGGGGTGTATGTCTTTTGATGGGTTGCTAATTTTCATGGAGATATATTATTAATACCTTATACTGTCCTATACGGTATGTGAATTACTATAGTGGGGGTTTTTTTCTGCTACTACTATTACTTTACACATTATATAATGTAATCCGTAATGTAATTTTAAAACATCACTACATGGGATGGATAGAAATAAAACAGAAATATTTAAAGACACAAGTTATATATTTTATCAGATTTGTTTACTTTATAATGATGCTCTGCTACAAGGGCAACTGTTACAAAGATTCTGCAAATACTCCATAATAACACTTTGTACTGCATAATAATACTCTGCTCAACAAATTGTGTGTGTGTGTGTGTGTGTGTGTGTGTGTGTGAGTGTGTGTGTGTGTGTGTGTGTGTGTGTGTGTGTGTGTGTGTGTGAGAGATACTTACATACATGTGTGTGTATGTACTGCTCTCTACTTTATTTTCTGCTGTACCTACCAGATACAAATGATTATTAATACCATGGGTGGCACGGTGGTGTAGTGGTTAGCACGTCTGCCTCAGAGCAAAAGGATTGATTCCTGAGCTTGTGTGTTTCTACTGGAGTTTGCATGGTCTCCCCATGGTTGCGTGAGCTTCCTTTAGATGCTCTGCAATTTTTTTTTGTTTGTTTGTTTTTTCCAGGAAGTCCAAAAAATATGCACATTAGGCTATGTGGCTGTTTCAGATTGCCCCTAGATGTGAATAAAAATAGTTGTACGTGTGCTGACCCTGTGATGATACAGTGAGCTGCTGACAGTATACTCCACCTTCACCCAGAGTTGGTGGTGACAGTGATGGGATTATGTGTTTCAGAATATGTATGGATGGACAATGTGAAAACAACCAAAAGTAAATGAAAATGAAATGTTTAGTTTATTTTTGCATATTTCAACCATGGGGCAGCAATGGCCTGATGGTAAAGGTGCTGGATCACTGATTCCAAGGTTGGGGGTTCAAGCCCCACTCTCAACTGGTTGTCACTGCCCCCCCAGTACCGCTAACTGGGTTAACAAAGGCCGGCCATGTCTCTCACTGTCTATGGTGAGAGGTTCATGTAAAAGAACCATTGCTGACTTTCAACAAAAGTAGGCTGCATATCTGTCAGTGTGTTTCTGCCCTGTGATGGCCTGGTGAGGCGTCCAGGCTGTACTCTGCCCTCGCCCGGAGTCAGCTGGGATGGGCACCAGCCTCCCTGTGACCCGAATTAGGATTAAGTAATTAGATGAAATGAATTAAATATTTTAACCATGACAGAGGCCGGTTAGGAGAACTGTGCACACTCTGAACCAAGCTAGGTGACCTTTGAACCTTCACATTTAGATTTTCATGCATACTACTGGAAATATGAGTAAACCACACTCTGTAGAGGTGAGTACTCACACTCATTCAAAGTTTTACTATAGACTGTACTCTGCATAAACACGTTTTTATGGTTAATTTTTAAAGCATTACAATGATGATGTCTTCTACTGTAGGTAACCATTGCAAACTGTTTTGCCCTTCATATAAATTCAAGTATTATACATTCAGGATTATGTTTTTATTCCGCAGATAGTGGACTACTAGACAGTAGGCTATGTGTTCCTGTGTAGAATGTACTAATGTCTACTGGGCTGCAGATTGTGCCCTTATGTATACATTTGCTTATATACAGTACTGTACTGTGCATTATTCTTTATACAAGTTTTGTAGCATGATGTGTTTATTTACTGCATCATAGTGTACACAATAAAAGGGTAAAAAAATTATTTATAACAATTATTTGAGTTTGATGTAAGGAGGCACTTATTTTAAATTAATAATCTTGTTAACAAGGCAGTCTGAGTTTTATAACCTACATAAAGAGAAGAAAATTAGGGAGATCTCAAAGGAATAACTTTCCACTTGACAGATGCACAAGACAGTTGAAGACCATTTATGGTATTTCAAATGTCAAGAGAAATTATTTCCATGATGAATTTTGAAGAAAGTTTTCCTTCTCCTCCTCATCATAATCATCATCATTTGCCAACCCACTTGTGGTTGGTGCCTATCTCAGCCAGCACTGTGCAAAGGTGGGGTACACTCTCAGCAGTTAGCCAGATCTGAAGCATATTCTGGAGCACCATTAACGAGGTGGGAATACACTACAGAAAGGACACTATCCACTGAAGGACATCCTACAACACACACACACACACACACACACACACACACACACACACACACACACACACACACACACACACACATGGGCAATTATACCAGCAAGTCAACCTATTGACTTTTTTGACAGGTGGGAGGAAATCAGAGAACCCAGATGAAAATTAGACATATTGAGGACATGCAGAGAGAATCCACACATACAGAGTCATGAGATCCAGAAGCTGGAAGACACAAAAATATTTTCATATTGGTTCAAAAAGTGAATGAATGAGTGGACTTTAATTATCTTCACTCACTTCACTTATCCCTTAACATCCAGGGATGTCGTTGGAGCGCCTTCATGGCGAGACTTGGGCTGATTTGGCCTGGCGGTGCCCATCCCTCTCCAGGTCGTAGAAACACGCTGACGGCTTTGCAGCCTACTCTTTATGAAAGTCAGCAATGGTTCTTTTACATGCCTCTCAGCATAGACAGTGAGAGACATGGCCTGCCTTTGATAACCCAGTTAGCTGCACTGAGGGTTAATTATCTTAGGGATATAAAAATTAATCAATACATATACATTGATTTATTAATGCAGCCATGGGGGGGGGGCAAGCCAGTGTTCACTCTCACACCGGTCCAAAGCCCGGATAAATGCAGAGGGTTGTGACAGGAAGGGCATCTGGCGTAAAACTGCCAAAATTCTCTTGCAAATGATCAAAACGAAATTCATACCGGATCGGTCGAGGCCCGGGTTACATTGACCGCCATCAGTACTGTTAACCAACAGGGTGCTGGTGGAAATTGGACTCCTGTTGGTCAAAGAAGGAGAGGCGGGAGGCGTGTCCGTAGGCGGAGAGAGAAGAGGAAAGGTGGGAGTCTAGGACTGAGAGTAGGGACTTTGAATGTTGGAATGATGAAAAAAAGCAAGAGAGCTGGCTGACATGATGCAGAGGAGGAAGGTGGACATACTGTGTGTTCAGGAGACCAGGTGGAAAGGAAGCTAGGCTACAAGCTTAGGAGCAGGTTTTAAGCTGTTTTATCATGGTGTGGATGGGAAGAGAAATGGAGTAGGAGTCATCTTGAAGGAGGCATTTGTCAGGAATGTTCTAGAAGTGAAAAGAGTGTCAGACAGAGTGATGAGTCTCAAGTTAGAAATTGAAGGCGTGATGTTCAATGTTGTTAGTGCTTATGCCCCACAGGCAGGATGTAAACTAGAAGAGAAGGAGAGATTCTGGAGTGAGTTAGATGAAGTGATGCAGAATACTCCCAAAGATGAAAGAGTGGTTATTGGGGCAGACTTCAATGGTCATGTTGGTGCAGGCAACAGAGGGGATGAGGAAGTGGTGGGCAGGTTTGGTATCCAGGACAGGAACACAGAAGGACAGGTGTTGATCGATTTTGCAAAAAGGAAGGAAATGGCTGTGGTAAATACTTTCTTCCAGAAGAGACAGAAGCATAGGGTGACTTATAAAAGCAGAGGTAGGAACACACAGGTAGACTACATCTTGTGTAGGCGATGTAATTTGAAGGAAGTCAGTGACTGCAAAGCAGTAGTGGGTGTGAGTGTTGCCAAACAACATAAGATGGTGGTGTGCAGGATGACGCTGATCGTGAGTAAGGTGAAAAAGGCAAAGGCAAAGCATAAGATGAAGTGGTGGAAGCTGAAAATGGAAGAGTGTCGTGTTGTCTTCAAGGAGGAGTTGAAACAGGTTTTTGGTAGTCAGGAAGTACTTCCAGATGACTGGAGAACTACAGCCAATGTGATCAGGGAGACAGGTAGGAGAGTACTTGGTGTGTCCTCTGGAAGGAAAGGAGATAAGGAGACTTGGTGGAGGAATGAGGAAGTGCAGGAGTGTGTACAAAAGAAGAGGTTAGCTAAGAAGTGGGACATAGAGAGGACTGAAGAGAGTAAACAGGAGTACAGGGAGACAGCGTAAGGTGAGGGTAGCGGTGTCAAAGGCCAAACAGAGGGTGTATGATGACTTGTATGATAGGTTGGACAGTAAGGAGGGAGAAAATGATTTATACAGGTTGGCACAGCAGAGAAATAGAGATGGGAAGGATGTGCAGCAAGTTAGAGTGATTAAGGACAGAGTAGGAAATGTATTGACTGATGACAGAAGTGTGCTGGGAAGATGGAAAGAGTACTTTGAAGAGCTAATGAATGAAGAAAATGAGAGAAAAAAAGTGGAAGGGGTGACCGTTGAGGACGAGGAAGTAGTAAAGATTAGTAAGGGTGAAGTGAGAAGGGAATTGAAGAGGATGAAGAGTGGAAAGGCAGTTGGTCCTGATGACATACCGGTGGAGGTATGGAAGTGTTTAGGGGAGGTAGCAGTAGATTTTCTGACAAGAACATTCAACAAGGTCTTAGAAAGTGAGCAGATGCCGGAGGAATGGAGGAGAAGTGTGCTGGTGCCCATTTTTAAGAACAATGGAGACATGCAGAGTTGTGGCAACAACAGAGGGATAAAGTTGATGAGCCATACGATGAAGTTATGGGAGAGAATAGTGGAAGCTAGATTAAGGGCAGAGGTCAGCATTTGTGAACAACAGTTTGGTTTCATGCCAAGAAAGAGCACCACAAATGCGGTGTTTGTTTTGAGGATGTTAATAGAGAAGTACAGAGAAGGTCAGAGGGAGCTGCATTGTGCCTTTGTGGTTCTGGAGAAAGCATATGATAGGGTGCAGAGAGAAGAACTGTGGTATTGTATGAGGAAGTCTGGAGTGGCAGAGAAGTATGTTAGAGTGGTGCAGGACATGTATGTGAGATGTAAGACAGTGGTGAGGTGTGCTGTCGGTGTGACAGAAGAGTTCAAGGTGGAGGTGGGACTGCATCAAGGGTCAGCTCTCAGTCCCTTCTTGTTTGCTATGGTGGTGGACAGGCTGACAGATGAGGTTAGACAAGAATCTCCATGGACTATGATGTTTGCAGATGACATTGTGATCTGTATTGAGAGCAGAGAACAAGTGCAGGAAAATCTAGAGAGGTGGCAGTATGCCCTGGAAAGGAGAGGAATGAAGGTTAGCCTCAGAAAATCAGAATACATGTGCATGAATGAGAAGGACCCAAGAGGAACGATGAGGTTCCAGGATGCAGAGATAAAGAAGGTGGAGGATTTTAAGTAATCAACAAAGAAAAGAGGTGAAGAAGTGTGTGCAGGCAGGTTGGAATGGATGGAGAAAAGTGTCCGGTATGATGTGTGATCGGAGAGTATCGGCAAGAACGAAGGGAAAAGTGTACAAGACAGTGATGAGGCCAGCGATGTTGTATGGTTTAGAAACAGTGGCCCTGGGGAAAAGACAGGAGGCAGAGCTGGAGGTAGCACAGATGAAAATGTTGAGGTTGTCTTTGGGAGTAACGAGGATGGATAGGATCAGGAATGAGTACATCAGTGGGACAGCACATGTAAGATATTTTGGAGACAAAGTCAGAGAGACTAGATTGAGATGGTTTGGACATGTACAGAGGAGGGGTAGTGAGTATATTGTTAGTAGGATGCTGAGGTTGGAACTACCAGGCAGAAGGCCCAGAGGAAGACCAAAGAGAAGATTTATGGATGTGGTGAAGGAGGACATGAAGGTAGTTGGAGTAAGAGAAGAAGATGCAGAGGATAGGCTGAGACGAGGCAGATCATTTGCTGTGGCGATCCCTGAAGGGAACAGCCGAAAGGAAAAGAAGAAGTAGTAGTTCATTTATTAATTAATTTACTTCTTCATTTACCAAGCCACTAAATACTATTATGGTCACAGTGAGACTGGCACCTGTCTCAGCCGACACTGGATGAAGGCTGTATACACTGAACAGCTTGCATGACAACTTGGTGGCAACACACAAAACAATTCATCCTCATACCTAGGGGCAATTTAGAACAGACAGCCTAATGTGTATGTCTTTGGACTGTGGGAGAAAACGGTATACCCAGAGGAAACCTACACAAGCACTAGGACAACATATACACTCCAACTGAAGCAACCCCGTTGAGCCCAAGACTTAAACTCAGGACCTCCTTGCTGTGAGGTGGATGTGCTAACTGTTATGCCAAAATGTCACTTATTTGAATAATATCTTGAATAAAATTAATGTAAATATATGTAACTATGTAAATATAGACTTTGTTTTGTACTGAATACATGTACAGTATATGTCGCCTACATATGTTCAGTTTAAAAACTAAAATTCAACTGTTTACAGGTTCACAAGATGCCGCTCATGACTTTGGCATTTTAAAGAAGTATAAGGTAGCATAAACCTTTTCAATTCGAAACTTTTAGTGACTAGCTGTCATTTTAGATATGTCCTTTTCCCTCTTGAACAACAGTGTTGAAGCTCTTATGAAGCATTTTATTTCCACGGATTTCAGGTCACTCATGTACTGAATGTGGCGTATGGTGTGGAAAACGCTTTCCCGGATCTCTTCATCTATAAAAATTTGACCATACTGGATCTACCTGATATCGACATCATATCATATCTGCATGAGTGTGTACAGTTCATAAACCAGGCCAAGGCCGAGGTAAGTATTTCAACTGGCTAAATCATTGGCACACACATCTCACCTACGTCAGATTTATGCCTGAAGAGGATATCACACTCGACACATAACAAAAGCCTGCATGTAATTAGGATACTTAATTTTCCCAAAGTAATTTCCTGAGTGTTTATTTTACAGTCTATCTGATACCATACAGCCCGTCTGACAGAGCACGGTTCTTATCCTCTCCAACAGCAGCCTGAATAATACATGTTTAGTTTTCACATGCATTATTGACACTGTTGTAGAAAGATCATATCGCTGCCAGGGCTGTTGTTTGGCATACAACCTCTTTACCAAATAGTAGCGCCAATCACCCTTAACCTGACACTGCCACATGAAGCAAAATTGTGAAAGGGTTTATGATTACAATAGCCACTGGAAATAAGTTTCCAATCCTCTGTAAAATGAGCATGTCGTCCACAAAAACAAAGTGACTCAAAGCCCATTAATCAAGCTATGTTCCCATTAGACTGCCAAACTTTCATTCTTTCAACTTACACCTTGTAATTTTGCCACAGTGAGTGATTACTCTGGTATCTGTTACATGAACCATTATAATGTGTAAATGATCAGCCTGGATACAGGAAAGATGAGCAGCGAGGCTCAATGGGCTCTCCACATCCACACATGGGACTGTATTTAAAGTTGATGACTTAATTTGTCAAGTCAGAGAAGCACGATGAGGTGATATCAAGTATCCTGTATGAAATAAAAGCCCAATAAGATTACGATTAAGCCTCTATCTATCTATCTATCTATCTATCTATCTATCTATCTATCTATCTATCTATCTATCTGTCTGTCTGTCTGTCTGTCTGTCTGTCTGTCTGTCTGTCTGTCTATCTGTCTATCTGTCTGTTTGGAGGCACCGTGGCATAGTGTCCGCCTCACAGCAAGAAGGCCTGGGCGTTTCTGTGTGGAGTTTGTATGTTCTCCCCGTGCTTGTATGGGTTTCCTCCAGGTACTTCGGTTTCCTCCCACAGTCCAAAAACATGCACAGTAGGTTAAATGGCTGTTCCAAATTGCCCGTAGGTGTGAGTGAGTCCATATGTGGCCTGGCGAGCCGTACGTTAGATCATTGTGATCATAGCTATGACAATCCCTGTCTGAACTTCATTCAAGCTTCAGGGATTGACGTCAATTCCTCGTGATTGGATGTAGATGTAGATATCTATCTATCTATTTTTTGTGAAAATCTGACAAAGTCAATTAATACATTTCTGCTCTATGCCAGTGACATAAACACTGTTTTCACCGATACAGGCTTTTGTAATGAGTGCTGTTAACAAGTCGG
Organism: Plotosus lineatus; assembly: GCA_024760905.1. Classification (NCBI taxonomy): domain Eukaryota; kingdom Metazoa; phylum Chordata; class Actinopteri; order Siluriformes; family Plotosidae; genus Plotosus; species Plotosus lineatus. The sequence goes on along the minus strand of CM045729.1, from coordinate 36,550,132 downwards.
ATTTTCCCTCTGCTTTTCAGTCAAGAAGATCCAGAAAGATCATGAGACATCATGTTTCTGGATCAGGTTCATATGTGGCTTCTTCTTTGCACGAGTGAGCATTAACATGCATTTGTGGATGGCACATCAAACTGTACTCTCAGACAGTGATTTCTGGAAGTCTTCCTGAGCCCCTGCAGTGACAGAATCTTGATTGCTTTTAATGCATTGCTATTTGATGGTCGAAAAAGATAGGCATCCGATATTGATTTTTGGTCTTGTCCCTTGTGCACATGGATTTCTCCAGATTCCCAGAATGCTTTGATGATACTGTATATAACTGAATGTTTGAAGTCTTCCCAATTTTACACCGAGGAACATTATGCTAAAGTTGTTCCACGGCATTTCTGCAGAATTTTTAATAAACCTCTACCTCAATGCTCTTTCTGTAACCAATCATGTCATTGACTAGGTGCCAATTATAACTGAATTAGCTGCAGGTTCCTCCAACTGATTCTGTTTAGTACCATTTATTTTTACAGCCTTTGGTTGCCTTGTCGCAACTTTTCTGAGTTGTTTTGCTGCCCCAAATTTTTTAACTAGGCTAATATTTCTCATGAAATCGGACAATGTCTCACAACATTGAATGTTTCCCATGTGCTATTGTGAATAAAATATGGGCATATGATATTTTTAAATTCTTTTTTTAATTCACATTTTACACGGCATCCCCATTTTTAAGCTCCAACACAAATATCATGGTCTTGATGTATAGTCATGTCTATATAATTATATGTTCGTAGCCATCTGTATACAGTAGGCAATATACAATCTATATTGCCTACTGTATACAGATGGCTACGAACATATAATTATATAGATATGACTATACATTTACATTACATCTACATTCATGTCATCTGGCGGATGCTTTTATCCAAAGCAACTTATATTTATCAGTTTTATACTACCGAGAAACTGGGAGTTAAGGGACTTGCTCAAGGGCCCAACACTTTCAGCTTGATTATATTGGGGATAGAACCCTTGACCTTCAGGTCAGTAACCTAGAGTAACCAGAGCCATCAATGTCCACATGTATCTACATTTCCAAAGCAATACCCAGTACCTACTAAATATACTGGGGGGCCGGTGGTGTAATGGTTAGGGTGCTGCGCTCATGATCGGGAGGTTGTGAGTTCAAATCCCACTGAGACCCTCACTGTGCTAAGACCCCTGGGCAAGGTCTCAACCACAAGTGTGCCTCTGTTCACCCAGCAGTATAAAAGGTACCAGTAAAAATATACTGGGAAGGTAACCTGCGATGGACTAGCGTCCCATCCAGGAGGAGTTCAACTCCTGGTCACTTCACACTACAGAAACTGGGGATAAGCACCGGCCTGATGAGCCACTAGGCTCAGGTGTAAAAACCCAACAGACTTTACCTTTTACCTACTAAATATACTGCCTGGCCAAGAAGATTGTGTTGGACCAAATATCATGGTCTTGATTACAGCATGTAATTGTCCTTATCTAGAATAACTTAAATTGACATCTCTATATTTTAATACAGCTGAGTAGTTGAGTTAAGAGACTTGCTCATGAGCCCAGCAGTGGCGGCCTGGTGGTACTGGGGCTTGAACCAACAATCTTCTGATAAGATATCCAGAGCTTCAACCACTGACCCACAAATACTGTTGCCTCAGTTGGTCAGGTTGAGGCTCAGCAACATTATGTGGCATGGACATAATATAATGGCTAATGTACAGAAAGAGTGGTTTAGGGAGCATAAAGAATGGGCAACTGACAAAACCAACAACACTTAAAAATACAAAACAAAATTAATACTATATATATATATATATATATATATATATATATATATATATATATATATATATATATATATATATATATATATAGTATTAATTTTGTTTTGTATTTTTAAGTGTTGTTGGTTTTGTCAGTATATATATATATAGACTGCTAAATCATTTTAATTAACAAGAAAGTTATAAACATTTAACTCATTAATAAACAGAGGATTATTAGAGAACATCCCATCATGATTTGATCCCATGACCTCCTCAGCTCATCACGATTTTCTCAAATCGTGGCGATTGTCCCAGTGGAAACCCACTGTAATGGTACTACAAAATATTAGTGTGCGGGACTTTTTTGGCAGTGTACATTAATTGAAGGTACTGTATTCATTTTATAAGAAGCACAGAGATCTAAAAATGTCAGCCGTAGTGTAAAGCGTAATAATTATTGCTACTATATATTTATTTCCCTTCTTCCTCACACATAATAATATTGTTATGTAAACACTCTCACTCACACATTTGTTGAACTGCTTAATCTTCCTAGGGTCACATGGCGGCTGGAACCTATCTCAGCCAAAGTGGTACTCCCTGAACAGTTTGCTCGATCATCCCAGGAACATTTTTTTACTTTTATTCTCGTACAGCATATACAGTAATAATGCCAGTTCCAGACACCAAACTGCTTTGATGATTGAAAATGATTTCATTCATTCATTCATTTTCCAAGCCATTCAATCCCCGCTAGGATTGCAGGGAGGCTGGCTTCCCATCTCAGCCGACTCGGGGAGAAGGTAGGGTATACATTGGACAGCACATTAAGCCACTGCAGTGCCAACACACATACAGCCATTCACACTCAAGTTTCAAGAGTCTTCATCGTCATTATCCTCACATATAATGAAATTTCATGAGGCTGTCAGCATTACAAGGTGCAAACAAGTTAAAAAAAGTGCCATCAAGTCAATAAACTGCAATTAAAGCTATCAAAAGCAGAATATAAAAACAAATATTGTGTACGATAAACTCCAAGTAAAAATATAAAACAGAAATGTAAACTCTGTATTTATGAATGAGACCTGAACACTGAGATATACACCATGAGGCGCTAGAGAATGGAATAAATGAATGTATAGTAGCAGCAAAGTGGATAAACTAGAAACAAGTAAACAAGGTAAAGTCCTGCAGTGCGATACAGTCACAGAATTTGTGGACTCAATGCTCTTTTACAAAGAATTGATGTCTGTGTTAGAACATGAGTGAGTGAGTATGTGTCAGTGGAGGATGGTTGCGTGTATGTCTATCACAGGCCTGGTCAAGTTGTTCTGCCGTACTAGGGGTCAATCTTGATCAGCATCAATCAAGGCTTCAGCCAGCTAAGATCACATAAGGTTGATGATGTGCAATGGTCCTCCAATAGGGATGATCGGATCCTCGATGACCCTCCAATTTGCAAGGGGATCAGTGGCCTCCTCAGTTCAGATCTGCATGGTTCAGGTGGTGTGTTTAGTCCTGCAGATCAGAGGTTTATACACCGGGATCCGCTCCACTGTGATATGCTCTGACGTTCCCAAGTGAGGACTTACAAGAGCTTTGTATGCGCCTGGGAAGTTGAAATAAACTTGATCTGGTGGGTTATTTTCTCTGGTTGGAAAATTAATGAATCTGTGGTATTTGGGAAGTACTGACTTCAGTTCTACATGGTTCAAGTCCCTAGTCACAATCATAGCCCCCCTCTGGGTTTGTGTTAATCATCAGTTCATTTTCTGTAACCGCTTAATCCTAATTTGGGTCGCGGGGAGGCTGGTGCCCATCCCAGCCAACTTTGGGCGAGGGCAGAGTACACCCTGGACAGCTCGCCAGGCCATCGCAGGGCGGAAACACGCCGACGGCTTTGCAGTCTACTCTTTGCGAAAGTCAGCAATGGTTCTTTTACATGCCTCACACCATAGACAGTGAGAGACATGGCCGGCCTTTGATAACCCAGTTAGCTGCACTGGGGAGGTTTGTGTTAATCTGAGTGCTAATCAGACAATACAGCTCCTCCAGTGATAGCTTAGCATTAGTTCTCTGTGGCTATTAAACCACTCACACTTAGGGGTTATTTGGAACAGCCAGTTAGTCAACGCTATAAGTTTTGGGATTTTGGGAGTAAACCAGTGTACCCAGAGTAAACCCACAAACATGCAAACTCAATAAAGAAACACCCGAGCCCGGGAATCACCTTCTTGCTGCGAGGTGGATGTGCTAACCACTGCGCCACCACTGAATTAAATAAGGAAAATGTGTGACTAAAATGACCTTTAGTGTAATTTGTTTTATTTCCCATTGTAGTCCATAAAAAAAACCTCTCATGCCTATAAAGCAGTGCGGTGTGAACTACATAAGTATCATTAGTATCACTATAATGGTACATATTGATTTACAGTCCCAGCTGCTTGCTGTTCACATAAACCGAATTCTTTTCAGGTCTTAAGTCTTTCTTACAGTGTCTGCCTGCAACCTCCAAATCTAAATGCCATCACTCGATATATCTTATAGCACTCCAACCCTAATCTATTATTTCCTCTTAACAGAAAGGTGTAGTGCTTGTCCACTGTAACACCGGGGTGTCTCGGTCAGTCGCTGTGGTCATCGGATACCTGATGTGGAGAGAAGGCCAGTCATTCGATGATGCGTTTTCTCAGGTGAAGTCATTGAGGCCAGCGTCGTCTCCGAACCCAGGTTTCATCGACCAGCTGAAAACCTTCAAACCTCAATGCAGTATACAAGCAAATGGTCTGATTAGTCATTCATAAATCCATGTATTACATTGTCTCTGTTTATAGTAAAGGTACTGGTGCTTCCTATGAGGTTTCTGACATAGCCATATCCATGTTAATCATGATCATGAAGAGGAATGAAAATTTAAACTCGTATGGAGAAATAAAAAAGTTGTTTTGGTTGCTATACAAAATAAAGACAAAAAATCTTCTTCTTTTCCTTTCGGCTGTTCCCTTCAGGGGTCGCCACAGCGAATCATCTGCCTCCATCTCACCCTATCCTCTGCATCTTCTTCTCTTACACCAACTACCTTCATGTCCTCCTTCACCACATCCATGAATCATCTCTTTGGTCTTCCTCTAGGTCTTCTGCCTGGTAGTTCCAGCCTCAGCATCCTACTACCAATATACTCACTATCCCTCCTCTGTACATGTCCAAACCATCTCAAGCCAGCCTCTCTGACTTTGTCTCCAAAACCTCAAACATGTGCTGTCCCTCTGATGTACTCATTCCCGATCCTATCCATCCTTGTTACTCAATATTCTTATAAATACATGGAAAGTATAAAGTATTATACCGTATATAAATGTATAGTTAAAGGAAAGAAAATGCATGGTTTAGTGCAGACTGGAGGAAAGAGAACTATTTCAGCATATCAGACGAGAAAAATGCATGTTCTCCCCATTTTTTTTAATCATTAATCTAATTAATAGAGTATTACTATCTTGGACCCCTTACAAAGCTGCCATATTTAATGTTTTTTTTTTTTTTTTTTTTTTTTTTTTTTTTTTTTTTAGCTAGCTATGTCATGTTTTTTTAATCAAGCAGCTCTATTAGTTAATTTAAATGATAGCTAATACTGTATTCCATTTTATTGCAGAAAAGGAAACGCTCCCGTTATCTAAATGTTCAAAGTCAGTGTAACGGATTGGAAAGATTCTAATCTTTTTTTTTCCAATGTGTGCTTAGGAAAGCCAATAAGGCCGTTGTGTCACTGTGTTAATGCTGATTGGCTGTTATGTGTAGTTGACTTGCATAACAATGGGCAGCAATAAAAAAAGAAAATAACTAATTTTTTTTATTAACAACACAAAAAAGTGGCTCATAGACCACTACATAGGTTCACACAAAAAACATTGTGATTCACCCTAATAAAAACCTAAATAGCTTTGATTTGCATATCACAAACATATTTTTATTTGTTCACCGCTGTCATCATTTTCCTCTCTTCACCTTGGTCAGGGGTCGGGTTGCGTGGACGGCAGCCTAAGCAGTGAGGTCCAGACATTCCTCTCCCCAGCCACTACCTCCAGCTCTTCAGAAAGAATGTTTTTATTTGTTATAATATTTAATAGGCCAAAAGATATCAAAGGCGGCGTAATGGTTCGCACGCCCACCTCACAGCAAGAAGGCCCTGGGTTGGCTTCCCAGCTTGGGTGTTTCTCTGTGGAGTTTGCATATTCTCCACGTGTATGCATGGGTTTCCAACCAGGTACTGTGGTTTCCTCCCACAGTCTAAAAATATGCATAGTAGGTTAATTGGCTTTTCCAAATCACCCCTAGGTGTGAGGGTGAGTATGAATGGTTGTGTGAGTGTTGACCTTGCGATGGCCTGGCGAGCTGTCCATGGTGTACCCCGCCCTCTCCCCTAGTCGACTCAGATGGGCACCAGCCTCCCGCGACCCAAATTGGAATTAAGTGGTTCAGGAAATGAATGAATGAATGAATTATATCAAAAGTTTTTTGAGTGCCTCAGACTGCTTTAAAGGGAAAGAAAACACATGGTTTGGTGTGTATGCACACCGTAAGGACACCAGACAACCATCCAAGCCATATTCCATGACCGGTGATCTGCTCAGAAGTTCCTCTAATAAAGGCAAGAAGATCATCAAATGATCATCATATTTTAGGTTTTTTAATTGTTTACCCTCTTGAGTGCCTTCGATTCCTTTAACTGTACTTTAGTTACAATTGGTCTAACTTGTTTTTCAGTTCAATCAATATAGCTGTTTACACAGCCTTACGATTATTTATCTTCTTCTGTAATTAAAATAGACCTCCTACTATATTATTTATTTTAAACAAAGAAGAACAAATAAATAATATCATAAATAAATTATTTCTAAATACTAATTATTTGTGGATGATTTTGCGGATTATTATTATTATATTTGAGGCAGTGTTGGTCTGGTGGTAAGGTTCTGGATTGCTGATCCTAAGGTTGAGGGTTCAAGCCCCACTCTCAGTGGGTTGTCACTACCCCCCCCCCCCCCCCCCACAGCTAACTGGGTTATCAAAGGCTGGCCATGTCTCTCACTGTCTATGGTGTGAGGCTGTAAAAGAACCGTTGCTGACATTCGTCAAGTGGAGCTGCATGGCCATCAGCGTGTTTCTGCCCTGCGATGGCTTGACAAGCTGTCCAGGGTGTACTCTACTCTCGCCCCGAGTCGGCTGAGATGGGTGCTAGCCTTCCCATGACCATAATTAGGATTATGTGGTTCAGAAAATGAATGAATGGATTATTATATTTAAAAAAAAAAACAGCATTGTTATTTTATGTGCTGGGTTTATGAAACACCAAATCACACAGTCTGTTCTCTTAGCAGTATTGTGATTGATATCCAAAACCATCTTTTTACCTTTTCAAGCAATCACAATGTTAATTTTAAATGAAACTCACTTTTATTTCAATATTTATAGCAAGGGAATCATAAAAAGAAGAAGCATAACTTTTCTTTTAAACACAGTCCATTTATCTTCTCATTACCTTTCAAAGAGAAAACGACCCCATAATGTAATGATAACAAAAAAAAAAAAAAAAAAAAAAAAAAAAAGCATATTTTTGAGGTTTGCACATTTCACTGGTGTTGGTAAAGTTTAAACACATACTAGTATATTTTAGTGTTTGTACGTGAAATGTACAATGAAATGTGTAATACTGTTCAGTCTCCTGATGTTGTTCCGAGATGCATGGGAAGACTTTTGTGAGAAAGGAGAAATGAATGGGATTTTAACAAACACCAGCTGGAGTTTTGTTTGACTGCTTCAAACTCAGCCAGTTACCAAGACAACGCCATCAAATTTGACATGCATTACTGAGTAATGGTGTGAGAATAAAAAAGGGAGGTGTACAAGAATGAGCACACTTTCATGAATTAATATACTGCTAATCACTATAATAACCTAAAGATAATGATGAGCAATGATGTGGGCAGTGGTGGTCTAGATCTCTGATCTGGATCTCTGATCCTAAGATAGTGGGTTCGAGTCCCACTCTCCACAGGGTTGTCATTGACCCCTCCAGTGCAGCTAACTGGGTTATCAAAGGCGGGGCCCTTCCACCTCACTAAGAAAGTCAGGGGTTTGAGTCTGGGCTTGGCACGGGTGTTTCGGTGTGGAGTTTATATGTTTCCCTGTGCTTGTGTCAGTTTTTCACCTGGATAGTCCAGTTTCCTCCGACAGTCCAATAGCATGCACATTCGCTTAGTTAAATAAGCTATTACAGTGGTACCTTGACTTACGAGTGTCTTTTATCATGAATTTTCCATGATATGAGCTTCGATCCCAGCAAAATCTGCCCCATCCAACAAGTAAAGTTATTATTTTCAAGCTCTGCTGGGGAAATGCTTTCCAGGCTGATTAGCCTGGTATTCTTCCGCCCTCCAAGAACGCCTTGTGCAGTGCTTCTCAATTATTTTCTGTGATGCCCCCTATAGGAAGAAAAAGAAATACCCCCCCCCCCCCCCCGTGCCCCACGCACGACTATAAATAGTGTTTACTGCACTTCATATTGTTTGCTCAGTGCTTTATCCCTACACCGTAGGTAACACAGTGAGAGAGCGCCACTGCCACCTAATGTAATTGCACCATCCTCTACAGTAGGTGGCAGTGGCGCTCTCTCTGGGTTCACTGTGGTCACTGTGAGCGCCACTGTCACTTACTTTAAAGGATATGCAATCACAATTAATTCTAGTACAGTATGGCAAAATGTTCCCCAGGGTCACCCCCCCTCCCCCCGACATCACACGCCCCACTATTTGAGAAGCACTGGCATTGTGGGAGCTCACCACGAGCCTTTTCTCGCTGGCATTCTTAGTGTGCACATGCACAAAATTCTCCTCCTCCTTTTCTGTTCCGCACCACCTAATGATTGCCCACATGATATCTTCGCGCCCCATGTGACATCTGTCGCAGTCGATGATCCGAAGGGTTAGTTAGTTAGTATTAATTATTACTAATGTTAATGCACATGTATTATTATGAAACATTTATTGTTTTTACATGTTTATCTTTAATACCATTAGGTCAAATATACATGTTTTGTATTATTTTTATGGTGAGTTTTGTCTTATCTAATGAACATTTCAACTTACGAGCTTGCCCTCAGAATGGATTACTTCGTAAGTCAAGGTATCCCTGTATTTACATACACTGAATATATGTCACTCAGATCCTTACATTTGCTCATTTTTCCTGCATCCAACTCATCACTTTTGAGAATTGTCCATTATTTTTAGGATTAATAATGGTGTTTTTACAAGCATTTTATGTGACATTTTGCAAATAAAAATGACATCATATGAAAAACATAAATATTAAACTCCAGTCTTTTAACCTTATAAATATATATCCTGATGAAAGTCCCAAAACAACCAACTAGAACATTTAATAAACTTTCGGTTTTACATGCAAACGTTTTTCATCCATAAGAAAAAAACAAACAAACAAACAAAAAAACCATACCAGATGCTTTAGCTTTCGTTTCCTCTGTTCACACTGGAAACAAACTTGTAACTGTGGTTGTGTTATGCATGAATATGTTTGTGTATGTTATCCTTGTGTATGTTTGTTTCTCTTTCTATACCTACAGTGAATTTTTAATGAGAAATACTGTATTTTTTTTCTATTGTTATTACAATTATGGTTGTTGTTGCTATTAGCAATAATAATAATAATAATAATAATAATAATAATAATAATTATTATTATTATTATTATTATTATATATTATCAAATATAAATCCGTAATGTAAGGTGTAAACTAAACATTAATACAGTACCCGAGAACACCAGAAAGTACTGTAATGTCGAGCAGGCCCACAGCGCCCCCTGTGGTGAACGTGGTGAATCACACTCAGTGCGCTCACGGACTTTCAGAGGACGTTTTTTTTTTCTGCCAGAGGCGAGAAGCTGTTTATTTCCGACACTTTTATCGTGTAGGAAAGAAAAGAACACCCAAGGTGTTTTCTTTCCCTTTTTTATTTTTATTTTGCATTGCTGTTTTTTTTTCTGATGTTGTTGCTGGTGTGTGGGCCGATTTGTGCGTCCTCTTCATGGGTACCGTGTCTTCAGCGCTCTCCAGGCGCAAAGTGGCAGCGGTGCAAAATGAGGAGCGGGAGGACCCGGAGCAGCGCCGAGCCCTGAACAAACACACCGGCCACACAGAGGGACACATTACCACCGAGAAAGAGCAAGGCAAGTCAACACTGATCCAGCAGCTAGAGTTAAAAAAAAAAAAATGGGGGTGGGTGGGTCAGGAGGAGGGCAGTAAAAGGCTGCTGGGGTCAGGGACAGAAGATAAAGCTGCATAGTGCAGTAGAAGAAGGGTGTTATTGTACAATAAAGAAAAGTGGTGGGGCAGTGGCGGTCTAGTGGTATAGGGCGCTGGATCGCTGATCCAAAGGTTGGGGGTTCGAGTCCCACTCTCCACAAGGTTGTCACTGTCCCCCCCCCCCCCAGAGCGGCTAACTGGGTTATCAAAGGCGGGCCATGTCTCTCACTGTCTATGGTGAGAGGCATGTAAAAGAACCATTGCTGACTTTCGTAAAGAGTAGGCTGCAAAGTCGTCAGCGTGTTTCTGTCCCTTGCTGAAAGGGTTGTGACAGGAAGGACATCCGACGTAAAAACCTCTGCCAAATGAAAATGTGCGAATCAGATGATTTGCTGTGGCGACTCCCAAGTAAAAGGGAAAAAGCCGAAAGGAAGACAGACAGACTGTAAAGTAAAATGAACACCAATAGGGTAGATTATAAGACCGAGAAGTACATAGAAGTGGACGGGGACCTTGCATTGGGTGACAGTTAGTGTTAATTGGGGTACAGTATAGTAAAGGTGAAGTGAGTGGCAGAAGGTTAAAGCTTTTTTCTTTTCTATTAGCACACAACTGAACACAAGTGCTGCCAAAGTAACAGAAAACGACACTGGGGTTGTCTTGATAAACGGTTAGTATGGCCATTGAAGAAAGAGAAATAAACCCATAAGTGTGACTGTCTCTGAACTATATTTAATTATCGTATACTGAATATGGACAGTGGTGGTCTAGTGGTTAGGGTGCAGGAGCGCCGATCCTAAGGTTGGAGGTTCGAGTCCCCACAAGGTTGTCACTGTCCCCCCAGTGCAGCTAACTGGGTTATCAAAGGCAAGCCATGTCTTTCACTGTCTACGGTGAGAGGCATGTAAATGTCCATTGCTGACTTTTGTAAAGAGTAGGCTGCAAAGCCATCAGTGTGTTTGTACGACCTGGAGAGGGATGGGCGCAGCGGTCTCGCCATGAAGGCGCCCCAACGACATCCCCAAATGTTGAGGGATGAGTGAAGTGAAGATACTGAATTATGCTCCATTTTCAGATCTTTGTTCCTGTAAGAATGAACAAACACTTACACAGACCGAATAAGGACAAAGTCCGGTGTCCTATACTATACAGTCTCTAAATTCATTCATTTTCTCTAACTGCTTAATCATAATTAAGGTCACAGGGAGGCTGGTGCCCATCCCAGCCGACTCCGAGCGAGGGCAGAGTACACCCTGGACAGCTCGCCAGGCCATCACGGCAGAAAAACGCTTTGCAGCCTACTCTTGTCTAAAGTCATTAATGGTTCTTTTACATGCCTCACATCATAGACAGTGAGAGACATGGCCGGCCTTTGTGGCGTGTGGGGCTTGAACCCCCAACATTAGGATTGGTGATCCAGCACCTTTACCACGAGGCCACCACTGCCCCAGTCTCTAAATCTGAGAGGCAATTTAACCTTCTGGCCTGTCAAAGTCACTCTGCGAGGAGTCACAGACTCAGGAGAAGACCCCAGGGTGGGTCCTGACAATGGCTGGGTCAGTAATGGAACCTGTGGCGTAGACGCTGCTGTAGCACAGTAGGGGAACCACAGTCCTGTTCTGGTGTGTCTGGAGAAGCACACTGCTGAATGCTCAACCAAGTTTAGTATCTTTGGAACAGTCTGCAGGGGACATCTGTCTCTGTGCCGTTGTCCACTTCCACCAGGTAGGCTTTGGGGTCTTTAGACTTCCAATAACCCTGGCTGGTACTTTCCAGCCCTCGTCCCTGTTGAGCTTCACCCTAACATCTTGACCGGGGCATAGCTCAGGGAGTGGATGAGCTGAATGGATGTGGTTGTAGAACAATTTGTACACTTCCTTTGCTTCAGCGTCCCTCTGTTTGACAAGGTTCTCACAGCAATGTTTCTTCTTAAGCACTGGGATAGTAGTGTGCATTTGTCGTCCTGGCATCAGCTGAGCAGGACTTGTTCCAGTTGCAGCAATTGGTGTCAAACGATAACATATTCTGTCTAGGCAGGGGTCAGGTTGTTTGAAGATGTGCTTCGCTGTTTGGATAGCTCTCACGGTGCCTTATTTTCTTGTGGATAACGGGGACTGGAGATCTTCTTTTCCTTTCGGCTTTTCCCTTCAGGGGTCGCCACAGCGAATCATCTGCCTCCATCTCACCCTATCCTTTGCATCTTCTTCTCTTACACCAACGACCTTCATGTCCTCCTTTACCACATCCATGAATCGTCTCTTTGGTCTTCCTCTAGGCCTTTTGCCTGGTAGTTCCAGCCTCAGCATCCTATTACCAATATACTCACTATCCCTCCTCTGTACATGTCCAAACCATCTCAATCTAGCCTCTCTGGGGACTGGAGATGATATGTGTAATAAACCTGTCTGTTTAAAGCATTGGAACTCCTCTGATGAAAACTGCTTCTAGTTGTCACTGATCAGTTCTAGTGGAATTCCCCATCTCACAAACATGCGTTTCAGTCCGCCAACAACCTGCCTCTTGTGGTGGAGGTAAGCAGAGCGATTTCAATGTCTCTGGAAAAATAGTCAACTACGATGAGGTACTTCTCACCCTCCAGTCAACACAGGCCAGTTGCAATCCTTTGCCAGGGACCACTGGGTAGAAAATTCATTATGAGTGGTTCATGTGGTTCATGGGTGGGTTTGTGCTGTGCACAGAAGACACATGATTTCACTTTCTGTGTGATTTGGGCTCCAATTCTGGCCCACCAGACTGTTGACCTCACTCGCTCACAACACTTGGTTAATTCCTGGTGGCCTCCAAGGATCTGGTTTTGGATGTCAGATCTGCACTTAACCATCTCTATCAGAAAGGTGAGCTCTGGCTGCATGAAATCCTTGAAGTGGTGAGAACTGTGCTATTCTCTGAGGCCACCTTTTTCTGATGAAAGCAATTACCTTTTGAAGTCGAGCATTGCAATGTGTGGTTTTGTGGAATTCTTCAAGCTCTGGGCGACGTGATAGGCTTGCTGGCCTTTACAGTGTTCACATATGCTTTAACCTGACCGTCTGTGTCCAACTTGCCATCTTTCATTCAGAGGGTGTCTCTAGAGCACGTCGACCATCACCAGCTGCTTGCCTGGAACCTGCTCAGCAGTGACATTAAACTTCATGAGGTGGATGCACAGTCTGTGGCACCTTACCGGGGCTTTGTCAAAATCGTATGCGTTAATTAGTGGTCCTAAAGGCTTATGGTCTAGATTGAGATGGTTTGGACATGTACAGAGGAGGGATAGTGAATATATTGGTAGTAGGATGCTGAGGTTGTAACTACCAGGCAGAAGGCCTAGAGGAAGACCAAAGAGAAGCTTTATGGATGTGGTGAAGGAGGACATGAAGGTCGTTGGAGTAAGAGGAGAAGATGCAGAGGACAGGGTGAGATGGAGGCAGATCATTTGCTGTCGCGACCCCTGAAGGGAACAGCCGAAAGGAAAAGAAGAAAACGAAGAAGAAGAAGAAGAAAAGCTTATGGTCTGTTTGAAGGTGGATGTAACCCATACTTTGGATGTAACAGGAAAAGCACTCGAAGGCTTACACACTTGTCAAGCAATCTATTCCAATTTGAGAGTATCTTTTCTCTGCATCTCGGCAGTCTGGGAACAGAAAGTGATTGACCGCAGCTCACTGTCATGGTACCGCAATAGTGCAGTGCCCAAGCTGTAACTACTGGAGTGTGCGCTGACCACTGTCGACCGGCCTGCGTCATAGTAACTGCGTACTAGTAGAGTCACAAGCTTTGTTGAGCATCTTTTCTTGAAGCTCACCCCAGATCCCTGCACTCTCGTTGTTTAGTAGGTTGGTGATTGGGTGCAGAGTGGTAGGAATTTTTTCACATAATTTAATCACTCCCAGCACTTGGCAAAGGTCTTCCACAATTGTAGGGCTGGGCATTCTGATGATACTTTTCACCCTGTTGATGTTCGGTTAATGCCATCAACGCCTACGATATGCCTGAACAACTGTATTTCCTGTTTCCCAAAGAGGCAATTGCCTGCGTTGAGTTTGAAGCCTGATGCTTTAATTCTCTGTAGCACCGTGTTCAGGTAGGAGTTCTGCTCATCTTTGTGAAAGTATCATCCATTACAACAACCATCTCATCCAGGTGCTGCAGTAGTGCTCATTAGGTGCTGGAAAATCTCGGACAGTGACGATATCCAGCTGCTGAAAGCAGAATCTGCCAATTGGAGTTATGGATGTGGTCAGGTTTTGGCTGCTGGGCTCCAATGGAATTTGCCAGATGCTGCTTGAGGCGTACATGGTAGAGAAAACTTTGGCCCCCTTCAGCTTGGGTTGTATATTGTCCAGTGTAGGCAAGATGTAGCACTCCCACTTTACTGCTATTTTCGCTGTGCTCTGTGTCACCTCATTCACTCTGCTTTCCACATGCTCTGCACACTGCTGATTAATCAGTTCTCTCTGGCACGCGAAGTGGACGACTCTCTCCAGTGTTAGATCTGCCTCAAGTTGCAATGTTTGTGAGATCTCTTTGTCCATTATTTCTATGAAATTCTGTCCCGAATTTGCTTGTTCTTACTGTTGCCAAACTCGCAGTGCTGTGCGAGCTCATACAGACTCTGAACAACAGCTTCAACAGACTCACCAACTCAGAGTCATCTTGTGAAAACAAGCACACTCATGGATGACTTTGTGTTTACGGACAAAGCGTTCATATTTTTCCATCACAGCATTAAAGTCAAATTTTGGGTGTGGAATATCTTCTGTGGCAGGGGGAAACACAAATGAATTGAAGATTCACTCCACATCCCTCATCATGGCGTAAAGCAGTGAATTCACCTGCACCTGAACTCTCTCCTTGTCAAGTTTTGATGCTACTCGAAAACAGGAAAATCTCAGCCTCACTGTTAGCTCCTCAGCCAGCTGGGAGAAATCAGACACCTCTGGGGGTACAATCTTTGCCATTTTGTCTTCAGTGTTGGGATTGAGTCCTCAATTCTGATATCATGTCATAATATGACTGAAGACACAGATAGTATTCCTCATGACTGCTTTTATTTCAACAGCCTCTGTATCTTACAGCCCAGTTTAACTCACCCAGTGCTTTTTTTTCTTTTTTTTTTGATAACAGTGAACTACCACTTGTGCCCTCTAGTGGTGTAATCCAAAAATGAACACTCCACTATGGCAGTCTCTAAGGCCAACAGGCAGGTACAGTATACAGTAGTTTGAGAAATAGGGTAAAATGGGGAAGTCGGGTCAACTAGGAGTCAACATGGTAAAGTGGAGACAAAATATAGAAGCATGAGGGTAGTATATGTTAGAATGTAAATGAAATAGACACATAGGGAGTTATAAGAGTTATACTGTATTCTACAGTCTTCTGTGTGAATATTTTATGAATGTTAATACCTTTGAATCGTGAGTTGATCATTGTGCAAGTGATCACTGCACTGTGCAATATGATTATGGTGAGTGCAAACAATATTCTGAGAGATTTAATGTAACTGGATCATTTATTTGAATATTCTCTATGTGATTTTAAAATACAGTATATATATATATATATATATATATATATATATATATATATATATATATATATATATATATATATATATGAAGAGGGGGTTGAACAATATTGGTGAACTTGGCAAACAGCTCCATCCCATGCCTTGGACTCCTCCTAGTGGATTGTATTCCTTGTGAGTGTGGATATGTAGATGTGCTTTCATTTAACCAATGCTGTTGTTTTCACTTCAAATATTTTCTACTTCTGAAAATATCAAGAACTTTAATGTAAGAACATTCGAAACCGTGGACTGCCATTTAACCCCTTAACCAACCATTTTTTTGACAAAAACGTTCCTTTTTCAGACCAATTTTTTTTAAGTTCTTTACTTTATGCTGAATACGAAATTCAAGTCTATTTTCAATTTTTCAGCCAGTATGGTATACACATCATAGATTTTATGCAGTTTTGGGTTGGGGTGTGTTTCTTCATCATATGTTTCATTATTCACAAAATGGAGATACTGTTTGATCTTGTTGTAACGCTTCAGAGACATTAGTTTGCGAAATATTGGCCTTTCAAGTAATTCATCACTAGACCAATTCATTTCCTGATCGGGCATTTTCACAATCCCCCCTAGCATTTTGAGAGCAAAAAACACTTCAAGTTCAGCCTCAGTCACATGTTTCCACGACGAATCATCAAATGCAGTTTGATCTCCAAAACGATTAGTTTCTGTCAACACTAAATCAATAATTCTCTTGTCTATAAACAAATTGAAAAAATCCAAAGGAGTCATTGTTGTTGGATCGGCATCAAGAGAAATTCCTGCATTTTCTTGAAATGGGAAGCGTGGTGGAGGTGGCGGGATATTGGTGGGGGAGTCTTGCAAGCGATACCAATTTCTTGCGTCAATCAGTTCATCATCTTCACTTTCGCTTGAATATTCATTTTCTGATGAGCTGGCACTCTCATCAGACGTATCCAAGCCTCTAAGAGAAGCTTCAGTATCGCTGTTGTCATCACTGTTATCCATTGGGATAAGGGATGCCGAGAAATTTCAAGGAAATCGTAAAATACGAGACCGAGAGTACCGATTCTAAAGAGCGCGACACTCCCCCTTTGACTCTTTGCGGGTTACTGAGTCGAAAACGTTTCGCCGCTTACCTCTTGTCTAACGTTGCCTTGAGATGCCATAGTTCATTTTTTTGAGGCGTATGATGATGAGTAGATCAATAGAAATGACGAGTAAAGCCGCTTCCCTCTGGTTTTGAAAGCGTAAGTTTTGGCGAGTTAACTCGTCAATGATTGGAAAATACAATTTGGGTGATTGCGAGTATACTCGTCTCTGCCGGGTAAGGGGTTAAGACAAGTGAGTGAGTTAATGATTGCTTTACATCCAGCTAATAATTTTTCTTTATATTCAGGTCGAGAACAATTTTGAGTTCAACACTTCTTAAAACAGAAACATGCTGAAAGCAATCCAATGGCCTACTCTTGTTGAAAGACAGCAATGGTTCTTTTACATGCCTCTCACTACAGACAGTGAGAGGCATGAGTGGCCTTTGATAATGCAATTCACTGCACTGGGGGGGGTGGGGGGTCAGACAAAATATAACAAAATGAATTATTTTATGAAAGTGTGTTTGAGAGGTCATGCGTTCGAATCGCTTGTAGACCCCCACTGTGTTATGACCCCTGGGAAACAAGTCTGCCTCTGTCACCCAAGTGTGCCTCTGCGTACCAGCAAAAATTCTGGAAGGGTAACTTGAGTGTGTTACAGCTCTACTCTACTCTATTGCAACAGTCCATTGGTCCGAGAATTCCAACCTATTTGTCCCATAGTCCTAACCCTAACCCAACTAAACTGAGTTGGATGCCCAGCCAAGATACACATTTTATATGAGTAGGGCTGTCAGGCCAGTGGGATGTTCAAAAATAGAGCTGTCCCCATATGTGATTAACTAGCATTCAATCCTGGAGAAGTTGAAATCCTAGTTGCTTCAGGCTACAGCAGTGCTTCTCAAATGATGGTGGGTGACAGGGGCCCGTGATTCCCCGGGGAACATGCTTTTCTGGAATAGTGTATGGGAATTAAGTGTATTTGCACCTCCACTCCAGTAGTTGGCTGTGGCGCTCTCATTGTCGCACGACAATGTTTTTCTCACGAGCAAACCATATGAAGTGCAGTAAACAACCCCTCAAGAAACAACACGGAAAAATTTCTAACAGAACGAAGAGAAAAGTGGGGAGAGACGGATATATTAAAACATAAGGAAGTTGAATGAGTTTAAATAAAATGTCTTTTGAATTTCGTGCACTTTTAATCTTTTCGGTTACAGATTAAAAATGTTAATGAAGTTTTTCGTTATTGTAAGTTGAACTAAATGTCTTTATGTTTTTGTTTTTAATGTTAATAAACATATAATGTTATACAGAGGTGTAGTAATAACAATTTTATAGACAAATAATACTATTTATAGTCGCTCATGGGGTGATGGTGGTGGGGGAAATCTTTTTTCTTTCTAGAGGGGGCGCCGCAGAAAATAATTCAGAAGCACTGTGCTACAGTAACAGACCTGGGTGTTAAAAGTCCAACAGACTTTACTTTTTAATAATAAATCGAACCACATTTACTTATCAAACCAGAATAATTTGAGCAGTGGTGGCCTGGTGGCAGGGTGCTGGATTACTGATCCCATGATTGGAGGTTCAAGCCCAACTATTGATTATTTCTCTCACTGTTGTCCCCTAGTGCAGCTAACTGGGTTACTGCATGCTGGCTGTGTTTCTCATGGTCTGTGGTGAGAGCCATATAAAAGTACCATTCCTGACTTTTGTAAAGAGTAGGCTGTATTGCTGTCAGCATGTTTCTGCCCTGTGATGGCCTGGTGAGCTGTCCATGGTGTACTTTGCCCTCGCCTAGAGTTGGCTGAGATAGGTAGCAGTCGTCCCGTGATCATAATAATGATTAAGAGGTTCAGAAAATGATGATGATGGTGATGATGATGATGATGATGATGACTGGAAAATAGAGCCCAGGTTAAAATCCTAAAGTGTGATTTTAGTGAATTTACTTTAACCACCAAATAAATTAGATTTGTTTATGTTTGGTATGTTTCTAATGTTGATCATGTATCACTTTGACAACTGTGAACTTCTTCTTCATATATCGTAAGTATTTTTGAATGTTGGATATTAATCTTTGATTTGAGCCACAGTTGAATGTGACATCAGTTAATAGACAGTAAAAAAAAGAGCACAGTGCTTTTGTCATTGAAACCCTCATGATCCAGTGTAGACTAACATTTACAATGCTGTCTTGTTGCTTTTATAGAATGCATGATTATCACAGAATCTTACTATTTAATTTCAAGCCTCGAGGAAGCACAGGGTTGAGTGGGCAGAACAAAGGAGGTGGAATTCATTACTAGGCCAAGTGGGAGTCACGCATCACACTCTAATTTGCTGGACAACTGCAGGAAAGGCAATTAAAGATTTTGTCTCCTGGCCAAAGTGGCATGCAATTAAGAGGAATAAAATTCAGCCCCTTCATTTTGCAATCATTTTGAGGGCTGTTAGCAGCTAAATTAGCAGGACTGTTTCTAGGATAGTTTGTGCTGTCCCCCCACCCCACCCATATAGTCCCATCTTTCCCAAAGTTACAGCGTTATTTATTTATTTATTTTCGTTTATAATATTTTTATTTTGAAATTAGAGCATGTTTTCTGAATAAGGAATATCAAAATAAAACTGTAGACTTTTATAGCCAATTATCTCAATGTGTATATAGCTTTCAACTCTTTGCAATTCACTCTAACAAAAAAATAGGATTTTTATATTTATCTCTGGGACTACTGTACACTGGGGTGATGCACTGGTAGTGCTTATCCTGTCCGCCACTCAGTAAGCAGGTTCTGGGTTCAATTCCTGGGCTTGGGTGTTGGGTGTGTAGTTTGCCTGTTCTCCCCATGCTTGTGTGGGTTTAATCCTGGTGCTGCAGTTTCTTTCCGCAGTCCAAATACTTGCACATTCGAGTAATTGGCTGTTCCAAATTGCCCTGAAGTGTAACTAAGTGTTAGTGTGAATGATTGTGTGTGTGTGTGTGTGTGTGTGTGTGTGTGTGTGTGTGTGTGCTGGCCCTGCAATGCTTTGGTGAGTTCTTCAGGGTGCAGCCCACCTTCGTCCAGTGTCAGTAGCGATAGGCTTCAGCCTCCCTGTGACCCTAATAGGATTAAGCGGTTTGGCAAATAAGTGTGTGAGTGAGTCAGAGTAAGTGTATGTACATAATGGTTTGTCAACCGAACGACTTTCCAATACAAGCAAGGTGTAAAATTTATGACTGTATCTCAGATCACTCCCATTTTTAAGCAATGAAGGATTGTATTAATCTAATGAAGAGTGAATCAGACACTTAAACAGTTATGTTTTTAACTGTGATTAATGCAGTGCTTCTCAATTATTTTCTGTCGCGCCCCCCCAGGAAGGGGAAAACATTTTGCCCCCCCAATATAAATAGTGTTATTTGTCTAAAAATTGTTTTAAGTAATCCTCTGCATAACACTGTGTCCTTATTATTATTGTGGAATGCAAAAAGAACTATAGATCAACTTCCTACAAAGAATAACTTTATTAACAATATTTTAGTCTTTAAACAAAAAGATTTAAAGTGCATCAATTTGCCTGAAATAAAAAAGTATCTTTATTTAAACTGTAAACAATTTTTGTCTCACAATTTGAACCATTTCATACTGAAAAATAAAATTCAATAAAATCAATAAATAATAATGAATTCAAATTGATCAGCAATATTAACTCAGGAGCACAATATATAAAACACTTTAACTTACAAAACAAAAATGAATAAAACAAATTGTATTATTTTATTATTATTTTTGTAAAAATGATGAAGTCCAGATTAATGGCTATAATGAGCACATTTCTCAGTGCACAGCTTTTCGAAGCCGGGTTTAAAGCACGATACTGAACTGTCAGCTCCTGCTCGATGCTGAACTGGGACCTGTACTTATTTTTGCAGCAATGATGTCATCCAGCATGACAGAGACCATGTCTGCTGCAGGTAGGATCAGTTCCTCTGCTGTGCTGTGGGGTTTTATGCACTGATCAGTTTGGTACTCTACCTTATCTGATGCTAACAGCTAGCTGGTTTGCTGGAGTAGCATTCACAAAGCGGGATGGTTGTTGGCAATACTCAGCACGTTTTCGCTGAAAAAACTCACGCAGCTCATCACGTGATCAGGTTGTGATATATTTAAGAGACACCTGAATTTATTTAGGTTCATGCTGTGCGCTGCCAATGTTTTCAGACACAGTAAAGACAGCGGTGTTTCCTCGTTTCTCACCGCAGCACAGTGAAGCCGAGTGCTACATCCGGTTCATCATACCTCCTCAACTTAGCTTTCTGGAGTTTCTCTCACCGTTTCCGTCTCTCTCCGCCTCTCTTTCCATTCCTGTTAAAAATTTCGATGGTGGGTTTAATAACTTCACTTCTTATTTTACCTCTGGGCACACTCCAACAGTGAGGAAGCCACTGCCACCTGCTGTAGTGGATGTAGAATTACACTTTATCCTAATACAGTAGGCCCTTGACTATTTGCGGTTTTGCACTCACGGTTTGCATATTCGCGGACTGCCGAGCAACTGTCACGTCATTCAAATTCAGCCAATGGCTGTCCTCCTTCCTGCTGATTGGTTGAGATGATGTAACGCCTCTTTTTCCTCATTCGCGCACAAGTTGTCAATGAGCCTTTCATTTTTAGTGTGTTTTAATTACCAGTTATGCTCTATGATGCCACTCAAACGCTGTGCATCTTCTATGGCTAAGCACTAGAAAAGGAATGACATTGAATGTCTCTTCTGAAGAAATAAGACTTTCTCCTGAAGAAACAACAGTTTCCTATGAAGTGCCTGAAGAGTAATAATCATCTGAAAGCACTCTAGTATTAAAGTCTTTTTTCAATCATTATTCCAGTACAGTACCTAAGTTAATGTTTAGAATGTTTGTGTGCATGATTTTATGTACTATGGTGTAGTATGTTTATTGTTTTGTTTTGTTTATCCAATATATTACATTTCATGTTCTTTTATGTTCTTTTTGTTATGGTCTGTGTTTTTGGGGGCCTTCGATTTTGACGGCTGTGTTCTCTAATTCTAACTGTCCGCTCCGGCTGAGGGGTGTGGCTGAGCTGCTTCGCGGCTCACACCTGAATTTCACTCTTCTCATCTACTCTCAATAAACACAAGCATGCTTACTTCTGCGCCAGAAGATTAACTCACATCACGTCCCTGCTTGTTTGTACTATAACGCTCTCTAACTCTCTAACGCTAAAACTATGTTTTCTGCCCGCTCTGGCTGAGGGGCATGGCTGAGCTGCTCGGGCTGAATGCAGTTCGTATCTGAATTAAGTCCTACTCCCTATAAACAAAAACCACACGCTTACCTCAGTTGAAGCTCACTGCTTAAGTGTTTGAATAATAAATTCACTCTGCCATCTCACGCTACCTCACAAATAATGCGATATGTCCCTCTAGTGGGCATTTTTGAAAACTACAGTGCTGTATGTTTTAAGGAAGATGGTTCTTTTATATATACAGTATATAAATACAGTGCTGTTGTGGTCAAAAAATAAGTGAGTACACGATGGCAGCGAAGCGACCGAGGCGCGCAGCAGCACCTCAGCCCACGGAGCACGGGGAGGGTGTGGCTTTGGCTTTGAAACTACAGTATTTAGCACTTCATCTCTGCTTTTTATTTACACAGTCGTGGAAATTTACGTTGATTAACTATAAAGTAGACCAAATTAAGTCAGTACACGCAACTCAGCCACTAAAACAAGTGGCTACACGGCGTGTACCGGCGTGTACCCATCATTACAGCGCTGTGTGTATATATTTATATATATATATATATATATATATATAAATATATATAAATAGATATATATATATACAAACAAAAATAAAAGGACAGGACAAAGACTTTCTATTAAACTCCATTTATCACTACAGATCTGTTTCGAGGGGTGGTGAAACCATCCTCTCTCTTCAGGTGATTATAGAAGAAATTATAGAAGGATGGTTTCACCACCCCTCGAAACAGATCTGTAGTGATAAATGGAGTTTCAATAGAAAGTCTTTGTCCTGTCCTTTTATTTTTGTTTATTTGCTCTAACAAAAAGTATTGAGCACTCTCCTACGGAAGGATCTACTCAGAAAATCCTATATATATATATATATACATACACAAATATATATGCTGTATAATGTTTATATTTTATTATCAATAAAGCACTAACACACAAATAAGCGCGCACACTAACAATTAACACACAGATACGCATCTCACATAAAAACATAAGTAGTTTTGTTGGGTTGTTTTTTTGTTTTTGTTTGTTTGGTTTTTTTTTTTTTGCATAATCTGCCTTGTTTTGTGGCATTTTCCTTAACTTTCCCCCTATTTTTCCTTAATTTCCTTATTTTTAAAAAAAAAAATCATAATATTTTTGAAAAACCCACAATGCACTGAAGTGCAAGAAACTGAATCACAAAGTAGCGAGGGATCACTGTAAACAATAAATCCCCAGGTTAATTAATAAAACCTCTGACAGGTAATTATGCTCCGATCTGACATGAAATAAACGAACTTCGGAGGAAGGCTTTAAGCGAAGGTTTTAAGCGCAGCTCTACACTACACTATTACACATCTAAATAGTGCAGGCTGAAATAGCAGCTGTCCCATACACCAAAGCTGAACAGCTTATACTGAAATACACAACTAATTCAACTGGAGCCATTGGATGCAGGACAATCACATGTAGGTTATATGTCAAATATGCAGAGAAAAAATACAGAGGGTCATTAAAGAAAGGATTTGTTTTATTTACATTTATAGCATTTAGCAGACAGTCTAATCCAGAGCGACTTACAAAAGTGCTTTAAAATCACTTATCAGTGATTATACAGGGATCCCTCGCCACTTCGCGCTTCAATTCAGTGCATCGTGGATTAAAAAATTAAATAAATAAAATAATAATTGAATTTAAAAATAAGAAAATTAAAGAAGAATAGGGGAATAAGCGAAAGAAAATGCCTCAAAAACAAGGCCAATCATGCAAAAAAAAAAAACCCCAAACGAACACAAAACCAAAAACAACCCAAAATCTCCCATCAAAACTACTTACATTGTTGCATCTGTGTGTGTATGTGTCGTCTTCTTCTCATGCAATACCATCTATATGTGTGTATTTATATTTTATTTACATCTTATGCTATTTTTTAATGTTTAATTGTTATTATAAGCATGTATAGCATTGACTATGTATTTATTGATGTTATGTACACATATACATGTACGTATATGTGAGTTGGGAGGGTTGATCCTACTTCGATGGGATTTCGACGGTCATGTCAGGATCTCGGTCCCAATTAACCACGGAAAGTGAGGGATCCCTGTATTCCTATACTAGTTTGTTAGAACACAGACTAAGTATACCATCAGTTAAACTCAGTGGGTAGGTGTTGTGTGTGTGTGTGTGTGTGTGTGTGTGTGTGTGTGTGTGTGTGTGTGAGTGTATACAGCATAGTGCTAATCTAAGTACTGCAGATAAAGATACATTTTCAGCCATGGTTTGAAGATACCCAGTGACTCAGCTCTCCGGATATTCAGAGGAAGTTCATTCCACCACTTTGGAGTCAGAACAGACAAAAGTTTAAAAATGTATTTTTCTCTTGTCCCTTTGGTAGAGGAAGAGACCAGTCTAGCAGTGCTAGAGGATCTGAAAGAACATGATGCAGTGCTTGATGTGAGAAGTGCTTTGAGGTAGGAAAGTGCAGGTCCATGTTTGACTTTGTAGGCAAGTATTAGTATTTTAAATCTTATACGAGTGGCTACAGGAAGGAAGTGGAGAGATTGTAGCAGTGGTGTTGTGTCAGAAAATTTGAGAAGATTGAAAACAAGCCATGCAGCCTCATTCTGTATCAATTGTAGAGGTTGAATAGTGCTCAAAGGTAGATCTGCCAAAAGTGAGTTGCAGTAATCTACTCTTAAGATGACAAGAGATTAAACAAGTATCTGAGTGGCCTCAGTGGGAAAAAATGCATGAATCCTTTGGATGTTAAAGATAAGAAAGCAATATTATCAAGAAAGATTAGTGATATGAGAAGAAAAGGACAGGCACTTGTCCATGGTTACTCCAAGGCTTCATGGAGTGTCCGAAGGTGATATCACAGTGTTGTCCAAGGAGATTGCAAGATCATGATGTGGGGCTGAGTCAGCAGGGATGAACAGCAATTCAGTATTGCTGGGATTAAGCTTCAGCTGGTGAGCTGCCATCCATGAAGAATACTTGCCAGATATGCAAAGATACAGGCAGAAACATCAGTGTTTGAAGGACGAAAAGAGAGAACAAGTTGAGTGTCATCTTTATAGCAGTGGTAAGAGAACCCGTGTGAGGACATGACATCACCAAGGGACCTAGTATAAAGAACAGAAGTGTCCCAAGAACTGAGCCCTGGGCAATGCCAGTGGAAAGTCGATGTGGATCCCCTCTGCGTAACCTCATATGAGTGACTTTCCAGGTAGGAGGAAAACCACTGCCATGTTGCACCATAAATTCCTAGACTCCTGAGGATGGTCAAGAGAGTCTTGTGGTTGATCATGTCAAATGCTGCTGAAGGTCAAGGATAATAAAGACTGATGACATCTTGGCTGATCTTGCAGCATGTAGCTTCTCTGTGACAGCCGAGAGTGCAGTCTCTGAGGAATCTGCTGCTTTGAAGCCAGATTAATTAGAGTCACAGAAGCTTTTTTTCAAAAGAAAATAGTGCGTTCAAGAATGTTCGAAAGGAAAGAAATAAGTGATACCGGTCTGTAGTTGTTGATATCTGATGGATCCAGTGAGGGGTTCTTGAAGATGGGTAGAATCCTGACTCATTTTGAATGCCATAGGTACATGACCAAATGATATGGAGTTATTGCTGATAGAGCATGTAAAGGGAACAAGGTCGAACGTAAGTTGAAAGTGAACGTAAGTTGTTACAGTGACATATGACGTGTGACGTATGACGCTCATACTGTACTATATATCCATAAATACCATTACCGTATCTCATAAAACACCCCTAAATCAATGATTATAAACATAACATTGTAAAATAATATCAAATATATCAAATAATATCATCATTAATTTCAAATAATTCACTTATTTATACCGAGTCACTTTACATGAAGCTTAAAACAGTCAATCAGCGCTTACAATATGTGATATATACCGAAAGTAGTGTACTTGCTGTGGGTTATACAGACCTCCGGTCTTTCAAGTGCACAAGGGTGCCGTTGAACTCGTTTAGAACATAGCCTGCACTAATGTGAATCCCAGCAAAGCGGAGAGCTCTTTTTTGTGTGGATTCTGCTAAAAGATAATAAATATCTATAATTGTTCTGTAATTTGTGGATTCAGGTTTACATTCATTTTACAACTCTTTGCTTAACTGAGTATGCATGGTAGATTGTGCCGATCTGAGCAGATAGTTAATTCATCTCTGTTAATGAGACTTGCACCCATGCTAGTAGGCTTACACTTCTGACCAACCATATTTTCTTAGGGTTACAAAAGTCCGCAAAACAGTGTAAACACAAAGATCACACAGACGACGTCTTAACGCAAGGGTAACACGCTATATAACTGATATATATATATATATATATATATATATATATATATATATATATATATATATATATTTACACTCAGTCTGTCGTTTGCAAACAATTAATGAAGCGTCATAGCATCATTACGTCAGTGTACTACGTAGGTGCGTCTAAACTCAAAATTTAAGGGTTTTTTTAAAAAAAAAAACAAAAAAAAATCCCGTAAAATCGAAAAAACGTAAACGTAAGTCGGAGAGCATCTGTATTGTGGAAGGAATTAGATCCAGTGAGCAGGTGGCAGGATTGCATGATGAGACGAGTTGCTGGATGTCTTCATTTGTGAGATTGGATAACTTTGCAAGGGAAGGTGAAGTGGAATCTATGACGTATAGTGTAGGAGTTGGGGTTGGAGTAAATATCTTCCCATAAAATGAGTTGGCAAAGTCTTTAGTGATAATGGAGGAGGGGAAGATAGAGCAGATGGATCGAGTAGTGATGAAAAGATGATGTTGTGGAGTTTGCGTGGGTCTTGTGCAGCAGTGTCCAACTTTTTCTTGCAGACGGCTGTCTTAGCGGAAGTCACATCAGTTGAAAATGTGGATAGGACACCATTGTAGGAAGCCAGATCTGACATTCGTTGTCTATGATTCCTTCAGAGCACCTCCGAGAGCCAAGGAGCAGGGCAATAAGTATTCTCAGATTTTGTAGATAATGGGCAGAGGAGATCCATAGAAGCAAAGAGTGAAGAGAGGAAAGTGTCAGTATCACATTCTAGTGGTAGAGAGGAAAAGGAGAGTGGGTTGAGAAGATAAGATAAAGTACAGGAAGCAACAAATGAAGGAGATACAGTGTGGAGGTTTTGTCGAGTGGGGGAAGAAATTTGAGAGCTAGTGATAGATAGAATAGGTAAATTGATAGTAAAGGAGACCAAGTCGTGGTCAGAAATGTGGAATGGATTGACTTTAATGCCTGTGACTGGAGAAGGATGACTGAAAACAATATCCAAGAGATTCCCTCATTGTGTGTGGGTGAGTACATTATTTGTTAAAGCAGGTTAAAGAAAAGGAGTAACGAAGAGGGAGAAGGCAAGATTACTGGAGCTTGTCGGGGGGGGGGGATTAAAGTCTCCCAGAAGAGTGAGAGGGGTGTTGTCAGTGGGGAAACTGCTGTCCCAGAAGAGTGAGAGGGGTGTTGTCAGTGGGGAAACTGCTGAGGAGTACTGTATGTCTATTTCTTCTAGAAAGTATGCTAGGGGTCCAGGAAGGCAGTAAATAACAATAATGAGGAGTCTTATTAGAGAGGATATTTAATTCATGAAGCTCAAGGGAGTAGATGCCTAAATGAGACAGAAAGAGAGTAGTGTGAAGCACCAACTCCAAGACAGGAGTAGCCCTGGACCACCACATCTCCCAGTTACTCGTGGAATATGAGAGAAAGAATAAACAGAGGAATGAGATGCTGGTGTAGTGGAGTTGTGTGAAGAAATACAGGTTTCAATTTGTGCAAGAAAGTCAAGAGAGTAAGAAGAACGAGTGGCAGAGATGAAATCAACCTTTTTCCCAATGGATTGGCAGTTCCAGACTCCTCCTACCACCCTCATTTTAGACTGTGACAGCAGTGGAGGGTAGGTAAGATTGCTGAGAGTAATGCCCCTTGTAGGGTCACCCAAGGCAAACAGGTCCTGGGTGAAGGTCCAGATGAAGTGCGGTTCAGAAGACCTCTATGCAAAATAAAAATAAATGTTTTATAAAAGACGCAGTTTCCCTTACCCAGACACGGGTCTCCGGGGTCCCCCCTGGAGCCAGGCCTGGGGGAGGGGCTCGAAGGCGAGCGCCTGGTGGTCGGACTTCTGCCCATGGAGCCCGGCCGGGCCCAGCCCAAAAAGGAGACATGGGTCCGCCCTCCTATGGACCCACCACCTGTGGGAGGGGCTATAGGGGTTGGGTGCAATGTGAGTTGTGTGGCAGCCAATGGTGGCCTTCGGCTGCCACCCAACTCACATGAGGGATGTCTGGACCTGTTTGCTTAGGTTGCAGCCCCCGCGACCCGACCCCAGATTAAGCGGAAGAAGATGAGATGAGATGAAATGAGATGAGATGAGAACAACTAAGTCCAACCGAGGCAAGTAGACAGTAATATAAAAGTCACAATCCAGTCTTACCAGAAGAGAAGAAATGCAGGATAGAACTTAAAGCATACCATATTTACATCTTTATGGCAGGTTCACTACAACAAATGATACACAGCCAGAGCATGGTCATTGGTCCTCAATGAAAATCTCACAATACCGAAACTGCCTCAATGGTAAACTCTTTAAAGCTCTTCGCCTTTCTGCTTTCCTTCTGTCTGCGCTTGGAGCTCATCTGCATCTGTCATGACTTAAAAAAAACAACTAAAAAACAAACAAAAAAGCTATAAACAAACAAACAAACAAAAATCATGCTAGTGTGCTTTTTTTTTTTGCTAAGGTGGTAGCAGTGGTGAGCTGTCAGGGCCAGCAAAGCCCTCTCTGCTGGCCTAAGCACATCAGAATCACTGACCGACATTTACACTTAAATTCTAGTTTTTGTTCAGTTAAATTGTGTTAGTTTATTCCCAACAGTCTATACCAGGGGTCGGCAACCCGTGGCTCCGGAGCCGCGTGCGGCTCTTTCACCTTTCTGGTGCGGCTCCATGGCTTTTCAAAATAAAGTTGTGCTTTACGGTGGCTGACTGGTGCACCACAAAGTGCTTAGTTACTCACACAGCAAAGGGCCGGTGTGGGTGCAGGTTTTCACTTCAACCAAACAATAGCCACACCTTCCACCTGTTCCCACCAATCACTGATAATCAAAAGAAAAGAAAAAAAACCTAGAGTGGACATTACTATTTCAATTCTGAATTGGAGCCATCTTCGTGAGCCACCTTGCTTTAAGTCTTAAACAGTCATGTGATCCCACCAAGATGGCCCCACTTCAGAATTGAAACAGTGATGTCCAATCTAGGTTTTTTTTTTCACCTGAATGATCTGGGTACCCTTCCAATGCTCTTTTCGGGTTGAAAATTACATAGATGAAAATTAAGAGTCACAGATGTGGGCGGATATTTATTTGGTGTGGGCGGGGTGATTTTGTGTGTGTCCACAAGAACACAAGAACACAAGAACACACACAAAATCACCCCGCCCACACCAAATAAATATAAAAGAGCCCTAAAAGAGCTCATGGCAAGCAGCAGTGCGGTGAGAGAGAGATTTTTTTCTGCCACCAGGGTTTGTAATTCAGGAACAGAAATCACAGCTGAAGGAAGAGATGTGGATGAGATTTGTTTATACACAGCAATCTCCAGATTAAATAACTGTCCTCACTGTGGTTCAGTATCCACTCTGAGAATGGGTCGGTCAGTGCAGCATTAAGCATTAATATTTATTTAAAAGAATGTTGAGCAGGCTCCTTCTTAAAATAAGTCTTCAAATACTTTTCTGTGTTGGTGTCATTTTTGTAAATTAAAACTATGACAAAACAACATTAATATAACGAATAAAGAAAAGAAGATCCCACGAAGGGCGTGATTGGTGAGGTTGGCAACCCAACCCGTTACACATCTGACTGCAGCCCGTCCCGCGCTTCCGGGGATGGCTATTCTTTTTCTTTATAAAAACACAAGAAGCATTCGAACACATTCATTCATTTTCTGAACCGCTTAATTCTAATTCGGGTCGCGGAGGCTGGCAATTTTTTTTAATCTAAATGTTTTTGTTGCAAACAGAATTGTAATTTAATGGTCTCTGCAGTCGTTTAAATCAATGTAACATATTGTTATTTTATATTAACATGAAGGAAAAAGGGGAAAAACATTATATGCAGTGTGATTTGATTTAAAATGTCAAAAGAGGATTTGTGGCTCCCAGTGTTTTCTTTAATGTGGAAAACGGGTCCAAATGGCTCTTTGAATGGCAAAGGTTGCCGACCCCTGGTCTATACTCTTCATGTCATAACTTGTCTATTGGCTGTGCTACTTCCTCTGTGTAGATTTTTTTTGTTCAATCAGATTTCAGCTGTACCATGTCAATCTAATCTGCCCATGGTCTTCAAAATCAGCAGTGCTGGCTGATGTCACTAAAATTATATTAGCAACGGGGCTGTTTAACCAATCAGATTTCAGATTTGCCTAACAGGGCCAGCTAGTATTGATCTACAATAACATCAGCAATTTTCAATCCTCTGATTGGTTGGTCAGAACAAAACTAGCTAAGTGGTCTGTGGTGATCTGCACACATACATTTAAATTACAATTTTTTTATGCCCAAATGATTGATGGAGGAGGATAGCTTGGAGTCAGACGTTCTTAAAAATCTGTTTTCAAGGTAAACTTTTCCAGAAAAGCGCTAGACATCACAAGAAGAGGTTGATGAGATAAGGTTAACCTTTTTTTTTTGTGATAGGAAGGTATCGGCAAAAATTAAAGGAAAAGTGTACAAGATGGTGTTGAGGCCAGCGATGTTGTATGGTTTAGAAACAGTGGCCCTGGGGAAAAGACAGGAGGCAGAGCTGGAGGTAGCAGAGATGAAAATGTTGAGGTTCTCTTTGGGAGTAACGAGGATGGATAGGATCAGGAATGAGCACATCAGAGGGACAGTAAGATGTTTTGGAGACAAAGTCAGAGAGGCTGGCTTGAGATGGTTTGGACATGTACAGAGGAGGGATAGTGAGTATATTGGTAGTAGGATGTTGAGGTTGGAACTACCAGGCAGAAGGTCTAGAGGAAGACCAAAGAGACGATTCATGGATGTGGTGAAGGAGGACATGAAGGCAGTTGGTGTAAGAGAAAAAGATGCAGAGGATAGGGTGAGATGGAGGCAGATGATTCGCTGTGGCGACCCCTGAAGGGAAAAGCCGAAAGGACAAGAAGAAGAAGAAGAAGATTTGATTTTATGCAGTGGATGCACCAAAAAATAATCCAAATTGGTGGAGTTAAACTGAAAATTAAATTCTGAAGAACAAAATGGACAAAATGGTATATCCATATACAGTCGGCCTTCTACTTACGAAACCCCCTGGGTACGAAAACTCCAGGTCACGAAAAACATTTTCCTAAATTTTCGTCCTCTTTTTACAAAAAAAATCCTCTTTTTACGAAAAGCGGCAAACGCGCCATTCAAAAATTCAAATGCGCCATTCAAAATTCAAACCATGCACAAGTTGCTCTCTTATTGGTTGTCTCCCAACATCCCGCCCCGCTGGCCTCCCATTGGCCAGGACGCAGTGGATCTGTACCCATACCTCCTGTACCCATACTTCCTGTTTGCCACACGTGTGAGAGTGGAGAGTTGAACAGGAATGTTGGCTCATGAGTTCTTTTTGAGAGATCATTGCAGTGTTATATTTTGTTATCCATCATGGACCCAGAAACTATTGAAAAGCGTAAATACAGTGATGGAGGCGATTATTTCGGCACGATATTGAAGCAAAAGGAGCAGTGAAACAGAGTGCTCCGTGGGACAAGACCTCCAATCTCGCAAGGAAGCAAGTTAATATTGAATCAGGACCTTTGATCTTTCAAACAGGCACTGTAATTCCGCTTTAAATACAACATCCCGTCCATTTAAACATTTAAATGGAATTGGTCTGTCAGTTGCACATTGCGTGTGGGCGGAGCCCGCATTCGGCAAAACACACCAGAGAGTTTTATGTGTGTGTGTGTGTGTGTGTGTGTGTGTGAGAGAGAGAGACAGAGAGATAGAGAGAGACAGTGTGTGTGTGTGTGTGTGAGTGTGTGTGTGTGTGTGTGTGTGTGTGTGTGTGTGAGAGAGAAAGATAGAGAGACAGTGTGTGTGTGTGTGTGTGTTTGTGTGTGTGTGTGTGTGTGTGTGTGTGTGTGTGCCCGCATTCAGCGGAGCTGGATGTGTATTGTGTGTATTGTGTTAGTGTATGTGTGTGTGTGTGTGTGTGTGTGTGTGTGTGTGTGTGTGTGTGTGTGCCGCATTCAGTGGAGCTGCCACGGATGTGTATTGTGTGTATTGTCTGTGTGTGTGCCCGCATTCAGTGGAGCTGCCACGGATGTGTATTGTGTGTATTGTCTGTGTGTGTGTGTGTGTGTGTGTGTGTGTGTGTGTGTGTGTGTGTGTGTGTGAGAGAGAGAGAGAGAGCGAGACAGATAGAGAGAGAGAGACAGTGTTGTGTGCGTGTGTATGTGCGTTAGTAAAAAATGTTTAATAACGGTTTAATTAATAAATATGTTAATAAAATGGTTTAATATGTTGATAAAATGTTTAAATGGTTTACTAAATAATTTTCTTTTACTTTTAACACATATGTCATGCATATTTCATACAAAATTGGTGTACTTTTATCATTTTTAAAGGGTTTATGGGGTAGTCTTGGGAGCCTTGGAACGAATCAGGCATTTTACATGTAAAATGTGCCTCTACTTATGAAACCTCCACGTTACGAAAAAGGTTCTGGAATGGATGAATTTCATAAGTAGAAGTCCGACTGTATATTCACCTGTTTTGCTGTGAATGCCCTAAATGAAATCTGGTGCTTCCAGTTACCTTAAAAAATCTGACAATTAGTCAAATAAGGTACACCTTTTTGCAGTGAAAATGTCACATGATGTTTGTGTACATACAAAGTTTCGGAAAGGCCCCAGAGTCTGCAACACCACTAATCAAGAGGCACTACCAAGCAAGTGATGCAATAAAGACTAAGGAGCTCTTCAAACAAATCAGGGACAAAGCTTTGGAGAAGAATATGGGTTTGGTTATAAAAAGTATCCAAACCCTTGAAAAATTCTAAAGAGCTTAACCAAAACTCAGACCAAGGAGAAAGGGCAATAATCAGAGAGGTACCAAAGAGATGAACGAGTTGGAAAGCTTCAGGGGGGACTGGTATATCTGTCTACATGCCACAGTGCTGAGTTTATGGAAGAGTTGCCAAAGAAAAGAAAAAAAAAATGTTTACAGAAGAAAAATTTTGAAAACACAATGTTCACCAATATGCATGCGGAACTTCATCATCAGGTAAAATGGTGATGGCAGTGTCATGTTGTACTGAAGTTTTGTTTTGGCAAGGAGTGAAAAACTGGTCAGTACTGAGTGATGGAAGAAGCTGGAACAGCTTTGCTATAAAGAAGTAGGTAAGGTAAAGTCTGTTGGGCTTTTTACACTCGAGCCATAGTGCCTCATCAGGCCGGTGCCTATCCCTGGTTTCTGTAGCATGAAGCAACTCGGAGTTCAACTCCTCCTGGATTGGACGCTAGTCCATCGCAGGTTACCTTCCCAGTATATTTTTACTGGTACCCAGCTTGTGGTTAAGACCTTGCCCAGGGGTCTTAGCACAGTGAGGGTCTAACTGGGATTTGAACTCACAACCTGCCAATCGTGAGCCCAGCACTCTAACCACTATGCCACTGGCCCCACCTTTAAAGAAGTAGGTACATGTGCTAATCTCAAACGACATATCCTAAGTGGCATGCAAGTTTTTTATATTCCTTGCTTGCTTCACAATAGCAAATATCTTGGATCTTCAAGGTTGTTGGCATATTGGCAAGGCCAATCGACTGATAAAGATGGCATAGACAATCGACTATATATAAAAAAAAAAATAATATTAATTTTAATTCCAGGTTGCAAAATAGGAAAAAATGCCAAAGGGGTATTTCTCTTGCAAGCCACTGTAACCTAAAATCCACTTTGCTTGGATTGGAGTGCCAAGCTCACTTCACCAAAGTGCATTGATGGTCTTATTCCAGGGGTGCACACACTTTTTCAGCATGCAAGCTACTTATAAAATCAGGCTGTTGTGGCCTGGTGGTAAAGATGCTGGATCACTGACTCTAAGTTTGGGGGTTTGAGTCCACAATTACTCTCCTCAAGGTTGTCACTGTCCCCCCAGTGCAGCTAACTGGGTTATCAAAGGCCGGCCATGTCTCTCACAGTCTATGGTGAGAGGCATGTTAAAGAACCATTGCTGACTTTCGTCAAGAGTAACTGTATAGCCGTCAGCGTGTTTCTGCTCCTTGCTAAGGGTATTGTCAGGAAGGGCATCCGACGTAAAAACCTATGCTAGATCAAACATGTGAATCATTAATATGACTTCCATGAAGATGGAGGCAGATGATTCACCGTGGCGACCCCTGAAGGGAACAGCCGAAAGGAAAAGAAGAAGAGCTACTTACGAAATGACCCAAGTCAAAATGATCTACCAAACATAAAATTGCAAACAAATATTTATTCATAAATATCTTGAGAATTCTTTATATATTAGTGTACCTTGCATAACTGCGTGAACCCATATTGCTCAAACAACTCCATACATTTTTTTGTTATTGCCTAAATCTAATGACTTGCATTGAATGGAATTTCTTGTTCTTAATGATTAAGTGACTCACATGGAATGATGTTTCGGTAGCTGCCTTTGCTTTTGAAGTCTGCTTTCCGGACAGTTGGTATTTTAGTTCCTTCACCTTTCTCCTTCTCACTTCGCTTTTCGGAGGGAAGTCAGCATCGTAATTTTTATGGGTGGTTCAAAAATGCCACTCCACATTTCACTTTTTCGGTATAGTGATAGCAGACTGGCAAATGAAGTAAACTCACTTTGAAAATGACACAATAAAAAAAAGAAAAAGTTCGTCTCCCATTCCATATGGCAGTGGTACATTTTTGTCTTTTTACTTGGTCCAGCTCCACCACTCATTTTTATACAGTAGGTCCTCGTTATTCATGGGGGTTTAGTTCCGGCCCCTCCCGCGAATTAAGATAATCCGCGAGTTCTGTACCCGGAAGTAAAACCCCATGTATCATATTACATGTGCAAATGATCAACTGGAAGTAAAATACCATGTGTCTATTACATGCGCTAAAATATGCTTCCTAAACACATTCTATAGACAGTCTTACTCATTAATACAGTATTAATGTAATAAAATGTAGTAATTATTAAGAAAACCTTTTTAATTTTTACTGTTATATTTATTGATGATAAAATATAAACATTATACAGCATATACTGTTGTAAAGCACTAGTATTGAATTCTTTTTCAATTATTATTCCAGTACAGTATCTAAGTTAATGTTTACAATGTTTGTGAGTGAGATTTTATGTTCTGTAGCATGTTTAACAAACGATACCAAAAGGATAAACTTGCTTCATGTTCTTTTACATTGAACGTGACATCTCCAAGATGGCGCTGCCTAGAGTGAGATGTCGCGGAGTTTTCATAGTCAAATTGTTTCTTTGTTCGTTTTAATTAGTTTTGTATGTTGTTGTTTGTTTTGTGCACTATGCTTGTCTTTGACCGGTCGACCCTACTACAGCTATGAGAGCGTATTGTTTTCCTGATCCTATCCATCCTCGTTATTCCCAAAGAGAACCTCAACATTTTCATCTCTGCTAAGTCCAGATCTGTCTCCTGTCTTTTCCTCAGTGCCGCTGTTTCTAAACCATACAACATCGCTGGCCTCAACACCATCTTGTACACTTTTCCTTTCATTCTTATTAACTTAGATACTGTATTGGAATAATAATTGAAAAAGACTTTAATACAACAGTTCAGATGATTATTCCTCTTCAGACACCTCAGAGGAAACTGTCGTTTCTTCAGGAGAAAGTCTTTTTTCTTCAGAAGAGACATCCAATGTTTTCTATTGCTTAGCCAGAGAAGATGCACAGCGTTTGAGTGGTATCATAGAGCCTAATTGGTAATTAAAACACACTAAAAAGGCTCATTGACAACTTGTGTGCGAAGGAGGAAAAAGGGGTGTTACATAATCTCAACCAATCAGCAGGAAGGAGGACAGCCATTGGCTGAAATTGAATGACGTGACAGTTGCTCGGCAATCCGTGAATATGCAAACCGTGAGTGCAAAACCGAAGTTTAGAAAACATAAATTGGAGGCTAACTCACTAGCTTGCTAGAACGTGCCGTTATGTACACCTGCGCAGTGACACCTCTGTCAGAACAGGTCAGATTGGTCAGACCTACTGTCAATCAAGTGAAAAATTTCATAGTAAAGATTATAGACTGACGTCTGTGTTTTAATGCCATGCGATCTACCCACACTGTCTTCGATGTATTGGGCACCCCTGGTCTTATTCCCTCCTACAGTCCAAAGACTTATACATTAGGTCACCTGGTACTCTACATTTCCAATAAGTGAAGGTGTAAGTGTGAATGTTAATGTGTTTCTATCTGCATTATCTCTCAGATTTGCAATCTGTTCAATGTGTACCCCACCTCTCACTGAAAGTCAGCT
Organism: Plotosus lineatus; assembly: GCA_024760905.1. Classification (NCBI taxonomy): domain Eukaryota; kingdom Metazoa; phylum Chordata; class Actinopteri; order Siluriformes; family Plotosidae; genus Plotosus; species Plotosus lineatus. Next base: position 36,513,605 of record CM045729.1, on the reverse strand, counting down.
GGGAATGGCTCTAGCTTCCCCATTACCCTGATGGATAAGCGATATAGATAGTGGATGGACAGTAATTAGAATATAAAACTAATAGGACTTACTAACAGCTAACCCATAATTCCTTTAGATTATATCAGTAACCTTGATGAAATGACATGAGAATGACCTTGATCGCAGCACAGATGATTTCATCACAGCAATTTACATGTTCATGTCTGATGAGCATCCTCATTAGAATTATAAACAAAAGCCCAAGTGAGTGAAGAGACAAAAATGTTAATAAGAACTACCTCCCTGTGCTCTTGTTATGGTAAGTGGGGCCCTTTTTAGACAATAGCCACAGTAATTGTGCCTCATTTCCAGGCTGTATTACTTTTTACAGTATTAATTTTGCTTCAGATTATGATAATTTTCAGATCTTTTTGGATTTTGTCCTAAACGGCATGCTCATACTGCTGTTTATTCTTAGAATGATGATACTTCAGTGATTATGTGCCGGTTCCTGGATAGGGTTACAGTTAGGTGGGAGGTAGGCATTAATGCAGAATAATGAATCAAAGCCACATTAATTGGATTTTTAAAACACATTTTAATTTAGGTTTAAGATTAGTTTAGGACCCTGATCTAAAATTATTTGTGTTAGAATATATTAAGGGCAAAGTCAAAGTTAATATGAATTTTTTGGTTTAATGGTGATTAAAATTTCGAAATGGTCAACAAATCAAACACTTAAAATGAATCCAGTGCTATATAAATGTAGGCACTTCCTAAAGACAAAGGTCAAGAGAGATAAAGGCTGGTGTTATAACGCAGCAAACAGTACACATGTTAGATTCCTGTAAAACAGGATCGGCACAGTGTTTGCTTAGTGGTTAAAGCTCCACATTACTGATTGGAAGGTTGGAAATTCAAACTCCAGTACCAGGCAATCTGCCACTTTTGGGTCCTTGACCCTCAGTTGCTCAGTTTTATATAAATGACAAATGTAAGTCAATCTGAATACCAGTGAGTGTGGTTCCTCCTTTTGGGTGAAGCCATCGGTAAAGTCTTCATCATGTGGAAGTGTTTTGAAATGTCTATTTCCACAATCTACTATCATCTGTTAATTCATTAATGAATTTATTTTTTAAACCAACATATAAGGCTTGGAAAGGGAAGTTTTAGAATTGTACAATAAATAAAAAAAAAGATAAGCATTTATTTTATGTTGCCTCCTCGAATCGCAACCTTATCGTGGCAGAGGGATTTGTGTGTCCTACTGATCCTAGCAGCTATGTTGTCGGGGGCATTATGTCCCTGGTAGGGTCACCCAAGGCAAACAGGTCCTAGGTGAAGGTCCAGATTAAGTGTGGTTCAAAAGACCTCTGTATGAATAAATAAAAAAGCCCTGGAGCCAGGCCTGGGGGGCTCCTGCCCATGGAGCCCCACCGGGCCCAGTCTGAAATGGAGACGTGTGTTTGCCCTCCCATGGACTCACCAACTGTGGGAGGGGCTATAGTGCTTGGTTGCGATGTGATTTGGGTGGCAGCCGAGAGCATGGGCTTTGTCGGACCGATCCTTGGCTACTGACTCTTACTGATTTACAGGTACCGACTATAGTTAGACTGACCATGATGCATGGCTTGGGCTCTGAAACCATTCATCTAGAGAGGCTCCGGACCTTATCCAATTTAGGAGTTGCTCATGGGAAGAAACGGCAAGCCAGTGTGGGCATCCATATTGTCCCTTATCTCGATATCCACATGCTGAAAGGGTAGCTTCCCTCCGCCTTCAGGTGGGGGACGGGTCCTGACTGTTGTTTGTGCTTATGCACCAAATAACAGTTCAGAGTACCCACCCTTTTTGCAGTCTTTAGGATTGTGTTGGAGAGCGCTCCCCGTAGGGATCCTTTTGTTGTCCTAGAAGACTTCAAAGCCCATGTGGGCAATGACAGTGTGACCTGGAAGAGTGTGATTGGTAGATACAGCTTCTCCAATCTGAACCCGAATGGTGTTTTGTTGGATTTCTGTGTTCTTTATGGTTTGTCCATCACGAACACCATGTTCGATCAAAACCGTGTCCATAAGTGCATATGGCGCCAGAAAACCTGAGGCTACAGTTCCATTATCGACTTTGTAGTCATGTCACAAAACTTGCGGCTGGATGTTCTGGACACTCGGCTGAAGAGAAGAACTGAGCTGTCAACTGATTACCCCCTGGTGAGCTGGCTCTGATGATGGGGGAGGCTGCCCTCAGTCCTGGCAGGTGTAAGTTTGTAGTTCGAGTGTCCTGTGAACGTTTGATGGAATATCATGTCAGAGGAACCATTTTAGGATATTTATGCAAGTTTCGGTATCACTGGTGTCACTTATTTTTGCATAAAATATATTATGTTTTATGACAAATATTCTATTTATGATGATAATTAATATGTATGAAGTATAACAAAGCTATTTTCAATGACAATACTAATGGGAAATGTTTGTAAAATTAAATAATTGTAAACTCATTCACCATGCAGTCTATACTGCATTCACACAATTTAATACATTCACACAAATTAATGATTTCATCCGATTTTCATTATTCAGAAGTGAAAAAATGAACAAATAAATTTTTAAAGAAAAAACAGTAATTTAATAAAACTTTTCAGTTGTTTAATTACAGACAAAACAGTTTTGTTCATTTTTATGACATTCCCTGTCATCAGATTGATATATATAAGTGTAATTAAACAAATAATAAACATCATTAAGAAAGTTATGAATATCATATCAAATCGTTTCATGTGATATAAAGCACTGTTTATCATTATTAGCAGATACCACGTCCATTTGCCTACAAATAAAGTTTCTTCAGTGGTTTGTGATCAATTTTCTGTTGTTCTACCATTTGAAAGATGAGCTGACGCTGTTCTTCATCATGAGTGAGGGAAAGGTTGAAATCTGTAGCTAACTTCACAGCCCGTTCAGCACAATCATTGCCAACACATAGAGCAGAAACTTGGGAAAGAATGTAGTCTTGGTTAGTGCATCATGATTGAGGACCGCATTTGAGGAACTTCGTTGACAACTTGAGAGCAGAGAAGAGATTGAAAGATCTTCTTGTCACAAACTCAGCTAGTTGCCGCCCTCTGAATGTGCAATTCGCAGGGAGATGAAGCCTTCTCACGTCTTCTTTCATCTCAGGTTTTTCTAAGGAGACAACAACCTCCCTTTTCACCTCCACTGCAATCTTGTCAGAGAAGAGAACTAAGCCAACCAAATCTTCACTTAGATACCACAGATGACCTCTCAATTTTGCCAGTGCAGTCTTGGTAACTTTTTTGTCGACTTCAGAGTAGTCTTCAATGGTTTGGAGAAGATGTTGGCCGTTGGCAGGTGCATTGCAAGTATCATCTGCAGTGAACCATGCTTGTACATGCAAGGGGACTGTGAAGAGGCAAATACGTCTCGGTGACTGGAATTCATGGACCTTAAGCTGAAGCTGTTCCCTAAAGCAGAATATCTTGAGGCAGTAAATGAACTTTGCCGTCCACCTTGCACATATTATTTACTTATAATATCCTCAATGAAATCATTATTATTAATATTTAGTCATGATCTAAGATGACCTTTTCTGCATATCAAGTGACTTTAATCTAACAGACTTATAAAAATTCAAATCTGATGAAATGATTAACTTACAGGAATGTTTGCGGTATGGACTGTATGGTGAATGAGTGAACAATTATTTAATTTTACAAATGTTTCTGATTAGCTTTGAAGCTGGAAATAGCTTTGTTATACTTCATGCATCTTAAATATCACCATAAAGGGAATATTTGGCCCAAAACATTATACATTTCATGCAAAAATAAGTGATACAGAAATGGAATACTTTCCTTAAATCTTTGATGCCATTGAGCTGTCAGTTAAAATTATTTGATTGACCTAAATTTTTTACAGGGCGTTACCAAAGAATATACAATCCAGAGGATTGGCAAACCGGATTGATAGTCCCCTTTTTCAGAAGTGAGTCAATGTAATTTTCGTCCTGGCCACAGCACTCTCAACCAGCTCTATACAGTACATTCTACAGGATCCTGGAAGGGGCATGGAAGTTTACCCAATCTGGTCACATGTGTTTTGTGGATTTATATCAGGATCTCGGCGCTGGATCGCTGATCCAAAGGTTGGGGGTTCGAGTCCCACTCTCCACAAGGTTGTCACTGTCCCCCCCCCAGTGCAGCTAACTGGGTTATCAAAGGCGGGCCATGTCTCTCACTGTCTATGGTGTGAGGCATGTAAAAGAACCATTGCTGACTTTCGTAAAGAGTAGCTGCAAAGTCGTCAGCGTGTTTCTGTCCCTTGCTAAAAAGGGTTGTGACAGGAAGGGCATCCGACGTAAAAACCTCTGCCAAATCAAACGTGCGAATCAGATGATTCGCTGTGGCGACTCCCGAATAAAAGGGAAAAAGCCGAAAGGAAGACAGACAGACTCGACTGTGTCTCTCGTTCTATCTTGTGAGGTTTGCTTCGGGAGAACAGTGTACCGGACCCATTGCTATGGGCCATTTGGTCTCTGTATCACCGGAACCAGAGCTTAGTCTACATTGGAAAAACAGGTCGAATTTGTTTCTGGTGAGGATTGAAGACACCAAGGCTGTCCTTTGTCAACACTTCCATTCATTTTATGGACAGAATTTCTAGGTGCAGCGGCTCTGATTTGGTGGCCATAAGATATCGTCTCTGCTTTTTGCGGATGATGCCATCCTTTTGGCCTCATCAATCTGGGACCTTCAGCTCTCATTGCAGCGATTCGCAGTCGAGTGGGAAGCAGCCGGGATGAGAGCAGAACCTCCAAGTCCAAGGCCATGGTTCTCCACCAGAAAATGGTGGAATGTACCCTCCAGGTCTGAAATAAGGTCCTGCCTCAAGTTGAGGAGTTCAAGTATCTCTGGGTCTTTTTCATGAGTGAGGGAAGGATGGAGCAAGGGGTCAACATGTGGATCACTGCAGCCTCTGCTATGAAGCCGAATTTGGTGCGTCGTGGTGAAGAAGGAGCTTAATATGCAGTACAAAGCTCTCAATTTACCAGTCAATCTATGTTCCAACCCTCATCTATGGTCGCGAGCTTTGGATAGTAACTGAAAGAACAAGATCACGGATACAAGTGGTTGAAACGAGCTGCCTTTTCAGGGTGGCAGGGCTTTCAGAGATAGGGTGAGAAGCTCACCCATCCGGGAGGAGCTCAGAGTAGAACTGCTCTTCTGCATTGAGAGGAGCCAGTTGAGGTGGCTCGGGCATCTGGCAAGAATGCCTCCTGAACGCCTCCCTTGTGTTTCATGCATTGCCAACTGGTAAGGGGTCAACCCAGAATACGCTGGCTGGATTATGTTTCTCGGGTGGTTTGTGAACACCTCGGTGTCCCCCTGGAAGAGCTGGAGACAATGGCTGGGGAGAAGGATGTCTGGATCTCCTTATTTAGGCTTCTGCCCCCAAAACCTGACTACGGAGCAAGCGGAATAAGATGATGATGTTAATTTTATGTTATCTGTCATAGCACAGATTGATGGACAGATCACTGTGTGTGTGTGTGTGTGTGTGTGTGTGTGTGTGTGTGTGTGTGTGTGTCTGGAGAAAAATAGGCCAAACACTTAATTGCAAAACATGAATATTTGCCAATTATTTACCTTGGGACGTTCACAGCTGTATACAATATTATACCTGTAGATGTTGCTCACATCTGGTTATGCTCAGAAGCCTGTTTTTCGGGTAGTGGTGTGATGTGTCTGTTATGGAAGATTACCAAATAAGCACCTTCTTTTACAGGAAAATTAAAACATGGCCGGAGATTTTTGGAAAATGTTGCATAACAGTTTAAATTTTAGAACAAACATTTAAATCTTTTCATGACGTCATCTTTGCACACATGGAGACTATTTACAGTAATGAAATTTCCTTTTTCCGATTATTTTTCTCCAATAGAAATTAGCTGCAACAAGCAAATGGTGGCATAAGCATCATGAGTGATACTTTTCTCCCACTCACTCACTCACTCACTCAATTGCGAAACGTTTACTCTTACTAGTTTTAGGGAGAGGCTTGAGTATATCTCATCCGACTCTGGGTAAAGGCAAAGTACACCTTGAGCAGCTTGCCAGGCAAAGATACGCAAACATTCACACTCTTACTTATATCTGGGGCAATTTGGAATAGCCAATTAGAATAATGTGCATGACTTTGTATTGTGGGTGGAAACTGCAGAACCCAGACAAAACCCATGGAAGCATGAGGAGACCATGCAAACTCCACATCGAAATGTCCTTGTCAAGCCTGGGACTCAAACCCAGGTGCTTCTTGCTGTGAGGCAGGCAAGGTAACAACTATTCCACCAAGCCGCCCACGATGCTTTTCATTCTTGCTAATTTTCTGACCATTTGCGATTGTGCTGAACCCTTTTTTCTTTTCTCATTATTTGAGCATGCTTCGCTGATGTTTCACTAACACAACATTGGCCAATAGCCACAAGAGGGCTCCCTTCAAACATATTATTTCTGCCAGGGACATTTATGGAAAGGATGAAAAGGCGGCACACCACACACATCATCAGTTTTCATGTTCGTGGTACTAACGACAATAACTTTGGTTAAAAAAGGCAAAAGAAACAAAAAACACTTCTGATTTGCCACTGCAGCAATGATGACTTTATCTCGACACACAACATACGAATGACCCATCTAGTTTCCATGATCTCTACAGCACTTGAATTTCTTCATTCGACTGTTATTAAAATACTTTAATGTTTCACCTTTTTTTGTCAGATAAAGCTAAACAGCTGTCTGTTTCTCCTGCAATGATACATTGAGATGTGATGTTTTGACTCTTTATCTTTTTTATTCCCCTTCCCCTTTTCTCCCTAATTTAGTTGTATCTAATTCACACCCATCAACTATTGCTTTCCCTGTCACACAACCGACCACCACAAACCAGGGAGGGGTGACACACCCCCTAAGTGACATGCAATGGTAGCTATCTGTCACTTTTCGCACTGCTGCATATGCATATTTTTGAGGCGGTCCAACACACTTGGAGGGAAAATTTTATTCGCCCCCTGGTATGAATGATCACTGTGAGTGACAGGGAAGTGAGCATATGCCACCCCTCACATGAGAGCTCAGCCAAGTAGTTCCCATGGACTCCCAGATGGCTGTGGCATTAACCTGGAACGCAAACTTGCGATGTCTGGGTTAATAGACACACATCTTGTCAATGCACCACTCAGGAGCCTTGACTTTATCATTTGGCGAACTGTTAATGCTACTAGGGTCTCGTGGAGGCTCAAGCCCATCAGATGTAGCATTGACTTTTTTTTTGCATTCAAATTGGATTCTCATCGGTGGATTTAGAAGAGCGGTTATAATAAATCCAGGTGTGAAAACACCTAAACAAAAACAAACTTTGACCATCCCCTTAATAGAAATGAAACCAGGCGCGAACCTTTAGATTGTATATTTGAAGTTTGTTTCCCTGGATTAACATTACTCTGCAGTGAGTGTCAGCCTACTACAAGTTGCAATTTATCATTGTAAGTGAGTACTGTAGTTTACAAATTATAGTTCTTATAATGTCACAGAAGACATATTCTGGGGATGATTATGTATTCATCAATTTTACATTAAAATTAACTTTAAAAAAAGAAAGGGTTCACATTGTTTGCATCAGTGAAAGTTGATTATCCGTGGTACTCCAATGTGGTCCAGTATAAAAGCTCTGTATATTTAATGTATATAAAAAAACCTGACCTGATTACCATGACTCTTGGTGAAAAGGTGTATCATGGACCAAAGAGGAGCCCCGTACGTATGGGAATAGATCCAAGCATGTGTTTCAGAGTTGTGAGACATTTCACACTTGCAGATGTTTGTGCTCAGTGCCACACATCATAGTATACAGTAGATGGCAGTAAAGTCCAATAGTAATAAAATATAGCATCTTCTAACTGGAAAACTGTGTACGTATGTGTGATTTTCATAAAAATGTACACAACTACGCTAAGGACATTATCTCAAGAAAAACCGTCTTTTATGCATTTAAGTTAAAAACAATGATAAAAGAGAGCATATGAGTTCCATTATTTTTGAGCTTTTTCTTTTTATCTCTTTGCATTATCAAGAAAATCTAAGTAATCCTTTCCATTGGAAATTTTATCTATGAAAGTGCAAAATGTTCTTATCATTACCAATGTTAAAAAATGACCAAAATGAACTTCTAACATTTCCCTGAGATTTTATGTAAGAGTTTTGGTCCGTTATATACAGAAAACAATATTATCTATCAATCAAATGTGTTTTCCATTTAAGGTCATTGTTTTCAACTTCATGCATAAAAGGCTGTCTTTCTTTAAAAAAATGTCCTTACCGTTACTGTGTACATTTTTCTGAAAATGGCCCATGTGTAGAACATATAAAAATCATGAAGACTCATAGACTTTGGTTTGTTACCACTTTTATTAATACATATCAGATTTTCTCTTTCACAAGGTAGTGTTGGCCACACACAACTCCATTCTTCTTCTTCTTGTTCTTTCAGCTGTTCCTTTTTTTCCCTTCAGGGGTCACCACAGTGAATCATCGCATGTTTGATTTGGCATAGGTTTTTACGTCGGATGCCCTTCCTGTCTCAACCCTTTAGCAAGGGACAGAAACACGCTGATGGCTATGCAACTACTCTTGACGAAAGTCAGCAATGGTTCTTTTACATGAACCTCTCACCACAGACAGTGAGAGACATGGCCAGCCTTTGATAACCCAGTTAGCTGCACTGGGGGGGGGGAACAGCGACAACTTTGTGGAGAGTGAGACTCGAACCCCCAACCGTAGGATCAGCGATCCAGCACCTTTTACCACCAGGGCCACCACTGCTCATCCACTCACAACTCCATTGTACTTAGTAAAAATTTATTTTATTTTATTTTTGCAAGAAAATTTTTACCCCAGTGCAGCTAACTGGGTTATCAAAGGCGGGCCATGTCTCTCACTGTCTATGGTGTGAGGCATGTAAAAGAACCATTGCTGACTTTCGACAAGAGTAGGCTGCAAAGCCGTCGGCATGTTTCCCCCCTGCGTTGGCCTGGCGAGCTGTCCAGGGTGTACTTTGCCCTCGCCCGAAGTTGGCTGGGATGGGCGCCAGCCTCCCCGCGACCCTAATTGGGATTAAGCGGTTACAGACAATGAACTGAACTTAAGAACATTTTTATAATTGTTAGCAATTTGAAAAAAATTCACAGCAAGAACTATCTGGGTTTGAAGCTTGGGCTCAGTGATTGTGTTTCTGTTTGGAGTTTGCATGTTCTTCCCATACGTGCAAGGGTTTCCTCCCACAGTTCAATGACATGAACAGTATACCAATTGGCTGTTGCAGACTTCCCCTAGATATAGTGGTGAAGGTCAGTTTAAAGTGCATACGTGTTAAGCTGGACATAATTATAATGATTATCTTTAAAGAATTTGAGCTAAATTTTTTTTGTCTTATAAAGTGGTGTCTTTTGTTGTTCAAGCTTTTTTTTTTGTTGATATCGATAGGAAAAAATATATGGGTGCATCGAGTAGTGCTGCTTTATTTCTCACAGCTCCAGAATTCTGTTTTAATCCTGACATCCGGTTATTGTCTATTTAGAATTTTGTATGTTCTTTTCATGTGAATTTCCTCCAGGTTCTCTGGTTTTCTCTAACTCATCAACAAGATTGTTAATCGGAATATTGGTGAACTTGTAAAATTGATTATGAATAAAACAAACAATTATGAATAAATTGAATGAATAATTCATTACCAGAGCATAGAGCAGGGGTGGGCAAACAATGGCCCGCGGGCCACATCTGGCCCGTTGAAATTTTTATCCAGCCTACCAAAGCCCAAGTGAAACCATATAATCATGACTGCATTCATTTGACCTGGTCCTGTAATGTCTAACGTTATACCAGGTGGTGTACTAGACAATGACCTGATTTCACGAGCCTGGGCTTTGTATTGCTCTGCTACTGGTCTGAACCTGTTTGCAACAATGAGTGGGCCAAAGAAAAGTCTCTAAGTGTTTTATAAGGAATGAACAAATAAATACTTTTTTACTGAAGTACAGTCAAAGACCATTTGTCTTATTCTCCAAGAAACCATTTCGGATTGAAAGGAATTCAACATCAGCTGTCCCTTGTCCACAAAGCATGTTAATTATGCAAACAACCAGTCAACATCACAACAACGGACGGCCACTACTCAGAGGTTAGCAGCTAGTTTGCAGGCTCAGCAGAACACCTTTATCCGACAAACTGCAAACAAAAATGGCTGTGCTGACCACGGGTCTCAAACCTGGGATGTCCTTACATGGAAAAGTGCTAACCAGTTCACCACCCTGCCAAGAAAGAACAAAAGAAACTAGAGAATAGTCTTAAACAGATGGCAGTGTGCGTGCTTATCAACTTTATTTATTTATTTTGGAAAATTTTACTGAATGTTTGATACAAAATCTTGGTGATACCATGTGGGATCTCATGTGAGACAATAAAAAGTCATGCAAGCAGGAGGTGTTTACCTTCATTAACATTGTTATGAAGACAAATGATGCAGAGGCAATGGTGGCCTGGTGGTAAAGGTGCTGGATCACTGATTCTAAGGTTGGGGGTTCAAGCCCCAGTCTCAACGGGTTGTCACTGCCCCCTCCCCGCATCTAAACTGGGTTATCAAAGGCCGGTTATGTCTCTCACTGTCTATGGTGTGAGGCATGTAAAAGAACCATTGCTGACTTTCGACAAGAGTGGCTGCATAGCTGTCAGTGTGTATCCGTCCTGCAATGGCCTGGTGAGCTGTCCAGGGTGTACTCTGCCCTCGCCCAGAGTCGGCTGGGATGGGCTCCAGCTGCCCCCTGACCCTAATTAGGATTAAGTGGTTACAGAAAATGAAGAGATGATGATGATGACAAATGATGCATTTACAGTATTCATAAATTCATTCATTCATTCATCTTTACTCACTGCTGGGCCTAGTTAGTACTTGTATAAATTATTTGAAAAGACCAAGTGCTTTGAGGTGTCAAAGGAAGGCAAAGGCAATGAGTACCAAGACCTGGTGCTCAGTGGCGGCTGAAGCCTTGAACTTATATGACAAATGAAAGAAGAAGAACCACATGACCAGGTTTCGGGTTAATCTATATTACAGTATTTGCATTTAAATCTATGGCATTTGGCAGACATCTTTTTCCAGAGTGACTTACATTCAGCATTTTTTATACAATTGAGCAGCTGGAAGTTAATTGCCTTTTGCTCAAGTACACATCAGTGGCAGTTTCAAGCCTTCAAGTCAGTAATCCAGAGCCTTAACAACTGAACCACCGATTTGCCAATATTACAGGAAACAGAGCCAAATAAACAATATTTTTTGTTTGTAAGAAAGTACACAAACTAGATTATAAAACAGTCCCACATACATACAGCTATAGATACAGATACCGGTAGTATCACAGTGTTCCACATTCCCAAGCATTCATAGTCAATGGATTTATGTAAAGGCAGTGTTCCTGCCTTTATGCCTGTTTCTCCCTGGGTAGGCTCAAGATTGATCACAACTGCAAATCAAAGGTTGAATGAATTGTCTGTATTTTTTCATACAGTCATGATCAGAGGAGGTGTATTGATGACTGTAACATATGTATGGGCACAGAGCTGGCTGTGTGCGGTTCGGGGCACGCCACAAGATTTATACTCCTGAACATGTCTTTCCAAATGAACTACAATAAAATGCTGCAATATTACTGTGCCTATCATATTGATTCCTAGCACAAATTCAGCTTTAGTCTCTCAACATGAAGAATCTCTGGATTGATTTTCAACCACTGAAATGTCAGTCACTCTGTCGTGGAAAGTGAGCATGCAGTCTTCCACCTGCAGTTAGAGTTTACTGGTACACCCGACTCATTTCTATATAATAAACCCGCTTGTGTTTGTGTTTAATATATTGTAGATATACACTCTATGATCCTATTAAGAACATTTCTTAATTGTTTTTAAAAAACATTAATTTAGTCAAGTATTTGTTAGCACGACTGCCTCACAGAAAGAAGGTTGCCCATAGTTGTGCATATGAGTGTGAATAGTTTGTGTGTGTGTTTGTGTGTTATGTGTGTGCTGGCCCTTCAATGATTTGCCAAGCTATTTAGCCTACCCATGACCCTAACGGCAAAGGAGTGAGTGAGTGTATATATATATATATATATATATATATATATATATATATATATATAATATTTTATATATATATACACACACACACACACACACACACACACACACACACACACACACAGAGGGAGAGAGAGAGAGAGAGAACAATACTGGCAATAGTAGTCAAGGGTGAGTCACTGATTGTTGTTATAATGCCAGCGGCACTCAAGACTGATCAATGTGTCTCTGAATCATAAAATGCTAGACGGTAATTTAGCGCACTGATGTATTTTAAACCACAGTAAATAATAAAGTGAATCCATACTGCTTCTTGATTCTCAGAAACATTGTTTCCGAGATCCAAAACTTGAAGTATAGCATGGCCATAAATAATAGAAGCAGAGCATAAAGAAAGCTCCATGGATGGGATGACCCACGGTGGTAGTGCCCCACTCTGTCACATCATCCCAGAGTGTGTAGGGCAGTAGGTATGTGATATCACAGAGTGTGTACATCATGTGACGTAATCGTGCAACATTGGGAGAGACAAAAAGATAGAAGGTATAGAGAGATATTATGTTTGTAACAGGATATATGAAACTTACTGAGGAGACTTTTTGGAGACATGGACTTGTTGGATTTTTAAGATCTCTGAATCAGGCAAGCAGTTATCACAGTAGCTAGAACGAATAGCTATGAAGAAAATTCAGATTGGGGTGGTATGCTGCATAGCAGTTAGCATGTCTGCCTCACATCAAGGAGGTCCTGTGTGTCGTTTGCATATCTGGGTACTCTGGCTCCCCCCACAGCTCAACACATGCACATTAGACTAAATCACTATTTTAAATCAAATCACTATTTTAAATCATCCCCGTGCCTGTGTGTCTGTTTGTGTGTGTGTGTGTGTGTGTGTGTGTGTGTGTGTGTGTGTGTGTGTGTGTGTGTTGACCAGGCGATGGACTGCCAAGAAGTATCCTCCTTTCACCCAGAGTTGGCTGAGATAGGCTCCAGCCTTCCTGTGACCCTCATAGGATTAAGAGGTTATGCAAATGAATGAAAATTCTGAGTAAATAAACTTTTTGATTAGGATTAGGCAAAACAAATGAACAAATAGGCTTTCAATTGGACTCTTTTCTGTAAGGGGAACCTTTAAGATAAAAACTTTAAAGGGTTTCCCCAGCACACCAGACCAAATAACTCTTCCATGAAAAGGTTAAATGAAACCATATTTATGTATAATCTTACATTTGGCCTTTATTATGAATTTAAGACAGTTTTGCTGACATCTGGTCAGGTGACTCAAAAAGTGGAAAAACAGAATTTGACATGATAGTGACGCATGATGAGAGGAAGAACATGTCACTGAGAGACTCTCGTGATTATACTGACACCATATCATATGAGCTCCTCAATTAGACACCTATTTTTATGCTTTAAGACGTGAGATATTACCTGCTCTAATGTGGTATATTTTATTCACGACCTACATCATCTCTGATAGATAGCAAGCTGGAGCGGCGCTCAAGCTTCGATATCAGGGCGGATGTCATTATTCAGAGGTCATTTGGCATTATGCGGTATATTTAGACAATTATATTTTAGATTGTTTCATCTGGTCTTCATCACAGGAGTTGAGAGGAATCTTAAAGAGAGGGAGAGGGGGGGGGGGGTTTAATAAAAGTTTGTATATTTGGCTTATTAAAGTAATAATATGATCATTACAGTATGTTCGACCAATAGGGTTATTAGGTTTATTCTCTTAATTTTTTCTTAAAATGTTACACAGTACTTGACTACAATATTTTTGCTTTATGTTGCAGACGTTGTGGAAAAAATGTTTGAAACGTTGCATGCATAAGTTCCAGCAATCGCAATTCAAATATGTTCTGAATGAAGGTAAACAATATAAATAAGATAATTCTACTGAGAAAGGTAGCTAAATAGTAGCTAGAGTACGGTTTCATGATGTTTCGTTACCATATGGCATAGTGTAAAAATCTCATATTTAATTCAAACATTAGATCACTAGCAAGCTTGAATCACATATGCACTAGTACCTTCGCACTAGGTAGGTGGCACGGTGGCGCTGCGGTTATCACGGCTGCCTCGCAGCAAGAAGGCCTGGGTTTGATTCCCAGCTTGGGTATGTTCTTCCTGTACTTATGTGGATTTCCTCCAGGTACTCCAGTTTCCTCCCACAGTCCAAGAACAGGCATGGTAGGTTAATTGGCCTTTTGAAATCTCCCTTAGGTGTGAGTAATTGTGTGAGTGTTGGCCCTGTGTTGACCTGGTGAGCTGTCCAGGGTGTACCCCGCCCACATCCGGAGTTGACTGAGATGAGCGCTAGCCTCCCCGCCACAGTAATTAGGATTAGGTGGTTCAGAAAGTGAATGAGTGAATGCACTAGTTACAGCCCTATATTCCGACAGCACCCTTGCCCTAACTAAAGTGAGTAAGGTGTCCATCTTGTACGAGTACGGCTGTTGGATCAATGGGCTTGTTGGACCACAGAGCTGCACTTCTTTGTGCAGTTAGCTATCAGTCAGTCCTATGAAATAAAACTGAATTTCAATTTTTTGTTTCTATCCTTATCTTGAGCGACTTACATATTCTTCATACAACTGAACAATTGAGGGTGAAGGGTCTTGCTGAAGGACCCAACAGAGACATGCTGGTGGTACTAAGGCTTGAACCACCAACCTTCTGATCAATAACCCAGACTATTAACTTTTGAGCAACCACTGCCCCAGCCACGCTCAACAGATTGTCAGAAACAAACATTATTTTAAAATGATTTTGTATAAATTCTTGAGAAATTAAAAACGATCGCTGTATGGTGCCAGTTAGTCTAGCACACCATCTCACTGCACATCCAGCTGCTGCTCTCCATGGTCACCAGCATTAAATGTAGTTATGAAGGGTAGACTTTCTCCTCACAGCAGGCCAATAAAGTTACATTTACTTTTTTAAATATTTAATTTTATTCATGTAATAAATTCTACATTCTCACCAGATACTTTAATTTTTATATTTCATTTCCTTTTTCAGAAGCAAGTCTGGAATAAATGGAAAAGCTGACTAACTAGCATTAGAGGTTAGCTTAGCACGTGTAGCGACTGCTTCAGTTCTTTTTTTTCTTCAGTATTGTATCTACTAATGGTATTTGTGGAAAAATCTTAGTACAGTAGATTAACCATCATCTGTCTGTCTCTGTCTTCCTTTCGGCTTTTTGCCTTTTCCTCGGGAGTCGCCACAGCGAATCATCTGATTCGCACGTTTGATTTGGCAGAGGTTTTTATGTCGGATGCCCTTCCTGTCACAACCCTTTTTAGCAAGGGACAGAAACACGCTGATGACTTTGCAGCTACTCTTTACGAAAGTCAGCAATGGTTCTTTTACATGCCTCTCACACCATAGACAGTGAGAGACATGGCCCGCCTTTGATAACCCAGTTAGCTGCACTGGGGTTTTTTTTTTTTTTTTTTTAGATTAACCATCATCTATATTGCTTATATCCAGAGAGTGTGGCTAAACCAACAAAAAATTAGTTATTAATCACAGTCTGCACACAGAAATTTCACCCTGACATCTTTCAGTGCAAAAAGAATTGGTTGTACAGAACGAGCAAACAAGGTTAAAATGATTTTTTTAACTGGCTGTCTTTTTAAACATTCACTCAAGATGCTGCTACATGTTTTATTCGGCCTTGGGTACTGTCTTCAAAGAACATGCTTCTGAACAAGTCGTCTTCTTCCATGTCTGTAAGGGCTTCAGGAAATTACAGCTTATTTCCCCACCCAAGAGCTTTCTGATAAGCAGCATGTACTGTACAAATTCTTTATCCTTCAGGATGTATCCTCTAAACCATTTTTTCTTCAAGTAAATAAATAGAGTTATTAATTAACTTGTATAAGCTTCATATAATGGCAACACAATGTAGTGATAGGCACGTCCGCCTCAGAGCAAGAAGGTTCTGGGTTTGAGTCCCAGGCTTGGACATTTCTGTTCACAGTTTCCCTCGAGCTTGTATGGGTTTCCTCTGGATGTTCCGGTTTCCTCCCACAGTCCAGAGACATGCACATTAGACTAATGGGCTGTTCCAAATTGCCCCTAGGTGTGAGTGTGTGTTGACTTATGTGATGGTCTCGCAAACTGTTCAGGGTGTGCCTCTATTTGTCCAGTGACAGCAGAGAGTTTCGTATAAATACGTTCTTATTGTTAGCTTTGAATCGTCAGTATTTGTGTGAAGCTATTTGCTTAAGAATAAGGTAGACTTGAGCATAAATCTTTTTTTTTTGTTGAGTCCAATTTTAAGACTATGTTTATATTCGTTCATCCTCAAAAGCAGCAAGTGATTCTGAAGTGATGGGAGCTCCAAGCATAAATAGAGCATGATGACAGAGTGTAGTTCAGGCAGCAAGAGTAAGGTATAGTGAGTGAGAGAGAAAACGGATGATCAGGTAATGATTTAAAAGGGGTGTAAACTGGAGTGCAGGACAGATGTTTAATAATCCCACTAAGGCGATTTTCAATGAAGCGTTCTCAGGGGAGATATGGAATGTCCTCTGAATGTGAGTAGAGGCTTTGAACTTCCTGTGTTGCCTAAGGTGATAAGCCCATTGCTGTGATTTCATGATTGTATTGTACTATGGAGTTATTATAAACAGCATTTGTTGATTTGGTCTCCATGGTATTTTAAAGTTGGCTTCCTGTCTGCAGGAGTCCTGTAGAATTTTAGATGGGTGTAATTATCTGCCTTGCTGTGTCCTTGAGTTCAGGGCCAACATCTTGCTCATAACTAACATCATCTCTCTCTCTAACTCCCTCTTCACCAAGACAGACCGGTACAAGCTCTGCTTTACAGCAGAGGCTGCAGTAATCCACTTGTCGATCTTACACTCCATTTTTCTCATACTGCCCTTTTCTGGCTGAGAACCATGGCCTCATACTTGGAGGTGCTGATTGTTATCCCAGCTGCAGTACACTCAGCTATGAATTGCTCCAATGAGAGCTGGAGGTCCTGGATTGATGAAACCAAAAGGACAACATTATTTGCAAAAAAAACCCCAAAAAACATTTCACTGAAACTAAATAGCTTTCCAGACCATTGCAGGTCCAGTACACACAATCAAGGAAACCTTGGGGCAATTTCATGTAGCCAATTAACCTGATGTGAATGTTTTTGGACTGTCTGGAGAAACTGGAGTACCTGAAGAAAATCAACACAAGCAAACAGAAAACATACAAACTCCTCACAGAAGCATTCTTGCTGAGCCCGCGATTCGCACCCTTTACCTTCTTGCTGTGAGGTGGATGTGCTAATCACTACGCCACTGTGCCAACCACATATAGCAACATTTTGGACTGAATTTGCAGCACAGCAGCAACAGCAGAGGCTTAGCAGTATGCCAGCTGGTTGATGTAAATGAAACCTCCCACTTGGATGAATCATTCATTCATTTTCTGAACTGCTTAAGCCTAATTAAGGTCGCTGGGGGACTGGTGCCCACCTCAGCTGACTATGGAGGCCTGGCCATCTCAGGGCAGAAACATGCTGACAGCTATGCAGCCTGTTATTTTATGAGCAGTGAGAGACATGGCTGGCCTTTGATAACAAAGTTACAACCCATTGATTGTGGGGCTTGAACCCCCGGCTTTGCCACACTACCCCACTTGGATGATTACTTTTTAAACGAAGCTAAGTGATCAGAATGGTCACTGTTTATTGGATATAACTAGTAAATGATCTTGAGCAATATTGCAATCAATTTGACTTTAAACGCACAGTTTACAGTGTGAGTGGTCATGTTGGTTTGACATCAATCTGTAAATGGGAAAGGAAATAGTTGTAAAGAAAACCTGCCCAAGTTAAGAAGATAAATTTAAGGAGATGTTATATGGATTAAGTTATTTAAAATGAATTCAATCATTTAATTGAGTTTTTTTTAAAAGCAGATTTGGGTGATTAATTACAAACAACATTATTGTAAATAGGTTTCCTGTTATCAATTCAGATGCTCCACGACTTACATTCATCCGTTTTTTCGATTTTACGTTTTTTTTTTTCCAAAAAAAAGTTAAATTTTGAGTTTAGACGTACCTACGTAGTACGCTGACGTAATGACACAATGACGCTGTATTCATTGTTTACAAACTAAAGACTGAGTGTGTATATATAAACGCCTGCTCCCCAGCCCTCACAAAGGCAATGACGTTCATAGGGAGGCGGAATTGTTTTGCCCAAGCCAATTCAGTGCTGATGGCCTTGGCGATGGTCTTCAGGACTTGGTCATGTCTCCACCGGTAGCGCCCTTCTCCCAATGCTGTAGTGCAACAGCTTAGGACATGTTCGAAGGTGCCTCTCTCGGAACACAATGGGTAAGCTGGTGACTCCGCTAAGCCCCAAGTGTGCAGGTTCGATGGACTAGGCAGCACATCGTACACTGTCTGGATGAAAAATCTGATGCGGTGAGGCTCAGCTTTCCAGATCTCAGTCCAGGTTACTTTCCTCTCAAGTGCGTTTTCCCATCTTATCCAGGCTCCTTGTTGTCTCATGCTAACCACCTTGCAGGATCTTATTTCCTCCACAGCAGCTCTCACTTCCTCTTGGACCAGGCACCTCCTCTCCTTCCCCCTGATGTTCATTTGTGGAGTTGAGAAGGAACCTAAGCCAGCTCGGCCCCGTGAGACCACTCCCACCAGAGCCTTGTGGCACAGCCTAGCTTCCGCCATTTGAACGGCCTTTTCCGTCTTCCACTTCCTGCCCGTCCTCACTTGGATTCCAGCATTAGCCACCTTTGGATCGCTGAAGTCCCTGTACAGCACCACCTCTCTAGCTCTGGTAACCATGAACTCCTCCTCCAAGGATTTAAAGGGCAGCTGCAATTTGTTATTGCGCCCATAGAGTGCAATGCTGCTTAGGCTTTTTGGTAACCCCAGCCATCTCTGGAGGTGGTTACTGATTTTCCTCTCCAAGATCTCTACTGTGCCTAGTGGAACAGCATAGATGAGGAGCGGCCACAGGATCCTGGGGAGGATACTATGTTGATAAACCCATGCCTTGAATTTTCCAGGTAGCCCGGACTTGTCCTCGGACTTTAGCAAGCCCTCCAACTCACCACAATCTGTCTGGATGGATGCTGCGTCTTTGAGAGAGCTGTCAGAAACCTTGCCCAGACTCTTGACTGGCCTCCCTGAGATTGTTGGGATGGCTGTGCCTGCAATGTTGAAACGGAACTTGTCCTTTACCTTTCCTTTCCTCAGCACCATCAACCTAGATTTTTCAGGTTTAAAGCTCATTCGGGCCCACACTATCTTCTCCAGCCCCTTAAGGATCCACCAACATCCTGGGACTGACTCCGTGGTGACTGTAAGGTCATCCATCAATGCCCTAATAGGTGGGTACCATTGACCTGAGCTCACCACACCTGTATGCTCCACACAGCCTGGCATCCCTGCAATGCCACCGTTCTGGACTGATGTGTCGATGTAAGCGTTTCTTGCTATGTATAAGCACAGTCTTTTGGAGATGGCACTGAAGAAGACCTTTGATTCGATGCATTGGAGGGAGATGATGCGGAACTGGTCAAGCCTGGTGGAGCCTTCCTCCTTCAGAATCCACACCCCTTCAGCCATTCGCCATTGCTCTGGGATCTTCCCCTTTCTCCAGAAGATTTTCTCAGGATTTTCCACAGACGCAGTAGTAGTTTGGGACAGTTCTTGTACACTTTGTATGAAGTGCTTCGTGGTCCTGATTATTAATTTGCAAGGAAGATCGGAGGTCTTCTCCCACGGAGCGCTTTGTTTTAATATCGTGCCGAAATAATCGCCTCCGTCACTATATTTCCGCTTTAAGGTCTCCTTCTGGTTCAATATCGTCCCGATTGAAGAGGGGTTTCAGCGATAACGAAATATAATGCTGCATGATCAATCTCAAAACAAGCCAACAGTCAACTCTCCTTCACACGAGTGACAAACAGGAAGTTTGTGTAACGTTCAGCTGCGTCATCCCTCCTAGCCAATGGGAGGCCAGCAGGGCGGGATGTTGGGAGACAGCCAATGAGAGAGCAACTCATGCATCGAATGAAATTTTGATTGGCGTGTTTGAATGGTGCATATGGCGCTTTTCGTAATAGGAGGTTGTTTTCGTATCCCAGGGATACGATATACAAATGTATATAGTCGGCCCCCAACTTACGAAATTAATCCGTTCAAGAGCCCTTTTCGTATATAAATAGGCAATGGTGTAAAGTGTACCACACTTTTGCCCAATGCCAGCTGAGGTATGCATTGGACTCCTTATGGCGCTCATAGGATTACAGTAAGCGGTTCAGCAAATGAGTGACTGCGTGAGTTTTAGTTCTACTAAGAAGACATGCATATTAGGATAATTGGCTGTTCCAAATTGCCCCTAGATGTGAGTGTAAATGCTTGCATGTCAGTTGGTCCAGTCGGACTGGTGAGCTGTTCAGAGTGAACTCTTGTAAGATTAAAGATTTTGGCAAGTTAATGTATCAATTTAATAAATGGTATTAAAGTGTAGCTTGACTGCAAATGGAGCGTAACTTCTCTGAATGCAAAACAAATGTGCCCTTTCACAGACTTCCACTCAATAGTGAGGACTGGGTGAGGTTATCACCGGATACCGGATACGTTATCACATATCACTGTGTTGCCCAGTTACCAGTCTATTGCCAGGCTATCGTCCATTCATTCATTTTCTGAGCCGCTTAATCCTAATTAGGGCCACAGGGAGGCTGGTGCTCATCTCAGCCAACTCTGGGCAAGGGAAGAGTACACCTTGGACAGCTCGCCAGGCCATCGCAGGGCAGAAGCACACTGACGGCTATGCAGCCTACTCTTGTCGAAAGTCAGCAATGGTTCTTTTACATGCTTCTCACCATAGACAGTGAGAGACATGGCCGGCCTTTGATAACCCAGTTAGCTGCACTGGGGCGACAGCAGTGACAACTGTTGACGGTGGGGCTTGAACCCCCAACCTTAGTATCGGTAATCCCGCACCTTCCCACTGGGCCACTACTGCCTTTTCATTCATTTTCTGAACCGATTAATCCTATTTAGGGTCATGGGGAGGCTGGTGCCTATCTCAGCTAACTGTAGGCGAGGGCAGAATACATCCTGGACAGCCTGTCATGCCATCATAGGTCTGTGTTAATACATACTGTATATTTAAATAAAACTTCCTTGATATAGAGAAGTACCAAACACCCATCTCTACTGCAGCAGGGCAAGGTGTAGGATGATCAGTTGAATCATTTGATGGTGCTTTGAGCCTTTGTCGACATAAAATACAGATTTTTGTCAAACGTTTTCAGTATTACTAGTGCTGATGTGATTAATTAGAGTAAAGCTTGCAGTACACACTTGCTTGTGCACCACTGTGTTCATTCATTCATATTCAGTAAATAATTTATACTAATATAATTACTTTGGTTTAAATGGACCAACTATTCATACAAGGTCAAACCAAACCTCATTTCCATCAGGATCCATATGAAACATGCATACATCCATGCATACACACACACACACACACACACACACACACACACACACACACACACACACACACACACACACACACACACATGCACCCAGTCTCTTTTACACATGCACATTCACACATTCACAACTTCTCCCACAGGCAAATTCACAGAACACACACACGTACACTGTTCCACCCACCCACCTACATGGCCATGTAGAAAATGCTCACATTCACACAGAGTCTCTCTCTCTCTCCCTCTCTCTAGCTCTCTCGCGCTCTCTCTCTCTCTCTCTCTCTCTCTCTCTCTCTCTCTCTCTCTCTCTCTCTCTCACACACACACACACACACACAGACACACACACACACACACACACACACACACACACACACACACACACTTCAATATACCCAGGACCGTCATGTCTGATGATAGTGACCTTAGCGTTGTTATCAGGACATGACTGTGCAGCATCAGAAGCAGTGTTCTAAATCAACTCATTTTGCCCTTTTGTGCCTCCCTATAATTTACAGCCAGGTCCAAATAACTTGCGCCTTTATCATGTTCTGTTTATATTTAGTGTTCTAATCTAATCTAATCTAATCTAATCTATAATATAATATAATATAATATAATATAATATAATATAATATAATATAATATAATATAATATCATATAATATCATATAATTTAATATATCTAAATATTAATATAATATAACATCACCTCACATAATATAGGGGCCGTGGAGGCCTGATGGTAGGGTGTTGGATTACTGATCCCAAAGTTGGGGATTCAAACCCCATTATCAGTGGGTTGTCACCCCCTTCAGTGCAGCTAACCGGGTTATCAGCGGTGGCATGTAAAAGAACCATTGCTGACTTTCGTCAAGAGTAGGCTGCAGGATACATAGCAGTCAGCGTGCTTCTGCCCTGCAATGGCCTCTCGATCTGTCCAGGGTGTACTCTACCCACGCCTAGAGTTGGCTGAGATGGGTGCCAGCCTCCGTACAACCTTCATTATGATTAAGCGGTTCAGAAAAATGAATGAATGATATTATAACAAAATTAATATAATATAAAATACTATAATATCTTGGCAATAGACTGGTGACTGGGCAGCAGAGTCATTTCCAGATCATAACAAGAAGGCCCTTCGTTTTGACTCCCAGGTACGGTTTTGGTGTTTTTGTGTGGAGTTTGCATATTTTCCCCAAGCTTGCATGCCTCTTGGCATTCTGGTTTCCTGGCAGAATACAAAGACATGAACATTAGGCTAATTGGCTGTTCCGAATTGCCCCTAGGTGTATGTGATACTAACAAACAAACCCGACATTTCTGCTTTGTTGATGGAGAGAGACACTCAGTCCATGCCTCCAACACTGATAAGAGACACACAAACCAAACTTATTTTGTGAATACTGACAGACACACCAGCCACACCTATTCACTGATACTGACACACACAGTCCACACATTATACACTGATTTGGTGCCACACAGGCAACGCCTCCTTAATTGATACTGGCAGACATGCTGACCACGCTTCCTTCAGTAAGACTGACAGACATACCAGTCACGCCGACAGTTATATTGACAGACATACAGGCCACACCTCCTATACTGATAGATAGTTTCACACCAGCGACATTACAGATACTATCACACACACATAGGCCAGACACACGTACTTCACTGATTCTAACAAACAGACTATGCCTTTCTTACTGATATAGAGTTACAGACCTCCATTGATATAAAAAGGGCAGTGAAACCTATTTTAACTGAGGGCTACATTACTTAATGTAAAGGTAATCAAGGGACAAATAATCACAAACATCTACTGGTAGTTTAAAAGATCAATCATGAAAGCGGCATAGCTAAATGATATGTATCAGCATTGTTTGTATTGTGGATGCTTATATAGCTCAATTTCATACACACGTATGCCAGTGCTCCCTGCACCCGTCGCCACTGTACGGCACCAGTTGTTGCATCATTCTATCCTTTTGATGCTGAGTGCCAAGCAGGAAGCAACAACTCCCAAATTTTAACATCTCATGGTATGACGTGGCCGGATTAAAACTCTGATCTTAAGCTTGAATGATTAGTTTACTTGAAATAGACTGCCACCACCTGGTGGAAGGATGAAGAATTAGGATTTACAGCAAAGCTTGATGCAAAGCAAATATGATAATCATATTCTTTGAATGCTCTTGTGGACCAAATAAAATGCCATGCAGGCCTTGAGTTTGACCCCTGTGATATAGGGTCCCACAGGCCACACCTCCTTTTCTGATAATGACACACACAAGTCACACTCATATGCTGAGACTTACAGGCAGAAAGTGTGTATTATCATCATCATCATCATCATCATCACCTCCCTCTTCTTCCGGGGTTGGGTCGCGGGGGCAGAAACCTAAGCAAAGAGTTCCAGACATCCCTCTCCCCATCCACTTCCTCCAGCTCTTCCGGGGGACACCGAGGTGTTCCCAGACAAGCCAAGAGACATAGTCCCTCCAGCATGTTCTCGGTTGACCCCGGGGTCTATTCACGATTGGACGTGCCTGAAACACCACACTAGGGAGTCGTTCGGGAGGCATTCCGAACAGATGTTTGAGCCACCTCAACTGGCCCCTCTCAATGCGGAGGAGCAGTGATCCTACTCTGAGCTCTCCCCGGATGGTAGAGTTTCTCACCCTATCTTTAAGGGATAGCCCGCCACTCGGCGAAGGAAGCTCATTTCTGTCGCATGTATCTGCAATCTTGTTCTTTCGGTCACTACCCAAAGCTCGTGACCATAGGTGAGGGTTGGAACGTAGAGTGACTGGTAATTTATCTAACATGGCAGACGATCCTTGGAGGGTGACGCTGCAGAGCTCTGAGTCAATTTACTTCTTGGTTTGTCTTGATTTGTTCTGTTTGCTGTTTTGGTTGTTTATTTTTTGCACTATGCTTGTCTATGACTGGACAACCCTACTACGGCGAAAAGGGTGCAGTATTTTCAGTCATTTAGATCCGACAATGCTCAGCTCCTATCCTGAGCTAATATGCTATGGCAGTTCAATGCTAGCCCACACTCAGAAAAACAACAAGCTCAGGCGGAGACACGGCAAGCGGGGAGGGCCCGGACGACGACTCCAGCGCTTGGTTAGCAGTGGTGGGCTAGCACTTCCGGTCATACTATTTGCGAATGTTCAGTCTCTGCGAAATAAGATGGACGAGCTTCATGCACGGATTGCAACGCAGAGAGGTCTACAAGTCTGCTCCATGCTGTGTTTCTGTGGAACATGGCTCAAGGAGAGTACACTCAACCAGGCGTTTACACCAGCCGGCTACACGGCCTTCAGAGGGGACCGGAGCGCAGCGGATAGCGTCAAGACCCGTGGCGAAGGAAAAGCGGTCTTTATTAAACAAACCTGGTGTACTGACTGTAAGATTATCTCTAAATCTTGCTCCGTGAATGTAGAATATATAACTTTGAAGTTGCGGCCATTTTATTTACCCAGAGAACTACAAGGTATCATTGTGAGTGTCATGTATACCCCCCTCTCCCCCCACCGCTAGAGAGGAGGCTGCATTGGGGGAGCTACACGATATGATCAATGAGCATGAAATTAAACATCCAGACGCGGCATTTATTATTCTGGGGGATTTTAATCACTGCAACCTCAGGAAAGATATGCCCAAAACTGTATCAGTTTGTAACTTTTCCAACCAGGAACAATAAAACACTAGATCACTGCTACAGCAACATTAAAAACGCCTACATAGCCGAACCAAAACCCCACTTTGGTAGGTCTGATCATCTGGCAATTCGGCTCAAGCCCACTTACACCAAGAGGCTAAAAGCACAGCCAGTTATAACAAAAACGGTCAGCACCTGATCTGACAACGCACAGGCTAGTCTGCAGGGTTGTTTAGAGGCCACAGACTGGAATACCTTCAAAGTGGCCACGAATGATATCCATGAGTACACGGAAGCTGTGAGTGACTATATCAGCTGGTGCACATCTACATCTGCTCCCCTCAGAACTGTGTGTGTGTGTGTATTTCCAAACCAGAGACCCTGGTACCACAGACCCTCAGGATGTCTCCCTCCCTGACAGCCTAAACACCTTCTACGGCAGGTTCAACAGACTGAATACGAACACTCCCTCAAACTCAACTCTACACCAGGGGTGTCAAACTCGTGCCAAAAAGGGCCATGTGGCTGCAGGTTTTTGTTTCAACCAAGCAGCAGCACACCTGACTTTGCTCATTTAATCAACTCATCTGAGTCTTCAGGCTGCTGATTGGTCAATCTGTGTGCTCTATACAGAGACTGACCAATCAACTGCCTGAACACTCAACTCAGTTGATTAAATGAGCAAAGTCAGGTGTGCTGCTGCTTGGTTGAAACAAAAACCTGCAGCCACATGGCCCTTTCTGGCACGAGTTTGACACCCCTGCTCTACACCAAGCCATAGTTCATGTCTTTAAGTCCTCTATTATCGTACCAGTTCCAAAGAAGCGGAACCCATCTCTCCTGAATGACTTCAGGCCAGTGGCACTTGCATCAGTTGCCATGAAATGCTTCGAAAAACTGGTTCTCACACACATCGACCACTCAGTACCAGAAGCGACCGACCCCCCCTTCAGTTTGCCTACTGCTCCAACCATACTGTGGCTGATGCAGTTGCCATTGCAATGCATCACATCCTACAACATCTGGACAGCAGAGAAACATATGTCAGGACACTTTTCCTGGACTATAGCTCTGCTTTCAACACCATACTACCGGGCAGGCTGACTGGGAAGCTGACAGACCTCGGTGTACCGACCCCCACCTGCAACTGGATTCTGGATTTCCTGACTGACAGACCACAGGTGGTGAGGATGGGAAGGAGGGTGTCAGCGAAGCTCACAGTCAGCACAGGATCACCACAGGGCTCCTGCCTCAGTCCGAAACGCTTCACCCTGTACACACACACAACTGTGTCTCCACCCAGGAAAATTCCACTGTCATAAATTATGCTGACGACATCACCATCCTGGGCCTTATTAAGGGCGGGGATGAATCGGGCTACCGGAGTCTGGTGAACAACATTCTTATCTATGGAGAGGATAACAATCTCATTGTAAACATAGATAAGACGAAAGAAATAATAATGGAGTTTAGAAAACATCCACCCCCCCCCCCCCCCCCTGCAACCACTCTTCATCAAGGGGACTGCGGTGGAGAGGGCTGACAGAGGGCCATAGTGAAAAAAGCCCAGCAGAGACTCTATTTCATCAGGATGCTCAGAAAAGCTGGCCTTAACTGTCGCCATTTCATCCAAGTCTACAAAGGGCTGATTGAAAGCATCCTCACTACAAACATCACTGTGTGGTACGGCAACACCAGAGGAAGGCTCTGCAGCATATCACGAGGACTGCAGAGAGGATTATCAGGACTGAACTTCCTTCCATAAACACGATTTACACACAGCCCTGTCACACAAGAATAGAAACATTAATCAAACACAAACTACATCCAGCTCACTCCCTGCTTAAACAAAAACACTGCACATATAACCTCAGGCACAAACGGGCGAACAGTATTGTTACACATAGAACTTGCTTCTTCAACAGCTTCTTTCCTGCTGCAATGAGACTCTTAAGTGTCTGAACAAAAGGATGGGCATATTATGACATACATACACACACACACACACACACACACACACACACACACACACACATATATATATATATATATATATATATATATATATATATATATATATATATATATATATATATATATATATATACTAGTATATGTATGTCTGTATATATATATATGTGTGTGTGTGTGTGTGTGTGTGTGTGTGTGTGTGTACTGTATATATATTAGGGATAGTATATATATTTAAAACTACATAACTGAGTGCAATATAACTTGCGTTGTTGTGTCTAATGTCTTCCTTATTATTATTATTATTATTATTATTATTATTATTATTATTATTATTATTATTATTATTATTACTGTACTATTATTATTATTACTATTATTACTGTAATATAATATAATATTTCCCTAAATTAAGTACTGTCTGCTGGACCTGTGTAAGGTCCTTTCTATACATAGGACTTAGGTACCAATTCTATAGAAGTACTGTATGTGTTTTTTGCCTGTTCTGATCCTTTCTGTTTTTCTTTCTTTTCCACAACTAACTCTTTGCACGACTGCACAAGAAATTCCTATGTATGTAAAAACACAAATTGCAATAAAGAATCTTGAATCTTGAATTGAGAGCTTTGCCTTGCGGCTCAGCTCCCTCTTCACCACAACGGACCAGTACAGACTCCGTTTAACAGCAGAGGCTGCAGCGAGCCGTCTGTCAATCTCCGCTCCATCCTTTACCTTACTCGTGAACAAGACCCCACCCCAAGATACTTAAACTCCTCTACTTGGGGCAGGACCTCATTCCCAACCTAGAGGGTGCATTCCACCCTTGGCCTCGGACTTGGAGGTGCTGATTTTCAACCCGGCCGCCTCGCACTCGACTGTGAACTGCTCCAATGAGAGCTGAAGGTTCCGGCTTGATGAAGCTAAAAGGACAACATCATTCGCAAAAAGCAGAAACGAGATCTGATGGCCACCAAACCAGAAGCCTCGGCTGTGCCCAGAAATTCTGTCCATAAAAATTATGGACAGAATCGGTAACAAAGGACTGCAACCCTCACCGGAAACGAATTCGACCTGTTGTTACCAATACGGACCAAACTCAGGCTCCGGTGATACAACGATTGAATAACCTGTAGAAACGGATTCGGAACGCCGTACTCCCAGAGCACGCCCCACAAGATAGCCCGAAGCACATGGTTGCAAGCCTTCTCCATATCCACAAAACACATGTGGACAGATTATCTCCTTGAATCGCCACCTTACCGTGGTGGAGGGGTTTGCATGACCTAATTATCCTAGGAGCTATGTTGTCAGGGGCATGATGCCCCTGGTAGGATCACCCAAGGCAAACAGATCCTAGGTGAAGGTCCAGACTACGCATGGTTCAGAACTCTATGAGCAATAATATTTCAAGGACACAATTTCCCTTGCCCGGATATGGGTCACCAGGGTCCTCCTGTGGAGCCAAGCATGGGGGAGGTGCTCGAAGGCGAGTGGCTGGTGGTCGAGCTTCTGCCCATGGAGCCTGTCTGGGCCCAGCCCGAAAAGGAGACATGGGTCTGTCTTCCATGGACCCACCACCTTTGGGAGGGGCTATAGAGATCAGGAGCAATGTGAGTTGGGTGGCAGCCGAAGGCATAGGCTCTGTCGAACCGATCCTCGGATACTGACTCTGACTCTTGGGACATGGAATGTCACCTCTCTGGTGGGGAAGGAACCTGAGCTGGTGCGTGAAGGGGAGAGATACCGACTAGACATAGTCGGGCTCACTTCAATGCATAGCTTGGGTCCGGGAACCACTCATCTCAAGAGAGGCTGGACCTTGTTCCATTCTGGAGTTGCTCATGGGGAGAGGCGGCGAGCCGGTGTGGACATCCTTGTTGCCAAGTTGACGAAAGGGTAACTTCCTTCCGCCTTTGGGTGGGGGGATGGGTCCTGACTGTTATTTGTGCTTATGCACCAAATGACAGTTCAGAGTACCCACCCTTCTTGGAGTCTTTAGTGGGGTGTGTTGGAGAACCTCCCTCGGGAGACTCACTCGTTGTCTTGGGAGACTTCAACGCTCATGTTGGCAACAATAGTGAGACCTGGAATGGTGTGATTGGTAGGTACAGTCTCTTCAGACTGTACCCAAATGGTGTTTCGTTGTTGGACTTCTGTGCTCATCACAGTTTATCTATCACGAACACTGTGTTCGAACATAAGGGTGTCCATAAGTGGACTTAGCACCAGGACACCCTAGGTTGCAGTTTGATAATCAACTTTGTAGTCGTGTCACCGGACTTGCGGCCACATGTTCTGGACACTCGGGTGAAGAGGAGAGCTGAGCTGTCAACTGATCAACATCTGGTGGCAAGCTGGCTTTGATGGTGGGGGAGGCTGCCTTGCAGACCTGGCAGGCACAATTATGTAATTAGGGTCTGCTGGGAACGTTTGGCAGAGTCCCCTGTATGAGAGGCCTTTTAATCCCACCAGACTCCCACTGGCAGAGCTACAACCACGTCCCAGAGAATGCGAGTGACATGGAATCTGAATGGGCCATGTTTCGTGCCTGCACTGCTGAGGCAGCAGCCCATAGCTGTTGCCGGAAGGTCGACTGTGCTTGTCGTGGCGGTAACCCCCAAACTCAGTGGTGGACACCTGTGGTGATCGGGGAGCCATCCAGTTGAAAAAGGAAGCCTATCAAGTCTTATTGGCCTGCGGGACTTCCGAGGCAACAGGCAGGTACCGGCAGTCCAAACGTGCTGCAGCCGAAGCTGTCGCAGATGCAAAATCTTTGGCATGGAAGGAGTTTGTTGAGGGAGCTGCTGACCTCAACTGCGGATGTCATCGGAAGGTGAAAGGAATACTTTGAGGACCTCCTCAATCCCACCAACACGCCCTCCGTGGAGGAGGAAGACCCTGGGGGTTTGGGCAGGGGTCTGCCCATCACTGGAGTGGAGGTCACTGAGGTAGTGAAAAAGCTCCTCGGTGGTCAGGCTCCGGGGTTGAATGAGATCCGCCCTGAATATCTCAGGACTCTGGATGCTGTCGGGCTGTCTTGGTTGACACGTCTCTGTGCAACATCACGTGGTCATCGGGGGTTGTACCTCTGTATTGGCAAGCCGAGGTGGTAGTGCCCCCTTTTTAAAAAGGACCGGGACCAGAGGGTGTGTTCCAATTATCGGGTAATCACACTCTTCAGCCTACCCGGGAAAGTCTATGCAGAGCTCCTGGCGAGGAGGAACCGACCGATAGTTGAACCACGGATTCATGAGGAACGATGTGGTTTTCGTCCTGGCTGTAGCACTCTTGACCAACTTTATACCCTCCACAGGATCTTGGACTGGGCATGGGAGTTTGCCCAATCTTTTTATTTAAATTTATTATTATTATTATTATTATTATTATTATTATTATTATTATTATTATTATTATTATTATTATTATTGTTGTTGTTGTTGTTGTTGATTTTGTTGTTATTCATTCATTCATTTTTTATTCATTTTCTGAACCGCTTAGTCCTAGTTAGGGTTGCCCCCCATTTCAGCCGACTCCAGTCAAGGCTTGGGTACATCCTGGACAGCACAGCTTGCCAGGCCATTGCAGGGCATCATCGTCATCATCATTATTATTATCATATAATAATAATAATAATAATAATAATAATTTTATACATGTTCTTTAAATTGTGCATTTAGTCTTCAAATAACTAGATTTATTACAGTACAGTTTAAATCATTAATTTGTGCAGAATGTACAGAATTATATGAACTTTATCAAATCTTATACATTTTCTCCAATAAAACCTCCAGGTTATTTTCATGAATTTTCAGTGGAAAATTTCTTTAGGATTTGTACAGCTTTGCTTCTATTATTGGGGTGAGAAGACAATAATTAGGGCAATTGTCTATGTAAATAAACTTATGGGCATATACCTCTACTCAGTGGTACTGTATAATGCAATGGTCAAAGCGTTCAAAGTTTGCATTATTGGCATGACTTTTATAACTGAGTGGCACAGTGGCATAGTGGCTAGCATGTCCGCCTCATTGCAAGAAGGTCTGGTTTCAAGTCCCAAGCGCTACAAGAACCTGTGTGGTGTTTGTGTGTTCTCAAGTGTGTTTGCCTGTTTGCTTGTTCACAAGCACATTAGGCTAATTGGCTTTTAATGTGAATGCGATTGATTGTGCGTGTGTGTGTGTGTGTGTGTTAGTGTGATGATAGACTGGTGAGCTGTTTAGGGTGTACCAAGCCTTGATCTGCAGCTGGCTGAGATGAGTTCCAGCTTTCTCGTGTCCCTAGTAGAATTAAGTAGTTCAGCAAATGAACGAATCTCATGAATGTTGTTAATAACTAGAGTGTACAGTGAAACAGTAACAAATGAAAGGTAACGATAAAGAAAAAACAAACAAAAAACATTTGATTAACCCAATGTAATCTGGAATAATAAGTAGGAATTAATTACTCATTCACTTATTTGCTAAACTGCTTAGCTCTACTAGGCTTGGAGTCGACTGGGCAAAGGAGGGATACACCCTGAACTGTTAATAGACCACTGTAGCACCAACACACATAAAACTATTCACACTCACCCCAAGGGGCAATTTGGGACAGCGAATTAGCCTGATGTACATGTCTTCGGTCTGTGGGAGGAAATCAGAGTACCTGAATAAAGCCCACACAAGCATGCGGAAAACAGAAATACGGCAAGCCAAGACTTGAATGGACCAAATCAGAAATGAGCAATGATGATTAATAGCGGACGGCCATCAGTTCAGCATGATGAGTACATTGAATAGTTAGCATATACAGTATATAGCATATAGCATATCAGTTCACCGTATACTGACAGGTTTTTCCAGTACGTGCTGAATTACTGTATTATCAAGCTCTAGATCTCATTTCTCCTTCCATAAGAGTTCATACTGAACCTAATTACGAAGAGCTGCAGCCAGGTGGATGATTAAAAACTCCCAAGTATCTATAATGTCATGCACTTTTTTCTTCACTGCCAGGGGAGAAGAAAAAGATAACAATCTGAAAATCTATTAAAGTAGAATCATCATTCCAAGCTTTCGCACTCTTGCCATTTGTGAGATTAATATGAAACCACATTTTCACTCATTGAAAGCCTGAAGCTTTGGCAGGAAAAAGAAGCTTCATTTTTTATTAACACTGTGATTGGTTTCTGTTTAATTCTCTTTCAGTTCAGTGTGTGAGGTTCAGTGTGATAAAACACCTCTGCATCATCTACATAAACATATATCAGGTTTCTTGACCAGGTTCCTGTTTTAAGCTGTGTTGAAATAATAAGGCATGATTTTTTTCATCTTATGCTTCATTAGCTGAAAGAATGGAAGGAACAGTGGAAATAAACAATAAAAAATTGGCAGCATGGTGGCGTAGTGGTTTTCACTTCCACCTCACGATAAGAAGGTCCTGGGTTTAAGGCCTGTGGCTGGCAGGGGTATTTTTATGTCCTAAGACATGCACATTAGGCTAACTGGATGATCTATTTTGCCCCAGGAGTGTGTGTGTGTGTGTGTGTGTGTGTGTGTGTGTGTGTGTGTGTGTGTGTGTGTGTGTGTGTGTGCGTGTGTGTGTGTGTGTGCTCAAGGTATATCCTGGCATCGATCAGAGTTGGCTGGGATGGGCTATGGGCATCTTCATCTTCATTTGCTTGTTCTGGGTTGGGTCAGGGGGCAGCAGTCTCAGCAGTGAGGTCCAGACGTCCCTCTCCCCAGCCACTTCCTCCTGGTTTTTCTAGGGGAAAATTGAAGTGTTCCCAGACCAGTGAAGAGACATACTCCCTCCAGGTGTCCTGGGTGTCTCTTCCCGGTTGCACTACTCAAAGCTCATGACTATAGGTGAGGGTTGGAATGTAGATCAACTGGTAAACTTAGAGCGTTGCTTCTCGGCTCAGCTCTCTCTTCACCACGATGGAAAGGTGAAAGCTCCACTTTACAGAAAAATCTCCACTGAACCTGTCGATTTCCCGCTCCATCTTTCCTCTCTCATGAACAATACCCCGAGATACTTAAACTCCTCCACTTGGAGTAGGACCTCATTCCAGATCCGAAGTCTGAATTTCACCCTTTTCCAGCTGAAAACCATGGCCTCGGACTTGAAAGTGTTTGCTCATTCTCATCCTGGTTGCTTCACACTCAGCTACGAATCACTCCAATGAGAGCTGGTGGTCCTGGGTTGATGAAGCCAAAAGGACATCATCATCTGCAAAAAAATAGTAATGAGATTCTGCGGCCACCAGAACCCCTCAATGCCTTTGCTGTGGTGAGAAATTCTGTCCATAAAAACAGCCTTGATGGAGTCCAACCCCACCAAAATTTAATTCAACCTGTTGTTACCAATGCAGACCAAGCTCTGGCTCGGGTGATACAGACTTAATGGTCTATACTAGTAGCTCCGGTAAACCATATTCGCAGAGCACACCCAACAAAGATAACCTGAGGGACATGATTGATCATGTCATCTCGAGATAAAGGATAAAATGCCTCACAGATTAGATGAGAAAAACATTTTGAAGGTTGACTGTTTTCTGTAAGTTTTGACCGAACAGTATTTCTAAGTCACTATTTAACCCGAGCACTTTTATGATATTGGACATTTACACAGAAGTTTTTAATCCTTTCTCATAAATCACAAACTCTAACAACATCCCGATGGTTTTTATTTAAAATGGATTTCCTGAAAGCACATGCTGACTTTGAAGCAAAATTACAAATTTCAAACTACTTCTAAGTATCTTCATTTTGAATTCTGAGCAAGAGCAAGAGTTTTTAGAATAGAGAGACAGCGAGAGCAAATGAGGGTAGATGAGTAAGAATGTTTTTGTTTGGAGAGAGTGACTTTTTCGAAAGTGAGAGTGAGCAAAACAGAGAAAGGATTGATTAAGATTGAAAGAGAGATGATGGAACAAGAAAAAAAAAAGAATGTGAGTGTGTTTGTGTGAGAGATAGAGCGATTGATGGAAATGAATAGGGTAAGAAAGAATGCATATCCAAGAGAGTTAACGAGTGTTCTTGTGATAGAAAAGGGATGTATGTGTTTGAGGGAGGGAGAGAGAGAGAGAGAGAGAGAGAGAGAGAGAAAGGTGTGTGGGTAGTGAGCAGTAGGTGTGACTGAAGTCGGCTTGATTAAAATTTCACTTCCCATTCGCATAAACAACTGTGCCTAATGGAGCCGTTGGAGACAGGATTGACAATGCGAGCAAATAAATTACATCCTCAAACAGAGAGAGAGAGAAAGCGAGAGATAAGAAAGAAGCGCTGAAATATACAGGACAGTATCAGTAAAGAAAAAAAGTGAAAGGGGTGAGGAAATGGAGAAAGAAGACCAGGACAGAACAGTGGAATATGTGAAGGAGCGATGATACAAAGGTCATGAGAGATGGGGATACCTTGCATGTTACAGTAGCATAGTGTGGCATGATGGCAAAAACAACATGGTTTTGAGTCTTCAGCTCACTGAAGGAGTCCATGTTCTCCTATGCTTGCATGGGTTTCCCCCGAGGACTCCGGTTTTCTCCCACTGTCAAAATACATGCACATTAGGCTAACTGGCTGTCCCAGATTGCCTCTAGGTATAAATGAGAATATGAATGGTCCTGTGTTGGACTGGTGACCTGTTTGGGGTGTTCCTTTATTGTGCCTTTATTGAGAGCTGAGGTAGGCCCCCCACGACCAAAGTAGGATTTAGTTGGTTGGGCATCTTCTTCTTGAATCAGTGTCTGGTCATGAGGGGACTGTTCGTTCTAGGTTGTCCCCAGGGTCTCTTTCCGGTTGGACATGTCCGAAACATCACACCAGGAAGGTGTTCAGAAGGAATTCATTGTCTGAGTCACCTCAGCTGGCACCATGCAATGCAGAGGAGCAGCAGTTCTACTTTCAGGTCCTGCTGAACTTCTCACCCGATCTCTGTGGAATAGCCCTGGGACCCTGCAAAGGAAGCTCATTTCAGCCGATTTTATACAGTATGTGATCATGTTTTTTTTGTCACCGCCCAAAGCGTGTAGGCCATAGGTAA
This sequence comes from Plotosus lineatus, assembly GCA_024760905.1. Lineage (NCBI taxonomy): Eukaryota > Metazoa > Chordata > Actinopteri > Siluriformes > Plotosidae > Plotosus > Plotosus lineatus. Next base: position 36,478,252 of record CM045729.1, on the reverse strand, counting down.
GGGTAGGAACGTAGATTGATTGGTAAATTGAGAACTTTGCCTTTTGGCTAAGCTCCCTCTTCCCCACATTGGACCAGTACAAGCTCCACTTTACAGCAGAGGCTGCAGCAAACTGCCTGTCAATCTCCCGCTCCATCCTTCCTTCACTCATATATGCACAAAACTCTGGATTAAGTGGTCAGTAGATGAATAAAATAATGACTGGAATACTCTTGGTTCCTGACCAGTTACTTAAGGTTCAAGCTTTGTATAGGGGTTCTCTATGAAAAGTTGATTCTATATCGTCAACCGAGAATTAGGAAGGTCTATCTGCCAGTTCATTCAAATAAAGTGTTGGGAACAGAGAAACCATGAAATGTGCAAGACAGGGGTTCTCCAGGACCAGGATTGAAAACTTCTTCCCAAGAAGAACAAACCGAGAAATACTCTTTAGCACTGAAGAGAAAAAAAAGAGTTGCAAAATTAACCAGAGAACATGTGATGAGAGGAAAAAGATGAGAATAAAAAAAGGAAAGAGATAAGTAAAGAAAATAGAATACTGCACCAGAAAACACTGAGGAGAAAAGAAGAGATGGAAAAGAGGTGAGGGAGAACAGAAGGGACAAAAAACGGAAAGAAATGAGATACCATGATGAAGCAATAAAATGTAGAGAAGGATGAGAAGGGTGTGAAGGAGTAGAGAGGATGAGGATGATGAAGATAAAAAGGAAATAAAAGAGATGAATGGGACAAAAGGAAAGAAAATGAATGACATGGAAGGATAGACGTGCAGATAGAAAAGGAGAGAAACGTGTGTCGTGGCATTGCAGATCTCAGTAAATCAGATTTCACAGTCAGCCTGTATAAACATGTTTCCTGTTACCATGGAGAACCTGAAAACACAGATCCTAAAGCAAATCTCTTCAAGGGTGAAAATAAAGTGTGATGCATTCGTCTTGGAAATTGGAAAGAAAAAGACAAATAGAACACACACACATGGGGTAAATACAAGGCCATTGCATCAGTCCTCTGACTTAACCTCTGACAGTTTTTTTAAAAAAATTCATATTCATATCACAGTGATGGAATTCAGAGCATCAGTGGGAGAGTGGAAAGTGTATCTGATCTATCTTACTGATCTAGTATGTAATAAAAATGGGGTACAATCTGCTGCTGATGATTTGGCTGTGTATTACCTGACTATATCCGGCTGCATTACCCTTTTTGGGTTATATATTGTTTAATCTCTATGTTTGCCAAAGTGTCTCCTGCCTCATTGCCCAGAATACATCTATTGTTGCATTACCAAATTTGGGCTTTCCCAATCATTACCCAAGCCTGTGTCCATTCTATTATTAACCAATCCAGGTCTGCTATCACATGACCCAAAACAGTGGTACCTTGACTTACAAGTGTCTTTTATGATGAATTTTCCATGATATGAGCTTCCAACCAAAAATCTGTCCTATCTAACAAGCAAAATTTTGATTTACAAGTTCTGCCGGGGAAATGGCTTTTCCGGGCCGATTAACCTCGTATTCTTCTGCATGTATTCCTCCATGGTCCAAAAACGCCTTGTGCCGTGCTTCTCAATTATTTTTTGTGACGCCCCTTATAGGAGGAAAACCCCCAGCACCCCGCACACTTCATATCGTTTGCTCCGTGCTTTTTTCCTACATCATAGGGAACCCACTGAGAGCTCTACTGCCACCTACTGTAGAGAATGCGCAATTACACTTTTACACAATTACACTGGCAAAAAAAGCATGCTCCCCAGGGTCATATGCCCCCCCTATTTGAGAAGCACTGGCCTTGTGGGAGCTCACCACGAGCCTTTCCTCACTGGCATTTGTAGCGTGCACATACACAAAATTCTTCTCCTCCTCCTCCTCTTCTGTTACACACCACCTCATGCCTGCCCACATGACATCTTAACGAGCATGTGACTTCTTTGCCGCAGTCGATGATCGGAAGACTTAGTTGATTTATTGTTTATTCTTGTTGTATTATTATTTATTATTAATTATTAATGTTAATGTACATGTATTATTATTATTATTATTATTATTATTATTAATATGACAACCCCGTGGAGAGTGGGACTCGAACCCCCAACCTTAGGATTAGTGATCCAGCGCCCTGTACCACTGGACCACCACTGCCCCATACTACTCTACATTTATTATTATTATGAAATATTTATTGTTTTTACATGTTTATCTTTAATATTAGGTCAAATATACATGTTTGTGGCAGGTTATATGAGTTTAAGAGCGGGTGGAATGGATTAATTGGGTTTCTGTTATTTCCAATGGGAATAATTGTTTTATCGAACAAACTTTTTGGCTTACAAGCTTGCCTTCAGAACGGCTTACATTCGTAAATCAAGGTACCACTGTATTTTTTTTTTGTCTTTTCCAGTCTGAGTACTTTATGGTATCCAGTCTGGGTTCCCTGTATTGTTACCTCAGTTTCTCCTCCTGTGACATGAACTAATCTGAATCTACTGTGTGGTTTGTACCCCCATTTCACTGGAGTGTGGAATGCAAGGATCATGGCGGAAAGGCACAGAACGCACTCTATGAAGGAACTTCGGCATGATTACACGGAAAATGGGTCAAAAACCTACTGAAAATTGCACCTTCGGAACACCTTCGGAACGTTCACAGAACATGCGGAAAGAACATGGAAAGACCGCGGAATAATGTCAGAATACATGCGTAAAAGCGCTCGGATCACCTTGTCGGAACCAGTGCGGACAGCAAAGGAAGACCTTCATATAATTCATGGAACGTTCAAGGAAAGGATGGAATGTTTGCGGAACGACCGCGGCACTACTCCTTTTTAGAAGGAAGACCCATGGAATGATCTCGGAACAGGCAGAATGAAGGCGGAATGTTCATGTTCAACACGGAATGACTGAGGAATGACTGAGGAATGACTAAGGAATAGCCGGCGTAACCATGTTTCAACACAAAAAAATCGGCAAAGATCAAAGGATTTGCTCCTGATTCCACCTATAAATATGCGGAATGACCAAGGAAGCTCATTCTCTCATTCATACTATATGTTTATAATGTGTAATATGTTTATAATGCACAATAAATTAAAAATTTAACATATGTTTGTAATTTACCATATGTTTCTAATGTGCAATATGTTTATAATTTACAATAAATTTAAAATTTAACATGCGTTAATATGTTTATTATCAATAATGTCAATACGTTCCTTTTATTTGCACCTCAATCATTCCAGACTAAAAACCATGCACTCAAGTCCAAACCACAGTGGTTATAACTTTAAAACTTTATTACATGAACAAGAAAACAGAAAAAATAAAGTGAATGAACTGGAATAATTTATAGTGGAAGTAACTTCCTTGAATGTTTCACAAGTCTTCCGTGTTATCTGCAACCATTTCGCAAACATTCCGCATGTATTCCACAAACCTTCTGTGGGTATTCCGTGGGGATTCTGTGGCCGCACGGAACGTTCACGGAAGACTTGCGGAATAAAAGGAACGATCACAGAACATTTGCGGAAAGGACGGAACGTTTCCAGAAGGACTGCGGAACATGAGGGAACACTTGGGAACATGTTCAAGAGCATGTTCGTGGAAGATTTTGGCGTGACGGAAGAGGAGGAATACCTTCGGAATTGTACAGAAGCACACAGAAGAGGACGGAATGACTGAGGAACGTTAGAGGATGACTACGGTTTTGCTTCCGCGAGTCTGCCTCGCTCCAGTGAAATAGGGGTATTACCCAGTACTTTGTAGTATTACCTAAACCAGGGGTGCTCAATCCTGCTCCTGGAGATCTACCTTCCAGATGACTTTATCTCCAACCCTAATGTGGCCCATGTGACATGTAAGATCCAGTCAGGTCTTGATGAGATGATTGGATGGTTAGGTGGGCATGATTAGGGTTGGAGTGAATGTCTTCTGGGAGGTAGATCTCCAGGAGCAGGATTGAGCACCCCTGACCTAAACTGTGCCCCTTTTGTCAATGTCCAACTTAAATCTATGACATGACAGAATATTGGTTTTCTGTCCTAACCCAGTCTGTGTCCTTTGTGGCATTACCCAGTTTGGGTTCCCTATGTTATTAACCCAATCCATGTCCATTGTGTTACTGGCCAATCCAGATCTCTAGTGACTCATCTCATCATCTTCCGCTAAGTCCAGGGTCGGGTCGCGGGGGCAGCAACCTAAGCAAAGAGGACCAGACGTCCCTCTCCCCAGCCACTTCCTCCAACTCCCCCGGGGGACATCGAGATGGTCCATCCAGCGTGTTCTAGGTCGACCCCGGGGTCTCTTCCCGGTTGGACATGCCCAAAACACCATACCAGAGAAGCGTCCGGAAGGCATTCTGACCAGATGCCCGAGCCACCTCAACTGGCCCCTCTCAATGCCGAGGAGCAGCGGATCTACTCCGAGCTCCCCACGGATGGTAGAGCTTCTTACCTTATCACTAAGAGAGAACCCCGCCACCCGGCGAAGGAAGCTCATTTCAGCCGACTTGTATCTGCAATTCATTCATTCATTTCATTTATTTATTAATGACCACACAACCAAGTTGGTGGAATTTGCTGTCGGTACAGCACTCAGCTATGACAAAAGTTACAAAGGACATTAACACCACACATCATACAACAAAGACAGCACACATGAAAACAAATGATTACAAACATATCCATAACAACTACAGTAATAACAGACAACAATGTACATTCATTGCAGAGTTCAGAGTCCTTATGACTGTAAGGAAAAAATTGTTCTTGAAACGGGATGTTCCGGTGGGTACAGATCAATATCGCCTCTTAGAGGGCAGCAGTTGAAACAAATGATGGGCAGGGTGAGAGGGATCAGAGGTGATTTTTTGTGCTCTTAAGATTGAGCGTTTATGATAAATTGATTCGACTGATGGAAGGGGGGTGCCAATGATCCTGGATGATTTAGTGACAATGCGCTGTAGTTTTTTTCTGTGAGTTGCTGTCTAGGCTGCCATACCAAACTGTTATGGATGAGGTGAGAGTGCTCTCAATGATGGCGGAGTAGAAACGGAGGAGGAGATTTGTTTTCACTCTGAATTTCTTGAGCTGTCTCAGGAAAAATAGTCTTTGGTGAACTTTTTTTGAATGTAGTCTGTGTTAGTGTTCCATTTTAGTTCCATTTTATTTTTGTTAATGTGAGTGCCGAGAAATTTGAAAGAGTCAGTTATGGCTATGGGTTCATTAGAGATGTGAATGGGAGTTTTGAGCGAGGCTGTGTGCCTGAAGTCAATTATTAGTTCCTGTGTTTTGGATGGGTTGAGCTGGAGATTGTTTTCTTGGCACCAGGAGACAGCTTGGGCTACTTGTTGGCAGTACTGGTGTTCATTATCCATAGTTATGAGTCCAATGATAGTAGTGTTATCTGCATACTTAAAAATGGAAACTGAACTGTGATGGGATGTCATATGGTTTGTGTACAGAGAAAAAAGCCATGGTGAGAGGATGCAACCCTGGGGGACACCTGTGCTGAGGGTCAGAGGTCGAGATGAGAGGTTACCCATCTTAACCCTTTGTTGCCTTTTCCATAGGAAGCTCCATAACTAATGGCGTAGACACGGGTCAATGTTCATGTCCGTCAGTTTATTGAAGAGGTTGACCAGGTTTATTGTGTCAAAAGCAGAACTGAAGTCAATGAAAAGGATACGGGCATAGCTGTTAGGAGACTCAAGGTGCTGTAATATGTGGTAGAGGGCCAGGTTGACGGCATCCTTAACAGACCTGTTGGCATGGTAAACAAATTGATGAGGGTCAAGCAGGGGGGGGTAGTGGATGCCTTCAGATGATTGAGGATGATGCGTTCAAATGACTTCATGACCACGGATGTTAGGGCGATTGGTCTGTAGTTGTTGAGACATGATATCTTTGATGATTTTGGGACAGGGATTATGGATGAAACCTTGAAACACAGTGGAACTGTACAGTGGCGGAGGGACGTATTAAATATGTTCATTTTAATCAATCTTGTTCTTTCGGTCACTACCCAAAGCTCGTGACCATAAGTGAGGGTTGGAACGTAAATCGCCTGGTAAATTGAGAACTTCGCCTTGCAGCTCAGCTCCTTCTTCACCACGACGGACTGGTACAGTCTCCACTTAACAGCAGAGGCTGCAGCAATCCGTCTGTCGATCTCCCGCTCCATCCTTCCCTCACTTGTGAACAAGACCCCAAGATACATAAACTCCTCCACTTGGGGCAGGACCTCATTCCCGACCCGGAGGGTCATTCGACCCATGTGGCTGAGAACCATGGCCTCAGACTTGGAGGTACTGATTCTCATCCTGGCTGCTTCACACTCGGCTGCGAATTGCTCCAATGAGAGCTGTAGGTCCCGACTTGATGGAGCCAAAAGGACATCATCTGCAAAATTCAATGGCCACCAGACCACAACCCCTCAACGCCTCGACTGCGCCTAGAAATTCTGTCCATAAAAATTATGAACAGAATCGGTGACAAAGGACAGCCTTGGCGGACTCCAACTCCCTCTGGAAATGAATTTGACCTGTTATTGCCAATACGGACCAAACTCTGGCTCCGATGATACAGCAACCGAATGGCCCATAGCAACGGGTCCGGAAAGCCGTACTCTTGGAGCACGCCCCACAAGATTGTTCGATGGACACGATCGAAAGCCTTCTCCAAATCCACAAAGCACATGTGGACAGATTGGGCAAACTCCCATGCCCCCTCCAGAATCCTGTGGAGCGTATAGAGTTGGTCAAGAATGCTGCGGCCGGGAGGAAAATCATATTGTTCCTCCTGAATCCGAGGTTCGACTATCAGTCGGATCCTCCTCTGGTGTACCCCTGCATAGACTTTCCCAGGTAGGCTGAGGAGTGTGATTCCCCAATAATTGGAACACACTCTCCGGTCCCCCTTCTTAAAAATTGGGACCACCACCCCAGTTTGCCAATCCAGAGGTACAGCCTCCGATGACCACGTGATGTTGCAGAGACATGTCAATGAAGACAGTCATACAGCATCCAGAGCCCTGTGATATTCCGGGCGGATCTTGTCCAACCCCAGAGCTCGACCACCGAGGAGTTGTTTGACAACCTCAGTGACCTCCACTCCAGTGATGGGCGGACCCCTGCCCAAACCCCCAGGGTCTTCCTCTTCCACAGAGAGCATGTTGGTGGGATTGAGGAGGTCCTCAAAGTATTCCCTCCACCTCTCGATGACATCCCCAGTCAAGATAAGCCAGCTCCCCACCTCCACCGTAAACAGTTATTGTAGAGAACTGCTTCCCCCTCCTAAGGCGTCGGATGGCGGTCCAGAACCTTTTTGAGGCCAACTGATAATCACTCTCCAGGCCCTCACTGAACTCCTCCCATGCCCGAGATTTTGCATTTGCGACAGCCACGGCTGCAGCACGTTTGGCCAGCCGGTACCTGTTTGCTGCCTTGGGAGTCCCACAGGCTAATAAAACCCGATAGGCCTCCTTCTTCAGCTGGACGGCCCCCTTCATTGCAGGTGTCCACCAACGGGTTCGGGGGTTACCGCCATGACACGCACCGACGACCTTACGGCCACAGCTATGGGCTACCACCTCAGCAATGGAGGCACGAAACATGGCCCATTCAGATTCCATGTCCCCCGCCTCTTCAAGGATGAGGTTGTAGCTCTGCTGGAGGTGGGAGTTAAAGGCCTCTCGGACAGGGGACGCCAAACATTCCCAGCAGACCCTGATTACACGCTTGGGCCTGCCAGGTCTGGAAGGCAGCCTCCCCCACCACCGAAGCCAACTCACCACCAGGTAGTGAACGGTAAACAGCTCAGCTCCTCTCTTCACCTGAGTGTCCAGAACATATGGCCGGAAGTCTGATGACATGACTACAAAGTTAATCATCAAACTGCAACCTAGGGTGTCCTGGTGCCAAGTGCACTTATAGGCACACTTATGTTCCAACATGGTGTTCGTGATAGACAAACTGTGACAAGCACAGACATCTAACAACGAAACACCATTCCTGGTTCAGACTGGAGAAGCCGTACCTATTGATCACACCTTTCCAGGTCACACTATCGTTGCCCACATGGGCGTTGAAGTCTCCCAAGACAACAAGTGAGTCTCCTGAGGGAGCGTTCTCCAACACCCCCCCGAAAGACTCCAAAAAGGGTGGGTACTCTGAACTGTCATTTGGTGCATAAGCACAAATAACAGTCAGGACCCCTCCCCTCACCCGAAGACAGAGGGAAGCTACCCTTTCTTCAACCGGGGAGAACCCCAACATTTGGGCACCGAGATGGGGGGAACAAGAATACCCACACCGGCTTGCCGCCTCTCCCCATGAGCAACTCCAGAATAGAATAAGGTCCAGCTTCTCTCAAGATGGATGGTTCCAGAGCCCAAGCTATGCATTGAGGTGAGCCCGACTATATCTAGTCGGTATCTCTCCACCTCACGCACCAAATCAGGCTCCTTCTCCGCCAGAGAGGTGACATTCCATGTACTGAGGGTCAGAGTAAGTAGCCGAGAATTGGTCCGACAGAACCCATGCCTTCGGCTGCCACCCAACTCACATTGCACCCGACCCCTAAAACTCCTCCCACGGGTGGTGGGTTAATGGGAGGGTGGACCCATGTCTCCTTTTTGGGCTAGGCCCGGCCAGGCTTCATGGGCAGAAGCCCAACTACCAGGCGCTCGTCTTCGAGCCCCTCCCTCGGGCCTGGCTCCAGGAGGGAACCCCGGTGACCCACGTCCGGGCAAGGGAGACTGCTTCCTTAGCTGTCTCTTAGATGTCATCAGGGTCTTCTGAATCGCACTTCATCTGGACCTTCACCCAGGACCTGTTTGCCTTGGGTGACCCTACCAGGGGCATTATGCCCCCAACAACATAGCTCCTAGGATCAGTAGGTCACGATGGAGATAAGGTTTTTAAGATTTTGAATCACTGATCCAAAGGTTGCTGGTTCAAGACTCGCTAACGACAGGTTGTCAGTGCTAACTGGGTTATCAAAGGCCAGCCATGTCTCTCACTGTCTATGGGGAGAGGTATGTAAAAGAACCATTGCTGACTTTCGTCAAGAGTAGGCTGCAAAGCCGTCAGCGTGTTTCTACCCTGTGATGGCCTGGCAAGCTGTCCAGGATGCCTTCGCCAAGCGTTGGCTCAAACCAGTGCATGCCACTCGAGAATCATTAAAAGGAGGAAGCGGTTCAATCTTTCATGACATGGCCCAGAATTTGGTTTCCTATGTTTTTACCCGGCCTGAGTACTTTGTGGATACCATGTATTGTCACCCATTTTTGCACTCCCTGTGTCATGAAATGGCAGATAGACCTTGCTAATTCTCTGTTGATGAATTAATTAAATTCAATTCAATTTAGTTTTATTCCTATACCACCTTTTTACAATTTACATTGTCACAAGGCAGCTTTACATAGTAAAAGTAGGAAAGTACAAAGGGTTTTAAACATTTTCTGCAACCCCTACACATCCCTAATGAGCAAGCTTGTGGTGATGGTGGCAAGGAAAAATTCCCTCAGTTGACGCGAGGAAGAAACCTTGAGAGGAACCATGGACTCTGGTATGACTAGCTATGGCAGCATAACTAAAAGGGAGCTAACCAGAAGGAAGGCAGACATAAGGGAACCCTGTGATGTTGGGCGATCAGCCATGTAAAGTGAGAGAGCGACAGCATCCCAACATTACAGTTTACCAGAACTCTGTATGCCTCAGACCCTGAAATCTGCTCCTTTACCAAATAAAAGGTTATTAAGAAAATGCTTGACTAAACAAGTAAGTTTTCAGCCTCGTCTTAAAAACAGAGACTGTGTCTGAGTCCCGAACATTAACTGGAAGGTCATTCCATAACTGTGGGGCTTTGAAAGAGAAAGCTCTGCCCCCTGCAGTATTTTTCATTATTTGATGTATCAGTAAGCATCCTGCACCTTTTGATCTGAGGGGGTGTGCCAGCACCCAGGAAGCGGGTACAAGACTGTACAGGAAGCGTACCGCTTAATCCTAATTTGGGTCGCGGGGAGGCTGGTGCCCATCCCAGCCAACTTCGGGCGAGGGTAGAGTACACCCTGGACAGCTTGCCAGGCCATCGCGGGGCGGAAACACGCTGACGGCTTTGCAGCCTACTCTTTACAAAAGTCAGCAATGGTTCTTTTACATGCCTCTCACCATAGACAGCAAGAGACATGGCCCGCCTTTGATAACCCAGTTAGCTGCATGGGAAGGGGGGGGTGTGTGTGCAGCGACAACCTTGTGGATAGTGGGACTCGAACCCCCAACCTTTGGATCAACGATCCAGCACCCTATACCACTAGACCACCACTGTATATATATATATATATATATATATATATCTTCTTCTTCTTTTTCTTTCGGCTGCTCCCTTCAGGGGTCGCCACAGCAAATCATCCGCCTCCACCTCACCCTGTCCTCCATATCTTCTTTTCTGACTCAACGACCTTCATGTCTTCCTTCACCACATCCATAAATCTCTTCTTCGGTCTTCCTCGAGGCCTTCTGCCTGAAGTAGTTCCAACCTCAGCATCCTACTGCCAATATACTCACTATCCCTCCTCTGTACATGTCAAACCATCTCAATCTAGCCTCTCTGACTTTGTCTCCAAAACATCTTCGTGGGCTGTCCCTCTGATATACTCATTTCTGATCCTATCCATCCTCGTTACTCCCAGGAGAACCTCAACATTTTCATCTCCATACCTCCATCTCTGCCTCCTGCCTTTTCCTCAAGCGCCACTGTTTCTAAGCCATACAACATCGCTGGCCTCACCACCATCTTGTACACTTTTCCCTTCATTCTTGCTGACACTCTCCTATCGCACATCACACCGGATACTTTTCTCCAACCATTCCAGCCTGCCTGCACACGCTTCTTCACCTCTTTTCCACACTCTCCATTGCTCTGGATTGTTGAGCCTAAGTACTTAAAATCCTCCACCTTCGTTATCTCTGCTCCCTGTAACATCACCGTTCCTCCTGGGTCCTTCTCATTCACACACATGTATTCTGATTTTCTGAGGCTAACCTTCATTCCTCTCCTTTCCAGGGCATACCTCCACCTCTCTAGATTTTCCTGCACTTGTTCTCTGCTCTCACTACAGATCACGATGTCATCTGCAAACATCATAGTCCATGGAGATTCTTGTCTCACCTCGTCTGTCAGCCTGTCCATCACCATAGCAAACAAGAAGGGGCTCAGAGCTGACCCTTGATGCAGTCCAACCTCCCACCTTGAATTAGTCGGTCAGACCGACAGCACACCTCACCACTGTCTTACATCTCTCATACATGTCCTGCACCACTCTAACATACTTCTCTGCCACTCCAGACTTCCTCATGCAATACCACAGTTCTTCTCTTGGAACCCTGTCATATGCTTTTTCCAGATCCACAAAGGCACAATGTAGCTCCCTCTGACCTTCTCTGTACTTCTCTATTAACATCCTCAAGGCAAACATTGCATCTGTGGTGCTCTTTCTTGGCATGAAACCAAACTGTTGTTCACAAATGCTGACCTCTGCCCTTAGTCTAGCTTCCACTATTCTTTCCCATAACTTCATCGTATGGCTCATCAACTTTATCCCTCTGTAGTTGCTGCAACTCTGCACGTCTCCCTTGTTCTTAAAAATGGGCACCAGCACACTTCTCCTCACTCCTCGGCATCTGCTCACTCTCTAGTACCGTGTTGAATGGTCTTGTCAGAAAATCTACTGCTACCTCTCTAGACACTTCCCATACCTCCACAGGTATATCATCAGGACCAACTGCCTTTCCATTCTTCATCCTCGTCAATGCCCTTCTCACTTCACCCTTACTGATCTTTGCTACATCCTGCTCCTCAATGGTTACCTCTTCTACTCTTTTTCTCTCTCATTTTCCTCATTCATCAGCTCTTCAAAGTACTCTTTCCATCTTCCCAGCACACTTCTGTCATTAGTCAATAGAGTTCCCTCTCTGTCCTTTATCAATCTAACTTGCTGCACGTCCTTCCCATCTCTATTTCTCTGCTGTGCCAACCTGTATAGATCATTTTCTCCCTCTTTACTATCCTACCTATCATACAAGTCATCATATGCTCCCTGTTTGGCCTTAGCCACTGCTACTTTAAGCCTTACGCTGTCTCTCCCTGTACTCCTGTTTACTCTCTTCGGTCCTCTCAATGTCCCACTTCTTCTTGGCTAACCTCTTCCTTTGTACACACTCCTGCACTTCCTCATTCCACCACCAAGTCTCCTTATCTACTTTCCTTCCAGAGGACACACCAAGTACTCTCCTACCTGTGTCCCTGATCACATTTGCTGTGGTTGTCCAGTCATTTGGAAGCACTTCCTGGCCACCCAAAGCCTGTTTCAACTCCTCCTTGAAGACAACACGACACTCTTACTTTTTCAGCTTCCACCACTTTGTCTTCTGCTCTGCCTTTGCCTTTTTCACCTTTCTCACCATCAGAGTCATCCTGCACACCACCATCCGCTTTTATAAGTCACCCTATGCTCCTGTTTCTTCTCGAAGAAAGTATTCACCACAGCCATTTCCATCCTTTTTGCAAAATCTATCAACATCTGTCCTTCTGCGTTCCTGTCCTGGATACCAAACCTGCCCATCACTTCCTCGTCCCCTCTGTTTCCTGCACCAACATGTCCATTGAAGTCTGCACCAATGACCACTCTTTCACCTCTGGTGGTACTCTGCATCACTTCATCTAAATCACTCCAGAATCTCTCCTTCTCTTCTAGCTCACATCCTGCCTGTGGGGCATAAGCACTAACAACATTGAGCATTACACCTTCAATTTCTAACTTGAGACTCATCACTCTGTCTGACACTCTTTTCACTTTTAGAACATTCCTGACAAACTCCTCCTTCAAGATGACTCCGACTCCATTTCTCTTCCCATCCACACCGTGATAAAATAGCTTAAACCCTGCTATTTTATCACGGTGTGGATGAAAAATAAATCAAAAAAAATTATATATATATATATACACACACACACACACACACACACACACACACACACACACACACACACACACACACAGTGGAACCTGACCTTACGAAATTAATCCGTTCCATAGCCTTTTTCTTTACCTGAATTTTTCGTAAATTGAACTGCATTTTACATTTGTTCCAAGGCTCCCAATACTACCCCCTAAACCCTTTAAAATTATAAAAGTATACCTCCTATAAGGCCTCCTTCTGCTTCAATATCGTACCGATGATAGACGGGTTTGGCCATATTCCTTTGCGATATCACGTGATCGTAAGCCACGAGCCGTTTCATCTTTTCCCTTGCACCGGAAATTACTCTCCCACGCGCGTGTGTGTGTGTGTGTGTGTGTGTGTGTGTGTGCGTGTGTGTGCACGCGTGTGTTGACCATGTGTTCTTATCAGAGTTATAATCTTACAAATGTTTATGGAAGGTTAAAAGCCTGAGTCAAAAAATAAAGTTGCAATGACTCAAAAAACTCATGAAACAACAATAACTCTGTCCTTTATACGAAAAGCATTATGGGACATGCAGCTCCATAATAGCCAATGAAAGGGAGCTGCATCATCCTCCTAGCCAGTGGGAGGCCAGCGGCGCGGGATGCTGGTACATAGTCAATGGGTGAGCAGTTCGTGCATTGTTTGAATGGCGCGTTTTACTGTTTGAATGGCACGTTTGAATGTTTGAATGGCGTGTTTCGTAAGGAGAACTTGTTTCTTGTACAGAGACAGAAAATTTTGTAAAATGTTTTTCGTAACCTGGATTTTTCGTTTGTTGGGACTATCATAAGGTGAGGTACCACTCTATTTATATATATATATATATATATATATATATATATATATATATATACACATACATACATACATACAGGGATCTCTCACTTTCCGTGGTTAATTGGGACCGCGATCCCCTCGTAATTGCCAAATTCTTCAAATTAGGATGGATCAACCCCCTCCCCGGCTGACGTATACGTACATGTATATGTGTATATCATATCAATAAATACATATTCAACATTATAAATGCTTATAATAACAATTAAACATTCAAAAATAGTGCATAAGATGTAAATAAAATATAAATACACACACACATACAGGCTTGCGCGTGCGTGCACACAGATATGCATGCACACACTCAGATGCGCACCTCACATAAAAATGGAAGTAGTTTTGATGGGGGGTTTTGAGGGTTGTTTTTTTTTTTTTTTGGTTTTTGTTTGGGGTTTTCTTTTGAATATTTATCTTCACAAATGGACTAGAATCAGCTCAGCACAGCTCGGTTGATGATATTCACAAAGATGATATCCAAGTAAGCTATTTATTTATTTATTTATTTTAGTCATGGGTGGTCATAAAGTCAAAGAGTCGTAAGTCGTGCAGGTCATAAGTCGGATACTACTTATATTTTATATTTGATTTGAAATTTAACTGAGAGCCAGTGCAGTGTAAATAAGATGTGACGGATATGTGTCTTCTGATTCTAGTAAGTACTCTTACTGCTGCATTCTGGACTAACTGGAGCTTGTTTATGCACATAATAAAACATCCAGTAGGTAATGCATTACAGTAATCTAATCTCGAAGTAACAAAAGCATGAACAAGTTTTTCTGCATTGTGCAGTGCCATCATATTTTTTATTTTAGCAATATTCCTGATATCAAAGAAGGCTACTTGAATAATATTATGAACATGACCTTCAAATCAAAGACCAGCATCAATAATCACTCCAAGGTCCTTTACTGCGACAAACGATGAAACTAAACACCATCCAAACTTACTATATAATCAGAAACTTTATTTCTAGCAGCCTGGGATCCAAGTACAAGTATTTTGGTCATATAAGAGTTTAACCCTCAAGCAACCAAGCTATTTCGGCGACTAATATGACCGAATGTCCCATTGACTTTATATCGGAATATTTCTATATCAATGATAGTTTTAGGGTTCTTCATATTTATTTCACTCTCTAATATATTTGTCCATCATCTTGTGTAATAAGGTATGGAATTTGATATATTTTTACAAAAAAGCAGCCAAAATGCACAATGATGAAACAGTGTATGTTGTCGGTGTGACAGAAGAGATCTAGGTGGAGGTGGGTCTGCATCAAAGCTCTGAGCTCCTTCTTGTTTACTATGGTGATGGACAGGCTGATAGACGAGGTTAGACAAGATTCCACATGGACTATGATGTTTGCAGATGACATTGTGATCTGTAGTGAGAGCAGAGAACAAGTGCAGGAAAATCTAGAGAGGTGGAGGAATGCCCTGGAAAGGAGAGGAATGAAGGTTAGCCTCAGTAAGACAGAATACATGTGTGTGAATGACAAGGACCCAAGAGGAATGGTGAGGTTACAGGGAGCAGAGATAAAGAAGGTGGAGGGTTTTAAGTACTTAGGCTCAACAGTCCAGAGCAACGGAAAGTGTGGAAAAGAGGTGAAGAAGCGTGTGCAGGCAGGTTGGAATGGTTGGAGAAAAGTGTCTGGTGTGATGTGTGATAGGAAGGCAAGAATGAAAGGAAGTGTACAAGACGGCCAGCGATGTTGTATGGTTTAGAAATAGTGGCACTGGGAAAAAGACAGGAGGTAGAGCTGGAGGTAGCAGAGATGAAAATGTTGAGGTTCTCTTTGAGAGTAATGAGGATGGATAGGATCAGGAATGAATACATCAGAAGGACAGCACATGTAAGAGGTTTTGGAGACAAAGTCAGAGAGGCTAAATTGAGATGATTTGGATATGTACAGAGGAGGGATAGTGAATATATTGGTAGTAGGATGCTGACGTTGGAACTACCAGGCAGAAGGCTGAGAGGAAGACCAAAGAGAAGATTTATGGATGTGATGAAGAAGGACATTAAGGTAGTTGGAGTAAGAGTAGAAGATGTTATATATATATAATAAGAAGAATATTAAATATGTATTTCAGATTATTTTTGTTATTTTCTGTTAGATTTGAAAAATATACAGACGCTACCCAGTTCGTTAGATGAATTTGTTTGTAAGTTGTTACAGGGCATTCTTAAGAGGGGAACGTATTATTAAATCTTGTATAAGTAACCTACATGAGTTTGTACTGTTTCCAATCTCTCTCTCTCTCTCTCTCTCTCTCTCTCTCTTCTCTCTCTATTTTGCTCTCTCTCTGAGTTATTACATGATGAGTTAAATATTGGAATGCGTAGCTACAATCAGAGTCTGATGGAACTACTCTTTGAGCCTTCTGATGATTGTTTCTCCTAAATGAAATTCCAAGCAGCTTGAAACTGTGACATAATTATAATCCAATGAAGAAGCAGCTGACTCACTTCTTGTGTGCGTCCCTCTGTGTCATCAGCAGGTAGCTCAGGATCATCAGTGTTTCGCCCCTTAACCTGGACACTTCACCTGAGTGGGGCAGTGAAGGCTGGTTGTGAAAATCCGAGTCCTCACTCACAGAAAGATGCCAGTTGTGTTTCGCTTCAACCACAGCCATCTCGAACAACTCTCAGCTACTGCACCGATCTCCTTGATAGCTTGCTTCACCTGATTTGGAAGCATGCCTAATTTACGTAGGAAATAACATACTGATGAAGATGGGAAACCTCTACATCTGACCTCCACAGGGAAAAGAACTGCGTGCCATGTTTTTAACTTTGCCTCATAGATCAAATCCTGGTATTTTTCTTTAGTTGGTGAGCAATATCAAGTCTGTCTTCCCAGGGAACTGTGAGCTCAATTATGAAGATACACTTGGAACCTTTTGACAGAAGAATGGCATCTGGTCGCAGTGATGTTATTGCCACCTCATCTGGGAAAACCAACCTTTTCCCAAGAGCGACCTGCATCTCCCAGTCTCGTGCTCCATGAAGTATTGAGTGGATCTGAAAAAGTTTTGCAGACCCCTAGGGTACAGGGTTTCCTTCTTTAACAAAACTCACAAGTTGTGATGGTAATGTCACTCTCTTGTTTGTCTTCATTCTTTCCAGGTCTATTCACTTGACTATCTCTGTCAGAACTTTGTTGTGTCTCCATTGGTACCTTCCATCTGCAAGGGCTTTTGGACATGCAGATAGGATGTGGTTCAATGTGCAAAAGTTCATACTGCATTGCTTGCATGTTGCACTGTCTTCTATTCCCCAGATCTTAAGGTTGCTTGGAGTTGGCAAGAGATCAGCAAAAGCTCTGAGAAGGAAGCTTAATTTCTCCTGGTTGGTTCCCCAGAGTTCTTTCCATGATGGGGGTCTATCTAATGCAGCATCCCATTGAACCCAACTGCCCTGATTTGCGAGCCCTACTGCTTTGACTCTACGATCCACTTCTTCTGTTTCCCGTACATGTTGTACAACTAGCTCCCTCTTCTGTTTATTATTGGCTCTGCTCCAACGGTGGGAATGATAGTTTCCCAGACCAAGGCGTCCCTTGCACACTGTACTACTATCTCTTGATGCTTTAGGTGTGCTTCCGCATTTGTAACTGCTCTCTAAGGCTTCCACTTCCTTCCGCTCTTGATGGTTTCTCCTGATAGGTTGACCTTCTTGTCTTTGGATGTGCATAGCATGGTGATGGCTCGTGCTTTTGCGACCTTGAATTCTTCTATTAGAGAGGTCACTGGTAGTGTTAGTTTGGCAGACTTGCTGTAAATGTTGATTGCACTGAAAGTAGGTGGAACCCCTAGCCATCTTCTAAGAAACTTGCTGCAGAGTCTTTCCATGACTTTCAACTGCAGACATGGGAATGTCATATAGCAAGAAGGGCCACTGCAGTCTTGGTATAATGCTGTACTGGAAGCATCAAACCTTGAACCTTCCCTGCAATTGGCTGTTGTCTATCGCATGAAGCCAGTTCTTTAGTTGTTGTTTGACCGCCTTGATGTTGTTGGTGTCTTTCAGGAAGCTATCATAATTCTTACCAAGGCATTTGATCTGCTCATCCTCTATGGTTGCACCTTGAATGCTGAAGGTGTTCTTAGACAGCCCTCCTTTATATATGCACAAGCTTCTTGATTTTGAGGGCTTGAATTCCATTCTTGCCCAATTGGCTCTTTCCAGCCCTCTTAATATCCACCTTGTCCCTGCAAATGACGAGGTTGTAATTGTGATGTCATTCATGAATGCTAGACATGGTGGATGTCTTGTACCATCTTCGGCCAAGGGGCCTCTGCATTCTTTTCCTCCAGCTTTAAGAATTAAGTTCATGGCGGCCACGAAGAGGATGTCCGATATTGTGCATCCTGCCAAAAATCTTTCTTCAGCCTCTGCCAACTGGTGGTAAAATCTCCAACAGTGAAACGCATCTGGAGATGATCCCATGTAGCGCATCACTAGTTCAACAAGATCTTGTGGTATGAGATAGTGTTGTAGAGCTGCTCGAATAAGCTGATGTGGTACGCTTGGGTGGGCTTTGGCGAGATCTAACCATACCACTGCAAGGGTCTTCTTGTGTCTCTTTGCTTCTTTGATCAGCTGGCTGATTGCTGTGGTGTGCTCGAGGCATCCTGAATGGCCTAGGAGTCCTCCTTTTTGCATACTTGAGTCCACAAATTCATTTGCTAGCAGTTAAGATGTCATTCTCTTTGCTACTATTGACCAAAAGATCTTCCCCTCAATGTCCAGCAAAGATATTTCTCTGAACTGAGATAGCAATGATGAGTTCAATTCCTTGGGTACAAAGCAGCCTTCTGCTAGTGTCCATGTGCTTGGCAACTGTTTTTTCCTCCATATCACCCGCAGAATCTTGGATAGCCTACGGAGAAGCAAAGGGTAGTTCTTATAGATCTTATATGTCGTACCTGATGGCCCTGGTGCTGATTCTGATCGAGCTTTCTTCAAAACCGTCTTGACCTCATTGAAAGTGAAATCTGACATATTGAAGGGAGCGTGGGGTTCTGGAAGAGGTAACTGGAAAGGGCATTCCCCGAGTGGACTGTTTCTCTCTGGATCACTGTGCGAAGCTCTGATACAATCTTCTACTTCTTCCCTTGAGCTTGATGTTAACTTTCCACTCTTTGGCTTTCCCAAAAGGTCAGCTGTGAATCTGAAGGGGCTTCTGCAGAATGCCTGTCTTTTCCTTCTATTCTCCCTCTGCTTCCTCCGAAGTGTTTCTGCTTTGCGGAGTTGAAGAAGTTGAGTTGGGCTCTTCTAGCCCTGCTTTCTCTATACCTACTGCCTTGAGCCATCTTTTCTTGATACTCCGCTGATCTCTGCGCAGAGAAGCAATGTGGCGTTGTCTTCTGCTCGGACCTGCTTTTGGTCTTTCTTTCTTGGCCTCTTTAACACCAAAGGTTGCAAGGCTTTCTTGGAAAACAATTTTGGTAATGGTCTTTATTTATCCTGTTGACTGCATCTCCTTTCAAGGTGTTTTCTAGGATAACATCAAGGCTCTCATCCAGCTGTTTCCATCTGCGGTCTGATGCTGGTGGTAAGTTCAGCTGTGGCTTTTTCTTCAATTTTGTTTCTTTGGTGAATCCAGTCTCTACTCGAGTGATGTGTATGGCTAGAACTGGGAGGTCCTGGGCGCTGTGGTTTGAGTCTTGGTCCAGAACCTCTGACGACTGATGAGCTATCTGTGTAAACTCAGAGATAGAGCTCTGTGAACCGCTGATAGCTTTGCGTTGTTCTTGCCATACTTTACAATTTCTCTTCCCTTGATGGATTTTCACTCCACGCTGTGATGCTCTTGTGATGCTCACATAATGATGCTCTTGAGCTCAGTCTAATTGAAAGCATGTCCTCTCTCTCTCTCTCTCTCTCTCTCTCTCTCTCTCTCCCTCTCTCTCTCTTTCTCTCTATCTATCTATCTATCTATATATATCTCACACACACACACACACACACACACACACACACACACACACACACACACACACACACACACACACACACACAGGTGACACTGGACAATTGACCTGATCAGCATCCGGTTGCCCTTGGAAGGAGCACTGGAGAACTATAATCGAACTTCGACATGAAGATAATCTGATTTATTTATTTACCTGAAGTGTGTGTAATGCTTCCTAGATAATTCTGTTTGATTGGTGGATTATTTGTGAATAATTTCCCAATATGATTCATGGTTTGCATCTCACTCAGCCCCACGTTGACTCAACCGACTCGACTCAACCTGCTGCCCGTATGCCTGAAGCTAAGTCTTTATGGTGTTAAATCATGACCATCTCAAATCATTGTTAATGACACCATTCCGCTCGTGACACCGCAATAAACATCATCCTGCACATCAAAACCACTCAGCATTGCCAAAGCACACCATTCAACCCACCGGTCTCGGTTTCCAGTCCCAGATAATGAAGTTATCTGTGTAGGAACTGGAGGTGTACGGCGGCCATGCGTGTACTTCAGCCTGTGCGTCGCTGGAACGGTGCAAGACATGCTGACCTTTGAGAGCAGCGCACGGACATTAGGTGAAACGTTCATACTAGCGGGGGGAGATGAAATTAAACATTTAGAAAACTTTTAACCTCTCTCTCTCTCTCTTTCTCTCTCTCTCTCTCTCTCTCTCTCTCTCTCTCTCTCTCTCTCTCTCTCTCTCTCTCTGTGTCTCTCCATAATCATCACATTATCAATATCATTATGTCCCGTGTTTAAACTCCTGGTTCCTCTCACACACAGCACAGTAGATCTGATCAGATTTACAGAGAGTTTCACTCTTATCCAGTTCTGGAGTCAATTTGTTTCTTCTTTGAAAGTTTTGGCAGGAGTTCAGAAATGTTTTGCTACTCTTCCCAGACCACTGGTGTAAGCCACGCCCCTCTGCCAGAGCCTAGTATTAAGTGTACCTCAGGATAATATTTAATCATATTTCATACTTTTATTTATGATATATATTTCTATAGATTTTATTCAATTTCTATTACTACTTATTCTTCAATTTCATTTCACTTTCACTCGGACCGGATGTTTGTATCTCCTGATGTTCATAAAACAAATGTTCCTGAGTAGGGGAGCATCTGTACTGTATACAGACGCTCCCCGACTTAAGTTCATCTGTTTTACGTTTTTTCGATTTTACCCCCCCCCAAAAAAAAAGTAAAATTTTGAGTTTAGACGTACCTACGTAGTACGCTGATGTAATGACGCAATGATGTAATGACACTGCGTCCATTGTTTACTAACGACAGACTGAACGTGCCCCTCCTTCTTCCCAGTTCAGTTATATATACGTATATATCAGTTATATAGTGTGTTACCCATGCGTTAAGACGTCGTCTCTGTGATCTTTGTGTTTACACTGCTTTGCGGACTTTTGTAACCCTAAGCAAATATGGTTGGTCAGAAGCGTAAGCCTACTCGCATGGGTGCAAGTCTCATATACAGAGATGAATTAACTATCTGCTTGGATCGGCGCAATCTACCATGCATACTCAGTTAAGCAAAGAGAGTTGTAAAATGAATGACAACCCGAATCCAGAAAAGAAAGAGAACTCTCTGCTCTGCTGGTGATTCACATCAATGCAGGCTGAGTACTAAATGAGTTCAACGGCGCCCTTGCTCACTTGAAAGACCGAAAGTCCGTATAACCTGCCTTCAAGCACAGCAAGTACACTACTTTCGGTATTGAGCGCCTCACATATTGTAAGCGTTGATCAGCTGTTTTAAGCTTCATGTAAAGTGAGTCGGCTCAGCTTCATGTCATGTGACTCAGCTCAGCTTCATGTAAAGTGATCATTCGTCGACCAGCGGAACCATTTACAAGCAGAAAGATCGCATCATAGAGAATGTTAAAGGTTATATTTGATGCTGTATTTGATATTTGATGAGTGAATTTGATTAAAATTTATCAATTTGAAATTATTTTGCTTGAATCTAATTTATTTGAAATTAATGTTGATATTATTTGATATATTTGATATTATTTTACAATGTTATGTTCATAATAATATATTTAGGGGTGTTTCATGAGATACTGTAATGGTATTTATGGATGCATAGTACAGTATGAGCATCATACGTCACACGTCATACGTCACTGTAACAACTTATGTTCACTTTCAACTTACGTTCGGCCGTCCGGAACCAATTAAAAACGTAAGTCGGGGAGCGTCTGTACTGCTCTAGCAGCATTAGAAGCCTTTCTATAATTAATTCTAGTTGCAAGCCCATTAATTTAGTTTGACCCCATTTTCCTTCTAATTTGCAGCTGTTCTGTTTTAGCGTGCATGTTTCATCATTATACCAGGGTGCTCATTTTTTCTCTCTGATTTTTTTCTCCATGGTTTTCTTTTAAGAGGAGCTATGTTACATTATTATTATTATAAGAGGAGCTACATTATAGTATGGCGTAAATTTGACTCAATGCACTTGGTGGCTTGATCAAGTTCTGTGGGGTCTGATGGTGATCCAATCATAGTTGATTATTCTAGAAGGTTATTAATAAAACTCTGCCATAGTTGATATAAAATCATGCTTAATGCGATAACATGTCGAGGTGCATATATTAGAACTTTGCAATAGCATTGTAAGTGAGATAAGATGATCTGAAATAGATTTTGACTGTGGACCTGCGACTATATTTTCAATATTTTATCATGTGTGTAGCCAGCTTTATGAGTGAGTCCTATTAAATTCTGATTTACCCCTACTGAATTTAACATAGATATGAACGCTGTTCTTAATGGATCCTCTTGTTTATCAAAGTGAATACTAAAGTCACTAATAATTAAAGTTTTATTAAAAAAAAAAAAAAAAAAAACAAGTTTGAAATGAAGTTTGCAAATTCAAATGGGATTTCAGAGTCTGGCCCTAGGCTCTGTAAATAATTAAATGAATCTGATGCGTAGGCATATTTTTACGTGCTATATTTTTAATGTGCTACACTAGTACTGTATATAGAATTTCATACACTGTACATTAAATTTGTGTATATATTTTTTGTATAAGGCATAACAATATAAATAACTCCGATGTCGTCTCCTCTGCAAGTTAGATGAGGTTGGTGTACTGTATATAACTGTATCTGGGATTACGAGATTCCTTTTATTGCATACTCATTGCGTTTAATTCATGTTTCCCTTAAACACATTACACTAAACTCCTGAACAGTAATGATTTCATTAACAATAAGTGTTTTAGATGTAACTCTTTACTTAGATCCTTGTGGCACCAATCGATGATAATTAGAATTACCTTTGTAAATCGGTCATAAAAAGTGCTACTAGTGGCAATCTTTGCTCTCCGTGTCTGTATTTTTCATCTACACACACACACACACACACACACACACACACACACACACACACACACACACACACACACACACTTGCTATCAGGACAGTCGCTGGGCTTGAAAATAGCTTGCAAGGCTTAATTTTTAAATATCTTTATTAAATATCTTTATTTATTAAAATTGTTCTGAAAAGAAATTTAAATACATTGGCTATTTCATAGTTGATATGGCACCAGAACCTTTATATGGGGTACAACCATAAATCATCACATATTTTATTACAGTGCTGTTGAATTCTCAGTTCAGTTGGTCAAGTTCTTGATTCATTTCCTATAATAGCAGTTTTAACATTATTACCACTGCAGTGTAATTTACAAGTTGTTCATTACTGTATTATCAATTATCTATACCGCGAGATGACCTTATCAGTGCACCACTGTGCTACCCTCCTTTTCTATAGTGAGAACTAAAGAAAGGAAGGTTCACATAATCTATGATTACTAGTATATAAATTTAAAGTAATACTGTTTAAATGAAGGGAACAAGATGACTTCGTGGTAGGGCAGGGGTAGGCTCATTGATTAAAGGTCTGGCTTACTGCAAGGGTTAGGAATACTATGCACCATATGCACATTAAAGCTGAAAATGTCCCATTAAACAAACAAACCTCTGCAGCTTAAAAATGATCAAGGCACATTTGCTTTTACTATATTAACTAGCAAAGACACCTACGGTATGTTAATATGTCCATAAATCTCGCCCCGTTTATTTAAACAAAACACCACGTTGCGAGAGGGGAGCAGAAGTGTCACTGAATAGTTAAAACCCAAAATCAACTGCGTGGAGAATGTCTGCATTATACAGTAAATGCTATTGGATAATGGAAAAGCCTTCATCCAATAACAGTCGTTTCACAGATTGGTTGGTTGCGAGCCATCTACTTCCTATTAACCGCCAGTTTTAAGTTTGTTTAGATTCTGACAGCTACTAGGCCTCCAAAAGAAATTTACTGCACTCTGAAAAGAGAAAAAAAATACAAAATTTTCAGTGTTCTATTTGAGTGGATTGAAAATGAAAGCAGGTGATTAAATAACGTTTTTGAAAACGATATGTACAGAGTATGTTATGATTTTTTATAGATTAACACTCATGAATGGTATTCTCAGCAATTTTTCAGCTGTATGACAAAGGTCTCATTATTTTATGATGTATTTGTGACATTGTCCCATTAGGTCATTTTTGTCTTCCGAACCCCTATTGCTGATCTGAAAGTTGCAGATGATATCCCTGGTACCACTATGTTTACCTCTGTTGGGCCATTGAGCAGGGCCCTTAACCCCAAATTGCTCAAATAAATTAATAAAATAAATGATTTATGAAGTTGCTTTGGATCAGGGTATCTTGAAAAATGCCATAAGTGTAAATGTGGCATTTACATGTTCCCCTAGTGCGTGCATAGGTTTTCTTTCAGTACTCTAGTTTCCTCTCACAGTTCGAAAACATGCATATTATTCTATTCATTCATTTTTTTCAGTTTCAGAATCATTCATTTTTGAACTACTTCATCTCAAAATTAGGGTCGCAGGGAGGCTGGCACCCATCTCAGTCGACTCCAGGCGAGGACGGGGTACACCCTGTAAGGCCAAAATTCACACAACCATTCACACTCACATCAAAGAGTGTTTTGGAACAGTCAATTAACCTACTGTACATGTTTTTGGACTGTGGGAGGAAACCGGAGTACCCGAAGGAAACCCACCCAAACACGGGGAGAACATGCAAACTCCACACAGGGACGCCTGGACTGGGATCGAACCCAGGGTTTCTTGCTGTGAGGCAGACGTGTTAACCACTACACCACCATGCTTCAGAATCAGAATACTTTATTGATTCTGGAAGAAATCGTGTACACACGATTGCGCCATTCAAGTAATAATGAGATAAAGATACAGTTGTGAGAAAGAAAATGTAAGAAAAAGACAAATATTCATATGAAATCTACATATATAAATATACAATGCTGTTCAAAAGTTTTTGTTGACCCACTGATCAATTTCTGACATTTTTTGCACATTTGTCATTGTCATCTATTTCAGATCAAACAAACCTGAATATTATACAAAGATAAAACACAAGTAAACACAAAATGCAGTTTTCAGTGCCAATTGTATTTATTAAGGGGACAAAAACATCTGAACCTACAAGGGCCCATGTGAATAAGTAATTGCCCCCGTAAAATAATAGCTGGTTGAACCACCTTTCGTAGCAATAACTGCAGTCAAGCGTTTGAGATAAATAAAGTCTTAAACAAACATGCTCCATTTAAAGCAAATCTAAGAGGAAAGCTAAGCAACTTTAAAAACCATGGATAACCCCAGGTATCTTAAAATCAATCAAACTAAAAAAAAATTTTTTTCATCTGGTCATACAGAAAAATACAAGTTGTATAGAAAATAAAAATAACAAATCTTACACGAATAAGCAAAAGAAATTATTTCCACAAGTTTTTCTTGCAAAATCTGAATAATAAAAAGAAAACCTGCAAAGGAATTAACAACCTAATTCGAGATAGCAAGAGGAGTAAAAAAGTGTCTCATTTCTGTTAAGAAACCACAAGACGGCTATGTTACGAACAATCTCAAAGAAATTTCTGATGTCCTCAATGAACACTTTACAACTGTGGAGCCTACACTAGCATCTAGAGTGCCACAAGGGTCAAGCAACTTTAAAGACCATCTCATGTCTCCTCTCCTTTCTTCGTTTTTTTCTTTTACCCTGTCACATCTCAAGAAATAGAAAGTGAAATAATGGTCTTACCCCCAAACAAAGCCTATGGTTTATACTCCATTATCATACCGGAACCTATTGCTAATTTGATAAATAAATCCATAAGTACTGGAGTCTTCTTCTTCTTCTTCTTCTTCTTGTGTACAAGACGGTGATGAGGCCAGCAATGTTGTATGGTTTAGAAACAGTGGTGCTGAGGAAAAGGCAGGAGGCAGAGCTGGAGGTAGCAGAGATGAAAAAGTTGAGGTTCTCTTTGGGAGTAACGAGGATGGATAGGATCAGAAATGAGTACATCAGAGAGACAGCCCATGTAAGATGTTTTGGAAACAAAGTCAGAGAGGCTAGATTGAGATGGTTTGGACATGTACAGAGGAGGGATAGTGAATATATTGGTAGTAGGATGCTGAGGTTGGAACTACCAGGCAGAAGGCCTAGAGGAAGACCAAAGAGAAGATTTATGGATGTGGTGAAGGAAGACAGGAAGGTCGTTGGAGTAAGAGAAGAAGATGCAGAGGACAGGGTAAGATGCAGGCGGATGATTTGCTGTGGCGACCCCTGAAGGGAACAGCTGAAAGGAAAAGAAGAAGAAGAAGAAGATACAATCTTTTTGTGGGGAGTGCAGATCCGGGAAGCAAATCTATCGCGCAGTCATATGGGCGGTGGCAGCGAAAGGGCTCGGGTGTCACTGAAAACCTCTTTTAAATCATGATGTGCACTGGGGACACTATTCAGGTCAATTTTCTCCAGTGGGACAGGGGTTTGGATACCTTGGGAAGGAACAGTGGCCAGCAGGCAGTGTTGGTGGCAATAATCACTCCATTCACAGATGGTGAGGGTGGCCCAGTTGATATGAGGATTATGGGCTCATAACCAGGGCCACCCCAACACCATGGGAGTGAGCGAGGCCGAAATGACGAACAGTTCTGTATACTCATTGTGATTACCTGATAGGGTGAGCTTGATGGGTTTCGTCTTCTGCATAACTTCATCAATGAGTCGACCGCCAGTGGCTACCACCTTTTTAGGGTTTGCAAGATCATGCACCGGGAGCCGAAGGAGCCTTACCAGCTCTGTGTCGATAAAGTTGTCATCGCCACCTGAGTCAATGAATACGTGAATAGGGTGTGTCTGTCATGCGAGGTGTAGGCTGCCCTTGATTTCGATGCACTTCTGGGGAGGACAGGAGGCTCGGCTCACCTCCGCCCTCCTGCCTGCTGGCGGTCCCAGCAGTGCTGGACAATAGACGAGGTAATGCCACCTCTTGGTGCAGTAAATGGCAGAGGCAGTTGTTCAGTTGGCATCGTTTGTCTTCCGGCGTCAACTTGGTTCTGTCAAGCTATATGAGCTCATGATGGTCACCCTGGGCCGGTGAGAAGTTGACCAAGGGGTTTGGGGATGAAGTGGGAGAAGCGGCATTTGACATTGTGAAAATGCTCGGGGACGGGGCGACTTGGCCATCCCGCTCTTCCCAGAATCTTTCCCTCTCTCTCTCTCAGTCTACTGTCCAAGTGAATAGCGAGCATAATCAGGTCGTCGAGCATAGCTGGCACATCCCGTGTGGCTAGCTCATCTTCGAATTTGTCGGTCAAACATTTTACGAATGCTCCTCAGAGTGCAGGGTCATTCCAGCCGCTCTCGATGGTGAGGATCTGGAAGGCTATTGCATATTGTGATACTGACTGAGAGCCTTGTTTGATCTTCAACAGCTGGCTGCTCACCTCCCACCCTTTTGCCGGATTATCAAAAACCCTCTTCATTTTCAGAGCGAAATGGTCATAGAGTGAGCATAAATCCAGGGTATGGGTGGCGACTGCTCACGCCCAAGACAAGGCTTGGTCCGTGAGCAGGCTCATCAAAAACGCAGTCTTGGCTTGGTCCACTGTGTAGGTGAGCGGCTTTTGACTGAAAAGTGAGCATTGGTGGAGAAACAGAACATTTGCTGATCGTACCTGAATACCTTGCCGGCGTGGGGATGAGCCACTCTCGGCACGTGGTGAGCAGGGCTGGCGATGCTGCTGGTGCGGAGAGTGCAGGGTCGGTGGGCGGCGTCAGGGCGGTGAGTTGTGTAGCGATGGCGTCCATCGTTCCGCTGAGATGAACAGCGCTGGTGGTCAATTTTTGGAGGCTGTCCAAAACCGGATGCAGGGTGGAGTCATGCTGGCCCAAAAGGAGTCCCGGGCTGGACAATGCCTGACTGAGCTGCTTGGTCTCCGCTGGGACCATGATGGCTAGATGATGCTGTGAAGGACCCAGAAATGCAAGAGACAGTGTAAGCTGACACAGAGCTGGTTTATTGCTTTAACGGGGAAGGACTCAAGCAGGATACAAACATGGTAACTCTTTGAGAACTAAGGTGTGGGTAACTGGTTGAGCGCAAAGCTGGAACTAGGCGCCAGAGAGATCACAGGGAAACAGAGACATGAAGCGAGGAACAATATTCGAGCACCTTGATGAGTGTGCTGCGCGTCTTTATAGAACGGTAGATCGATGAGTAGGATCAGGTGTGCGCATTAGGATCCGCCCGTGTATGTCAGCCACGCTCCTCTGCCAGAGCCTGCGGCGCTGAACAGAGAGAGAGTTAGAGTCGCCAAAGTCAAAGTCCCCCAACAACACAAACCATAACATTTTTAAGGTCATGCCACAGCATCTCAATAGAGTTCAGGTCAGGACTTTGACTAGGCCACTTTAAAACCCTCATTTTGTTCTTTTTTTAGCCATTCAGAAGTGGACTTGCTGGTGTGCTTTGGATCATTGTCAAGCTGCAGAACCCAGGTGCGCTTTAGCTTGAGGTCTCAAACTGATGGACGAACATTCTTCGCCAGGATTTCTTGGTAGCGAGCAGAATTCATGGTTCCATCAATCATGACAAATCACCCAGGTCCTGAAGCAGCAAAGCAGGCCCAGATCATCACACTTCCACCATCATGTTTCACTGTTGGCACAATGTTCTTTTTATCAAATGCAGTGTTCCTTTTGTGCCAGATGTAACGGGATGCATTTCTTCCAAAAAGTTCAAGTTTAGTTTCATCAGTCCAGAGGACATTTTCCCAAAAGCTTTGGGGATGATCAAGATGATTCTTGGCAAAAGTGAGTCGTGCCGTGATATTCTTTTTTTTGTCAACAGTGGCTTTCACCTCGAAACTCTTCCATGAATGCCATTTTTGCCTCGTGTTTTTCTGATGGTGGAGTCATGAAAATTGACATTAACTGAGGCAAGTGAGGCTTGTCGTTGTTTAGAAGTAGTTTTTGGATCCTTTGTGACTGCCCCGGTTAGTTTGCACAATGCTCTTGCCTTCTCCATTTATGGATAATGGCTCTGACAGTGGTCCGTTGGAGTCCCAAAGATTTACCAATGACTTTGTATCCTTTCCGAGACTAAGACATCTCTATAATTTTCTTTCTTGTTTGCTCTTGAAGCTCACTGGATTGCGGCATGATGTGTGTTCAGTATGGCCTACCACCCACCTTGTCAGACGGGTTTTATGTTAGGGACCTCCTGATTGGAAATATCTGGCAGCAATCAGGCCTGAGTGTTGCCATGAAATTGAACTCAGTTTTCCCCAATAATAGGATTAATCACAATTACCTCACCTTTTAACAGGGGGGTGAGGCAGTTACTTTATCGTGAAGATTCATATAGGTTTGGATACGATTTTTCTCTTAACAAATAAAATCACAAGAGGAAAACTGGATTTTTTTAAATACTTGGGCTATCTTTGTGTAATGTATGAATTTGTTTGATTATCTGAACAAGTATTGTGACAAAGGCACAAAAAAGTAAAAAATCAGCAAGGAGGCAAAAATCCTTGCACTGTACCTATATGTAAGTTACTAATATCTATATAAACAATATAAACAGATAGAAAATGAATCCTGTCAGTGAGTGATATGTACAGTATAATAAACAGTAGAATGTAGATATATAACAGTGGATGTTGTTGCTATATGGAGGAGTTTGTAAGGTTTAATGGTTGCAGGTAGGAATGATTAATTTTCTGTGTCGTTCAATGGTACATTTAGGTAGTATCAGTCTCTCACTGAATGGCTCTTATGACTGATCAGCAGTTTATGAAGTGTGTGGGAGGTACTGTTCAATATTATCTTATTTTCGACAGCATTCTTTTCTCCGACACCACCGTCAGAGGGTCCAGTTCCATCCCTACAACGTTACCGGCCTTACGGATCAATTTGTTCAGTCTGTTTGAGTCTTAAACCCTCAGCCTTCTGCCCTAGCATGCAACAGTATAAAGGACAGCGCCACCCACAGCAGACTCATAAAACATCCTGTGTGGTGTTCGACAGATGTTAAATGACCTTAACCTTTTCAAAAAATATAGATGGCTTTGGCCCTACTTGTAACGTGCAGTAGTGTTCAGTTCATGCCAGTTTATTGTCATTATAAACTCCAAAGTATTTGTAATTCTCCACGATTTCCACATTGATGCCCTGGATGAAAACAGGGGTCGCTGGTGTTGTGGTTCTCCTAAAATTTGCAAACAGATCCTTAGTCCCTGTCACATTAAGCTGCAGATGATTCTGCTCACACCATGTGATGGAGGAATCATCCACAGCCCGATATTCTGTTTCATCACCGCCATTGAGATTAGCTCAAGTTTATGTCAGATCACATTGCACCATCCCATCATGATTATTTTTCTATTTAAGCTCACAGACCTGTCTGGATGGGGCTCATGAGCGTGGTCATGCTGGTTGAGCAGATAAACCTAGCATCAGGCCAGAACTAATCAGAATTATATCAGCTTCGGACCAGATTGGAATTCATACTGGTGTCAGCTGTTGTTTTTAGCAAGACATATTGTGTGGGCGTGTCTCTCGGTTATTTCTTCCATGTACTGACCATCTTTTCTCTCTCTGCAGGCAACTTGTTGCACTCCAGGGTCCCAGTACGAGCTAGAGGACACACAAGGAAGGCAGTACACTGGGAAAAAGATCCCAGGATTAGGTATGGGCTTCCTGAAGAGACCAAATGCCACTGGCAGAAATCCTTGAGTGAGTGTGTGAGTGCGCATGTGTTGAGTATGCGCAGTGCTGGCTCAGTCAGGTTGAATAACTTTATGCACAATGATTCATTGACACCAACCTCATGGCTCTCCAGAGCTTGATCGCTTGCAGGGAAACCATATGTTGTTTTGAGCACAATATCAATCATGTGAGGGGCACAGAGCTAAAGTCAAGTCATGTGTGTCTTGTGTTTAATTTTTTATTACATGCATAATGGTATGTAATAGAAATAACATTCCTTAATAGTGACACATCATACTTGTGAATAACTTTCATATATTCATGCTGTTTTGAATGGATAGATTATTTTCAAAAAATCTTGTTAACCCTGAGATGCATAAGTGTGTCAAAACTGGCCCGATGAGGTTGTTTCCTTGTAATATCTTTGTCATAAAAAGTTGTCACTTCATATTCCAGCTTTTCCTTTAAAACGTAACTGATATCATGCCTTTAAAATTTTTAATTTACCTTTTATACATTTTACAGATTTGTAGTTTTTGCATTTCTACGCAAAGTTCCCATAAGTCGGTCAAAAACAGCATACATTCGGTTCATGGGAATTTCACGAGAACTTTTGATTCTTATCACCTGTGACTGTCAGGATTATATGTTTTCTGGACAGTGTCAAAAGACTTTTTTTACACACCAAATGCTGATAAATGTAAGTATTAGCTTCATTTTTTTACTTGAAAATCTGTGTATGCGTGTGTGCCATTCATTATTGTTTTGTAAAAAATGTGCCTTTTTAATAGTTTGTGAAACTATTATAGCTAGGTAGCCATGCTAACAAATATTGCTGTATCTATTTTGTGTGGGTGTGTCTTGGTGTTTGTGCATGCATTTTGTTGTATAGCTATATAATAATCATTGCGTGTGCTTGTCATTCAAAATTCTATCTTTTTTGTTTCCTTATACAAGATGCCATGGCTGCGAGGCATACAACTGAAATGGGCGTACAGATGATGGAAGAAGAAGCATTAGGAGATTGAACTCAGAATCAGAAATATCAGATGATGAGGACCCAGACTATTGTCCAGGTGGAGGTGGAGGTCAACCACCTGCAAATCCAACTGAATAGGATCATTCAGACACAGAAGATTCCTCTTCTGTGTCCACTGAGGATGAAAGTGAAGTCCAAAACAAAATGAGTCATCGGGACTTTTAGTGAAGTGAGTTACCTCATATCTAGGGCAGAACAGCAAGCATCAATATCCTGAGAAGTCAGTAAAGGCCTGTACCAGGGATAACAAACAGTGTCTCACCAAAAGATACATCAGAGCTCTTTATAACAAATGCAGTAATACAGGGATCCCTCACTTTCCGCAATTAATTGAGACCAAGATCCCCCACGACTGCCAAATTCCGCGAAGTAGGATCGACTCCCCTTGACTGACGTATACGTACATGTATATGTGTATATAATATTGATAAATACATATTCAACGTTATAAATGCTTATAATAACAATTAAACATTCAAAAATAATGCATAATATATAAATAAAATATAAATACATACACATACAGACGCACTCAGATGGGCACCTAACATAAAAATGTAAGTACAGTTGGCCCCCAATTTACGAAGACCCCTGTGTACGAAATCCCCGGATTACGAAAAACATTTTCTTGAGTTTCAGTCCCCGAAATACGAAACAACCCCATTTTACGAAAAGAAATTCAAACGCGCCAATCAAAATTTCACACGACATGCGAATTGCTCTCTCATTGGCTGTCTCTCAACATCCCGCCACGCTGGCCTCCCAGATAGAGACAGAAGGAAGCTTCACGCTTTAGTTTTTAGTTTAGTTTTTTAAGTTGTTTAATCCAGTAAATGTTTAATAAATGTGGGCGCATTTGAGCTCATCTGGAATTCCGATCCCTCAAGGAATCAAATTAAAGTTGAATTTGTCAAGCAAGCAGGAAATGCGCTTTGAATTCACATCTTGTGGGCGTGGCCCGCAGGGCACGCACAGAGAGAGAGAGAGAGAGAGAGAGAGTGAAGGAATAACGCTTTAGTTTTTAGTTTAGTTTTTAAGTTGTTTTAATTCAGTAAATGCGATTTGAATTCATGTCTTGTGTGTGTGTGTGTGTGTTAGTTAATAAAATGTTTAATAATGGTTTAATTAATAAATATGTTAATAAAATGGTTTAATAGTTTAATAAATAATTTTCTTTTACTTTTAACACATATTTCATACAAAATTGGTGTACTTTTATCATTTTTAAAGGAATTATGCGGTTAATCCAGTCCAAAGACTGGAGCCTTGGAACGAATTAGGCGTTTAATATGTAAAATGCGACCCCTACTTACGAAATCCCCGCTATACGAAAAGGGCTCTGGAACGGATTGATTTCGTAAATTGGGGGCCAACTGTAGTTTTGATGGGGGGTGGGGGGGTGGGGGGGTGTTGGTTGTTTCTTGTTTTTGTGTTTGTTTGTTTGGTTGCTTGGTTTTTTTGCATAATTGGCCTCGTTTTGTGGCATTTTCCTTAACTTCCCCCCTATTCTTCCTGAATTTCCTTATTTTTTAATTCAATGAATATTTAAAAAAAACAAAACAAAAAAAAAAACACACGTGATGCACTGAAGCCGCATGAATTGAAGCGCGAAGTAGCGAGAGATCCCTGTATTATACAACAGGTGATATGAAATGTGTGGAATGTGCAGTGTACCTGTACACAGTGATCACAGCCAGAAACAGGTAGTTTGTCACTACTACATACAATAAGGCAAGAGAAGAGAAGAGAGACTAGCTGCCTGGACAGTCTCACACACACACACACACACACACACACACACACACACACACACACACACATGCACGCACACACACAGACACAAAGTAGATTTTGACGTTGCCTTTATTGTTGTAAATATTTTTTCCTTTTGAAATTCCAAAATGTTTTAAAAATGTTTAATAAATAAATAAAAGAAAAACATTTCAATGATGGAATACTTTTTGTGTGGACCAAATATAATACAAAATATAATACCAATGATAAGTCTTAAGAAAAATCACAAAAGGGCCATAAAAACACACTGATTCTAACCATCATTTTTGACCCACTTATTGAAGAGGGTAGGGTGCTGTTACTCAAGCATCTAACGTGTTATCTTGTTTATTTTAATATTTTAAAATTATCTTTGACATAGTCTTCGAAGTGTACTCTTAATTCATCATTTAGAGTTTTGAACTTAAGAGGTGTCATGTGACCAGTAGAAAGGAAACGCGCAAGGTTAAAGAAGTAAAAAGCATGATATTATGAAGTGCCTCCTAAATTATCCTTTTCATAACATCCACACATTTAATAATTTTATCATCATTATCATCTTCCTCCACTTAATCCGGGGTCGATAGCCTAAACAATGAGGTCCAGATGTCCCTTCCCCCAGTCACTACCTCCAGCTTTTCCAGGGGAACACCAAGGTGTTCCCAGACCAGCCAAGAAATATAATCCCTTCAGCGTGTTCTAGGTCAACCCAGGGATCTCTTCCCGGTTGGTCATGCCCGAAACACCACACCAGGGAGGCATTTGGGAAGCATTCTAACCAGATGCCCGAGCCACCTCAACTGGTCCCTCTCAATGCGGAGGAGCAGCGGTTCTACTCCAAGCACCTCCCGGATGGCTGAACTTCTTATCCTATCTCTAAGGGAGAGCCCTGCCACCCAGCGAAGGAATCTCATTTCTGCCGCTTTTATCCGTGATCTTATTCTTTCAGTCACTAACCAAAGCTTGTGACCATAAGAAAGGGTTGGAACGTAGATTGACTGGTAAATTGAGAGCTTTGCTTTGTGACTCAGCTCACTCTTCACCATGACAGACCAGGACAGGCACCACTTTACAGCAGAGGTTGCAACGATCTGCCTGTCAAGCTCCCTCTCCATCCTTCCCTCACTCATTCCACCCTTTTCTGGCTGAGAACCATGGTCTCCGATTTGGAGGTGCTGATTCTCATCCCGGCTGTTTCGTACTTGACTGCGAATCGCTCGATTGATGAACCCAAAAGGACATCAACCATAAAAACCAGAGACGAGATCCAATGGGCACCAAACCAGAACTCCTCAACGTCTCGGCTGCGCCTAGAAATTCTGTCCATAAAAATTCTGAACAGAAATGGTGACAAAGGACAGCCTCGGCAGACTCCAACTCTCAATGGAAACCAATTTGACCTGTTGTTACCAATATGGACCAAGCTCTGGCTCTCGTGATACAGCGACTGAATGGCCCGTAACAATGTGTTCGGAATGCCATTCTCCCGGTGCATGCCCCACAAGATAGCCCGAGAGACATGGTCGAAAGCCTAATATAAATCCACAAACATATGTGGACAGATTGGACAAACTCCCAGGTCTCCTGCAAGATCCTGTTGAGCGCATAGAATTGGTCAAGAGTGCCACAGCCAGGACAAAATCCACATTGTTCCTCCTGAATCCGAGGTTCAACTATCGGTCGGATCCCCCTTTCCATCACCCCGCTATGCTTGCATTGGTTTCTTCCAGGTACAGTACTCCGATTTTCTGCAACAGTACAAAGATATGCGCGATGAGAGAATTGTCAAAAGCGTGAGCTTGTGCGCGGTTGGGGGGGTTACATTTAGCAGTTGCTATTATCCATACAGAAGTACTTTAAAGTCAGTGAATATTCTCATACGGGTTTGTTAGAACACAGACTAAGTAAACTGTAAGTCAAACTCAGTTGGTTATTGTTGCGTGGATTTTTTGTTTTTGTGTGTGAGTGTGTGTGCGTGTTTGTATACAGCATAGTGCTAATCTAAGTACTGCTGTGAAAGTTACGTTTGAAGATGCCCAGTGCTTCAGCTGTCTGGATGTCCAGAGGAAGTTCATTACGCCACCTTCAAAATTCTAGATTCAAGGTTTTTATTTGCCATTTGTGCTTGAACACACACAGGAATTCTTGTGCGTCATGCAAAGAGTCAGGTTATAAAAACAGGAAGGACGGCTCAAATTTTTAGGAAGGCTCCTATATTTAAAAAGGACATTACAAAGGCCCAGTAAACAATATAATAATAATAATAATAATAATAATAATAATAATAATAATAATAATAATAATAATAATTGGCCTGATGATGTACGCCTCCGTGTGGTGGGCTTGGATAGGGGATTTTCCCTGAACTAAACGTACATCAAGTTAGAGCTGACCCCTCGAAGTTGGTTTACTACTGGGTTACTGAACGCAAGAAAAAATGTAATCTTTCACTTCCGCAGCCCAGTCAGCCTCCCTCCGGTAATCAAACCTGCCAAACTGGAAATGGGACTTGCCCCAGGGGGAGGTAAAGAACCCGTCCACGAATATCCTGGACGAACCATCTAAAATCCACACTAATTGAGTTTGCGAAGGTGACTGGTTGGCCTGAAAATCCATGTATCAATGGCAAGTCGCTAAAGCAACATTGGGACAATGCCAACCCTTTGTATGCTTCCCTGACCCAACAAAATTTGCGAGATCAACTCCGGTGATTAAAGATCTACATGCACCGTGATGCAGATGATAATTTCCCTGCAAGGGGTTAGGTACCTTCTCAAGAACCCAACGTTCGGATAGAGGCAGACCCTAAATTGCAGATGAATGCCGGCGTCCTTTTCTCCCCTCTTCCCAATGAAGTTAGCCCACCTGACGGCAACAATGAAAATTCCCCTGGCTTTCCACTTTCACCAATGATTTTTCCACATTTTCAGTTCATGATGATCACATTTCTGTTTTATTTAACCGGTACTATAGAGAAATTTTAGATTTACCGATTGACAAAAGGAAGCCAGTTAAAATTGCAATAAAATATTTTCCACAAAATGAAATTGATAAATTCATAGTCGGTTTTTGAAACTGTTCCCCTGTGTCCAACCACATCTGCTCACTTGATTTAATTATTTGATGGACACAGGAGATGTCCCTCCTTGGTTCTGTAAAGGCCGACAATACTCCTCCCAAAGAAAGGAAACTTGACAGATCCTAAAAATTACCGCCCTATTACCGGCCTGAACACTATGTACAAAATCTTTACAGGGTGTTTGACAAATTTCGTGTCATCCTTTTGCTCCTCCAATTAAATTATTTACCCGGAGCAAAAGGGAGCCAGAAAGAGATGTTGGGGATGCAAGGATCAGTTATTGGTCCAGAAAATGATACTTGAAGAGGCTAAAACTTACCACTGCAACCTCTCAATGTGCTGGATTTACTACAAAAAAAAGCATACGACCCTCATGAATGGATTCTGAAGTATTTGCAATGTGTTGGCCTACCTGAGCGATTACTCCATTTACTCAAGTCTTTAATGAGTTGCTGGTCAACTCAGCTTGAGATGTACTCGGAAGGTCAGGTTTTGACTTCAGAACCTATTTCAATTAAGAGAGGAACATTCCAGGGAGATTCTTTTAGTCCTCTGCTTTTTTGTTTGTCACTTAATCCCTTGAGTTTTTGCTCAATAAGGAGGAAGGTTATCATCCAGGACCTCCACAGCACAGATCTCCAACACCTCTTACTCATCTCCTTTACATGGATGACATCGAGCTGATTGCCAAAGGAGATTCCAACTTGAAGAAACAAATTCTCCTCGTCGAGTCCTTTTCACAAGATATTGGTATGACTTTCGGACTTGACAAATGTAACATTCTTCATTTAAAACGTGGAAAGGCAATCAATGATGAATCAGCTGAGTTACATGGAGGAGGAGTGATTGAGCATCTCGTGGAAGGCCAATCGTACACCTATTTGGGGATGCAAGTTCGAGACAAGCTCCAGAATGCCCACATAAAAGACAAACTTCGGGTCGAGTACAAATCTCGTCTAAAAAAGATCTGGAGTTCGGAGCTAAATGCTACAAACAAGGTCAAAGCCACAAATACTTACACAGTGCCTGTCCTTTCTGACTCTTTTGGTGTTGTTGATTGGACAAAGGACGAAGTCATGGCTCTTGATCGCCTTACAAGAAGGATCATGTCTGACAACCGAGCTCACCACCCTCGTTCCTCTATCAATCGTTTATATTTATCAATCAATTCTGGGGGACGAGGTTTGATTAATGTGGAGGCACTTCATGACCGTGTTTTATTGTGCACTTTTGTAGATATTTATTTATCTGATAATCCTCTTGTGAAGCATGTCAAGACTCACAATGAAAGCAAGGACTTCCATAGTTATCTTAAACACGCCAAGGCTGCTGGACAGAATCGCAACGTCAATGTTGATTTTGTCGATGGCAAAGTATTGCTGGACAGTATATCTATGTGTACTGTCTGGAAAACTACTACATTGTGTTTATGTGCAGTGTGTTGGGCAGAACAGTAAACCTTCGGACTCATTTGCCTGGATGAAGTCGGCTGGTCTGAAAAGTGAAACTGAGGGCTTTCTTTTTGCTGCTCAGGACCAGTCACTTCCAACATGCAATTGTCAACGTAATATTATAAGGAATATTATAAGGGAAAATGTAAATCCCAAATGTCGTTTGTGTAGTGGATTTAGTGAAACTGTCCAACACCTTGTCAGTGGTTGTCATGTTTTGGCACAAACGTCTTATCTGAAAAGACATGACTGAAAAGGCACATTCCTTTTATTATTGTCTCCGTCATGCGTGTAGTTTTCACTCAGAGGTCCATCCATGGTACGACCCTGATCATGTCCAGGGCATCATGGAAAATGATAATTTCAAGCTTCTTTGGAATCGGCCCATATAAAGCCTGAGGAGAATTGAAGCCAACAAACCTGATCCTGTGCTTTTTGATAAATCCAATGGAATTATTAATAATATTGAATTTTCTGTCCCTTTTGACAGCAGTGTGATTGACAAGATTCAGGAGAAGCATGCAAAATATGTGGACCTCACCTTTTCAATGTCTCGCTTGTATCCAAAGTACAAAATCGTCCAACTCCCCATTGTTCTCAGCGCCCTCGGTTTGGTACCTCCTGATCTATTAACACAGATCAAAACTGGTTTTGCTACCGAGAGCACAGCCATTCTGACAGTCTGGGCAATGCAGAAGGCTACAGTGTTGGGAAGTCTCCATATTCTTCAGAAAGTTCTTGGTGGGCTTGACTAGGCAGTACTTCCTGGGAGAAGTCCCATTCGCTGTCTGGGCTGCGTGTGGAGAGGGTGAGGGCCCTGAGCTGATGATGAGCATAACCAGCCTGACTGTGCCAGGATCACCCGATCCCTCTCTGCTGCATATAAATCTTTACTGTAAATAATAATAATAATAATCTTTTCCTTTTGGCTTTTCCCTTCAGGGGTGGCCACATTGAAGCATCCAGCTCCATCTCACCCTATCCTCTGCATCTTCTACTCTGACTCCAACTACCTTCATGTCCTCCTTCACCACATACATAAATCTTCTCTTTGGTCTTCCTCTAGGCCTTCTGCCTGGTAGTTCCAACCTCAGCATCCTACTATCAATATACTCACCATTCCTCCTCTGTACATGTCCAAACCATCTCAATCTAGCCTCTCTGACTTTGTCTCTAAAACCTATAACATGTGCTGTCCCTCTGATGTACTCAATCCTGATCCTATCCATCCTCATTACTCCCAGAGAGAAGCTCAACATTTTCATCTCTGCTACCTCCAGCTCTGCCTCCTGTCTTTCCCCACTGCCACTGTTTCTAAACCATACAACATTGCTGGCCTCATCACTGTCTTGTACACTTTTCCTTTCATTCTTGCCAATACCTTCCTATCACACATCACACCGGACACTTTTCTCCAACCATTCCAACCTGCCTGCACACGCTTCTTCACCTCTTTTCCACACTTTCCATTGCTCTGGAATGTTGAGCCTAAGAACTTAAAATCCTCCACCTTCTTTATCTCTGCCCCCTGTAACCTCACCGTTCCTCTTGGGTCCTTGTCGTTCACACACATGTATTCTGTCTTACTGAGGCTAACCTTCATTTGTCTCCTTTCCAGGGCATACCTCCACCTCTCTAGATTTTCCTGCACTTGTTCTCTGCTCTCACTATAGATCATAATGTCATCTGCAAACATGTCCTCATACATGTCCTGCACCACTCTAACATACTTCTCTGCCACTCCAGACTTTCTCATGCAATACCACAGTTCCTCTCTTGGCACCCAGTCATATGCTTTCTCCAGATCCAGAAAGGCACCATGCAGCTCCCTCTGGCCGTCTCTATACTTCTGTATTAACATTCTCATAGGAAACACAGCATCTGTGGTGCTCTTTCTTGGCATGAAACCAAACTGTTGTTTACAAATGCTGCCCTCTGCCCTTAGTCTAGCTTCCACTATTCTTTCCCATAACTTCATCGTATGGCTCATCAACTTTATCCCTCTGTAGTTGCCACAACTCTGCACGTCTCCCTTGTTCTTAAAAATGGGCACAGGCACACTTCTCCTCCATTCCTCCGGCATCCTCTCACTGTCTAAGACCTTGTTGAATGTTCTTGTCAGAAAATCTACTGCTACCTCTCCTAGACACTTCTATACCTCCACCGGTATGTCACCAGGACCAACTGCCTTTCCACTCTTCGTCCTCTTCAATGCCCTCCTCACTTCTCCCTTAGTAATCTTTGCTACTTCCTGGTCCTCAACATTCACCTCTTCTACTCTTTTTTTCTCTCTCATTTTCCTCATTCATCAGCTCTTCAAAGTACTCTTTCCATCTTCCCTGCACACTTCTGTTATCAGTCAATACATTTCCCACTCTGCCCTCTGTTTGGCCTTTGACAGCACTACCTTTGCCTGACACTGTTTCTCCCTGTACTCCTGTTTACTCTCTTCGGTCCTCTCTATGTCCCATTTCTTCTGAGCTAACCTCTTCTTTTGTAAACACTCCTGCACTTCCTCATCCCACCATCAAGTCTCCTTATCCACTGTCCTTCCAGATGACACACTAAGTACTCTCCTACCTGTCTCCCTGATCACATTAGCTGTAGCTGTCCAGTCTGTTGCTTCACGCTACAGAATCCAGGGATAAGCACCGGTCCAATGAGCCAGTAGGCTTGGGTGTAAAAAGCCCAATGGACTTTACCTTTTTTAAATATTATATTATAATTATATTGCACTATGCCCATTATTTTGTTTGTGAAAACAAATGAACAATTCTTTGGGTAAACAAAATGGCTGCAACTTCAAAGTTAGATATTCCACATTCTCAGAGCAAGATTTAGAAATAATGTTACAGTCAGTACACCAGGTTTTTTTCTGACTCCAACGACCTTCATGTCTTCCTTCACCACATCCATATATCTCTTCTTTGGTCTTCCTCGAGGCCTTCTGCCTGGTAGTTCCAACCTCAGCATCCTACTGCCAATATACTCACTATCCCTCCTCTGTACATGTCCAAACCATCTCAATCTAGCCTCTCTGACTTTGTCTCCAAAACATCTTACGTGGGCTGTCCCTCTGATATACTAATTTCTGATCCTATCCATCCTCGTTACTCCCAGAGAGAACCTCAACATTTTCATCTCCGCTACTTCCAGCTCTGCCTCCTGCCTTTTCCTCAGCGCCACTGTTTCTAAGCCCTACAACATCGCTGGCCTCACGACCGTCTTGTACACTTTTCCCTTTGTTCTTGCTGACACTCTCCTATCGCACATCACACCGGACACTTTTCTCCAACCATTCCAGCCTGCCTGCACACGCTTCTTCACCTCTTTTCCACACTCTCCATTGCTCTGGATTGTTGAGCCTAAGTACTTAAAATCCTCCACCTTCTTTATCTCTGCTCCCTGTAACATCACCATTCCTCCTGGGTCCGTCTCATTCACACACATGTATTCTGATTTTCTGAGGCTAACCTTCATTCCTCTCCTTTCCAGGGCATACCTCCACCTCTCTAGATTTTCCTGCACTTGTTCTCTGCTCTCACTACAGATCACAATGTCATCTGCAAACATCATAGTCCATGGAGATTCTTGTCTCACCTCGTCTGTCAGCCTGTCCATCACCATAGCAAACAAGAAGGGGCTCAGAGCTGACCCTTGATGCAGTCCCACCTCCACCTTGAATTCGTCGGTCACACCGACAGCACACCTCACCACTGTCTTACATCTCTCATACATGTCCTGCACCACTCTAACATACTTCTCTGCCACTCCAGACTTCCTCATGCAATACCACAGTTCTTCTCTTGGCACCCTGTCATATGCTTTTTCCAGATCCACAAAGGCACAATGTAGCTCTCTCTGATCTTCTCTGTACTTCTCTATTAACATCCTCAAAGCAAACATTGCATCTGTGGTGCTCTTTCTTGGCATGAAACCAAACTGTTGTTCACAAATGCTGACCTCTGCCCTTAGTCTAGCTTCCACTATTCTTTCCCATAACTTCATTGTATGGCTCATCAACTTTATCCCTCTGTAGTTGCCGCAACTCTGCACGTCTCCCTTGTTCTTAAAAATGGGCACCAGCACACTTCTCCTCCACTCCTCCGGCATCTGCTCACTCTCTAGTACCTTGTTGAATGTTCTTGTCAGAAAATCTACTGCTACCTCTCCTAGACACTTCCATACCTCCACAGGTATATCATCAGGACCAACTGCCTTTCCATTCTTCATCCTCTTCAATGCCATTCTTACTTCACCCTTACTGATCTTTGCTACATCCTGCTCCTCAATGGTCACCTCTTCTACTCTTTTTCTCTCTCTCATTTTCCTCATTCATCAGCTCTTCAAAGTACTCTTTCCATCTTCCCAGCACACTTGTGTCATCAGTCAATACATTTCCCTCTCTGTCCTTTATCACTCTAACTTGCTGCACGTCCTTCCCATCTCTTTTTCTCTGCTGTGCCAACCTGTATAGATCATTTTCTCCCTCTTTACTTTCCAACCTATCATACAAGTCATCATATGCCCTCTGTTTGGCCTTAGCCACTGCTACTTTCGCCTTACGCTGTGTCTCCCTGTACTCCTGTTTACTCTCTTCGGTCCTCTCAATGTCCCACTTCTTCTTAGCTAACCTCTTCCTTTGTACACACTCCTGCACTTCCTCATTCCACCACCAAGTCTCCTTATCTACTTTCCTTCCAGAGGACACACCAAGTACTCTCCTACCTGTATCCCTGATCACATTTGCTGTGGTTGTCCAGTCATTTGGAAGCACTTCCTGGCCACCCAAAGCCTGTTTCAACTCCTCCTTGAAGACAACACAACACTTCCTTTTTCAGCTTCCACCACTTTGTCTTCTGCTCTGCCTTTGCCTTTTTCACCTTTCTCACCATCAGAGTCATCCTGCACACCACCATCCTATGCTGTTTGGCAACACTCTCACCCACTATGACTTTGCAGTCACTGACTTCCTTCAAATTACATCGCCTACAAAAGATGTAGTCTACCTGTGTGCTCCTACCTCCACTTTTATAAGTCACCCTATGCTCCTGTTTATTCTGGAAGAAAATATTCACCACAGCCATTTCCATCCTTTTTGCAAAATCGATCAACATCTGTCCTCCTGTGTTCCTGTCCTGGATACCAAACCTGCCCATCACTTCCTCGTCCCCTTTGTTGCCTGCACCAACATGTCCATTGAAGTCTGCACTAATGACCACTCTTTCACCTCTGGCG
Organism: Plotosus lineatus; assembly: GCA_024760905.1. Taxonomy (NCBI): domain Eukaryota; kingdom Metazoa; phylum Chordata; class Actinopteri; order Siluriformes; family Plotosidae; genus Plotosus; species Plotosus lineatus. The sequence continues at coordinate 36,434,742 of CM045729.1, read as the reverse complement.
GTACTCTGCATCACTTCATCTAAGTCACTCCAGAATCTCTCCTTCTCTTCTAGCTCACACCCTGCATGTGGGGCATAAGCACTAACAATATTGAGCATTACACCTTCAATTTCTAACTTGAGACTCATCACTCTGTCTGACACTCTTTTCACTTTTAGAACATTCCTGACAAACTCCTCCTTCAAGATGACTCCTACTCCATTTCTCTTCCCATCCACACCGTGATAAAATAGCTTAAACCCTGCTCCTAAGCTTTTAGCTTTGCTACCTTTCCACCTGGTCTCCTGAACACACAGTATGTCCACCTTCCTCCTCTGCATCATGTCAGCCAGCTCTCTACCTTTTCTTTGCATAGTTCCAACATTCAAAGTCCCCACTCTCAGTCCTAGACTCATGCCTTTCCTCTTCTCTCTCTGCCTACGGACATGCCTCCCACCTCTCCTTCTTCGACGTCTTCGACCAACAGTAGTCCAATTTCCATCAGCACCCTGTTGATTGACAGCACTGATGGCGGTCGTTGTTAACCCGGGCCTCGACCGATCCGGTATGGGGGTAATACTTCTGATTTGCATCATAAATGTTTGGCATTGGTTTTACGTCGGATGCCCTTCCTGACACAACCCTTTGCATTTCTCCGGGCTTGGGACTGGCATGAGGGGGAGAGACACTGGTTAGTGCCCCCCCCCCACCTCATGGCTGCATTTCTCCTAGAAATGGCGAAGGGCATCCGACGTAAAAACCTCTGCCAAATCAAATGTGTGAATCAGATGATTCGCTGTGGCAACTCCTGAGTAAAAGGGAAAAAGCCGAAAGGAAGACAGAATCCAAGACCAGAGTCGTATAACACTGACAGGAAATGCAAAGCCTCACTCAAAGGTGGTGAAAGGAGATCAACACCCTTTACACTGCAAAAACACAACCACTTTCGGTAATATTTCCCATATTGCTGGTGTGTCAAATGTCTCCATGACTGCAGGATAATGTTTGTAACTGATGGTGAAAGGCCCTGACTTTCCAAGCTTTCCCTGATAGCCTGAATGCTGCTAGTTTGAGTTTCTTGTGGAGTGGATGTCGAAACTGTGGCCGGTTGAGGAGTTGTAACAGGGATTGAGATTTTGGCAGCAATCTTGGACAGTCTCTTGACAATTCCAGTAACTTCGTAAACCAATTTTGGGTTGTCCATATCGGTGCCACAATGAGCACCTCTGCCTCTTCGTTGATTACTTTGTGCAGGACTCTGCCAATCACACTGAAAGGGCAAAATATATAGTAATAAGAATTTCCCCAAAACACAGTAAAAGCATCAACACCTTTTGCACCAGGATCAGGGTACCAAGATATGTATCTGTTCAATTGTGTATTTAGTCTGGAAGCAAACAAATCTCTAACCGGCTTCCCAAACACATCACACATTCGTGTAAACACCTGTTCATTTAAGTGCCATTCTTTGTCATCTGGGAACTTCCTTGAACACTCATCTGCTTCATAATTACACACCCCAGATAATGAGCAGCAGACAACCAAATATTCCTGTCAATGGCCCATATCCACAGTTCCCTAGTGACACTGTTACATCTAACCTTCATCCTAGCCATATTGTTAATATAGGACACCGCTGTTGTATTATCTAACATTAGCCTGATATGAATATCTGTCTGGGATGGAAATAAAGTTTGTACACAGAAGAAGGTTGCCTGTAATTACAAAATATTGACATGAAGTTCACTTTCTTCAGCAGACCATAAACCCCTAGTACTAGTTTGATCAGTCTTTCACTCCTCCTCAACCAGTTTTTGATGCATCAGTCTTAACGACCACGTCTGGCCGAGGAACATGAATTGGTTTGGGGCAATTGCCTGTATTGTTTATCCACCAAGTTAAATCATTCACACAATCTGAATTAAGCAACACTGTAGAGTCAAAATTGCCTTTAGCTAATTTCAAGCCATGATTTTTGAGAATTTCAATTCGCTTTAAGAAAACTGGGGCATGTTTCATTCCTTGTGCAGCCGCATTTAATTGACCAATCAAAACAGCCATATCTCTGATGGTGACTAGTTCACCCTTTAGTAATTCCAGACATTTTTGAACAATTTTGCTCCTCTTGTCATCCGTCAATGTAACAGTCATGCTCTCACTGTTGATAACAAATCCAAGGTATGTAATTACTTTAGATGGTGTGAAAACAGACTTATCAGGGTGAACAGTAAAACCTAAACTGTCAAGATGTTTCACTGTGGCCGCCACATTCTCATTACAGTGTTGTTTTGTCAAACTAACCAAAAGAGAGTCGTCAATGTAGGAGGTGTTTGGAAACCCCTGACTTCTAAGCGATGAAAATACTGGTTTCATCAGTTTAGTAAAGGTTCTAGGTGTAGACACAAGCCCATTTGGGAGACAAGTAAACTGAAATAAAGTCTCGTTCCAGATAAATCTCAAATATTTCCTATCTTCATGTCTTACTGGAATACTAAAGTAGGTGTCCTTAAAATATACAGAGGCAAAATAGCAGTCTTTTTCCACAAGAAAAATGGCAGATTTGAAAGTTGCCACTTTAAAATGGACAGTGTCATTCAATGTTTTGAGGTTCAAAATGATTCTCAGGGAATCATTTTTCTTGGTGCGGGAAAATATATTTTATATAAATTCCCCATCTACACGTTCACATGCCTCTATGATACCTTTGACATACATGTGGGAAAGTTCTTCTGTAATGAGCATGCTCTCATTCTTTGTAAACTTAATAGCATTAGGTATAGTCTGCTGGTATGGTGTAGTAGTAAAATCTATATCTACACCCCCAATATTAGATAATATCCAAGGATCAGATGAAATGTCAGCCCATTTACGTGCAAAATGTTGCACTTTCCCAGCATAAAAGTTTTCAGGAGTGTTCATCATGAACAACTCCTCAGGTATGTTCCTCACCTTGTTACATTTTGAAAATTCTGCCTTTACTTGCGGAACCCTTTGTCCCGCTGTCGCTTCTGTAAAAAAAGGTTCTGTCCTTTTCCCCCACCTCGACTTTGCTTAGCTGTGTAGCTATGGTCTTTCTTGAAGTTTTGTTGGCGGTAACCTCTAGAGCCACTGTTGTTACATGGATGAACCCGTGGCTTGTCACGACGATATCTTGGTCTGTCGGACACAAAAACTTACTTTCCCATCTGTCTAGAGTCTCCAATGTCCTTTATTTTCTTATGCAACTCATCGCCAAACAAATACTTACTAGTGGTGATCATACCAGATGTACAAAGGCGCTTATATGTCCCAGTCAAGTCCTGCTTAAATGCATTGTGCCTTTTCACATTTATGTCTGCTTGTGCACCTGTCAACATTCTAAGCCCATCTGTCATTTTCTGCAAAGCTACTTTGCTGTTCAAGTCCTTGCGCTGTGTTATGCTTGTCATCAGCATGTCGGTAACTTGAATGAAGGGGATCATGGCTTTAACCAGTAAGCCTTGCACATGTTGCATTTTTAAGTCTCTTTATTTGCTGTATGCTTTCGCCTTGTGCCAGATTACTTCAGTTACTTTCGGCACCACTAAGCCTTCACAATTTTTGGGACGAAAATATTTGTCCATTAAGTCTTTCAACTTTGTAAAATTTGGCGCTTTAGCCAGTCCATCCCCAATCGACTTCGCTAACTCCGATTTTATACCGTCTGAAGTCTTTTCATCGTCACCAAAGAAATCTGCGAATTCGTTCATTAATGAAGACATAAACGAGGCATCAGAGTGTTCTGTGTCTGGGTCACCGATTTCACTACCATTCCCACATACCTGAAACACTAATGTATCAAATTCAGCGCCTTCCCACTCATCTATATCAGAAGTGGCGTTGCCTTCTGCCATTAATTGTTTATTTCCGCCTGGTACACAATCAGAAGTGGGCGGGATCGGAGACGGTCGTGAGTTTCAGTCACCGTGAAAAGTGGTCAAATTCCTACCAACATTTTCTAACGTTTTTTCCATTTTCTGCATAGCTGCAGTCTGGGTCACTTGATTTTTCACCATAAAATCTAAAAGTTTCATGAAATGGTTATCAGCGGTGATGGCGCCTTCCTTGTTGCTCGCTGGCTTGTCGCCTCGAGCTTTGGCCAAAACTAGATCATCAGGGGTCTCACCACCCAATTCAATTTCTCCATCTGAGGCAGCAATGTACTCGACATTTGGCTGCTCTTTCCTTACCCATGAGGATTTCCTTCTCTTTCCACTTCTGGAAGTTGACAGCATGCTCTGTACAATGCTAAGTGCTCCCTCATGAGCCTCTACCCCCTCGGGGTTGTTGCTGGACACACCATGTTCTAGCCCTTTGGGCTGATCATGACCCGCGGCCGTTTTGGTCAAATTCACAGATGTCGTTCAAGCGAACCAGCTATAAATCTCCAAAAGTGATTTCAAACAAAGAATCACACTCAGTCCTCCAAAAGTTATTAGAACTTCCACTTCCAACAAGAGAAATTGCAAAAGAGAAATGTTGTTGCTGGACACTCTTTGTTTCGCCACTGTTCTAACCCTTTAGGCTGACCCTGACCCGCGGCCGTTTTGGTCAAAATTCACAGCTGTCGTTCAAGCAAACCAGCTAAAAGTCCCCAAAAGTGATTCAAATGAATCACACTCAGTCCTCAAAGTTCTTCGAACTTCCACTTCTAATGAGCGAAATTGCAAAAAACATAGCAGAGATAAAAAGTTTGTTGAACACTGATATTCTACTCATGCGAACTGATATTCTGTGCATGCACATCTCACGTAGTCCTGATAGGACGGAATTGGGAGTTGGAATAGTGTATCAGACCTTTATGCACCATAGTAGAGGATCTTGATGAACACAATTTCTTCAAGTTTTATCTCTTGGATGCGCCCTGCCTACTTTTTTATATATCATGGACATTATAGCCCGAGTGTAAACCCAGGTGAACTTATTTAAATGTATCCTTCTTTACTTTGCATAATGTACACATAGTTCAATGCTTTACAGTGATTTGCACATAAATGTATATAGTACAAACTGGATTCCAAAAAACTTGTGACACAATACAAATTGTGAATAAAAACTGAATGCAATGATGTGGAAGTGCCAAATTTCAAGATTTTATTCCAAATAGAATATAAATTACAGTTCAAAAGTTTAAACTGAGACAATGTATCATTTTAATGGAAAAATATGTTGATTTTAAATTTCATGGTGTCAACAAATCTCAAAAAAGTTGGGACAGGTAGGAATAAGAGGCTGGAAAAGTCAATTGCACTAATAACAAACAGCTGGAAGACCAATTACCACTAATGAGGTCAATTATCAACATGACTGAGTATAAAAAGAACTTCTCAGAGTGGCAGTGTCTCTCAGAAGCGAAGATGGGTAGAGGATCACCAATTCCCATCATGTTGTGCAGAAATATAGTGGAGCAATATCAGAAAGGTGTTTCCCAGCGAAAAATTACAAAGAGCTTGAAGTGATCGTCGTCTACAGTGCATAACATCCTCCAAACATTCAGAGAATCTGGAACAATCTCTGTGTGTAAGGGTCAAGGCTGAAAAACCATAGTCGCTGCTCATGATCTTTGGGCCCTTGAACTGCACTGCACCACAAACAGGAATGCTACTGTAAGGGAAATCACAGAATGGCCTCAGCAATACTTCTAGAAACCATTGTCACACAATCCACTGTGCCATCCGCCGTTGCCAGATAAAACTTTACAGTACAAAGAAGAAGCCATTTCTAAACAGGACCCAGAAGCGCATGCATTTTCTCTGGGCCAGGGGTCATTTAAAATGGAGTGTGGCAAAGTGGAAAACTGCTCTGTGGTCAGACGACTCACTTTCTTTATGGAAAACTGGGATGCCATGTCCTCCGGACTAAAGAGGACAAGGACAACCCAAGTTGTTATCAGCACTCAGTTCAGAAGCCTGCATCTGTGATGGTATGAGTGTGTGTGGCATGGGCAGCTTGCACATCTGGAAAGGCACTGTCAATGCAGAAAGGTATATTCAGGTTCTAGATCAACATATGCTCCCATCCAGACGTCGTCTCTTTCAGAGAAGACTTTTTTAAATGTAATAATGCCAGACCACATGCAGCATTAATTACAACATCGTGGCTGCGTAGGAAACAGATCCAGGTATTGAAATGGCCAGCCTGCAGTCCAGATCCTTCACCTATAGAGAGCATTTGGCGTATCATAAAGAGGAAGGTTCAACAAAGAAGGCCCAAGACAATTGATCAGTATTGAACAGTTGAACAGTTAGAGGCCTGTATTAGACAAAAGTGAGACTGCATTGCTATTTCTAAACTTGAGAAACTTGTCTTCTCAGTCCCCAGACGTTTGCAGACTCTTGTAAGAAGAAGGGATGCCTCATAGTGGTGAAAATTGGCCTTGTCCCAACTTTTTGTTGTTGAGATTTGTTAACACCATGACATATAAAATCAACGTATTTTTCCTCAAAATGATACATTTTCTTAGTTTAAACTTTTTGGCCCTGTCATCTATATTCTGTTCAGTATAAAATATTGAAATCTGGCACTTCCACAATTGCATTCAGTTTTTCTTCACAATTTATATAGTGTCCCAAGTTTTTTGGAATCCGGTTGGAAACGTTTTAGGGTGTTTCAAAGTTATATGGGTAAAAAACCTCCTAATCGAACATCGCACACCCTCTCATTTTGTGAGGTTACCTAAGAAAACTGTAAAAAATTTCAAGTCAATCAGACAGTTTTAACTGGCAGCTCAATGGCATCAAATATATAATGAAAATAGCCAATTTCGGGTGAAATTGGGTCTTTTCGCAGTTTCATTTATCAGATATTTTTACACAAACTGGATTATGTTTTATGCCAAATATTCAATTTCTGATGATAATTAATATGCATGAAGTATAACAAAGCTATTTCCAGTGTCAATACTTCACCTACAGCACAGACAGCTGCCACCTCCAGAAGTTCTCGGACGACTCTACCATCGTGGGCCGTGTGTCAGAGGGGAACGAGCTGGAGTACCGGTCGGTCATCGTTGACTTCGTGGACTGGTGTGAGCGCAACCACCTGTGCTTGAACACTAGGAAGACGAAGGAGATGGTGGTCGACTTCAGGAGAAGCACTCTAACACACACTCACTCACTGGTGAACATCCAGGAACAGGACATTGAGACAGTGGACAGTTTCAAGTACCTGGGCGTTCACCTTAACAATAAACTGGACTGGTCCCACAACACCCACGCCCTGTACAAGAAGGGCCAGAGTCGCCTCCACCTTCTGAGGAGACTTAGGTCCTTCTGAGTATACAGACCTCTGCTCAGGACTTTTTATGACTCTGTGGTAGCCTCTGCAATCCTTTACGCTGCCATCTGCTGGGCCTCGGGCAGCACAGAGCAGGACAGAAAGAGACTGAACAAGCTGGTCAGGAGGGCCAGCGCTGTCCTAGGCTGCCCACTGGACTCTGTGGAGGTGGTGGGCGAGAGGAGGATGATAGCAAAGCTCACATCCATCATGGTCAACAGCTCTCACTCACTGCACCAGACTGTAGAGAAGCTGAGCAGCTCCTTCAGTGGACGACTGAGACATCCTCAGTGCAGGAAGGAGCGCTACCGTAGGTCGTTCATTCCCACCGCTGTCAGACTGTACAACGCCACTTTGTAACTGTCTGTGAAAATACCGGTTATGTGCAATAAAAATCCCGTGCACTTTAATCAACCACATCTACCCCACTGACTGTGAACCACATCAACCCATCTACTCTGCCCTCAGATACATTACACTTTAATATAGGCCAATCTACAAAGTTGTTCTTTTCTTTTTCTTTTTGTTGTATATTACTTTATACTATTTATGTATCTATTTATTTATTTACTTATACAATATATATGTATGTGTGTATGTATGTATTATTGTATATGTCTCTATTTTGCATCCCCTACTGATGGTACCTCAAGAGCCTGTAACAGTGAATTTCTCCACTGTGAGATTAATAAAGCTCTATCTATCTATCTATCTATCTATCTATCTATCTATCTATCTATCTATCTATCTATCTATCTATCTATCTATCTATCTAGCTAGCTAGCTAGCTATCTATTGCTAATGGGAAACGTTTGGAAAATTAAATAATTGTCCACTCATTCACCAGACAGTCAATACTGCAAACATTCACATAAATTAATGATTTCATCAGATTTTCTTTATTCGGAAATTAAAATTAACATTTTTTAAAGAAAAAACAGTAATTCAATAAAACTTTTTTAATTGTTTAATGACTGACAAAACAATTTTGTTCATTTTTGACATTCTCTGTCATCAGATTGATTTAAATAAGTTTCACATAAGTGTAAATAAACAACTAATAAACATCATTAAGAAAGTTATGAATATCATATCAAATCATTTCATGTGATATAAAGAACTGTTAATCATTATTAGCAGATATCACTGTCGATTTGTCTACAAAGTTCCTTCATTGGTTTTGTGATCAATTTTCTGTTGATCTACCATTTGAAAGATGAGCTGATGCTGTTCTTCATCATGAGTGAGGGAAAGGTTGAAATCTGTAGCTAACTTCACAGCCTGTTCAGCACAATCATTGCCAACACATAGAGCAGAAACTTGGGAAAGAATGTAGTCTTGGTTAGTGCACCATGACTGAGGACCGCATTTGAGGAACTTCGTTGACAACTTCAAAGCAGAGAAGAGATCGAAAGATCTTCTTGTCACAAACTCAGCTAGTTGCCGCCCTCTGAATGTGCAATTCGCAGGGAGATGAAGCCTTCTCACGTCTTCTTTCATCTCAGGTTTTTCTAAGGAGACAACAACCTCCCTTTTCACCTCCACTGCAATCTTGTCAGAGAAGAGAACTAAGCCAACCAAATCTTCACTTAGATACCACAGATGACCTCTCAATTTTGCCAGTGTAGTCTTGGTAACGTTTTTGTCGACTTCAGAGTAGTCTTCAATGACTTGGAGAAGATGTAGGCCATTGGCAGATGCATTGCAAGTATCATCTGCAGTGAACCATGCTTGTACATGCAAGGGGACTGTGAAGAGGCAAATACGTCTCGGTGACTGGAATTCATGGACCTTAAGCTGAAGCTGTTCCCTAAAGCAGAATATCTTGAGGCAGTAAATGAACTTTGCCGTCCACCTTGCACATATTATTTACTTATAATATCCACAATGAAATCATTATTATTAATACTTAGTCATGATCAAGATGACCTTTTCTGCATATCAAGTGACTTTAATCTAACAGATTTATAAAAATCCAAATTTGATGAAATGATTAATTTACAGGAATGTTTGCGGTATGGACTGTATGGTGAATGAGTGAACAATTATTTAATTTTACAAATGTTTCCAAATAGCTTTGAAGCTGGAAATAGCTTTGTTATACTTCATGCATCTTAAATATCATCATAAAGGGAATATTTGGAATGAAACATAATACTTTTCCTGTGAAAATAAGCGATATCGAAAATTGCGAAAATATCCTGAAATTTACTATTTTCCTTAAATCTTTAACGCCATTGTGCTGTCAGTTAAAATTGTCTGATTGAACGAAGTTTTTTTTTTTTACAGTGTATTCTTTGGTCACGTCACAAAATGAGAGGGTTTGCGATGTTGGATTAGAAAAAAACCCCTTTGAAACACTATAACATATTTCTCCATGACTTCCATATTAATGCATACAGTTCATCTGGACCATTTCATAATTCCCATTGTCATATGTGTTTTTTTTCTTTTTTACTTCTTTATAAAACAGAGTTCTTCACAGATTCTTTAAAGTATTTATTGGACAATTGAACATTTTAAATAGTCTAAGAATGCATACCTCTTTTCCATGTACTTCTCAACTGCTTCCCAACACATACTGCAGCACTTCACCATGGCTTCCATGGGCTCTGTGTTTCTGCATGTGCAGATGGTCACACTCACAGGAAGTATGTGGCGTGAGCGTCTGAAAATGACGGTGCATCAGAAACGCAGTGAAATTTGGTGGGTTGCCATGGCAACCCATTAACTGCAGCATCTCTTCTTCACAGTAAAATGAGAGGAAGTGTGACGTGGCACAGATCTGTGACTCTGTGCAAATACATCTGAGGCTCTAAATGCCTTTTCATACATTGACTGCATAAGAGAGGCACCATAAATCATTGGAGTGCTGCACGCACACACACACACACACACACACACACACACACACACACACAAACACACACACACACACACACACACACACACACACACACACACACACACACACACACACACACACACACACGTCATGTTTTCACATAAAAGGGATTGGAGATTAAGGGTACTACACATACATGACCTTACCAAAAAGAAATCTGCTAATGTCCTAACTGCAAAAAAAAGGGGGAAAAAACCCCCACAGTTTCTAAGCAACAAATGATTGTTCTACTAGATATCTTCATACTCATAATGCAAACAATAAAATATCTTGCAAACTGTGTCAAGACTGAATTACTCACTGGGAGACGGTCCTGGGATGGAGTCCTAGGCTCGGTGAAGGTATTTACAGTATGTGTGGAGTTTAAATGTTTGTTCTGTGCTTGTTAGGGTTTTCTCTGGGCACCCTAGTTTCCTCCCACAGTCCAAAGACATGCACATTAGGATATTTACCCCAGGAGTGTATTTGAATATGAATGTGTGTGTGTGTGTGTGTGTGTGTGTGTGTGTGTGTGTGTGTGTGTGTGTGTGTGTTTATGTCCTGTGATGGTCTGGTGAGCTCTTCAGGGTGCACAGTGTCAGCTGAGATAGACTCTTCATTTGATGAAGTAGCCAAGCAAGTAAGTAAGAGTGAGTGAATTCTTTCTAGATCTCAATGAAACAGGAAAGCTTTCAAAAACTTCTGTTAAATACATTTTGTTTGGAAAGTTTTATGGACCGCAGTGCAGCTAACTGGGTTATCAAAGGTCTCTGGTGAGAGGTGTAAAAGAACCATTGTTGACTTTTGTCAAGAGTAGGCTGCATAGCTGTTATCGTATTTCTGCCTTGCGATGGCCTGGCGAGCTGTCCAGGGTGTACTCTTACCTCACTCAGAGTCGGCTGAGATGGATGGGATTAGGATTAAGCGGTTCAGGAAATGAATGAATGATTTATGAAGAAATTCTATTGTACAGTATATATCACTTCCAGATGCTCACCACATGATCGCAATCGTGGTGCACTCTGTCTTGCAGCTTTAGTTGCTGCTTCTGGGTGCATGCCACCAGAATCTCTTTCCCAAGATGCACAGCTAAACTGTCAAAACATTTACAGACAAAAAAAAGGCAAATGTCATCTGTGTTCAATGTACTGCAAGCATGGGTTGAAATTGGTTCCTCCAGGCAGGGTTAAAAACAACTTCTTTGATGAGTTCAGTTTCCTGTCCCTTCACATGGTCATCAAATAGGTATACCTGAAGATGCCTACATGCCACAGTGCCCCTCACTCATTGTAACATTTCAAGAAGGAATGTTCATTGTTCATTTTCTGGAACCGCTTAATCCTAATTAGGGTCGTGGGGAGGCTGATGCCCATCCCAGCCAACTCCAGGCAAGGGCACAGTACACCCTGGACAACTCGCCAGGCCATTACAGGGCGGAAACATGCTGACGGCTTTGTAGCCTACTCTTGTCAAAAGTCAGCAATGGTTCTTTTACACAAACCTTACACCATAGACAGTGAGAGACATGGCCGGCTTTTGATAACCCAGTTAGCTGCACTGGGGGGACAGTGACAACCCATGGAGAGTGGGACTTGAACCTCCAACCTTAGGATCAGTGATCCAGTGCCCTTTACCACACTCCATGATGGGGGGGGTGAAATCCTGGAGCAACCAGGTCGGGCGTGATAGGGTGAGTGACGCGGGCGGTGCAAAGGTGTCGGACACCAGCTGCTTTCGGTCGCCTCGGTTGAATCTGAGGTGGTCGGTCCGGGTCGGCGCATGGAACGTGACTTCCCTGCGGGACGACTCACCAGCCTCTGGTATCAAGGGAGCTTAGTCTGCTTGGTGTCGGCATTGCAGCCCTCTCTGAGGTGCGGAGTCCAGGGTCTGGCGAGACAGGTACACCTACTACTGGTCTGGCCGGGCCGACGGTCCTCACACTCAAGGAGTTGCCGTTGCCGTCGTTGATCGATTGGCTCCTTTGGTATCGGAGGTGGTCCCGGTCAACGAGCGTATTGTGCGACTGAGGGTGACTCACACAGTGGGGACGCTCTCTATCGTCGCAGTGTCTGCTCCGACCGTGGTAAGTGATCGATCTATGAAGGAAATCTTCTACGACCAGCTCAACTCGGTGGCGTTGGGGGTTCCGGGAAGGGACACCTTGATCGTACTGGGGGACGTCAATGCGACCACTGGCACTAACCGGGATGGCTACGAAGCATGTGTTGGTCCCCACGGCTCTGGACACTGCGATGAAAGCGCCTTAATGCTTCTTGACTTCGCAAAAAGTTGGGGCTTAAGGATTGCTGGCTTGTGGTTCCAGAGACCGGATCCGCGATGCTGGACTTGGCACTCCAACGACGGCATCACTCGGAAGGAGATTGACCATGTTCTCGTAGGTAGTCGCTGGCGGCTGGTCCAGAACTGCCGTGTCTTCAGAAGTGCCCAGCTATTCTCGGGAGACCACAGGCTTCTGGTGGTGACTCTGAAGATCTGCTTCAGGTGCCCTGAGAAAGCCCTGGCTCGTCAAATGTGATTTGACGTAAGCCGACTCAGGGACCCTGATGTGGCTTCGGAATTCGCCAGTAGGCTTGGGGAATCCCTGGAGGATCTGGACGCGGGTGCGGGCACAGAGGTTCTCTGGACTGGTTTCAGAAACTGCATCCTGGAGGTGTCCCGTCGCTGTATATCGGGGTCGCCCAAACGACCAGGAATAGCCATCAGTAGGCCATCGACATCATCGAGAGAGCGAGACAGGCTCGACTCGATGGCAGAGTTGGACTGGCCAGGGACTTGAAGCGCGAAACCGTGAAGGCGTTACAAAGAGATCGGGAGGCTGCGGTTCGCGATCTCTGTGAGACTGTCGAGGGCCACTTGAATTCAAGTGACTCTCACCCGGCTTACAGGGCGTTGCGGAGCCTCCGTTCCTCTCGGTCCACATCGCGATTTCAGATGGTGAAAGCTGCAGATGGTAGTGTCCTTACTGAAGAATCGGAAGTGAGGACTCGTTGGGCCGAGTACTTTGAGGAGTTGTATTGTGCTGACCCTCCCGCCCGGAGCCTAGCCATTGGGGATGCTGAAACTCTTGTTGCCGGCCCTCCTCCAGGCTGCGACCCGCCAACTCTTGAGGAAACTCGGAGGGCGGTGTGGCGCTTGGCGGATGGCAAATCTGCGGGAGTTTGTGGTATCCACATGGAAATGCTTAAGGCGGGAGGCATGGCCGTCCTCAGGTGGCTGTTCGTTCTTGTGTGCTCCATGTGGAGCACTGGTGTTATCCCAGCTGACTGGAAACGGGGCATCGTTGTCCCGATCAGGAAGGGGAAGGGTGATACCCGAGAATGTAAAAGTTACTGGGGGGTTACTCTCCTCTCAGTTCCAGGCAAGGTCTTCGCACGGATTCTACTGGACAGGATCCGTCAGCAGCTTCTAGCACACCAGCTCCCTGAACAGTCCGGGTTCACACCAAAGAGGTCTACCGTTGACCGCATCCTGGCGCTATGCGTCCTATCCGAGCGCTTGCGGGAGTTTGATAGGGGGTTCCTTGCCGCCTATATAGATTTTCGCAAGGCGTTCAACTCAGTGGATAGGGAGGCCCTCTGGGGCATACTTCGTCTACGTGGGATCCCGTCGGCTTTGGTCCGGCTGATATCGTCGCTGTATTCTGGGACAGAGAGTGCTGTGAGGTGTGGGGGCGCCACCTCTGACTTCTTTTCGGTCGAGACCGGAGTGAGGCAGGGGTGTGTTCTGGCCCCATTTCTCTTCAGTACCGCAATGGACTGGATCATGGCGGCGGTATCGGGTGGATCTGCCTGCGGTGTGTCGTTCGGTGAGGTTCGGACTACTGATCTGGATTTTGCCGATGACATAGTGCTCTTCGCGGAAACGGTGGATGTCCTGACGGAGACTCTCTCTTCGTTGGGTGAGGAGGCGGAACCACTTGGTTTGCGAGTCTCCTGTTATCAAAACCAAGATCCAGGCTTTCGGCGACCTCTTGGATGCTGCTGTTGACTCGATCGCTGTGGGTCGTGAAAGAGTAGCGATCGTGGTGTCTTTCACTTACTTTGGCAGCGTGGTCCATCGTTCCACTGATTGCAGGGCCGAGATCAATCGTCGACTTGGTCTAGCCTATGGGGCGATGGAGTCACTGGACAGGACCGTGTGGTGGTCGAGGTATCTGAGCAGGTGGACAAAAGTCTGAGTCTTTCACTCTCTTGTGCTCCCTGTCTTGCTCTACTCAAGTGAGACATGGACGCTCACGGTTGAGCTTGGACGACGACTGGACTCCTTTGTTACGACTTCCCTTCGCCGCATCTTTGGATACCGCTGGTGGGACTTTGTTACCAACTAGAAGGTGCTCGGGGATGCGGGGATGGTAAGAGTAACCTGCTTGATCCGCGACCGTCAGCTGCGTTACTATGGGCACTTGGCGCGTTTCCTGCCTTCGGACCCAGCACACCGGATCCTGTCCGTTCGGGATCCTAGGGGCTGGAGCCGATCGCGGGGATGACCGCGTGCGACGTGGTTGTCACAGCTGAGGGCTGCCCTGCCGGGCGGTATGGGCCCTGCGCAGGCCTGGTCGATCGCCAGGAGACGGCCGGATGAGTCGAGGTGACTGGTGGACGCAGCGAAGTGCCGTCCCGGCACATGCCCTCATACCTGACCTACCTGACCTCCTTCATCCAGTGTCAGCTGAGATAGGCTCCAGCCTCCCTGAAACCCTAATAAAGGATAAAGCGGTTTAACAAATGACAGACCCCCCCCCCCAGCCCCAGGCAAGCTAACTTGTTTATCAAAGGCCGGCCATGTCGCTCACTGTCGAGGATGAGAGGCATGTAAAAGAATCATTGCTGACTTTTGACAAGAGTAGGCTGCATAGCCGTCAGCGTATTTTGCCCTGCGATGGCCTGGCGAGCTGTCCAGGGTGTACTGTGATAGGTACTGGGACTGGGACTGGGATAGGTATCAGCCTCTCATTAGGATTAAGCGGTTACAGAAAATAAATGAGCGAATGAACAAATCAATGAATGGATACTCACACCCCCCCATACAAGACTGTAAGTTTCTTGTGGTTTAAACAAAAGGTCTAACTGAAGGCAACAGCACCTTTCCTGTTAATTGTGACTGCTATTCAGAAACCACACTGCTTGGTTATTGACTTGAAACAATTGACAAAAAAGAGCAATCAGAAATTGCACTGCCTGTCATTGTATTAATTGATTGCATTCCTGTGCGCATGTGTAATAGTTTATGAAAACTTTGATGAGGTGCAGTGCTGTCCTGCAGGTCACAGCCGTAATCGTTTCATAATAGTATTGATGAATTACCAAGGAGTAAGAGACGTTTATAACTCCGAAATTGTAACCTGTGATCGACCTACAGGTATGGATGATAAAAAAAAATGTACGACCACATACTGCCTTCAAATGCCTTGAAACACATGACTGATAGAAGCACTGGCATTGAAGTTCTCTGAAAACAAACGGTTATTCAGTTCTCAAAGGGTTTATGAAGTAAATAATTTCATTAATTCATTGAGTCCATTGGATGAAGTTATTAACCTCTATTACAATGATACACGATCTATACTCAAACCACTGTGTAATTTGCATGATTCCTGTTGTTCTATGAAAGGAGCTTAGTTACAGTAGCTATTGCAAACATGCTAATGCTTTGCAGCTAGTATACCTGGATAACATTTATATTCATAAGACATATTGTAGAGTCACTGTAAATTAGGGTTGAAAGATATACTATAGACTGCTGTGTCAAGGTCAATATTGCCTGCAATAATCACATTGCACAGGCTGCTAATGGGTAACTGCATTTATATTAACGACATTTGGCAGATTCTGTTTTCCAGAGCGACTTAGATTATTAACCTAGAAACTTAACCACAGAGCACCATAACATCCATTGCTTTGTTTTATTGGACACAAAAACTAGCAATATTTGCATTTTTTTTTTAAATTAAATCATGAAGAAAAAATGTTTGGTTTAGGACTTGAAT
>CM045729.1:36268579-36413579 GCA_024760905.1 Plotosus lineatus | reverse complement strand
CCCAGATGAAAGAAAACACATTCACAACATTCAGTCAAGTCTAGAGCACTCACCAGGAGATAGGCTCATCAAGTTAAGCAAGAGACACCTTCAGGAATATTAATAGACTGGGTTTACCTCAAAATGCAAACCACTAGTAACAACTGAGAAACAGATAGGCAAGGGTAGACTAGATTAGAAAGCCTGTCCAGTTCTGGAGCACAATTCCTTGGACAAATAATATATTTAACCAGTACCACAACAATGGGAAGTATGGAGTATGGAGGAAGGAAGGAACCGCTCTTCAAATAATATCACATCAACTGCTGAGCATGTTGAAAATGGTCAGTTGCTTCTGGAACATGGTTGCTTATGTATATTAATGATGTGACTGGGGACCAGTGGTAAGGTGCTGGATTACTAATCGCAAGGTTGGAGGTTCAAGCCCCACTCTCAACGGTTGCCCCCCAGTGCAGCAAATTGGGTTATCAACGAACCATTGCTGACCTTCGTCAAGAGTAGGCTATATTTCTAACCCTACGATGGCCTGGCGAGCCGTCCAGGGTGTACTCTGCCCTCGTACAATGTCAGCTGAGATAGGTGCCAGCCTTCCTGCAACCTTAATTAGGATTATGTGGTTCAGAAAATGGAATGAATGATGTGACTGCTATGAAGTGGGGTCAGTGGTGGAGTGGTTAGGGTGCTGGGCTCATTAATGTTAAGGAGCTCATAAAATTATGTTTATATTTACCGTCTAATTATGTTAATTTTTCTAATTGTTTCTGAGCCTATAAAAATGGGAGATTCTTAATGAAATGGCTGTAATTCCATAAAGGTTAATGCAGTATTTTTGATAAACCCCTTAAATTACAGGTGAAGATCTACGCATCAGTCAAATCTTCCTGACTACATTTCAAATCTTCAGTTTTAAATAGTGTACATCTTTTATTTATGTAAGTTAATAAGATTAGCTCACAACTTACTGCAGTTTATCTGTCCTTGGATCCAGATGTTGTATTAGAATTAGCTTAGCATTAGTTAACAAGCATTAATGTATGTATGTCAGATTGTTGTTCTGGCAGGGGGGGGGGTTGATCCTACTTCGCAGATTTCAGTTATTGCTTATATTCAGTTATATAAATATATCAATATGTAAATATATATATATATATATATACATGGATCCCTACTTTGTGCTTCAATTAATGCAGCTTTCGTGCATCGCGGTTTTTAAAAAATTAAATAAATAAATATTCATCGAATTAAAAAATAAGGAAATTAAGGAAGAATAGGAGGAAAAGTTATGGAAAATGTCACAAAAACAAGGCCAATTATGTGAGAAAAAACCTCCTAAACAAACAAAAAACAACCCAAAATGTCCTATCATATATATATATATATATATATATATATATATATATATATATATATATATATATATATATATATATATATATATGTTAATATATATATTAACAGTACAAAATTAAAAAGTTTTTACTTAATTACTACATTTTACTACATTAACACTGTATTAAGGAGTAAGACTCTATAAAATGTGTTTAAGGGGCATATTTTAGCGCATGTAATATGATACATAGGGTTTTACTTACGGGTACAGAACTCGCGGATTATCTTGATTCTCGGGAGGGGCTGGAACTGAACCCCCGCGAATAACGGGGGCCTACTGTACCTACTTCACCTCACACCATCATTGCGCACAAGTTAACCCTTTACTCGGCAGTGCCGCCGAAAGTGGCCAATCTAGTGACTGGGCAAAACATCTGAAAGTGGTAGTAGCGAAACTGCCCTAAATGTCACAAATATCCTAAAACAGTCTTGCCTCCACAGAGCTAAAAAATGGAAAAACAAGTACCCAGTAAAAAGTTAACTGGCATGTAGCCTGTTTCAGTTGCTCGTGCCCTTCCCGAACTTTTTTTTTTCCTTATTTACTTTAACTTTTTTCTTGTAGTTTTACTTGTGGACCAGACAAATAAGATTTATGGATGGATGGATGGATGGATGCAGGATGATGGGTTACATGCAGACACCAGAATTTCCCTTGCAGAAATTAAATAACTAGCATTTAAATAAAAAGGTTTTAGCATTAAACTAGCATTTGTGTAAATATAATTTAAACATATATTATATAAACCACTGGACATTTTGACTAGAACTTGAGTAATCAAGTGCTGTAACAGCATGCTATCATGTACGCTCTAAACAGCTTGTTAATCCATCAAAGGCGTGACACACAGCTATTCAGACTCACACCTCACGTCAGGTTGATACAACCAGTTAGCATAATGTCTATGTCTTTTGACTGTGGAAGGAAACCATGGTACTCTGAGGAAACCAGTGCAATTTTTCAGATCATTCGTCCTTCAAACCAACTGATCCTTCTCGGGTTGCAGAAAGGCTGGAGCCTAGGATCAGTTTGGTACAGCCAGTTTGATTAATGTACATGTGTTTTTCGGAGGAAATCGGAGTAGCTGTAAGAAACCCACACAAGCACAGGGAGAACATGCAAAGTCCACATGGAAATGCCAGAGCACGGGACTTTAATCCAGGACCTTCTTGCTGTGAGGCGGACCTGCTATCTTCAACACAACTGTGTCGCCCATAATTAGTATACCGTTAAAGTGAATTGTCTTTTCAATCAGACGAGTCAATTAACCAGCTGAGTGTTAATTCAAACTGTCCTCAAGCATTATCCAGGTTCGTACAGTGCTGCGGAATGAAAACTGTGCATTGGTATTCTGTGTGTGATTCATGTTGACTTGTTTTTGCCATTTTTGTAGGCGATGGTCTCCACCTTCACAGTTTGAGGCGAATGCCCACACACTTGTGAATGCTTTTTTTCCCCAGTTATTGCCTGCTTTTGCTGATGTATCCATGGTGACAGTATTCGGCCCCCCTGCATTAGCACGCTTGAATCAAGACACATCGTTCACTATCATTAATGCTGGACTCAGCATGTGAATGTTAAGCAGGTGGTTCAGAACATGTGGCCATCTGTAAAGACCCTTGGATCCTTAATGTGGCAATTACCATTATAAAGCGCCAACAGCTATTATAGTGACATGCACAGAGCAAAGTAGAAAGTAGGAATTATAAAGGACTGGAAAGGATTGACAAAACATTTTAGTCAGATCTGGCACAGCTTGATCTTACTAGCGTTTCGGTTTATCCCATGCAAAACCAATAGAGCCGAAATCCCCCCCCCCCAAACAAAAAAACCCAAAACAAAACAAAACAAACAAAAAAACAAGTAGCATTTAGCACTATGATGCACTATTATGTTCGAATATTCTCTTCAACAATGTCGGTAATGATGTACTCTGATATGATGGTTGCAAAGATAGCTGCAGTACAAGGGTTGAAGAGGCAGTAAGGAAATTCTGCCTTGAAACCTAAATTAGGTCAAGGACACCAGTACTTGGATGCATGCTTAAAAATGGTGCCTAGACAGGCCAGCAGTCATTTTCTGACTAGCAGGGTATTTTTCTCCATGACTCAGTAAGTTACCTTGAGGGCAGTCACAGCACTAGCAATGTTGTGCTTTTTAGATTAAGAATAAAATCTTAAGAAGTCAAGCACTTCTTGCATTGACCTTGGTGTAGTTGTGAAGATAAACAGCTTCATCCTTCATCTTCATCTTCATTTTGCTTGAGATGGATGTGGGGGAGTGGAAAGGGGTTTCTTAAGTAACAGGGTTCATCGATGAATCATACAACTTGTCTTCAAATCTAGTCAGAGCTTGTGTGGAAGGAGATTCAGAATCTTTTTTGGCCAGTTGAATATCATGATAACGGAAATGCTGCAATGTACAGTGCTGTGCACTAGTTTTTTCCCGTTACTGTTTTTTGCACCTTTGTCACACTTACATTTTTCAGATCATCAAACACATTTAAACATTACACAAAGATAACCAAAATATTTTTAAATGCAGTTTCCCTGTTGTGATTTTATTTGTTAAGAGAAAAATCCTATCTTAAATGACACGAACCTCTGTCATAAAGTAATTGCCCCTTGTTAAAAGGTGAGATAATTGTGATTAATCTTATTATTGGGGAAAACTGGGTTCAATTTCATGGCCACACCCACACCTGATTGCTGTCAGACATTTCCAATTAGGAGATCCCTAACATAAAACCTGTCTGTCAAGGTGAGGTAGGCCAAATCCAGTGAGCTTCAAGAGCAAACAAGAAAGAAGATTATAGAGATGTCTCAGTCTGGGAAAGTCATTGGTAAATCTTTGGGACTCCAGCGGACCACTGTCAGAGCCATTATCTATAAATGGAGAAGGCATGGCACAGTGGTGACCCTTCACAAGAGCACGGCACAGACTAACGGGAGAAGTCACAAAGGATCCAACAACCACTTCTAAACAACTACAAGCATCACCTGCCACAGTTAATGTCAATGTTCATGACGTCACCATCAGAAAGATACGTGGCAAAAATGGCATCCATGGAAGAGTTCTGAGGCAAAAGCCACTGTTGACAAAAAAGCATATCAAGGCACGACTCAGTTTTGCCAAGAATCAGCTTGATCATCCCCAAAGCTTTTGCTTTTTTACTGTAATTGCTAAATGGAACATTGTGCCAATGGTGAAACATGGTGGTGGAAGTGTGGTGATCTGGGCCTGCTTTGCTGCTTCAGGACCTGGGCGACTTGTAATGATTGATGGAACCATGAATTCTACTTGCTACCAAAAAATCCTGATGAAGAATGTTCGTCCATCAGTTCGAGACCTCAAGCTAAAGCGCACCTGGGTTCTGCAGCAAGACAATGATTCGAATTACACCAGCAAGTCCACTTCTGAATGGCTAAAAAAAGAAGAAAATGAGGGTTTTGGAGTGGCCTAGTCAAAGTCCTGACGTGACCCCTATTGAGATGCTGTGGCATGACCTTAAAAAGGTTGTTCATGCCCAAAAACCATCCAATCTGGTTGATCTTAAACAATTCTGCAGAGAAGAGTGGGACAAAATCCCATCACAGCGATGTGAAAGACTCATTGCCTCTTATCGCAAACGCTTGACTGCAGTTATTGCTGTAAAAAGTGGTTCAACCAGCTATCAGGTTTAGGGGTGCAATTACTTATACACATTGCCCTTTGTAGGTTCACATGCTTTTTGTCCCCTTAATAAATGCAATTGTCACTGGAAACTGAATTTTGTGTTTACTTGTGTTTTATCTTTGTAGAATAATTATAAATAATATAAAAATAATTGATCTGAAATGACAAACGTGCAAAAAATGTCAGAAATTGGTCAGGTGCCAAAACCTTTGCACAGCACTGTATATATAAAACACTGAAAATAAATTACATACAGTTTAAAATATATAAGAATCATAATTCTACCACATAAAGCCTGCAATCATTGTTTTATATCACAGCACTGTTCATGGGTCTGGTTTGTAAAAATGTGTTGGTTAATTTCCTACAATAGCAGCTCTGATAGAGCTGGGTACTGAGCAAATAAAGGGTTTATATTAATTCATTTTAATAAATCGCTGAATTTGTAGTAATACCTAATACACATGGACTTGCATGACATTTTAATAATAATAATAATAATAATAATAATAATAATAATAATAATAATAATAACAATAATTAGAGCTGCTCAATAAAACTAGTTTATCGGTTTAAACCGGTTCTGACATGCAAACAATACATAATGTGATACTCTGAAGCAAAACTGTTTTTTTTTTTAACATCCATTCGGAAAACTTCAGAACAGTAAAAAGAGACTTTTGGCTATTCCCTCTAATAGAACTGGAAGTAATGCTTTAGTTGAAAAAAAATGGCGACCGCAGAAGTTTCGGCATGTAATTCTGACACAATCGTGTTTCAGTCCTCTTATCTACAGTCATTCAGTGTGTGGAGAGCCAGGTATAATAAGATCCATGCCCTGATTGGGCAGTGCGGATGTCACGGAGGCCTTCAGCCAATAGAATTTGTTTTTATACAGGATACAGAAATTCCTGCTAAAACCAAAACCACGGTTCATGTTGTTAATTGCTCAGAAATTTACTGACCTACTGCATGTAGATTTTTGCTTAAACATTTATTTTAAAATGACCAAAGAAGGGAGCAGTCCCGTGAACCTGATCTCCGACAAGGCACATTAACCATGCTTGTTTTTTTTTTTGTTTTGTTTTTTTTGCTTAACGCGGTAATAATGAAAAAAAAATTGACATCAAACGACTTGCGGACTTAGTCTCAGGCTCAACATGCTCCAAATCGGTCCCAGATTCCAGTAAATTACATTCCAATTCTCTCGAGCATAATAATAATATTAATGTGATTTATATGATAAATGGTATGGCATGTTATTATTGTTAGTATAAGTCCTAATGTTTCACAAGCTTTCCTGAGCTGTCAGTGTCCCTGTAAGTGTTATACGTGTGGCATGTGCCCAGCAGGCATCGTTATGATGGCATTAATATACTGTATATACATGTAATGTTAATGTTGTTCTATATAAATATATCAATCTACTGCTCATAGGGTCACAGGTCTGATGAGGTCTAGTCGTGCATGATACAGTTATGCGCATGCACGGATGACGCTCCACCTTTTAATCCCGCCTGAAGAATTTAATATGTATGCATTAATGATGAAGGCTTCACAGTATGATAATAAAAGCACTAGATGCACTTCTAATATTTGTTAAATGTATTTAAGATGTTTAAATAGCGTATCTTGGTCAATATGCAGTTCTATTTCAGTGTTAATGTTTGTACCAAAGTTTAAAACATTAAATTTTCACAAGTAGATTTTTTCTGATGCTTAGAATTTTTTATTTTAAATGACTAAACACAACACTTTTAATGTTGTTGATTTCTCTTTTTGAAATAAAGAATTGATACTGTCAAGAACAGTCTCGCTTTTAATTTAGAGTTCTTCTTGCAATACATATCACAATACATGCTAGAAATCGCAATATATTGCAATGCATAAAATCTAGGCAATACCCAGCTCTAATAATAACAAATTAAACATATATTGTTAGTTCAAGAAAAAAATAACCTGCCACAGACTTCCACAGTGGGCAGTGGTGTTCTAGTGGTATAAGGCGCCGGATCACTGATCCAAAGGTTGGGGGTTCGAGTCCCACTTTCCACAAGGTTGTCACTGTCCTCCCAGTGCAGCTAACTGGGTTATCAAAGGCGGGCCATGTCTCTCACTGTCTATAGTGTGAGGCATGTAAAAGAACCATTGCTGACTTTCGACAAGAGTAGGCTGCAAGGCCGTCAGTGTGTTTCTGCCCTGCGATGGCCTGGCGAGCTGTCCAGGGTGTACTCTGCCCTCGCCCTGAGTTGGCTGGGATGAGAACCAGCCTCCCCGCGGCCCTAATTAGAATGAAGCGGTTACAGAAAATGATGAACTGAGACTTCCACAGTATCAGTGAACTTTAACCACTCTCTGCAAACTACATGTCCCAGCAGGCTCTGTAACACTCTTAGTCACCTGACCTTTATCCTTTGCATTACATCATCCTGACACACCCTTTCAACACTTTGATTGCAACAGTTTGATTGCACACTACTCTATAAGGATTCTGAAGCTTCGGGTCAAGTTGTGCAATATTGGCTTTGCATTTTTTTGTTGGCACATACTAAGCCATGACTATGTTGTGCTTGCGATCTTGTTTTTGATGCTGTGCCTCTTTTCTTGTATTTTACATGTCTGTGAACGAGAAGGACCCAAGAGGAACGGTGAGGTTACAGGGGGCAGAGATAAAGAAGGTGGAAGATTTTAAGTACTTAGGCTCAACAATCCAGAGCAATGGAGAGTGTGGAAAAGAGGTGAAGAAGCGTGTGCAGGCAGGTTGGAATGGTTGGAGAAAAGTGTCCGGTGTGATGTGTGATAGGAGGGTATCGGCAAGAATGAAAGAAAAGTGTACAAGATGGTGTTGAGGCAAGCGATGTATGCTTTAGAAACAGTGGCCCTGGGGAAATGACAGGAGTCAGAGCTGGAGGTAGCAGAGATGAAAATGTTGAGGTTCTCTTTGGGAGTAACGAGGATGGATAGGATCAGGAATGAATACATCAGAGGGACAGCACATGTAAGAGGTTTTGGAGACAAAGTCAGAGAGGCGAGATTGAGATGGTTTGGACATGTACAGAGGAGGGATAGTGAGTATATTGGTAGTAGGATGCTGAGGTTGGAACTACCAGGCAGAAGGCCAAGAGGAAGACCAAAGAGACGATTCATGGATGTGGTGATGGAGGACATGAAGGTAGTTGGTGTAAGAGAAGAAGATGCAAAGGATAGGGTGAGATGGAGGCAGATGATTCACTGTGGCAACCCCTGAAGGGAAAAGCCGAAAGGAAAAGAAGAAGAAGAAGAAGAAGCCTCTTTTCTTGTATTTATTCATTGTGTATCAACTATGCTTGTCTTATTTTGATACATTGCTTACATTTACCTCCTCATCATTGTTTGGCCCCTTCCTGCCTAATGTTTACGAGCTTGGACTGTGTTTATGATCTGTGACGCAATGCAAATAAAGAGCATGCCTTCATCTTTTTTTTTTTTTTTTTTTTTGGATTTTCCCCCATTTTCTCCCCAATTTATTTGTATCCAATTTCTACCTATCAGGTATTGCCTTCCCTATCACACAACCACCATCGACCTTGCATGCACCCCCCCCCCCCCGTTACATGCAATAACCACTGGACTTTTTAGAACTGCGGCACATGCACATTTGGGGACATTCCAACAGACTCAGCGGGAAAGTGATACCGGCCTCCTCATACGAATGAGGTCAGAGATGCCCATGATTGGCTGGCAATCAATGTGTGTGACAGAGAAGTGAGTGTATGCCATCCCTCCCTCCAGTGAGAACTCAGCCAAGTAACTCCCTATCACTCCTGGCCATGGACGGCTGTGGTGTTAAACTGGATTCGAACTTAAGATCTGCCTTCATCTTTGGAGAGCATTGCCATGATGGAGATTTATTTAGGTAACGCATAGCCAGGGTCAGAATATTTTTTAAAATTTTGTCCTTTCACATCAAGATGAGGTGTTACAGTGGCATAGTGGTTTGCTTGTCCAAGTCACAGCAGGACCGTCCTGGGTTTAAGTCCCAGGCTCAGGTGTTTGTGTGGGGTTTGCATGCTCTCCCTGTTCTTGTCTGGGTTTCCTTTCCAAAGCCAAAGTCCAAAACCATGCATGGTGGGCTAATTGGCTGTTCCAAACTGCCCCTAGATCTAGATGTGCCTGTGTTGACCTTTTGATGTTCTGTCAAGCAGTTCAGGGTGTACCCCCTTTTTTGCCCAGTATCAGGTGAGAGGCACCAGCTTCATCATGACCCTGACAGAAATAAGTGGTTCAGCAAATGAGTAACACTTTGCCTTCTCTTGAGGGAAATTAATGGAACAGGAGGTTATCTGATTGAGTGGAATAAGTAGGGACTCTTAAACTTTATTTTTCTGGCACCGGTGTCAGCTTGTCGACAGTCAGGTCAGGCTTTCTGCCATATGGATAATAGCTTTACTTGTCAGGTGAAGAGTATTTCTCACAGGACGTTTGGTAATGATTAGTTTCTGATTTGAATTATCAGGAGATCTTCGTTTCCAAAGGTTCCCCCACACTAGTTCTGTTCACTCAAGCTTGTCCGTAGTTTTTATTATTCATGTTTTTGAGTAGATGATCAGTAATCCCAATAAGTTGCAAGCACTCGTGAGTGTACTTTTTGACTTGACTCCCATAGATCAAACATGTTCAGCAATAACCACGGTGCCGCATGAAGGCACAATGAACAGTCTTCATCATGAAAGAGACTGGGTGTTGTGACCACTCGCTGCTATCATAACCTAGTTCTTGGACCGTGACCAAAATAGGCAAAGAAACAGAACTTCTAAAATCAAAAGATTTATTTTACCAAAGAATGCACATGCTGTAGCACAAGCCAGGGATGTAAACTGCAGGTGGTGAAGGAAGGAGAAACAGGACGCCAGAGATTTATATTCTGTGGAACACTGGGACCAGGTGCACTCAATTAGGCAATTTCAGCTCCGCTAATACCTCAGGAAGAAATGAGAAACAGTATTACTACTAGATCACTACATCATCACCACCCCTCTTCGCCCACAGTTGGCTGAGATGGGCGCCAGCCTCCCGCGGCCCTAAATAGGATTAAGCAGTTCAAAAAATGTATGAATGGATATATCATCATCAGGCAGCGCTTAGCAGCGGTCGTTGTGCATTGGCAATATTTTGTGCATTGCAGGATGCTCGATTGCGCGGGGTGGGTGGGGGAGGGGGTTGATCAGTTTGGCATACGAAGTGTTAGAGGGTAAACCAGAAAGTTGCTTTACTCACAGTTTTTTTTTCTACCAGCAAAATTAAAACATGTTTGAAAACAATGGTCAACAGTCTGAAAACAACATTTTCATTCTTATTTCATTTTTATTAATTCATTCTCCAAACTGCTTAATCCTAATCAGGGTCACAGGGAGGCTAGCGCTCATCTCAGCTGTCTCTGGGCGAATGTGGCGCACACCCTGCACAGCTTGCCGGGCCATTACAGGGCCAACACTCACACCTAGGGGAGCTTTGGAACAGCCAATTAACCTATTGTGCATATTTTTGGACTGTGGGAGGAAACCGGAGTACCCAGAAGAAACCCACACATGCACAGGGAGAGCATGCAAGCTCCACATAGAAATGCCCAGGCTGGGAATCGAACCCAGGCCTTCTTGCTGTGCAGCGGACATGCTAACCACTACACCACCATGCCGCCTATTCTTTGTATTTATGCCTTACTAAATATACTGACTCTATCCATCCACCATCCATCCATCCATCCATTATGTACAGGAAACTGCTTATCTGTCATGGCCACAGGGAAAGCTGGAAACAATCTCATCTGGCAAAGAAGTGGAATACTCCTTGGGCAATCTGGAGTAGCTAGTTGTCATAATGTACCCTGAAGAAACTCCTGCAAGCACAGGAAGAACATACGAACTCACAGGAAGGCCCTTGTCTGTCAAAATACTAGCCAATTCATATTATGAGGTGACAGCATTAACCCTTAGGACACTGTGCCACCTGAAATACTGGCTCATCAATAAAAGATTTCTAGTTCGGTAAGAATGATAATCTATTTCTCATTGTCTCTTTCCATATGCAAGATGTACAGACAGACACACACACACACACACACACACACACACGGTGTAGAAAAACCTGGTTTTGTCACTAAATTCTAGCAGTAAACCCACAGGAGAGCCTTACCTAGGCTACAAAGATGCAATGATCATGATGGAAAGGGGGGTAGTTAAATTAATAATATAGTAAAACCATTCGGTTTGCAGCCGTGATGGTCTGGTGAGCTGTTCAGAGTGCACGACTTAAGGTATATGTCGGCTTACATGGGTTCTGCGACCCAAACAGGAGTAAGCTTTTGAGTAACTAACATTGAGTGTTTAGTCTGTGCAAAGATGAAAATGCAGAATATACAGTATGTGCTAGTTGGCTCTCGGATGTAGTCTTTAAATTGAGTTCATGTTTATATGTTTTTGGCCAAACACAGGCAACATAGGATAATTGTAACATGAATCAATGGGTCTTTTATCACCGCTAATTCTAGACATCGGCATAAAACTTTGCTATCTAACTCAATACTTTCTCCAGCCTTTTTAACTACTTAGATAAGCAAATTAAACTTCACATTATGTAGGTTGAAACATCATTTATTGGCTAAACTGTTTAATCCTGCCAGAGTCACTGGGAAGCTTTAACCTACCTCAGCCGACTCGTTGCAAGGTGAGGTACACCCTGAACAGCTTGCCAGTCCACGCACATTGCAAAATACACACAACTATTCACACTTACACCTAGGGGCAGTATAGAACAGCCATTTAGCCTGATGTGCATGTCTTTGGACTGTGGGAGCAAATGGGAGTACCTGGAGGAAACCCACACAACAAGGGCATAGGCTGGTCTGACCGTCGGAGGGGTACACATTTTGGTTGACCAGAACTCGAGTCCCAGGGGCTATAGGCCTTAAGCCTTAAAGGAGTGTAGAGAAACACAAGAACAAATTGAACACCAGACTGTTTTAATCATATACATAATTTGAGTCATAATTAAAATTGGCGTAGAGGTCTTATAAATGATGTTATACAATTATACAACGCAAATGAATCTCAATGCACCAGAGTCACACTACACACTACAATTTAATAAAGATGTATTTACAGTTCAATTACAAAAACAATTCAATCTATTTTACAACATTTACACTTTATAAACTTCTTCTTTTCCTTTCGGCTGTTCCCTTCAGGGGTCGCCACAGCAAATGATCTGCCTCCATCTCACCCTATCCTCTGCATCTTCTATTCTTACTCCAACACTTTCACATAATCTTTGACATAATTTTAGCAATTTAATTATTATTTTACTAAGCACTTTGGGGGAACCAGGTACACCCGTGGGTAGAATTGTAACTTTACAAAATGGCTGTCTATACAGGGGTGAACTGCAATCAAATATTATAGTTCAACCAAAAACATTCTCAAATATATTTCAAACTACATCTGCAAGTACATGTGCTAAATAAATTTACAAATTGAGCTAAAGTTATTTATCTATTCAAAAGCACAAACAAATATTAGTACATATTTACAGCACAAAGGCATACTATTAATTTTATAAAAGTACTGACAATTAGGCTGCAGATCCAGGCTGGATGGCTTATGATTATTTTAGCCATTCATTCTCTGTGCGTCAATGTTTGTGTTCCAACACATGTGCAGGAGCCGGGGCGGTATTAACAAACTGCTTTATTCTCACACTCGCACTTTGTTTGACAGTGTTCAGCTATTATCTCTTACTGATAATATTATGTTTGTTGATTGGTCAGTTCAGGCGTACACATGCGCAGTGCCCGTTACACTTAAATTCCGGTTTACTTCCGGACACTAGTCATGCGGAACTTATCTCCGACTTTCTCTTCAATAACAGTCATTGAGTTTATTTCTAAGATTGTGAATACACATAATTTCTTGTCCAGCAGAACTGAACTCCACTCCTGCTGTGTGTGTGTGTGTGTGTGGGTTGGGGGGGGGGGGGGGGGGGGTGCACACGTGCCCCCTGTGCACCCCCCCCCCAGCTTATGCCATTGCACAAGCATGGGGAGAATACTCGAACTCCACACAAACACCCTTGCTGAACCCAAGACTTAAATCCCAAACCTCAAGAGTTTGAAAATTGGTGATTTGATTTATAGTATCTTTGCTTTACACTTCTTGTTGGCAGATAAGCAAAGCAAACAACCATTTTTCTACTACCTTCCAAAACTTTTTCCTAATCCATCTTTCACCTTTATGCTTACATGAGTGTTAGTTTCATAAACGGCCTTCCTTAACCAACCTCATAACTAACATCGTGGTTATTAGTGTTGTTTGTTTGGAAAGCCATTCTGTAGAACACATAAATGTGCTAAGTTTAACTCCTATGGGCAAGTATATAGTGAAAAAACCCCTGAAACATGGGGTCAGTTTCTTATCAAAATATAAGTTAATTTCTCATTCATTCATTCAGTTTCTGAACCTGTTAATCCTAATTAGGGTCGCAGGGAGGCTGGTGCCCATCTCAGCTGACTTTGGGTGAGGGCAGAGTACACCCTGGAAAGCTTGCCAGGCCATTGCAGGGCAGAACCACGCTGACGCTATGCAGCCTACTTTTGATGAAAGTCAGCAATGGTTCTTTTACACCTCACACCATAGATAGTGAGAGACATGGTAGGCCTTTGATAACCCAGTTCGCTGCACTGAGGGGACAGTGACAACCTCTTGAGAGTGGGGATCCCATCCTTGGGGTCAGTGATCCAGCACCTTACCACCAGGCCACTACTGCCCTCATTTCTTATAATGAGCTTAATTTCAACAAGTTGTCAAACTACTTCATCCTGTTAGAGTCGTGGCGATGGTGGAGCCTATCTCAACCAACACGGGGGAAAGGTGGGGTAGACCCTGAATAAATCACCAGACTATCTTAGGGCCAACATTCCATAAAAATATTTACACTTACACTTAAGGTCAATTTGGAACAGCTAGTTCACAGCTAGTGCACCTCAGGCGCATGTCTTTGGATTGTGGGAAGAAACTGGAAACCAATTCAAGCCCAGGCAGGACACGCAAAGTCCAAACAGAAACATCTGAGTCAAGGACACAAACCCAAGGCATTCATACTATGAGGTGGATGTGCTATCCACTACACCACCATGTCACCCAAGTTTCTAATTGTTAGATTGAATTATGTTGAGTGAGATTAATCAGTTCATATAATATAAACCGATTATATTATAAATTCATGAAAGGATATTGGCACTGACAGGAACTATAACTATAGCATAAATGAATATGATTTAATCACTTTGCAGTAAAATAATGCAACAGTAATGTAAATGTTACAGGAGACCGGTGACCTGTATTTGATCCTGTGTTTCAGTAAGGAAGTTGAGATTGAGTACAACCCCACAGAAAAAAAAAGACAAATACTCATTTACCAGCTGCGATAGAAGTAAAAACAATTCCAGCTATGTTGTCAGGGAATTTTTTTGTGTGTGTGTGTGTGTGTGTGTGTGTGTGTGTGCTGATGCCCACCTCGATTTCAAGAACGGTTTATCAAGAACATATCACTGTCCAATTTTTAAGGTAGCCACTGGGGACCAAACATTAAAATGAATTTATAAAGAGCTCAAGGTGAACAAAAGTGATGCCAATTGTTTATAACAACTAAGTAAGCTGGTATGATTCCCCTATTGGAATCCTTTAGTATCTTTTCATATACAATTTTCATTTATGGAATTTGACAAACACCTTTATCCAGAGTGACTTATAGTTTTATACAATTGAGGATCAAGAGCCTAACAATTTGGTGGTACTGCAGCTTAAATCTTGAAACATCAGATTACTGACCCAGAGCTGTAACCACTGATCCACTGCTGCCCCGCATATTATCCCGAACACTAATTGGTCAGGGACATTGAGGAATCTGGAGCCAATCCCGGTGAACATCAGGGTAAGACGCTGGGTCAATTCTGAACAGATCACCAATCTGCCTTAAGGCTAACAAAGAAACTAACACCTACATGTACACCTGTAGGCACGCAAGCAGAGGAAGAACATGCAAACTACATACAGAAAGGCGAAAGTTGTTTATGAGATACAACCAAGAATGTTCTTGATGTGAGATGAAACGGTGTTAAACACTATGTCCATGATCACTTTGGTGTAAATTACACCAGGTTGATAGTTTTCTATGAGTAATTGTGCTCATAAAGTGAATATTTTAGTTTGTATAGCATTGTTGATCCGCTAAATTGATGTCTTGATACATGCTCAGTTTCCACTTCCAGGTCAGGAAATCCCAGAACGTTTGAATCAGATAATGTAGACAGAAACTGGCCCTGGTAAATCTGGTTATCCTAACTGGGCATTTATCATTAAAAGGTACTTCAATTAATACAAGAGAGAACAGCATCTGCTGTCTAAGTAAAACTGGTGGTTATCCAATATGTGACAGGAGTGTCTGAACTGCTGAGAGGCATATTTTTTAAACACCGCATCATAGTAGCCTTCAAATCCCAATACATGCTTCACCAAAATTGTTCACCCCAAGAATTGAATTCTTCAGTAAAAACTTTCTGCAGTTATATTGTATAGGGTTTCTAAAAAAAAAAGAACTTCCCACATTTCACAGGTAAGTGGAAATAATTATTGAAAAATGATAATCATATTATTATTTATACATGAAACATAATTCAAAAGAGTTTCATCACCATGAAATGATAATTTGATTATTTCAGAAGTTTTTCTTTCTTTCTTTCTTTCTTTTAATGCAGTTTTATACTGGGGGCTGTCACCAAATAGGCATGGCACCACACAGAAGAGCTACCTGATAGTCCCGAGGGTATATCTTTTACAAATGCTAGTGTGTAGATTAAGGCACTGCTTAAAATGGATCTCTTCAAAAATGCCTCTTTTGATGGCTGTCCGAGCCAAGGTTTGCTTTTCAGAGCCTTTCACAAGCTGATTTCTGCTGTCATTTTATATCATGTCTTGTTAGTTCGATTATCTGTTTAATAACTTCATGTTCTGTTAAGCTTCTCAATTCACCATTTGCTCCACAAAGATTTACTTATCCACAAGTATGTCTGCATACCTGATTAGATTCTGTGTTTTTATTTTGCATAACTGTAAGCAGATGTGTATGAAGCTATATTTTTTATTTATTGTCTTTCTGTTTCAATGTGAAATATATATATATTTTCAATTGCTGCTCTTCATCATGCACAGCCATCTCAGCATAAACTCAGTGATTCTCTGTGGTGGGCATGTGCAGACACAGATACTTTAAGGATATGGTCCTCTGGTCAAGAACACTGCACTTTATTAAATCCTTAGATTATTTTTATTCTGCACGAGTCTGAGCAGTGTTCTGTGAGCCTCTTTTTTGGAGTTGCGGAGGGGTGTATGGTAATTTCATTGTTAATACATTCTTTTTTCCTGCCTGTCATTTAGGTCAGTGATACACAACTGCCAATCAGCATCAATTTAACAACACAGCAGCTAACTGGGTTATCAAAGGCGGGCCATGTCTCTCATTGTCTATGGTGAGAGGCATGTAAAAGAACCATTGCTGACTTTCGTAAAGAGTAGGCTGCAAAGCCGTCAGCGTGTTTCTGTCCCTTGCTAAGGGGTTGTGACAGGAAGGGCATCCGACATAAAAACCTATGCCAAATCAAATGTGCAAATCAGACGATTCGCTGTGGCGACTCCCAAGAAAGGGAAAAAGCCGAAAGGAGAAGAAGAAGAAGAAGAAGAAGAAGAAGAGGAAGCCTTCTTGGGGTTCTTGTGGTAGGAACATGCAGACACTAGAATCCGAGCCATGTTCCATGACTATGGTGCTCAACATAGAAAGTTTATGAATGTAGCCACTCCCCAATTATTTGTGTATAGTACACATGTCCATTGTGATTAGTGGTCATGGCAGTCGGCATATTTGTGATTGTGGTACTGGTCTCATTGTTTTGCAATGGTGCTGGTTTCTGTTTAGAAATTTGAGGAGGGCTGCAGTCATCTGAGACTGAAGAAGTTGGTTGGATGAAAGTTGAAACATTTCTCCCACTGTCCTGATAAAATGAATCAAACTATCTGAGGCAGCTAAATTGATGTTTCTTCTATGGTATCAAATAGTCTTGGTGTTTATGGGGTAGTGGACAAGTTAAGGGGGCATAGTGGTTAACACTCATCTTACAATAAGAAATTCCAATGCTGGATACTAGCTGTGGTCAGTGAGGGTGTTTCTGTGCACACAGT
This sequence comes from Plotosus lineatus, assembly GCA_024760905.1. Taxonomy (NCBI): domain Eukaryota; kingdom Metazoa; phylum Chordata; class Actinopteri; order Siluriformes; family Plotosidae; genus Plotosus; species Plotosus lineatus. The sequence continues at coordinate 36,396,254 of CM045729.1, read as the reverse complement.
ACCCTCCATAATTATTGGCACCCCTGGTTAAGATGTGTTAAAAGTCTTATAATATTTCGGTTTTTATTGCAGAAGCATACTAGCAAACTGAAAACTGTAGAAAAATGTAATCTTCAACTCAAGTGAATTTTTAAGGGGGGAAAAACATCTCTGGCTAATCAAGAATTATTTTGCATAAAATCACCTGTTCCACAATTATTGGCACCCCCTAACAATTTCTAGGAAATAAATGTAATTGAAGTATTTCTGTCATTTCCACAGTAGTTTACAAAGTTGATCAGAGTATCTAGGAACTATTAATTAGTAATTCATCTCTTCCTGTTTCCCTCGGGTATAAACATAACAGGACATAGAGGCCATTTCTCTTATCCACTCTTCAACATGGGAAATATTAAGGATGTGTGTTTGTCAACCTTCACAAGTCAGGCAATGACCACAAGAAAATAGCCCCTCGTTTGCATCTGCCCATATCTACTGTCAGAGGAATCATTAAGAAGTTTAAATTGACGCTACTAGTGGTAAACAAGCCTGGACACGGAAAAGGTTATTTTGCCACCATGTACAATGAGGAGGATGATAAGAGAAATAAAAAGTTCTCCAAAGCACACTGTTAAATAATTGCAACAAATTGTAGCAGCTTGGGTTCACAAAGTCTCTAAAACAATCATCTAAGGTGAGCGCCTGGTGGTCGGACTTCTGCCGCTGGGGCCCAGGCAGGCCCAGCCCGTAATGGAGACATGGGTCCACCCTCCTATGTGGGAGGGGCTATAGTGGTCGAGTGCAATGTGAGTTTGGGTGGCAGTCGAAGGCATTGGTTCTGTCCGACTAACCCTCAGTTACTGACTCTGACTCTTGGGACATGGAATGTGTTAGGATCCGTTGAATGTGGAAGAAGACGACTGGAGACTGGTTTTGAGTTGAATATGAGAAGCTTTACTGCGTCGTTTGCAAAGGACGGAGACCCAATAAACATGCATAAAAGACACGCTAGTTAAGGTCTGAGGTCTCCCTCGCGGCTGGGTGTTTTTAAGGGCTGCAGAGCAGGTTCCTCCTTCCGGGTTTGTGACTGGGTCTTTGTTGCGTTGTTATCTCAACAGGATGCGATAAATCTGGGCTCTTTCCAGGTGCGTCCCAACCTCCACCCCCCCCCCCCCACCTCCTGACCTCGAAGTTATTTACAACTAGAAACTATCGAGTCTGTTGAAGATCACACTGACCGTGGAAGACTCAGTGTGTCACGGGTACCCAGCATGCACTTCTGTTTAAGTATGCACTTTTACAATAGACATGAAGAAGGGCCCCTTAAGCATATCATTTGATTATTCTCAGCAAGCATTTAAGGAAAGCAAAACACAGAAAAATAAAGCACCATTATACAGTTATATAAAGCAGTATTTGCACCAGGGAACATGATAATGTGATACACTTTTACAATTGTCACCTCTCTTTTTATTTATTCCATTCTGGAGTTACTCATGGGGAGAGGCGGTGAGCCGGTATGGGCATCCTTGTTGCCCACCGTCTCGGTGCCCACACATCGGGGCTCTGCCCAGTCGACGAAAAGGTAGCTTCCCTTTGCCTTTGGGCGGAGGGAAAGGTCCTGACTGTTGTTTGTGCTTATGCACCAAATGACAGTTCAGAGTACCCACCCTTTTTGGAGTCTTTAGGGTGTGTGTTGGAGAACGCTCCCCGGGAGACTCACTTGTTGTCCTGGAGGACTTCAACACCCATATGGGCAACGATAGTGTGACCTGGAAGGGTGTGATCAGTAGCTATGGCTTCTCCAGTCTGAACCTGAATGGTGTTTCTTTATTGGGCTTCTGTGCTTGTCACAGTTTGTCCATCACAAACACCATGTTCGAACATAAGGGTGTCTGTAAGTGCACTTAGCACCAGGACACCCTAGGTTGCAGTTCGATGATCAACTTTGTAGTTGTGTCAACGGACAAGCAGCCGCATATTCTGGACACTCGGGTGAAGAGAGGAGCTGAATTGTCAACCGATCACCACCTGGTGATGAGCTGGCTCCAATGGCGGGGTAGATGCCCTCCAGACCTGGCAGGCCCAAACGTGTAGTTATGCTCTCCTGGGAACTTTTGGTGGAGTGTCCTGTCAGAGGGGCCTGTAACTCTCATCTCCGTCAGAGCTACAACCATATCCTGAAGAAGGTGGGTGACATGGAATCTGAATGGGCCATGTTTCATGCCTCCATTGCTGAGGCGGCGATCCATAGCTGTGACCGGAGGTCATCAGTGCCTGTTGTGGCGGTAACCCCTGAGCCCGGTGGTGGATACCTGAGGTGAAGGCGGCTGTCCAGATGAAAAAGGATGCCTACTGAGTCTTATTGGCCTGTGGGACTCCCAAGACAGCAGACAGGTACTGGCAGGCCAAACACGCTGCAGGACGAGCTGTTGCCGATGCAAAATCATGGTGTGGGAGGAGTTCGGTGAGGGCCTGGAGAGCGATTACTGGTTGGCCTCAAAAAGGTTCTGGACCACTATCCAACACCTCAGGAGGGGGAAGCAGTTCTCCAAAAATAATGTTTACAGTGGAAGTTGGGAGCTGCTCACTTCGACTGGGGATCTTGTCAGAAGGTGGAAGGAATACTTCGAGGACCTCCTCAATCCCACCAACATGCCCTCCATGAAGGAGGAAGACCCTAGGAGTTTGGGTGTGGGTCTGCCCATCACTGGAGCTGAGGTCACTGAGTTAGTCAAAAAGCTCCTCAGTGGTCAGGCTCCAGGGGTGGATGCGATCCGCCCGGAATATCTCAGGGAGTGAGATAGGATTGTCTTGATTAACATGTCTTTGCAACATCACATGGTCATTGGGGGCCATACCTCTGGATTGGCAAACCAGGGTGGTAGCCCCCCTTTTTAAAAAGGGTGACTGAAGGGTGTGTTCCAATTATCGTGGAATCACACTCCTCAGCCTATCCAGGAAAGTCTATGTAGAGGTACTGTAGAGGAGGATCCAACCAATAGTTGAACCTCGGAGGAACAGTGTGGTTTTCGTCCTGGCCACAGCACTCTCAACCAACTCTATACGCTCTACGGGATCCTGGAGAGAACCTGGGCAAACTCCTAGGGCATACGACGTTTCGGACACGTTGCTACGGGGTATTCGGTTGCTGTATCACCGGAGCCATAGCTTGGTCCATATTGAGAACAACAGATTGAATTCATTTCTGGTGCGGGTTTGAGTCTGCTAAGGCTTTCTTTTGTCACCGATTCTGTTCATATTTTTTATGGACGGAATATCTAGGTGTAGCCGAGGCACTGAGGGGTTCTGGTTTGGTGGCCAGAGGCAAAGCTCTCGATTTACCAGTTGATCTGTGGTCCAACCCTCACCTATGGTCATGAGCTTTGGGTAGTGACTGAAAGAAGAAGATATGTGTGGACACAAGTGGCTTAGAGATAGGTGGCTTAGAGACCACCCGTAGAGATAGGGTGAGAAGCTCAGCCATCCGGGGAGAGTTCGGAGTGGAACTGCTGCTCCTCCTCACTGTGAGGAGACAGTTGAGTTGGCTTGGGCACATTGCATTGTATTGCATACTAAATCTACCAAAATAAATGCATCACTTCCATTTTCTTATGATCACAGCCATTACCAAACAATCCATTGTTTAATTAAATTATGTATGAGTAGGATTTTATAATATAACCTGAATATGCTCATTAAGTTAAGAACTGATTTAGCACAGAGAGCCCCCTTTATACTTAACGGTTCAGTGTCATCTGGCTTCAGAGCAGAATGGCTTCTGTTTGAAAAGCCAACACATTAACCATTCTCATTCATTTTGTGAACCACATAATCCTAATTAGGGTTGTGGAGAGGCTGGCGCTCATCTCAGCTGACTCTGGGCTAGGGCAGAGTACACCCTGGATGGCTAGCCAAGCTATCAAAGGGCAAAAACACGCTGACTGCTATGTAGCTACTCTTGATGAAAGTCAGCAATGGTTCTTTTACATGCCTCTCATCACAGACAGTGAGATACATGGCCAGTCTTTGATAACCCAGTCAGCTGCACTGGGGACACATTACCAACTGACTATTAATTATGAAAATCACAGTTTATTATGATAAACACTGAAAACATGATTAAACTAACACACACACACACACACACACACACACACACACACACACACACACACACACACATATATAAATATGTATATATATATATATATATATATATATATATATATATATATATATATATATATCTTCTTCTTCTTTTCCTTTCGGCTGTTCCCTTCAGGGGTCACCACAGCAAATGATCTGCCTCCATCTCTCCCTATCCTCTGCATCTTCTACTCTTACTCCAACGACCTTCATGTCCGCCTTCACTGCATCCATAAATCTTCTCTTTGGTCTTCCTCTGGGCCTTTTGCCTGGTAGTTCCAACCTCAGCATCCTACGACCAATATACTCACTATCCCTCCTCTGTACATGTCCAAACCATCTCAATCTAGCCTCTCTGACTTTGTCTCCAAAACATCTAACATGTGCTGTCCCTCTGATGTACTCATTTCTGATCCTATCCATCCTTGTTACTCCCAAAGAGAACCTCAACATTTTCATCTCTGCTACCTCCAACTCTGACTCCTGTCTTTTCCCCAGGGCCACTGTCTCTAAACCATACAACATTGCTGGCCTCATCACCGTCTTGTACACTTTTCCCTTCATTCTTGCCGATACTCTCCTATCACACATCACACCGGACACTTTTCTCCATCCATTCCAACCTGCCTGCACGCACTTCACCTCTTTTCCACACTCTCCATTGCTCTGGATTGTTGAGCCTAAGTACTTAAAATCCTCCACCTTCTTTATCTCTGCCCCCTGTAACCTCAAAGTTCCTCTTGGGTCCTTGTCGTTCACACACATGTATTCTGTCTTACTAAGACTAACCTTCAATCCCCTCCTTTCCAGGGCATACCTCCACCTCTCTAGATTTTCCTCCACTTGGTCTCTGCTCTCACTACAGATCACAATGTCATCTGCAAACATCATAGTCCATGGAGATTCTTGTCTAACCTCATCTGTTAGCCTGTCCATCACCATAGCAAACAAGAAGGGGATGAGAGCTGACCCTTGATGTAGTCCCACCTCCACCTTGAACTCTTCTGTCACACCGACAGCACACCTCACCACTGTCTTACATCTATCATACATGTCCTGCACCACTCTAACATACTTCTCTGTCACTCCAGACTTCCTCATACAATACCACAGTTCTTCTCTCGGCACCCTGTCATATGCTTTCTCCAGATCCACAAAGGCACAATGCAGCTCCTTCTGACCTTCTCTGTACTTCTCTATTAACATCCTCAAAGCAAACACTGCATCTGTGGTGCTCTTTCTTGGCATGAAACCAAACTGTTGTTCACAAATGCTGACCTCTGCCCTTAGTCTTGCTTCCACTATTCTTTCCCATAGCTTCATTGTATGGCTCATCAACTTTATCCCTCTGTAGTTGCCACAACTCTGTACATCGCCCTTGTTCTTAAAAATGGGCACAAGCACACTTCTCCTCCATTCCTCTGGCATCTGCTCACTTTCTAAGACCTTGTTGAATATTCTTGTCAGAAAATCTACTGCTACCTCCCTAGACACTTCCATACCTCAACTGGTATGTCATCAGGGCCAACTGCCTTTCCACTCTTCATCCTCTTCAATGCCCTCCTCACTTCTCCCTTACTAATCTTTGCTACTTCCTGCTCCTCAACGGTCACCCCTTCTACTCTTTTTCTCTCTCATTTTCCTCATTCATCAGCTCTTCAAAGTACTCTTTCCATCTTCCCAGCACACTTCTGTCATCAGTCAATACATTTCCCTCTCTGTCCTTTATCACTCTAACTTGCTGCACGTCTTTCCCATCTCTATTTCTCTGCTGTGCTAACCTGTATAGATCATTTTCTCCCTCCTTACTGTTCAACCTATCATACAAGTCATCATACGCCCTCTGTTTGGCCTTTGACACTGCTACCTTCGCCTTACGCTGTGTCTCCCTGTACTCCTGTTTACTCTCTTCGGTCCTCTCAATGTCCCACTTCTTCTTGGCTAACCTCTTCTTTTGTACACACTCCTGCACTTCCTCATTCCACCACCAAGTTTCCTTATCTACTTTCCTTCCAGAGGACACACCAAATACTCTCCTACCGGTCTCCCTGATCACATTGGCTGTGGTTGTCCAGTCCTCTGGAAGCACTTCCTGACTACCCAAAGCCTGTTTCAACTCCTCCTTGAAGACAACACGACACTCTTCCTTTTTCAGCTTCCACCACTTTGTCTTCTGCTCTACCTTTGCCTTTTTCACCTTTCTCACCATCAGTGTCATCCTGCACACCACCATCCTATGCTGTTTGGCAACACTCTCACCCACTACTACTTTGCAGTCACTGACTTCCTTCAAATTACATCGCCTACACAAGATGTAGTCTACCTGTGTGCTCTTACCTCCGCTTTCATAAGTCACCCTATGCTTCTGTTTCTTCTGGAAGAAAGTATTCACCACAGCCATTTCCATCCTTTTTGCAAAATCGATCAACATCTGTCCTTCTGTGTTCCTGTCCTGGATACCAAACCTGCCCATCACTTCCTCGTCCCCTCTGTTGCCTGCACCAACATGTCCATTGAAGTCTGCTCCAATGACCACTCTTTCACCTCTGGGGGTACTCTGCATCACTTCATCTAACTCACTCCAGAATCTCTCCTTCTCTTCTAGCTTACGTCCTGCCTGTGGGGCATAAGCACTAACAACATTGACTATCACGCCTTCAATTTCTAACTTGAGACTCATCACTCTGTCTGACACTCTTTTCACTTCTAGAACATTCCTGACAAACCCCTCCTTCAAGATGACTCCTACTCCATTTCTCTTCCCATCCACACCATTATAAAACAGTTTAAACCCTGCTCCTAAGCTTTTAGCCTTTCTACCTTTCCACCTTGTCTCCTGAACACACAGTATGTCCACCTTCCTCCTCTGCATCATGTCAGCCAGCTCCCTATCTTTTCCTTGCATAGTTCCAACATTCAAAGTCCCTACTCTCAGTCCGAGGCTCACGCATTTCCTCTTCTCTCTCTGCCCTACGGACACGCCTCCCGCCTCTCCTTCTTCGACGTCTTCGACCAACAGTAGTCCAATTTCCATCAGCACCCTGTTGGTTGACAGCACTGATGGCGGTCGTTGTTAACCCGGGCCTCGACCGATCCGGTATGAATTTTGTTTTGATCATTTGCATTTTTAAATGTGGCAGAAGTTTTACGCCGGATGCCCTTCCTGTCGCAACCCTCTGCATTTATCCGGGCTTGGGACCGGCATAAGGGGGAGAGACACTGGTTAGTGCCCCCCCGCCTCATGGCTGCATTATATATATATATATATATTATTCTTCTATAATCACCTGAAGAGAGAGGATGGTTTCACCACCCCTCGAAACAGATCTGTAGTGATAAATGGAGTTTCAATAGAAAGTCTTTGTCCTGTCCTTTTATTTTTGTTTATTTGCTCTACCAAAAAGTATTGAGCACTCTCCTACGGAAGGATCTACTCAGAAAATCCTATATATATATATATATATATATATATAAAAACACACCCTCTGGTCACACCCTTTTTAAAAAGGGGGGGCTACCACCCTGGTTTGCCAATCCAGAGGTACGGCCCACAATGACCATGTGATGTTGCAAAGACATGTCAATCAACACAGTCCTATCTCAGTCCCTGAGATATTCCGGGCGGATTGCATCCACCCCTGGATTTATAGCACCATTGAGGAGCATTTGACTGGTTAAATAGTAACTAAGTATTTTCTCACTTACTCATTTGCTGAATCACTTAATCATATGGAAATCATGAGAAAGCTGTTTTCTATCTCAGCCGACACAGTGAAATGCAGAATACACCCCGAACAGTGCACTAGCCTATTTTAGGGCAACACATACACAACCATTCACATTCTTATTTACACCCAGAAACACTACATTGTTGTGCACCCCTAAATAAGCAGTTTAAGCCTGGAAAATAATTTTCTCTAATAGGTCAAGAAGACAAAAACAATTTCCACAAAGCTGCAATCCAATGGTTTGATTGTCATTCAGTGGCATGAGGCTGATCTCAGCTTAATTCTGGATTAATCTTGCGTGTTAATAAATGACCAAATCTTATCAATCAGATCAATATGCTCTTCTGAATGCACACAAAACTCCACTTCGAAATGATCATCTCCTCAAAAAGTTGAAGGTTTTCAACTTTTAATGTCCCACCTGCCACATTTCTGAATGGTAGGTATAAGTGTTAGAGATGATGTGACATTGGTATATGTTTACGTATCTGGGGCATGTGTGGTTTGTGAAATCAAATGGCACTGTGCTAAAGTATGGAAACACAAGTTTAACTTGAATGATTATTTTGTGGGAAAATTACCTGCATGTGTTAAAAGTGGAAAAAAGGACAATTAACATTGCAAATACAAGATTAAATCAGATTAAACTCCCATGAACTCTGAATATTGATTTGTTTTAAGGATCCATTATTGACATAATTATCATTAGAGCTCATTTATGCCTTGCTGCACCTTGTTTTAAAAAAAAATTCTGATAGCACAAGAAAATCCTGGGCTCAGTTATTTCTATGTGGGGGTTTTCTCTAGGTATTCTGGTTTCCTCCCACAGACCAAAGACATGCACATTAGGCTAATTAGGCTTCCAGATTACCCCTAGATCTTAATGGGAGTGTGAATGGCTGTGTGTGTTGCGCTGAAATGGTCTGGCAAACTATTCAGTTTGTACTCTGCCTTAGCCCCTTGTCGGCTGGAGTTCCCACACACACACACACACACACACACACACACACACACACACACACCATTCAAATGACTTTTGGGACACATTTAAATTTTTTTTCAAAGGTTCTTCCATTGTTTAAAAAATGAGCACAGACAGAGAGATACATACTTAGAGAAAGATCGATGTAGACATAGACAAATTTGGTCAGAGAGAAAAGACAGAAACAGTAGACATAAACAGATATAAACATACATGGACAGACACAGAGAAATATAGACATAACATAAACAAAATAGCCAAACATACATAGATGGACCGATAGTATAAACAGATAAATAGACAGACACACTCAGGATCTGAACTGTCTTCAAGTTAGATACATGGCAGGAGACTTTATTGTGGCAGACATAATTATTTAAAAGAAAGTAAAGCTATTATAATTAGCATATCAATGTGAGTGGTATAATATGTTTTTCATTATAAGTTGATCATAATGCCTGACAATGTATCCGGTGTTTAAGGTTTATTATTTATTTAAAGTGAATTTTTAGTAGGTTAAGAGATAATTATTGTGTTTTTGTGTTGCTGCATGAAACTCTTTTTCATTACAGTATTAATATTAATAAAATCAGCCTTGCTCATCTCTGAGCACAGCTTTAATGAATTGCAAACACATAAGGTGATTTGATTGACGGGATTATGAAGGTCAAACATATCCAAGGGTGATTATTGCCATAGTGACGTTCACATCCTGCTCCGCGCAGCGTGTTTGCTTGGTATGTTCAGGTTTGCATGGGTTTTTTGGTGGAGATCGCCCTTCATGTTAATGACAAGATTATTGTAGATGAGGCCGCAGCGTTTTGTGGATTGATTCAACTGTGGTGAGTGTAAATATAAAAAAGGAGGATTTTGAACTTTTTACAGAAAATTAACACATCCACCTCACCCTAAGCAGAACCTGGGTTTGCATGTTCTCTCCATTCCTGTGTTTTCTCCGTGTACTGTGGTTTTCTCCCACAGTCCAAAGACATGCACATTAGACTAACTGGCTATTCAAAACTGCCTCTGTGTGTGTGTGTGTGTGTGTGTGTGTGTGTGTGTGTGTGTGTGTGTGTGGGAGGGGGGGGCTCTGCGATAGTCAGCTTCTTGACTTAGTGTCAGCTGAGACAGGCTGCAGCCTCTCCGTGACCCAAATAGGATTAAGTGCTTCAGTAAATTAATGAATAAACAACAACGTGCCTGTCAGTCCCAATGAAGGAGTGTAGCCTGTTGGAACACTTGGAAATCTTGGGTTTACCGTTTTGGTGTTATCTGTATGGCTTATCCATTAAGTTAGCTAAGGAAGCAGGAACCAATTCCACAGAAGTGGAGCATACCCTGAACACATCACACATCTATTGCAGGGCTAACACAATCACAAACAACCATTCACACTCACATTTACACCAATAGACAATATAAAGTAATATATAAGTAATTGCCCTGATGAAAACCATGGCCAAGATTTTAAAACTTCTTAGCAACGGGGCTAACCAAGAATTTGAATGTAATACTTCATGGAATAATTAAAGAAGGAAGCCTATGCCTTCATGCATGTATGTATCAATGTATGTAGTATTTATTTATTTAGCCGTAGTTACCTTTCTAAAGTGCTAAAAGAAATTGCTGTACTAACTGTTCATGTTGCATATGACTACAAATCAGACTCAAACTGCCTGTTTGTACAAGTCCATGGCAGATCACAATAAAGAGTGACAGCCAAAAAAAAAGGCCCCCTTATGAAAATCACCACCTTATCATGGTGGAGGGGTTTGCGTGACCTAATGATCCTAGGAGCTATTGTTGTCAGAGGCATAATGCCCCTGGTAGGATCACCCAAGGCAAACAGGTCCTGGGTGAAGGTCCAGACGAAAAGCGGTTCAGAAGACTTCTTCTTCTTCTTTTCCTTTCGGTTGCTCCCTTCAGGGGTCGCCAGAGCAAATCATCTGCATCCATCTCACCCTGTGCTCTGCATCTTCTTTTCTGACTCCAACGACCTTCATGTCTTCCTTCACCACATCCATAAATATCTTCTTTGGTCTTCCTCTAGGCCTTCTGCCTGGTAGCTCCAACCTCAGCATCCTCTGCCAATATACTCACTATCCCTCCTCTGTACATGTCCAAACCATCTCAAACTAGCCTCTCTGCCATCCTGCACTTGTTCTCTGCTCTCACTACAGATCACAATGTCAGCTGCAAACATCATAGTCCATGGAGATTCTTGCCTAACCTCGTCTGTCAGCCTGTCCATCACCATAGCAAACAAGAAGGGGCTCATTGCTGACCCTTGATGCAGTCCCACCTCCACCATGAATTCGTCGGTCACGCCGACAGCACACCTCACCACTGTCTTACATCTCTTATACGTACATGTCCTGCACCACTCTAACATACTTCTCTGCCACTCCAGACCTTCTCATGCAATATCACAATTTTCTCTCTCATTTTCCTCATTCATCAGCTCTTCAAAGTACTCTTTCCATCTTCCCAGCACACTTCTGTCATCAGTCAATACATTTCCCTCTCTGTCCTTTATCAATCTAACTTGCTGCACGTCCTTCCTATCTCTATCTCTCTGCTGTGCCAACCTGTATAGATCATTTTCTCCCTCCTTACTGTCCAACCTATCATACAAGTCATCATACGCCCTCTGTTTGGCCTTAGCCACTGCTACCTTCGCCTTATGCTGTGTCTCCCTGTACTCCTTTTTACTTTCTTCGGTCCTCTCAATGTCTCACTTCTTAGCTAACCTCTTCCTTTGTACACAATCCTGCACTTCCTCAGTCCACCACCAAGTATCCTTATCTACTTTCCTTTCAGAGGACACACCAAGTACTCTCCTACCTGTGTCCCTGATCACATTTGCTGTGGTTGTCCAGTCATTTGGAAGCACTTCCTGGCCACCCAAAGCCTGTTTCAACTCCTCTGTGAAGACAACACGACACTCTTCCTTTGTCAACTTCCACCACTTTGTCTTCTGCTCTGCCTTTGCCTTCTTCACCTTCCTCACCATCAGCATCATCCTGCATACCACCATCCTATGCTGTTTGGCAACACTCTCACCCACTACTACTTTGCAGTCACTGACTTCCTTCAAGTTACATCGCCTACACAAGATGTAGTCTACCTGTGTGCTCCTATCTCCACTTTTATAAGTCACCCTATGCTCCTGTTTATTCTGGAAGAAAGTATTCACCACAGCCATTTCCATCCTTTTTGCAAAATCGATCAACATCTGTCCTCCTGTGTTCCTGTCCTGGATACCAAACCTGCCCATCACTTCCTCGTACCCTCTGTTGCCTGCACCAACATGTCCATTGAAGTCTGCACCAATGAGCACTCTTTCACCTCTGGAGGTGCTCTGCATCACTTCATCGAACTCACTCCAGAATCTCTCCTTCTCTTCTAGCTCACATCCTGCCTGTGAGTCATAAGCACTAACAACATTGAGCATCACACCTTCAATTCTAACTTGAGACTCATCACTCTGTCTTACACACTTTTCACTTCTAGAACATTCCTGACAAACCCCTCCTTCAAAATGACTCCTACTCCATTTCTCTTCCCATCCACACCATGATAAAACAGCTTAAACCCTGCTCCTAAGCTTTTAGCTTTGCTACCTTTCCACCTGGTCTCCTGAACACACAGTATGTCCACCTTCCTCCTCTGCATCATGTCAGCCAGCTCTCTATCTTTTCTTTGCATAGTTCCAACATTCAAAGTCTCTACTCTCAGTCCTAGACTCATGCCTTTCCTCTTCTCTCTCTGCCTATGGACACGTCTCCCGCCTCTCCTTCTGCCAAATAAAAAGAAAACAAGGACACAGTTCCCCTTGCCTGGACAGGGGTCACCGGGGTCCCTCCCTGGAGCCAGGTCTGGGGGAGGGGCTTGAAGGCGAGTGTTTGTTGGTCGGACTTATGTCCATGGAGTCTGGCCGGGCCAGCCCTGAAAAGAAGATATGGGTCTGCCCTCCCATGGACCCATCACCTGTGAGAGGGGCTATAGGGGTCGGGTGCAATGTCAGTTGGGTGGCAGCTGAAGGCATGGATTCTGTTGGACCAATCCTCGGACTCTGACTTTTTGGACATGGAATGTCACCTCTGTGGCAGGGAAGTGGCCTGAACTGGTGCGTGAGGTGGAGAGATACCGGCTAGATATAGTTGGACTCACCTCAACACCTATCTTGGGCTCTGGAACCACCTATCTCGAGAGAGGCTGGACCTTATTCCATTCTGGAGTTGCTCAGGGGAGAGGTGGCGAGCCGGTGCGGGCATCTTTGTTGCCCCCCGTCTCAGTGCCCAAACGTTGGGGTTCTCCCTGGTCAACAAAAAGGGTAGCTTCCCTCCACCTTCGGGTGGGGAGATGGGTCCTGACTGTTGTTTATGCTTATGCACCAAATGACAGTTCAGAGTACCCACCCTTCTTGGAGTCTTTAGGGAGTGTGTTGGAGAACGCTCCCTCTGGAGACTCACTCCTTGTCTTGGGATACTTCAATGCCCATGTGGGCAACGATAATATGACCTGGAAGGGTGTGATCGGTAGATACAGCCTCTGCAGTCTGAACACGAATGGTGTCTTGTCGTTGTGCTTGTCACAGTTTGTCTAACACGAACACCATCTTTGAACATAAGGGTTGTTATGTATGGAATTTAGAGGATGGAAATTGCCCTGTGAAACCAGCAAAGCACGACAGACCACGGCATAAACTATATACAATTCAATAGTATCAACAAAGTAAGGCAAAATAATAACTTACAATTTAAGAGCTAAACAAAATACAAATTAAACAAGGGTTCCAAAACAAAGTCACCAAGTCATCTGCAGAATGGCAAATTTAGAGGCATCGCACGCGCTGGCAGGGAAAGGGTTGGAATCCCACGTTAGAAAGAAACAAATGATTAAAATTCTTGCGTTGGCTGTGGGTGAACGTGGACAATGGACTTTGGTGATGAAGTCCCGAACGACGATACTTGGGTGAAACGTGTTCCATGATTCGTCTTGGCTGACTCGATTTAGCTGACTTGATCCGCCACGATGAGATTCCTTAGATGATCTGTGCGAAGAGACTCCTTAGATGATTTGTCTCAGCTGGTCGACAATGGGTCAAAGTCAAAGTCTCTTTATTGCCATTTGTGCTTTTATACACATAGGACATGCTTGTGTGGTCGTGCAAAGAGTCAGTTTTGGAAAAGAAAGAAAAACAAAGCGGCTCAGAACAGGCAAAAAAAAAAAAACCACATACAGTACTTCTATAGAATAGGTACCTAAGTCCCATGCATAGAAAGGGCCTTACACCGGCCCAATAGTACTTAATTTAGTAAAATATTAAGCAACAACAAAGACATTAGACACAAAAATGTAAGTAATATTGCGCTCAGTTATGTAGTTTGAAATAAATGTATTATCCATCCATATGTATATACATACATATCCTAATATAACCTCCCCAAAGTTCAGGAAGATTCCATTCTAGAATTTTCTAAACCACCTGACCCGCCACAGGGCGCATGCACAACTAGGTCCATCTCGTAGTTTCTATAATGGAAAGTTCCAGACCCAAAAACAACTGACTCATACCATGCGCTACCATTTACAGCACTTTAATGAATATAATTACACTCAATGTTTATACATTCCTTATATTTATATTTACATTTATACATTTACATGCCCATAACAGTCTCCTCCTTAAAGAAAAGAAAGTTTTATAGAAACTTTCTGCTGAGAGTAATGTATAATATTTCTATTCATAAAACATACACAGCATCAAAATCCACAAAACATTTCAACCTCTATAGAGTGCATCAGCTCCAACTTTACCCTCATAAGATCATCACTGATCAACAAATCAATACCCGGAACTGGGAGGGCATTGAGAACACCCACTTTAATTTTACCAGAAATCAGGTCTGAAGTCAAATTGACAAAATAGAAAGGAAGAAGAGAACTGCCACTTATACCCTGGAGTAAAACATCAAAATTAGCTGAAGACTCGACAGTAAAAAGGCACAACATTCTTCAAAATCAGAGATTAAAGAGCTCCAGTATCCCCCAATATAGTAAAGGGCCGTGGTGTAGAATTATCTCCCATAAGTGAAACAGAGCTATAAGAAATGAAGGGTAAATACTCCTTCTGAACCACAGAACCTGAAATATTGTTCTCACAAACAATACTCACCTCAGAACCACCTGGAAATAAAGGCTTAGGCGTGATAAACATGCAAGCATTTGGAGAACCTGTGGACTGATATTTGAATTTGAGACTCTATTTCTATCAAAATTTGAAATTTCCTCATCGCAGGTGTCACCTCAAGTATGAAATAATTGGAGATTTGCAACAAATCAGATGTGCTCAAGGCATCGAATTCCTCGCATTGGCTGTGGATGAACGTGGACGATAGACTTTGGCGATGAAGTCCCGAACAACGAAACTTGGGTGGCGATGAAGTCCCGAACAACGAAACTTGGGTGAAGCGCGTTCCATGATCCGCCTTGGCTGACTCGTTTTAGATGACTTGATCCCCCGTGATGAGTTTCTTTAGATGATCTGTGCGAAGAGACTCCTTAGGTGATCTGTCCCAGCTGGTCGGCAACGGGTCCTAATATAACCTCCCCAAAGTTCGGGAAGATTCCATTCTGGAATTTTCTAAACCACCTGTCCCACCACAGGGCATGTGCACAACTAGGTCCATCTCATAGTTTCTCTAATGGAAAGTTCCAGACTCAAAAACAGCTGAGTCATACCATGCGCTACCATTTGCTTTAACTGAATACAATTACACTCAAGTTTATACATTCCTTATATTTATATTTACATTTATATATTTACATTCCCATATCAGGGTGTCCATAAGTGCACTGGGCACCAGGACATCCTAGTTCGCAGTTCGATGACCGACATTGTAGTTGTGTTACTGGACTTGCGGCCACATGTCCTGGATGCTCGGTTGAAGAGGGGAGCTGAGCTGTTAACCGATCACCACCTGGTGGTGATCTGGCTTTGATGGCGGGGAGGCTGCTTTCCAGACCTGGCAGGCCCAAGCATGTAATTAGGGTGTGCTGGGAGTATTTGGCGGAATTTCCTGTCCGAGAAGCCTTTAACTCCGATCTCCGGCAGAGCTACAACCACATCCCGGAGAAGGCAAGTGACATGGAATCCAAATGGGCCATGTTTCATACCTCCATTGCTGAGGCGGTAGCCCATAGCTGTGGCTGTAAGGTCGTCGGTGCTTGTAGTGATGGTTACCCCCGAACCCGATGGTGGACTGTTTACACTGTTTACAGTGGAGGTGGGGAGCTGCTCACCTTAACAGGGGATGTGGTTGGGAGGTGGAAGGAATACTTTGAGGACCTTCTCAATCCCACTAACACACCCTCCAAAGAGGAGGAAGACCTTGAGGCTTTGGGCGGGGGTCTGCCCTATCATTGGAGTCGGGTCACTGAGGTAGTCAAAAAGCTTCTCGGTGGTCGAGCGCCAGGGTTGGATGAGATCCGCCCTGAATATCTCTCTGAATGCTATAGGACCGTCTTGGTTGACACGTCTCTGCAACATCATATGCTCATTGGGTGCTGTACCTCTAGATTGGCAAACCGAGGTGGTAGTGCCCCCATTTTAAAAAGGGTGACCAGAGGGTCTGTTCCAATCATCAGGGAATCACACTCCTCAGTCTACCTGGGAAAGTCTATATGCAGGGGTACTGGACAGGAGGATCCGGAAGATAGTCGAACCTCGGATTCAGGAGGAATAATGGGGTTTTCGTCCTGGCCATAGCACTCTTGACCAACTCTATATGCTTCACCGAATCTTGGAGGGGGCATGGGAGTTTGCCCAATTTGTCCACATGTGTTTTGTGGATTTGGAGAAGGTTTTCGACTGTGTCCCTTGGGCTATCTTGTGGGGCGTGCTCCAGGAGTAAGGCGTTCCGGACATGTTGCTATGGGTCATTGGATCACTGCATTACTGGAGCCAGAGTTCGGTCCGTATTGGTAACAACAGGTCGAATTTGTTTCCAGTGAGGATTGGAGTACGCCAAGGCTGTCCTTTGTCACCAATTCTGTTCATAATTTTTATTCATAGAATATCTCGGTACAGCCGAGGTGTTGAGGGGTTCTGGTTTAGTGGCCATCAGATCTCGTCTCTGCTTTTTGTAGATGATGTTGTCCTTTTGGCTTCCTCAAGCCAGGTCATCCAGCTCCCATTGGAGCGATTTTCCGTCTAGTGTGAATCAGTCCGAGACCATAGTTCTCAGTCGGACAAGGGTGGAATGCACCCTCCGGGTTGGGAATGAGGTCTTGCCCCAAGTGGAGGAGTTTAAGTATCTTGGGGTCTTGTTCATGAGTGAGGGAAGGATAGAGCAGCAGATTGACAGACAGATCGCTGCAGCCTCTGCTGCTTAAATGGAGCCTGTACTGGTCCGTCATAGTGAAGAGGGAGCTGAGTTGCAAGGCAAAGCTCTCAAGTTACCAGTCAATCTTTTTATCTCAAAATTTGGGTAGTAACCGAAAGAACAAGATTGTGGATACAAGCAGCTGAAATGAGTTTCCTTCGCCTGGTGGCGGGGATCCCCTTTAGAAATAAGATGAGAAGCTCTACCATCTGGGGAGAGCTCAGAGTAGAACCACTGCTCCTCCACATTGAGAGGGGCCAGTTGAGGTGGCTCAGGCATCTGGTCAGAATGCCTCCCGAATGCCTTCTTGGTGTGGTGTTTCGGGCGTGTCTAACCGTGAAGAAACCCCGGGGTCAACCTTGAACATGCTGAAGGGACTATGTTTCTCGGCTTGTCTGGGAATGCCTCGGTGTCCCCCCGGAAGAGCTGGAGGAAGTGTCTGGGGAGAGGGACCGCTGTACCTCTTTGCTTAGGTTGCTGCCCCTGTGACCCGACCCCAGAAGAAGAAGAAGAAAATGATGATCCAAAAAAAGGCCTCAGAGCAAAGGATAAACAGTGCTGCACTTCCTGGGAACATGCTGTATAAGTGTGAGGCTAGATGTTCATGGAATGTTCTGGGAGGTTTTAAAGTAGACTACAGGACATCCTGAAGGGCAAACACCTCTTTGTTACACCTTTTAAAAATCTTAAGTGGTCATTATGAATGGTAAAGGGATGGTAATGAGTTCTCAACAGGCTCTGTGCTTTATACTCCCATTTCACTGGACTACGGCATGCAAGCATCATAGCAGAAAGGCGCGGAACGCAGTTTATGGAAGCGCTTCAGCATTTTTACACGGAAAACGGGTGCAAATGCTACGGAAAGGTGGAAATTCTTATACCCCCAATTTCACTGGACTACGGCATGCAAGGATCGTGTAGCGGAAATGCGTGGAACGCAGTCTACAGAAGAGCTTTGGCATTTTTACACGGAAAATGAGTGAAAGTCCGACGGAAAAGTGGATATTCTCACACTCTCGGAACGTTCACAGCATGTACTCAACAGGTACGCCAAAGTGACCCCACGGAACACTCACGGAATTTTTTAGAATACTTTGGTCTACTGGAACATACAGAAGTGGAGGAAGACTTGAGGAATCACACGGAATGACACGGAAGATGAGGGAATAATTGCGGAACGTTTGTGGATGACAACGTTTTTGCTTCCATAAATCTGCCATGCTCCAGTGAAATGGAGGTATTATGTTGTGGGAACCTGTTGTGCTGTGCATTGAGGGTCTGAGTGACTGCTGAAATGAGTCATGCTTCTAGGAGTGCTATGTGTTACGTACGGTATATCACAGGACAATATAACATTGGTAAATCATTATTTCCTACACCAGTCATCATGAACCAGATTGTCTTTGTGTATCAGCACAGTGTGAAATATGTTACTCTCCTGATACCTACAATGATTGTTCAGCCATTACACCAAATCATGTTTGTTTTTCACCACAAATGTATTTCCCAAGTGGACATGTTTTGCCATGTTATTTATTAAAGTTTTTTTCAGTTTTGATCTTGCTTCCAACTCTGTCCTGCCACTGACTGAGTCAGTATACCTTAATCTAAGAGTATTCTATAAAAGAGAGATTTAAGTACTACCTGCATGACAAGTTTTTGGTGGGAACACGTATAGTACTACATATATCAAGATCAATTCATTTTTTATTTCTTGTTAATCGAAGGGAATAAAACACATAAAGTACGCCTTTTAAAAACTCTAAGTTTGAAGAACATTTCAATAACACAAGAATATAATTAGTTGGTTATTTATTTCACATGATTTATGATGACGTCACATCATGTCACCCGATAACTATACACCTCTTGTTATATTTCTCACTCTCTCCTAAAAAGATTGTCTTACATTTTCCCTTTTTGCGAGATATAAAACTTGCTGAACAGAGATGCTTTAATCATTAAAAATGTTCATTTTATTCTGTTTGTATAGTTGTATTTAGTGCTTTCAGTTTTAAAAGAAATATTTTTTCTTCTTGTGTTTCAAACTTGTATGAGGCATAAGTACTTTCATTAGACTTGTCACTACATCTGACATCATATATGCACACAACACTCTCCAGACCACCTATGCACATTTCGTGCGCATTTTCTTGAGCAACATCTGTAAAAATGAGAAAGACCAGTGAAAAGAGCAATCAAATAATATTAGAAACAAACTATTTTGAAGTATTTTAATTATTTTTATTGTCACTAATGTCTGATATTTATAAAATTTTTAAAGAATAACACAGGGTTCCCATGTGTACACATATGCTGGACATAAGCTATGTTTTTCTTGATGTTCCAAAAGAGCTCGATAGTTAGACGTTTTTTCCATATCACTGGTGCGCCACTCGCACATAACTGTATTATTGCCTTGTTCGTAACTGTATTAACTCAGGGCAACACTATGGTGTCAAACTCAAGACCCACAGGCCAAATCCAGCCCTCCAACGGATATTTCATGGCCTCTGGTGGATTTTATTGTAAATTCTTTGAATGTTTATTTTCTTTACCATTACCACAAAATGTTATTCATCATCCATCCCCTAGGTGGCACCAACCTGTTACATGTAACCAGCTAGCCATTCATGACTCAGGAAAGATGGGTCTGATCACGAAGCTGGTACTGAAATGTGTGACACTGACCTTTTACAATTTCTGCAGATTTAGAAATAGTAGTTTTCCCCATTTTTAAAAACCATATTTAGCCAATATGCCATAAAACATGGTAGATGCAGGACAATATTCACTAGAGAAGCAGAATTATCAAATTATCAGTAGGACAAATCAAAAAGTCAGTATGTAACATGGACAGAATGAACAGCCTTCTATTCACTAATAACAGCTTTCACTAATAATTGTGTAATTAGGTTCACAATGCCAATTGTTCGTGCTTGTTCAACTTTTCTTGATTATCTAAAGTCAATAAGTGTCAATACATCAGTGATTGGTGGGAGCACAAAATACAGTATGTAATATGGACAGGAAAACTTATGTCTATCGTCAATCCCATTTTAAGTCTGGTCCTCATTTACCAATTTGGCCACGCACATGCAAATTCTGTGGCCTATTGTGTGTGCACCTGTGCTCCGATTCATGTGGTTATTGGACCTGTGGAAACCTTAGCAGTGGTTCAGTGAAAAAAAAGAGGTTTTTCTCATGTCACAAAATTGAGCATTAAAAATTTGTAAACTAAGAAGTATTTGAATTATTTCAAAAACTGTGTTCACCATGTGTACATAGTACTTTGATTTGGTATTATTTCCCAGGCATGCACTAAAGATTTTCATGCATTGAAGCTTAAATAAATTTGGACATGGAAATATTTATTCAAGTTTGAAATTGTGTAGTTGGAAAATGTGCCAGTTTTGTGATCAGACCCAGATTGCAAGCTAGCTTTTCATCGTCAAGCATTGAAAGAAAAGAAAAGCAAATTAATGAAAACAGGTAAATAAATAATATGGCCATGAGTTTTTAATGGTTGCCTTTTTTCAACAGATGTTAAGTGATTATCTGGCCCTTGATTACCTCAAAATTTAATGATGTGGTCCTCAGTGAAAATGAATTTGTCACCCGTGGTGTTTTGATTAGCACATCCATCTCGCAGCAGAGGGTCTCGGGTTCAAGTCCTGGGCTTAGCAAGGGTGTTTCTATGTGGATTTTGCATGCTTTCCCTGTGCTTGCATGGGTTTTCCCAAGGTACTCTGGTTTCTCTCAGCAGTCCAACGACATGACTTGTGTATATGCGAAACTGGATTCTAAATCGTTCACCAAGAATTAATAAGGTCTATCTGATATTTCATTCAAATGGCAGATAGACCTTGTTAATTCTTGGTTGATGAAATGTATGTCTTATTGTTTACATTAATATTAAAGAACCCTTTACACTTAAATTGCCAATCTAGTCCTGTGTGAGAAAATCACACTTTTAAAAATAATAAAATAAAAATGGTTTTTAGACATATTTAGCCAGACCATCTTTGTTACCAATATTTTAAAAGCAATATAATTTCAACATATGTTTCAGGGTGATGATTTGATGACGTAGTGGTTCACACCTCTACTTCAGAACAGCATTGTCCTGTGTTTGTTTTTTATCCACATATTTGTGTGGGTTTCCTCCAGGTACTCCAGTTTCCTCCCACAGTAATAAGTGAATGAATGTTTAAGGGTTAATTGTTTAGTATATGGTGAAGGAGTTCAAAAGTATTCTGAAAAATAATCAGGTACTATAACATTTGGCAAGTTTTTCCAGAATACCATGCACCTTTGACATATCATGCCTTGTTCTGTGTACATGTGTATATATGTGAAGAGATATATTGGTGCATATAGGATATATGCATGTATATGTGTCTATATGTGTACATACTGTATTGGTATGTGTTTGTAGGTATATGCACATGTATAACTTAAGTGTAGTCCCTTCGTTGTCTTTTGTGCACTTTCTTTTTATAATTATCTTCTTCAAACTGATTTTCACTGTTCATGCAACAGTTGTCAATTAAAATCTCTTTATCTGAATTCCTAAAAAATGTATCGACCATGACATATCCATGTATTTTGGTCTTAATGAAATGTGTTTATTATCAACACTCCCTTTTAGCTATACCTTTACAGAGTCTGATTCTTGATGGCTTAATTTAATTGAAGTTGTGAAATGATCAAACTGGTGATAAGAAATCAGTAAGACTGAAGGATATTTTATGTTGTGCAAAGCAATGTGACACATACAGGCAGTCTCAGAATAACTAGAATTATTATTTTTTTATTATTATTATTGATGAAAGATAACACTGATACAATTGCTGACAGAATAAAATTACAGACAGTACATACACATTACTTATGTGAAATACATAACATAACATTTTTACTGCTTACCTAATTCAGGTTCATGGTTGATCCAGAGTAGGAACCATCTTTTCATGGTGGAGTGTGTTAGCTTTCTATGAGGAACCCTTTCTAAAATGTGAGTTAAATATTGTACGGTTCCAATAGATGCAAGTGGCAAGCTCAATGGAACTGAAATGAAAATGTTGCATGCATTTTACATGTCCTGGAGAAACATTTGTTCAGCAGGGTAGCTGTATGACTCACTCCCTTGCATGTCCAATCAATTCAATTTAGGTTTATTTGTATAGCACTACACAGCTTAGCATCTTCGGAATCAGAATCTGAAAACTTTATTTAACCCAGAGGAACTTCAGTAATATTGATCTGATTTTCACTTTCATTTGTATCACCTGTCTTGTTAGTATAAGTATTCATTTAAAGAGTTAATGTCCTTCAAGCCTCTGATTTTGGTGTTTGCTCTATGAACATTTACTTTCCTATTAATATGTGTGCATACATGAGTATGTTGTTAGTGTTTTTCTTTTTTAATGTTATTATTTTGTGTGTGTATGTAAAATTCTGTGCAAGTCTGAGCAGTGGTGTATGAGCCTCTAATGTTTTTTTTTCTTTTTATTGCTACTCATTTCAAAGCACAGCCAATCAGCATAAACTCAGCACCCTTTTGAGTTTCCTGTGTTTGTTGTCATGTGTCCATGCATGACCACCACAGGAAACTCAAAAGGGTGCTGCAATGCTGAGTTTATGCTACTCATTTCCAAACACAGCCAATCAGCATAAACTCAGCATTGCAGCACCCTTTTGAGTTTCCTATGGTGGTCATGCATGGACACATGACAACAAGCACAGGACAACTGTCCAAGCAGTATTCCAAGAACATGTTCTTCTGCTCAGAGATTGATTGTTGGGTGTGTTTGTGTATTTATGTATCTATTCATGTGTGTGAAATTGCCCCATGTATGGCTGTGAGTGTGAATGGTGGCCCTGTGGCAATCTGCCGAGATGTTCAAGGTGTTCCTCGCTTTTGGCAAGTGTTGAGCGAGATAGGCTCCAGCCTTTCCGCCACACTAGTGGAATTAAGTTGCTTGGCAAGTGATTAAGTAGCTTCAAGCCTTCCTAGCCATTTCAAAGATATAAAGTTTTCCATAGTGCTGTTTACTTGATTATTTCTGCCTGTTACAGTTTTTCTCTTGCCTCTATCCCTGTCCAGCTATTGATTTATTCCACTACTGTCTTCACATGTTCTTTGTCTTGTTCTGATTACTTTGTCTTAACATAGTTGTATAGGATTGTTCCTACCTGGGTTGTTGTTCTCTTGGTTTTTGGTTATGAACTAATCTGGTTTAACTTTGCATGACTCTCCTTTAAGCCTCATGGACTTAGATGGTGATTTTTGGGTCTGCCTAATAAAAACCTAACCAAGCTTCAGGTTGGCTGTATTGGCTGTATTATCTGTGCTGGGCGGACTTTCACAGTTTCCACTCAACTTGTTCAAAGGTCATATTTCCCATATTTCTGGCTGAAAAAAAATCAAACAAGGGTATAAATTTACTAGGCATGCTCAGTTTTTGTATTTTTGATAGCTTTATGAAGTATCTATCTATCTATCTAGTGCCTGAGTCATAGGACGACCATTGGCGATCCGCCATGAAGGATAACGCCCTGGTTATCAGCTTCATGGAGGTTTTCTTGGCAGGATTAGTGCAGTGGTTTGCCATTGGCTTGTGCACGATACGAACCTACGGGCCATTTTGGAACGGCCAATTAACCTACTGTGCATGTCTTTGGATTGTGGGAGGAAACCGGAGCACCTGGAGGAAACCCACGCAAGCACGGGGAGAACATGCAAACTCCACACAGAAACGCCCGGGCCTTCTTGCTGTGAGGCGGACGTGCTAACCACTACGGCACCGTGCCGCCTTATGAAGTATAAATATATCTAAACAGAAAACAAGCCAAACAATGTTTACTTTTGTGTCTCCAGTGAAAAACTACGCAAACTGAATATTCTTTAGTTGTTGAATATCAAATACCAACCAGAAAACAAGATTGAAACATTCACTTGGGATTAGCATTACATTTCAAGCCATTATTTGAACAATATTTAAAAATAAATTCAGACTTCTAGCCATCAGCATGGCATGAAATATTACTGCTATGTGTGTGTGTGTGTGTGTGTGTGTGTGTGTGTGTTTGTGTGTGTGTGTGTGTATCCTGTATCTAGGTGCTATTGAGTACATACTCACCAAACTGTAATTTTATTTTACAACATCATTCTTAATGGATAGATAGATTGACAGATGGCTAGATGGGGTGGCAAGGTGATGTAGTGGTTAGCACATCAGCCTCACAGCAGGAGGGTCATAGGGTCCAGTGCTCAGGCTGTGGTGTTTCTGTGTGGCGTGTGCTTGTGTGGGTTTCCTCTGAGTACTCAAGTTTCCTCCCACACTCAAATGATATACACATTAAGTTATTGGCTGTTACAAATTGCTCTTAGAGTTTTATGTGTTGATGTTTGCTCTATGATGGGCTGGAAAGCTGTTCAGTGTGTACCACGCCTTCATCCTGTGTCAGCTGAAATAGGCACCAGTTAATGAGTGAATAGATAGTTTGGTGTGTGTAATAATGACTGTATAACATACAGCTCAAATGTTGGTGCCCTAGTTTTTTTTAGGTATATCTTTTGAGTTGTTTATTTTAGATATACAGGGTCAAAAATGTACATACATACCTTCACAAAGCCTAACTTCCTGTCAATCCCCTGCCACATTCATCACACAACAGTTATACAACAGATTCACAAAAGAAAACTGAACAAATCCAGAACACATCTGTGGGTGTTGAATTCACCTGGGGTCTCATTTATAAAACTTTGCATAGGATCCTTACTAAAAGTCTGTGTATCCCAAAGGGCAAAAATTTGCATGCAGCCAAAAAATAAATAAATAGTAATAATAAATAATTTAAAAAAATCTGATTTATAAAACTCTGCATATGCACATCTGTAAGCAATCTTGTGGTCTAGGCAAATCCACCTCAGTCATGCAGTCTGCATATTAATGAGCCTGGTGTCCTATTCATTCATGTATTCATTCATTGTCTGTACTGCTTGATTCTAATTAGGGTCGCGGGGAGGCTGTCGCCTGTCTCAGCCAACTCTAGGCAGGGGTAGAGTACGCCTTGCACAGCTCGCCAGGCCATCACAGGGCGATGACACTGACAGCTATGCAGTCTACACTTCCTGCCGTTATATTGTTCTGTCATTGTTGTGAATAATGGCTGCAGGCAAGAAAAGAACATAAAACAGGAATTTCATGAAGATATAGATAGAAACTCTTACAGAGAATGTGAAAACCACAGCAGCAGGATCACTAAATAAAAGGAAGTTCGCAGAGCAAGTGGCAACACTTTAGAATTTACAACATTTGGCAAACACTCTTATCCAGAGTTATTTACAATTATATTTTTTATATACAATTGAGCAATTGAGGGTTAAGGGCCTTCCTCAAGGGCCCAACAGTGCTGATTGAACCACTGAACTTCAGATCAGTAACCCATCACCTTAGCTACTAAGCCACGACTGCCACTGTCAGTCGGATCAGTGGCACAGAGCACATAGTGACAGAACTTCAGGAAACAAAAGATCTAAAGATACACTCCATCTTTCTACTCTATTAATGACGCGGTTGGAATTTGTTGCTTGAGTGTAATGGAGGATTTGCTTGGATGTTGTCATGTGGGTTAAATGTGCAGTTGCAATTGGACGGGGGCCATGGTGCAACATTATGCGTGAGGCTCACCTCAGTATTTATACATTTATACACTAGTTCTGCTGATTGATAACACCCCACCCTTTCAATTCTGAAGGTTGAAGTGTGCAAACGTTACACTCCTCTTTATGTTGGTTTTTATTAGGAACAGCAAGACTGATAAGAAAATAAACCTTGTGAATGAATAATGGATTTCATTTCCAGACATCCACCCCAAAATTTAGTCGTATCCTATTCTCACCTGCCAAGTATTGCCTTCCATATCATCATCCTCCATGACATGTGATGCTGCCATTTGCCTCTTTTTAAATTGCTGTCCATGTGTTTTTGGAGGCGGCCTAACACACTCAGACGGAAAGTACTATTCAACCCCTAACACAAATGAGCTCGCAGGTGCCCAAGTTTGGCTGGTGATTACTGCCGGTGACAGCCATCCCACCCTCCTGTGAGAGTTGAGCCAATTAGCTCCCACAGACTCCCAGTCACCAATGGCTGTGGCATCAACATGGATTCAAACCAGTGATCTCCAGGTTGAGAGTTGTGTGACTTGTTGATGCACCACTCTGGCCTAGACTTTAAGATTTAATTGATATTTGTTTATATATTCACAGTATCTTAGGAAAATACTGAGTTGTTTACACCATGTTCAGTATACGTTATTCCATGTAGCAGTGCCGGCCTCTCCTCCTCCTGTTGTCTGGTAGTAGGTAATATAATGGTGAGACAGTGTTTATTAAAAATATATAAAAAGTAAATTGATTTCAGATCGATTTAATTAACACTTGTGTGAATTTCCTCCAGGTATTCTAGTTTCCTCTCACAGTCCAAAGATACGTACATTAGGCTAATTAGCTGTTCCAGATTGCCCTAGGTGTGACCCTGTGTTGTCATTTATTGGCACTATGATGGCCTAATGAGCTGTTCTGTCTAGGTACACTGAGATAGACCATCCCGTGGGCCCAATATAATTAAGTGGTGCGTGAAGTCCATGTGTTAGAGCTGTTGTGTGATGTACTACGACTACTTACGGTGGTTACAAAAGCTATAGGTATTTTTTATGCTTTTAGGGTTATCTGATATGCTCAGAACGGTGGATGGTTTTCCTACAGTAGTCCAATAATTACTCTACATTTAACCCATGGCATGTCCTTATATAGGCTATCACCATCTATCATACAGTATTTTTATGACAGTTTAAGGTTTAGTCTGCAGAGTTTTCTTGATTTCTGTTGCGGGGGTTTTCATTTATTTATTTTTTTTTTACTTCAAGGTGGTTTATAGTCTTAAATCTGAGAAGGCAAGAAGGCTAAACTTTCAGTTTTTTCCACACCACTGAATTATTTACACATTTTTTGTGACACTGCGGTAAAAACAATGCAACATATTAGCAATGAAGCCTGATACACTGATAAGAATGGTCTTATGCATGTTTTCTACTCCACACCCAGGATCCATGACGCAACCCCCATACCATCATAACACGCAGATGATGTAGTGCCCTTGCAAGGAATTAGGGCAACATCAATAATTGAGCAGAATATCAGCATAGGAAAAACTTATTTTATATGTGAGAGGTTGGATGTGATTCTTTTCAGAAGAGTGGCTGAAGAAAGTCGAATGCATTGGTTACTGTGCTGTCAAAGTTTTACAGATGCCCTCCCTTCCTTAGTACAATATCACAAAGGTTAGATCATGTCATAAAACTAGCAACAAGCCATTTAAGCAATGGTTGTTTCCTCCATGCTTTTCTAATAGACTACACTGTGATGTCAGTTTATTTGGAACAGTCATACCCTCATACTAATTCAACAGTGAAGTCATGATTTATGCATAAATAAAGGAAAGCAGCGCCCCGGTCACATATGATGTTCAACAGGCAAACAATAGATCCATGACAAAAATGTTCCCCATGTATTGTACAACATGTTTATGTATGTGTTAGGTTTAGCTGTATGAAACAATAAAACCTCCCAAATTTCAAAAGTAAATAAATAACAACAACAAAAAAATCAACGTAATAAAATTATTATTTGCACACCGAAAACTTCATTCAATACATTTCATTTTCTGTAACTGCTTAATCCTAATTAGGGTCACAGAGAGGCTGGCACCCATCCCAGCTGACTCCGGGCAAGAGCAAAGTTGACAGTAAGAGACATGGCCGGCCTTTGATAACCCAGTTAGCTGCACCGGGGGTTGGGGGGGCAGTGACAACTTGCAGCACAGTGAAGCCGAGTGCTACATTCGCTTCATCATACCTACTTGACTTAACTTCCGGGAGACTTTTGTTTCTCTCACTGTCTCTGTCTCTCTCCGCCTTTCTTTTCGTCCCTGTTAAAAATTTCCAAGGTGAGTTTATTAACTTCACTTTTTATTTTACCTCTAGACACACTCTGACAGTGAAGAAGCCACTGCCACCTGCTGTAGTGGATGTAGAATTACACTTTATCCTAATACGGCAGAAAGAAAAAAAAAAGAAGAAAAAAAAGCATGTTCCCTGGGGTCACACGTGCCCCCCCTGGCATCGCACCATGCCCCCCCTGGGAAGGGTGCACCCCACTATTTGAGAACCACACCTATTTGAGAACCAACTGACTTATATACACATACAGTGCTGTGCAAATGTTTTTGACCCTGACCAATTTCTGACAATTTTTGCATGTTTGTCTCTCATCCATTTCAGATCAAGCAAACCGAAATATTATGCAAAGATAAAACGCAAGTAAACACAAAATGCAGTTTTTAGTGCTAGTTGCACTTATTAAGGGAAAAAAAAACCCCATCTGAACCTACAAGGGGCTCTGTGAATAAATAATTGCCCCCCAAACCTAATAGCTGGTTGAACCACCTTTTGCAGCAATAACTGCAGTCAAGCCTTTGTGATAAGAGGCAATGATTCTTTTACATTGGTGTGGTGGGATTTTGGCCCACTCTTCTCTGCAGAATTGTTTAAGGTCAACCAGATTGGATGATTTTCGAGCATGAAAAGCCTTTTTAAGGTCATGCCACAGCATCACAATAAGGTTCAGGTCAGGACTTTGACTAGGCCACTCCAAAACCCTCATTTTGTTCTTTTTTAACCATTCAGAAGTGAACTTGCTGGTATGCTTTGGCTCATTGTCTTGCTGCAGAACCCGGGTGCACTCTAGCGTGAGGTTTCGAACTGATAGACGAACATTTTTCACCAGGATTTCTTGGTAGTGAGCAGAATTCATGGTTCCATCAATCATGATAAGACGCCCAGGTCCTGAAGCAGCAAAGCAGGCCCAGATCACCACAATTCACCCCATGTTTCACAATGTTCTTTTTATCAAATACAGCGTTCCTTTTGCACCAGATGTAACGGAATGCATTTCTCCCAAAAACTTCAACTTTAGTTTCATCAGTCCAGAGGACATTTTCCCAAAAGCTTTGGGGATGATCAAGATGATTCTTGTCAAAATTGAGTCATGCCTTGATATTCTTTCTTTTGTCAACAGTGGTTTTGTTGGCCTGGGTGTGGCCATGAAATTGAACTCAGTTTTCCCCGACAATAGGATTAATCACAATTACCGTATTCAACATTATAAGGTAGCTTAAAAAATTGGAGTGGGTGGGCGCTTATTAAAATGTTACCAGTGGAGTGGAACTGTAAGTGCTTATTATCATTGAGGTGGAAAACATGAATAATACTAGAACAATAAAAGAGGTTTACAGTTACTATTTATGTATTATTCATTTTGTGGTATCAACCAAACTACTTACATGAAAGCTGAAAATAAACAGAAAACAGCATAAATAAAAAAAAAAAAAGAATTTTCCTTCCCTTACTTTTCCCTCCCGGTGGTTTTCCTTTAAACATTTCCTTTAAACATTTTCCCAAGTAAAATGAGCCAATCAACACTAATGTCAACTTGAGCACATGGCACGCTGAACCAATCAACACCAACATAAACAAAAACACATGGCCAGGAACTTCTTGACATTTATGAAGTCAGTGAGCAAGAGAATCGGGTGAAAAATACTCATCATCACATTCTGATAGGTCCATTCATTCAGAGCATCAGATAGTTTTGCTGTAACAGTTTCTAATGGTTCATCGGTTGTTGGACATTTACCAAGAGAACACAGCATAATATGTTCCTGTTTTTTAAAGCATGACGAAACAATCAAATGTGTTGTTACTGATGAACACTATAGACATTCCCCAGTGGCAGGGGGTCTTAAAATACCGTGTAAACTCACTTTTACAGGCAGTGAATGCATCATTTTACCTTTACAGAGACTGATCGAATAAAATTGGTAAGTTTGATCTACGATTTTTTATGGAAAACACTGGAGGGCGGGGTGTGTTATTGGAGCAGGGCGCTTATTACGTCGCTACCTCACCTTTTAACAAGGGGAAAGTTACTTTTTCACATAGGTTCATTCAGTTCATTTTCTGTAACCGCTTCATCCTAATTAGGGTCGCGGGGAGGCTGGTGCCCATCCCAGCCAACTCAGGGCGAGGGCAGAGTACACCCTGGACAGCTCGCCAGGCCATCGCAGGGCGGAAACACGCTGACGGCTTTGCAGCCTACTCTTGTCGAAAGTCAGCAATGGTTCTTTTACATGCCTCACACCATAGACAGTGAGAGACATGGCCGGCCTTTGATAACCCAGTTAGCTGCACTGGGAGGACAGTGACAACCTTGTGAAGAGTGGGACTCGAACCCCCAACCTTTGGATCAGCGATCCGGCGCCTTATACCACTAGAGCACCACTGCCCTTACACCTACACCTACCTACAGAGGTTCGTGTAGGTTTGGATAGGATTTTTCTCTTAACAAATAAAATCACAACAGGAAAACCACTTTTTTTTTTTTAAATATTTGAGTTATCTTTGTATAATGTTTAAATTTGTTTCATGATCTGAAAAAGTTAAGCGTGACAAAGGTGCAAAAAAGTAAAAAATCAATAAGGGGCAAAAACTTTGCACAGCACTGTATGTACACATACTTATATGTACGCATATAGACACATATACATACATTACATACATATATCCTATAGAGACCTATATATCTATTCACATATTCGCACCTATTCACACATACACAGAAGGACGAAAGATATTGTCAAACGTGCAGGATAAACTGCGGGTAACAGGTAGAGCTTTTAATTATAAGATGCATGGTTCTGAAATGTTATGCTATGTTATGTTATGCTCTCCAAGACCTGCTCTTAACATAAGTCTTATACTTGAAACTTAAACATGAATATTGCACTGTCCAGGAAGATGGTCTCAATGATGATTGTTCAGTTAGTGTGCATGTGAGACGATGGTAGTAGTCGGGTTATATGTTTAACACCTTGTGGGTAAAAGCTATACCTTTTTCCAGTCAGCAAAGGGGAGAATGAGGGGAGGGGTGTGTGTGACCGGGGATTGTAGGGTCCCTGATAATTCCACTGGCTCTCCTCTGAAGTCTGTTATTGTAAATGTCACTGATGGAGTGTAGTGTAGTTCCAAATCACCCTCACTGTTGTCCTCACCTCACACTATGCAGCAGTAGGTCAGGAGGCTGTCTATGGCATGACTTTATTCATCATGCTTTAAAGACAATCCTTCAAATAGTACCCATCATTATCTATACACTTTTTGTGAAATCAGTGATTTCTGAATCACTGCCATGGCTCAATAGGCCATGGTGGATGGAAAAGCGTCAATCTCCTGCTGAGTAACAACCTTAAGGACTTCAAGAGTTTGGGGCCAATGAGTGTACATAAGGTAGCACTACAGGGAAAAAAAAACAAAAAAACATTGTCATGGTCACCTGATCTTCAAACATTTCTCTCAACACTTCCAGTGATCTTAGAGCTGTGCCCGATGTAACTCCATCTTATTAAAACCACATATTGAGTTTAACATCAAGATGTTCAAATTGGGGTTGATTTACCAACAGTTCTTTGTTGTACCACATCTCCTTCCTCCCCAAGTTTCATGTGTGCAAATAATAATTTGATTATATTTAACCCTTACCATATTTTTCGGACCATAAGGCGCACTCAAAATCGTTTAATCCTCAAAAGAATTGGTACGAAAATCAGCAATGGTTCCTTTACACCTCTCACCATAGACAGTGAGAAACATGGCCGGCATTTGATAACCCAGTTAGCTGCACTGGGAGGACAGGACACTGGAAGGACATATATACAGGGATCCCTCACATTCTGTGATTAATTGGGACCGAGATCCCCACGCGACCATTGAAATCCGCGAAGTAGGATCACCCCTCCAACCCCCCCCCCCCCCTGACGTATACTAGGGGTGTCATTGAAAACCCATCATTGGTATCAATATATTGATAAAAAAAAATTCAGATGTATCGATACATTAGAATATTGCTGTACTGTTCCATAAATGCATTAAATAGAACACACTAAGATATAGATTACAGTAGTTTGTATAATGCATTGAATATTTTATAATAAAGTGACCAATTAGTTAAGCCAAATCTGAAATAAAAGGCAGGAAATAGTTTTCCACTGACAAGATTTTAATTAACACTTTTTTGTATTTAACAAATCTGTAAACACTTGTTTACTAGTTAATTTCAAGCAAGTTGTTTCTATTCTACAAACACTTGTCAATTGAAAAGTTTAAGAGATATGCATTTTTACAATTCATAATTATGATGCAAGATGCACATATCTGCATCATCCTCTTGTTCAAAATGTTCCATGCTGTTGAGAACACGTGCTCTGACGGCACACTAGAAGCAGGGACGTACCATTTACCATACAGAGAGGCAGGACTACCATTTACTAGGGGTGTCATTGAAAATGGCATTTACTACAGACGCTGTCATGAACACAGGAAGCTATAATGTTAGAAGTATCGATATCCCTTTTATAGGTATCGATTATCGATCGACATAATTATATCGGGGATATTCCGATTGTCAATGACATCTCTAACATATACGTACATGTATATGTTTATATAATATCAATAAATACATATTCAATGCTATAAATGCTTATAATAACAATTAAACATTTAAAAAATAACATTAGATGTAAATAAAATATAAATACACACATACAGATGGAATTGCATGAGAAGAAGACGACACACATACATACACGCGTGCGCACACGCATGCACATACAGATGCAACAAATGTAAGTACAGACGCTACCCAACTTACAAACGAGTTAGGTTCCGGCCAGTTAGATGAATTTGTTTATAAGTTGTTACAGGGAATTCTTTAGAACGGAACCTATACGAGTTTGTACTGTATACAACCTCTCTCTCTCCCTCTCTCTCTCTCTCTCTCTCTCTCTCTCTCTCTCTCTCTCTCTCTCTCTCTCTCTCTCTCTCTCTCTCTCTCTCTCTCTCTACATAATCATCTGTACATTAGCAATATCACTATGTCCTGTGTTTAAGCTCCTGGTTTCTCTCAAGCACAGCACAGTGGATCTGATTAGATTTACAGAGAGTTTCACTCCTATCCAGTTCATTATAATACTGGAGTCAATTTTTTTCTTCTTTGAAAGTTTTGGTGTGAGTTCACAAATGTATCGTTCTGCTTCTCTTCCTGGACCATGGATGTGTCCTAATGAAAATATTAAATCCTAATGAATATTAATATAAAAATGAGTATACAATCTTAGGATTCTGCTAAAAGATAATAAATATCTGTAATTGTTCTGTAATTTGTGCATTCGGGTTTTCATTCATATTACAACTCTCGTTGCTTAACTGAGTATGCATGGTAGCGTGCCAATCCGAGCAGATAGTTAATTCATTTCTGTGTATGAGACTTGCACCCATGCCAGTAGGCTTATACTTCTGACCAACCATATTTGCTTAGGGTTACTTACAAAAGTCTGCAAAACAGTGTAAACACAAAGATCACAGAGACAACTTCTTAACACAAGGGTAACACGCCATATAACTGATATATATATATATATATATATATATATATATATATATATATATATATATATATATATATACACACACACACACTCAGTCTGTAGTTTGTAAACAATGAATGCAGCGCCATTGCGTCATTACGTCAGAGTACTACGTAGGTACGTGTAAACTCAAAATTTTACTTTTTTTTTTAATATTTATTGAATATTTTGACTCAAATGCAGAAATATCAGGATCACCATCATCCAGGAAGAAGAATGTGTACCTCAACAAAAACTGAGAGAGAGAGAGAGCGAGAGAGAGAGAGAGAGAGAGAGAGAGAGAGAGAGAGAGAGAATGTTAGGTATACAGTACTCATGGAAATACTGTAGAAGACTTTATTATTGCTGAGTGCAAGCAGGGACTCTGGCATGACTGGCTGTAGCAGCATAACTAAAAGAGAGAGAACCAGAAGGAAGATGGAAATGAGGGCACTCTGAGCTGCTGGGCAATCAGCCGCTGCACCATTAAACGGACCTGGGTGAGCATGTAGAGTGGGAGAGCAACAGCATCCCACTATCACAGTGTACCAGAACTCTCTATGCATGAGACCCCCAGATCTGATCCTTTACTGAATAAAAGCCTATTAACAAAATTCTTGACTAAACAAATAAGTTTTGAGCCTTGTCTTAAAAACAGACTTATTAATCACTTCATTAACTTGAAGGCTATTCCATAACTGTGGAGCTTTGTAAGAGAAAGTATTCTTCATTCTTCAGTATTCTTCATTATTCAAGGTATCACGAAGCATCCTGCAGCTTTAGATCTAAGTGGGCGTGCCGGATCATAAACAAGAAGTTCGCTTAGATAATGGTGAGAGCATTAGGTGCTATATAGGTTAAAAGTTGGATTTTATATTCAATTCGAAATTTAATTGGAATCCAGTGCAGTTTAAATAAGGTCGGGGTGATATGCTCGTGTCTTTTGCTTCTAGTAAGGACTGTTGCTGCGGCATTCTGTACTAACCGGAGCTTGTTTATGCCCTTATTAGAACGACCAGACAGTAACATATTACAATAATCTAATCTCTTGGTAACAAAAGCTTAGACGAGTTTTTACATATCATGCAGTGACATATTTATTATTTTAGCCATATTCCTGAGACAAAAGAAGGCCAACCGAGTACAGTAATATTATCTACATGAGCTTCAAGTGAATCACCAGCGTCAATAATCACTCCAAGGTCCTACACATGATGAAAATGAAACACCTTGGATATTTTAACCTTTCGAAAGAGTCATAGAGGGTTTTCTGCAGCCAGATTACAGGAGCAGTTTTTTAAAATTCATTCATTTAGTTTCTAAGCCGCTTATTCCTAATGAGCGTCACAGGGAGGCTGGTACCCATCTTGGCCAACTCTGGGCGAGGGTGTGGTACACCTTGTACAGCTCGTCAGGCGATATAGGTCGAACACTCACACAACCATTTGTACTTACTCTCACATGGGGCAATTTGGAACAGCCAATCAGGATCCAGTGCATGTTTTGGGACTGTGAGAGGAATCCTGAATAACTGGAGGAAACCCATACAAACACTGGGAGAATATGCAACCTCCACACAGCCTGAGCGAGGAGCTTCTTGTATGAGACAGACGTACTAACCACTACACTACCGTGCTGTCCAGTCCTATCATAAATTACAGAAATTTCTGTACAAAAATATCCCAAGTCCACTGAAGATCCAGTCATCTCCTATGTTTTTGGCTCTGCCAAATAAACTGGCAACTCAGTGTAAAGCTTGCATGTTATCATTTTCAATATTGCATCAATTTTTTGTGTAATACATTGCAGATTGCCCACCGGCTGCAGCACAGATCAGAAAACTGCAGCACACTGATTGAAGTGAATTACTGTTGTTGTTATTGGTAAATCTGGCTCTGTTAAAAAAAATTATAAAAATTCCAGCTTTCACTTTGGGTCTTCTCTTGACTGATGACAGAGGTGAGCTGGGAAGATGGAAAGAGTACTTTGAAGAGCTGATGAATGAGTACAATGAGAGAGAAAAGAGTAGAAGAGGTGACCATTGAGGACCAGGAAGGAGCAACGATTAATAAGGGAGACGTGAGGAGGGCATTGAAGAGGATGAAGAGTGGAAAGGCAGTTGGTCCTGATGACATTCCAGTGGAGGTATGGAAGTGTCTAGGAGAGGTAGCAGTAGATTTTCTGACAGATGCCGGAGGAATGGAGGAGAAGTGTGCTTGTGCCCATTTTTAGGTAGAAGGGAGATGTGCAGAGTTGTGGCAACGACAGAGGGATAAAGTTGATGAGCCATACGATCAAGTTATGGGAAAGAATACTGGAAGCTAGACTAAGGGTAGAGATCAGCATTTATGAACAACAGTTTGGTTTCATGTCAAGAAAGAGCACCATAGATGCAGTGTTCACTTTGAGGATGTTAATAGAGAAGTACAGAGAAGGCCAGAGGGAACTACATTGTGCTTTTGTGGATCTGGAGAAAGCATATGACAGGGTGCCGAGAGAGGAACTGTCGAAGTCTGGAGTGGCAGAGAAGTATGTTAGAGTGGTGCAGGACATGTATGAGAGATGTAAAACAGGGGTGAGGTGTGACAGAAGAGTTCAAGTTGGAGGTGGGACTGCATCAAGGGTCAGCTCTGAGCCCCTTATTGTTTGCTATAGTGAGGGACAGGCTGACAGACGAGATTAGACAAGAATCTCCATGGACTATGATGTTTGCAGATGACATTGTGATCTGTAGTGAGAGCAGAGAACAAGTGCAGGAAAATCTAGAGAGGTGGAGGTATGCTCTTGAAAGGAGAGGAATGAAGGTTAGCCTCAGTAAAACAGAATACATGTGCGTGAACAACAAGGACCCAAGAGGAACGGTGAGGTTACAGGGGGCAGAGATAAGGAAGGTGGAGGATTTTAAGTACTCAGGCTCAACGATCCAGAGCAATGGAGAGTGTGGAAAAGAGGCAAAGAAGCATGTGCAAGCAGGTTGGAATGGTTGGAGAAAAGTGTCCGGTGTGATGTGTGATCGGAAGGTATCGGCAAGAATGAAAGGAGAAGTGTACAAGACAGTGATGAGGCCAGCGATGTTGTATGGTTTAGAAACAGTGGCACTGGGGAAAAGACAGGAGGCAGAGCTGGAGGTAGCAGAGATGAAAATGTTGAGGTTCTCTTTGGGAGTAACGAGGATGGATAGGATCAGGAATGCGTACATCAGAGGGACAGCACATATAAGAGGTTTTAGAGACAACGTCAGAGAGGCTAGATTGAGATGGTTTGGACATGTACAGAGGAGGGATAGTGAGTATATTGTTAGTAGGATGCTGAGGCTGGAACTACCAGGCAGAAGGCCTAGAGAAAAACCAAAGAGAAGATTTATGGATGTGGTGAAGGAGGACATGAAGGTAGTTGGAGTAAGAGTAGAAGATGCAGAGGATAGGGTGAGATGGAGGCAGACAGTTCGCTGTGGCGACCCCTGAAAGGAACAGTCAAAAGGAATAGAAGAAGAAGACTTTGTGTCTTCTATGTTTCTCTTCCTAAAGTTGCTTTCTCCATCCATCTCTTTTTCTATATCACTCATTCCTTTTCTTTGTTGCTCTTTCATAATTTTCCTTCGTTTTCTTCTTTTCATTCACCCAATGTATATAATACCCCCCAGCTTCCTGCTCACTTCCCGAACTCCATCAGTATGGAAAGACGTTTCAAGCGCTAGTCAAAACAGCAAAGAACTGGGGGTCTCTTGGGGTCTTTCTCTTCTTGACAAAGAATCTGACATGTTTCACTACTGCACAAGACATCCTAAAATGCTTTATTTATTTTTTTTTACTTTTACTACAATACTAATATTGTTAAGCTAAAACTGAGCTGAACAACTGTTCACAGTTATACTCCCAACTCTGTGCAATTTACAATAGCAAATTAACTGAATGTACACGTTTTTGTGACTGTGCGAGGAAATCAGATCAAAAAGGAAACCTACAAGCAGGCACACACAAGTATCTTGTGTTTAGTAATGAGTATTTTTTACTCATCAGCCCACTGGGCATTAGGGGTACTGTGGTCACACGTGGTATCTGTCTGTCCATAGTTGCATTCTGCGAACTAACTCCCCAGAAATAACCATTTTTGGTGTGGTTCTTCGGACTGAGTAACTATACAAACTGATTAATTTTCATTATGGTTTGATATCCAACATGTCATCCTTGGGCTGAAGGACTTTGTCCACTTTGTGTATGTATATTTTTAATATAGCAATCAATTGCTAATGCAAAATTTGCTATCTGCTTTACAACAGTTAACCTTATGCTTGTCTTCACCATAGGTTGTACATCACTTGACATATGGACACTACATGTAGGATTACCATGGCCATTGCATGACCATTTTCAGGCTTTAAGAAGGAGGACACACATAAAAATATGGGTGGAGAAAAATATACATGTCTGATAAACATGAGCATCGAGTATGATTGCTTTTAAGCCACCATGCCTACCGCCAGTAACTGTGGCTCTCACTATTCTATGTACATTTTCACCTCCAGGGAAATCTATAGTAGCATCCAATAGGCCATGTAAGCCTCACAGATACCATTATGGTTGCTACTGTTGAATGGATCTGGAATTTGACCCATGAATGGAAGCCATGCTTTCCTGCTTCTCGGTATATCTCCCTGGCTCTGCTCTATTCCAACAGAAGTGCCTGGAGCACTTATGGTATAATAGTGTTTGACTCCGAGAAGGCTAAAAAGCTATGAGACTGAGGCTGTCTGGTCTCTTTAGTGTTGTAATATGTACTCCGGAAAGATGCCGGGTATACTATTTTATGCCTTAAATCTACTGTACTGCACTGTTTCTGCACTTATTCTATAGTTAATATTTGCGTAGCTCAGTGAACTTTACTCCAGTAGTGTATTGTGTTGCATAATAGTCCTTGCGGGACATTTTTCCCTCCCTCTCTTTACAATGAAATTGACAGGATAAAATAAAAACCCACTTGACCTGACAGCTTGGCATGAATGACAAGAGTGGGAACTGGTACGTAGGCATATTCGGTGCTTATATAATAAATCAACTTTTACTGTTCTTCCTCTCCCTGTTTACTTATATTATCAATACAAATACCAACAAGTTAGCCCCAAAGAATCGTACTTCTTAAAAGCAAATTTCTCAAACTTCCTGCTGCACCTGCCTTTTCTCTGTGAATCTGTAGGAAACTTTTCCGCTATTATTTCAAAATCAGGAAAATCAACCAATACTCTCTGAGTCATCGTCTCAAGCTGTCCTACCTCTTGTCACCATTTCTGTCTTTCCCATCTCTTCATTCAGCTTCTTCTTCTTCTTCTTTTCCTTTCGGCTGTTCCCTTCAGGGGTCGCCACAGCAAACCATCTCACCCTATCCTCTGCATCTTCTACTCTTACTCCAAGGACCTTCATGTCCTCCTTCACCACATCCATAAATATCTTCTTTGGTCTTCCTCTAGGCCTTCTGCCTGGTAGCTCCAACCTCAGCATCCTACTGCCAATATACTCACTATCCCTCCTCTGTACATGTCCAAACCATCTCAATCTAGCCTCTCTGACTTTGTCTCCAATACCTCTTACATGTGCTGTCCCTCTGATGTACTCATTCCTGATCCTATCCATCCTCGTTACTCCCAAAGAGAA
The DNA here is from genome assembly GCA_024760905.1 of Plotosus lineatus. NCBI lineage: Eukaryota > Metazoa > Chordata > Actinopteri > Siluriformes > Plotosidae > Plotosus > Plotosus lineatus. The sequence goes on along the minus strand of CM045729.1, from coordinate 36,356,786 downwards.
CCTCAACATTTTCGTCTCTGCCTCCTCCAGCTCTGCCTCCTGTCTTTTCCCCAGTACCACTGTTTCTAAACTCTTCATTCATGTCACATTTAATTATACTGTATTCATAAATTCCTGAATGATGTTTTTTTAACATGCTTCCAATAATTTACACCCCAAAAGTAATTAAGACAAAGATAAGCACCGTCAAAAACATACTTTGGGAAACAAGCATCAACAAGACCTCAGGAAAGGCAGTTTGAGGAAAAAAGTCCCTTCCAATCATGGATAAGTGGCAGATATCTATGCCAAGCCTCTTGAAGATTTAATTAAGTCCAGAGAACTTTCTGACTCCATTAACACCATCGCACCAGTCTCATATGGAAATAGAATGGCGTCAGCTAGAGTCTCTCAGTAGACTTAATGCTCCATGGCCTGGCTACCATAATCAGGTTTTTGTCCTTGAACACATGCGTATTTGAGTGATTCCTTTCTTAAGGAATTTTGTTCCTGTAAACTGGTGACTTTGTTTGGCCAAACTAACAGTCTATCCATGTTACAGTAAATAAGGCAGCATGAGGCCAATGACTAGGAACCTTGGTTTGGGACCGAAGGATTGCTGGATCGTTTTCAAAACCAGCAGATAAAATGTGCAGTTTGGCACCTTCCCTTCCTCCACATTCATTACTGAAGTGCCCTTGAGCAAAGTACCTAGTCCCAAACTGCTCCCCAGTGCCGCAATGTGTTTTAGCCCATTGCTCCTGTATGTGCTCACTGTTTAGGGGTGTGTGCGTGTGTGTGTGTGCATGTGTGTGTGTGTGTGTGTGTGTGTGTGTGTGTGTGTGTGTGTGTGTGTGTGTGTGTGTATTGTAGGACAACTGGTCTCCGGTCAACTGGTCCCCAAAACTGCATGACCCGGTCAACTGGTCCACAACTGACTAGAGGGGTGGTCAACTGGTCCCCAAAATAAATTTTCTACAAACTGTGCCCACTTGTGCAGGATTGTTCCTACATATATTTTTTAAATAACTTGTTGGTTTTTAACTGAGATTTTTATTTATTTTTTATGTTACTAAACATAAGTCCAATTAAGCACATTTTAAAGAGGTCAAGGCAGGCATGGATCATCTCCGGTCCACCATGCCCGATGATGCGGCTGCCCTAGTTGAATATTTCGACTCTACTTACGTCTCTGGGCAGCTCCGTCACCTCATCAAGCCTCTTCGACTTCGCCGCAGTCTACCCATGTTCGGTGGAACCAGCACCACGCTACCTTAGCCAACGAGCCACGCACTAATGACATCTGTGAGGGCTAGAACAATAAGTTCTCCAGTCTAGTGGGCCATGCTAATCCCAGCATCTGGAAGCTCATCGAGTGCCTCCAGGCAGAGGCAGCCACCGTTGATGCTATCATCCTCCAGGATGAGCGTGGTGTCCGTCTGAACAAGCGGTCGAAGCGGTGCTACATGGAGCTCCAGTTTCGCCTGTACAACCTGGTGAGGGACTCCAAGGAAGGAAGGAAATCTATTCCAGATTTCCTGCGTGGCATCAGCCACAACCTGCGTGGTGGTCAACCCAACATTTAGGCCATTATCTGCTATGTTATATTTACTGTGATATGTACTTTGTGATTGAATAAAATGTTTTACATAATATATTATAGTATTTTGACTTTTGCTATACATATCTACTCCATGGAATATAATGATATATTCAGGTATTTTGAGCCTTTCTGTAGAAACAAATATAACCTATGAAAACCACTATATAAACTGAAAACATGGTCTAATATCTAACATCACAAAATTACCAGGAAAAAAGTAAAATTACCAAGAAAAAGTGTTGGAGACCAGTTGACCTTTTTTTCAGGGACCAGTTATTTCGGGTCATGCAGTTTTGGGGACCAGTTGACCGAGGAGCAGTTGACCGGGGACCAGTTGACTGTTCACCGTGTGTGTGTGTGTGTGTGTGTGTGTGTGTGTGTGTGTGTGTGTGTGTGATCACTTTGTATTTGTTCAGTTCATTTTCTGTAACCGCTTAATCCTAATTAGGGTCGCAGGGAGGCTGGCGCCCTTCCCAGCCGACTCCGGGCGAGGGGAGAGTACACCCTGAACAGTTCACCAGGCCATCGCAGGGCGGAAACACACTGACGGCTTTGCAGCCTACTCTTGTCGAAAGTCAGCAATGGTTCTTTTACGTGCCTCACACTACAGACAGTAAGAGACATGGCATGCTTTTGATAACCCAGTTAGCTGCACTTGGGGGGTGACAACTTCTGGTGAGTGGGGCTTGAAACCCCAACCTTAGGATCAGTGATCCAGCAACTATACCCCTAAGCCACCACTGCCCGACTTTGTATTTGTCAAATACAAAAGCCAAATTTCCCTTGTGAGATTAAAACGGTATTAAAAATAGAATTCATTCATTCATTTTCTGAACTGCTTAATTCTAGTTAGGGTCACGGGGAGGCTGGTGCTCATCTCAGCTGACTCTGGCCGAGGGCAGAGTACATCTTGGATGGCTTGCCAGGCCATAGCAGGGCAGAAGCACGCTGACAGCTATGCAGCTACTCTTTACGAAAGTCAGCAATGGTTCTTTTATATCCCTCACACCATAGACAGTGAGTGACATGGCCGGCCTTTGATAATGCAGTTAGCTGCACTGGTGGGACAATGAGAACCTGTTGAGAGTGGGGCTTGAACCCCTAACCTTAAGATCAGTGAACCAGCATCTTTACCACCAGGCCACCACTGCCCTGTCTAGGTCTATTCATCGTCAAAACAGGACGTCCTAGGGGGTTCCTGGTATGCAGTAGTAGGCACCTACTAAAGATGGCCATTGCAAGGACAGCCAGTAAACTAGCGAGCTAGATCTGGTATGATTCGACAAAAGAGAAACTGGTAATGTTGGTTATAATGGATGGTATCTGAACACACAGAGTGCATTGCAGATTGGCGTGTTTGGGGCTGCTTAACCGCAGACCAGTCAGGTGTTGTTAATGTTAAGGCCGATCAGTATAGGTATCCACATTGCCCAGACATGGACATACAAGCACTATACTCTAAAGTAATGAATAAGAGTGACAAATTCAACTCAAGGTTGTTGACCATTCACACAGTCTCCCTTTCTCTCTGAATACCCCGCTTTATCTCACCCTTTCACTGTGTGGAGTAATCCGTCCTTGCAGAGCCATTTTGTGTAGCCAGGCAGCGCGTGTGTTTCCATGGAAACATCTCTCATCCATCTGAAACATGAATGTGAGGTTTGCGCTTTATTTGTGGCCATCTCGACTTTGTAGATCTCCTCATTTATTACAAACACTTGAGATGACACAAAATGTTATGAGGCCCTACATTAATTTATTAGCAGGATATATATTTTTTATTCATAATTTTTATTTTAAATGATATTTTTTGTGAATTAATAAAAATATCTCTACTGTGTTTTTATTCTGTATTCTTCACATTTTCTTCATGAGAAAATCATACAAGCGGTTAAATGTTCTTAAAGAAGTCATGCCAGATATCTTGCTGTGCCACAAAGCTAAAAATGATCAAGATATTAAAAATTAACACCCTGTTTTTCTTCATTAACTCCTAAATGAAGGGAGATTTTTCTTTGTCCAGCAAGCTGCTAATCTTCTCATTTCCAGGCGCACTGATTTAATAGAGGAAACGACCTGTTTTTGTTCCTGTGCTAATTGTGAAATAATTAAGCTGTTTTACATCACTGAGTGTAACTCAATAGAGCAGCCTCCTTCAAGAATACATCATTGGGACTTGTCCTGTAAATGCCCCTTCACATGCCACAGAGTTGTGAAAAATGTATCATAACATAGTTAGCTCCTTATTTTATAACAGAAGCATCAAAATCTGTTAATATATCTTAAATGGTCTTTAGACTACAACATATTGAAGAAATGACCAAGAACGAATCACAAAAGTCTGAATATGCAAAAAAAAAAAAAAAAAAAAAATCAGTCGAATTAGTTTCCAAGGGCTGGACAAAACAAACTGAGTAAATGAAACAAAATCTTGCCATTAACAAACAAGAACAAATGCTGAACTCATATTAATAAATGTTTTAATAATGGATAGCAAGCTGCACGCACATTCTCCATATGACCCGCGAATATTAACTGATGACATCAGGTTCATACTGCAGGTATAAAGCTCCCTTGCTCAGTAAACAATTTCACTTTCTTGTTACAATGCATTCTAATGCTCAAAATGCTGAAGGGCTATCACTTAATCAAACATGCAAGGCCCCATCTCCACCACCTACACCTTCACCTGAAGAAGCAGCTGCATCACAAAGAAGCCTTAAGAAACAGGTTTCAGATCCCCAACTTTTCACAGAAACATCTCAACTCGTCTAGCCAATGTCTCAACTTCCTCCACATCCTCAACAGTATTAACTTGGAAGCCCAAGAAGCCCGGGGCCAGAAGAAAGAATTCAAGTCCAAGAGTGTGACTGAGAGGCAGTGGTGGTCTGGTGCTATAGGGCGCTGGATCGCTGATCCAAAATTCGGAGGTTCGAGTCCCACTCTCCGCATGGTTGTCACTGTCCCCCCAGTGCAGCTAACTGGGTTATTAAAGGCCGGCCATGTCTCTCACTGTCTATGGAGTGAGGCTGTAAAAGAACCATTGCTGACTTTCGACAAGAGTAGGCTGCAAAGCCGTCATCGTGTTTCCGCCCTGCGATGGCCTGGTGAGCTGTTCAGGGTGTACTCTCCCCTCGCCCGGAGTCGGCTGGGAAGGGCGCCAGCCTCCCTGCGATCCTAATTAGGATTAAGCGGATACAGAAAATGAACTGAACTGAGTGTGGCTGATGAGCAAGAAATCCGTTTAGAAATTGGATGAATGAGCCGTTCTGATAATTAGCTGCGATCCTACTTTGGACAAACAAAATGTTCCCATATTGCATGCAAAGATTTCTTGTTGCACTCAGGCTGCTTGTGGACATGCATCAAAAATGTTAATACATGCACACAATTTTCAGGTGAATGGCACACACAACAGTGTACAGAAGCTTAAAACAAACAACAAAATGAAAGTAAACTTCAGAGTATGGCAGCGAATACCCAAAATTGTCCCTATGCTGACCTACTCTAGGTCAATTTGTTATTATAGTGTGACGGCTGCTTTGCCAGTTCTGTTTACTACATATTATACAGGAATGGTGCAATTTGATTGGTCTGATAGGATTAGGGATTAGAAAGCATTTTTTGCTTACTCTCTGAGTGCCAGGATTCCTCCCACGGACCAAAGAAATGCACACTATGATAATTAACTGTTCCAAAATTCCCACTAAGCATAAATGTGAATGTGTGTGTGTGTGTGTGTGTGTGTGTGTGTGTGTGTGTGTGTGTGTGACGACCCTGGGATGGACAAGGCAGCTGTTCAGTTTGTACCCCACTTGTATAATATATATTAATATATAATATAATAATGAATCAAAGAGTTGTGAAAATGAAATGAAAATTAAAAATAAACTATAAAATCGTATTTTAGTTTGCTTTTCTTGTATTTTCACTCACATGATCTGTCTCTGTCATGGATAAACTATGTAAACTACTAAAATCTCACTTTAGTTTGCTTTTTTCATGGTTATATTTTATATACTTAACTTTGAATTGGGTTCAAAGGGCAGTGGTGATATGCACTGATATAGGGCAGTGGTGGCTTGGTGGTAAGGTGCTGGAGTACTGATCCCAAGGTTGAGGGTTCAAGCCCCACTGTCGACAGTTGTCACTACTGCCCCCCCTTTCCGCCCAAGTGCACCTGACTGGGTTATCAAATGCTGGTCATGTCTGTCAGTGCCTGTGGTGAGAGGATTGTAAAAGAACCATTGCTGACTTCCATTAAGAATAGGCTGCATAGCCATCAGTGTGTTTCTGCCCTGTGATGGCCTGGCAGGGTGTACTCTGTTCCAGCCTCCTCACGACCCTAATTTGAATTAAGTGGTTCAGAAAATGAAAGAGACACTGTTCCACATCTTTTATGCACCAAAAACTAAATAATAAAAATCTTGTTTCAGTGTGCGTTTGTTTGTTTTTATGTAGTACTGTACGTATATACTAAAATAATAATGTGGCTCAGGCTCAAGACTCCATGCAAGACAAAAAGCTAATGCTAACTGGTTGGTTTTTCTGATCATTCTAGAGCAGTGGTTCCTAACCTGGGTTCGATCGAACCCTAGGGGTTCGGTGAGTCAGTCTCAGGGGTTCGGCGGAGGTCAAGACACACACCTGACTCATATTCATGACGACACGCCCCACTTGGATATCACTGGCTGCAGGTGATCACGGTACATTGCTTGGCCAATCTGTGCTGCAGGAAATTTGGTGGGCTCAGTAGTCGAATTGTGACTGTTGTTATGGTACATCGTGTGATTTCTTTCTTAATGTTTTAATACATACTATGTTGAGTAAAAAAAAGAAAGTGGTCGGACGAATACGTACAACATGGATTCACATATATAACGGAACGTGATATTCGTCGGCGTCCTATCTGCATGATTTGCAAAGTAGGATCAACCCTGTGCTGATTGACGTATACGTACATGTATATGTACATATTATATCAATAAATACACATTCAATACTATAAATGCTGATAATAACAATTAAACATTCAAAAATAATGCATAAGATGTAAATAAAACAAATACACACACATACAGACGCATGCGTGCGTTCACACACAGATGCGCACCTCACATAAAAATGTAAGTAGTTGTGATTGGGGAGTTCATGCATTGTATTGGTTTTGTTCTTTGAACACAGTGATGTTAATGCACGGTTCATTTTGGTGCCCCAGTAAAATCATATACCTATGTCTTGAATTTGAAAAAAAAAAAAAAAAAATCATATTTTATTTTTCACTAAAGAAGGGTTCGGTGAATAAGCATATGAAACTGGTGGGGTTCAGTACCGCCAACAAGGTTAGGAACCACTGTTCTAGAGTCATTATGAGAAATCTAAAATCTAACAACATTTAAAATGTAAGTATTTTAAGAGTAAAAAAATGTATATTTTGAAGCATTAGCTTTTTTTAGTTTCTCCTCCAAATGTGTCCTAATCAGGCTGCTGCGAGAAACAAGCCTCCAATCCTCAATGTTGTTTGATATGAGAGCCCGCAGGAAAGAAAATCTTCAAGTGTTGTGTAATGAAGCAGAAGGACAGCAAATGGGTGAGACTCCATGCTAGGTTGAAAGGCAACCCTTACTAGGGCGAGGCGCATGAATAAAATTTTAATAGAATAATTAAAATGCTTTATTTCGCAAAACTCAGTGAGCTTGAATAGAATTAAATATTTATTAATTTTCTAAACTGCTTAAACCTAATTAGTGTGATGGAGAGGATGGCGCCCATCTCAGTTGACTCTTGGGCGAATACAGAATGAACAGCTCACCGGGCCATTCTAGGGGCAACACATACACCCATTCATACTCTCACACTTAAGGGAAATTTGGAATCACCAATCAGTCTACAGTGCATGTCTTTGGACTGTGGGAGGAAACCAAAATACCTAGTGGAAGCCCACACAAGCATGGAAAGAACATGCAACCTACACATAGAAACACCCAAGCCTGGGAATTGAACCCCAGGATCTTCTTGCTGTCATGCAAATATGCTAACCACTACACCATGGTGCTGCCATATTAAGTATTTATTCTGATATTTTATTTATTTTTTAAAAAGTATAGGATCAGTTAGAGAAATATATAATGAAACAGGCTATGAGTGCATATCTGACCTAATCTTATGGAATACCTCTTATACATACGTTTAACAGTGTACATATACAGACTGAAAGAAATCAGCCAACCTTGGCACAAAGAGCGCTGTGGAATTACGATGCGTGATTGTGATGTGTGGGAATGGTAGCGATGAGGGTTGGGGGTCTATGTAATCTCGCCCTATGTAATTCCCTTAGCCTTTACACACCATTAGCACTGGAAAACATTACATCTATTCTTCATGTTGTTATCACTGCATTTCTTTATATGTTCACTCTCCCCTCCCCCCCCCTCGTGCGCTCTCTCTCTCTCTCTCTCTCTCTCTCTCTCTCTCTCTCTCTCTCTCTCTCTCTCTCTCGCTCTGTGTGTGTGTGTGTGTGTGTGTGTGTGTGTGTGTGTGTGTGTGTGTGTGCACGCGCGCATGAGCGCACATAATTCTGGAAAGAAGCTGTGAGATAGGAAAAGCTGGGCAGCAGGTGCATCATGATGATGATGATGTTGATGAGGATGATGAATGTCCATTTCCTTATCATGCTCTTTCCTTGTCTTACTGGTTTTGTGTGTCTGAAGCTGCTTTGCTGGTGCACCACCAAAGAAACAAGGTCTGTGTGTGTGTGTGTGTGTGTGTGTGTGTGTGTGTGTGTGTGTGTGTGTGTGAGCGAGAGAGAGAGAGAGAGAGAGAGAGAGAGAGAGAGAGATAGAGAGAGAGAGAGAGAGAGAGAAAGGTGGCGGGTGGTGGTGATGGGGAAGAGTTGCCTCCCAAGCTATGCCCATCTGCTCACTGTCTGAATCTGATCGACACGGAAACCATAGCTATGACGCTTCCAGCAGTGCCAGGCTCTCAGTGTGTGTAGGACCGTTTGTATGTGTGTTTATCAGGAATATAAATGTGTCATCATCAGGAGATCAGATACGCTAATGTCATGAGAAGAGCACGCCTCCGTCATAACAGAGAGAAAAGGAGTGAGTGAAGAAACAGAGGGAGGGAGGGAGAGAAGAGAGGAGGAATTAAAGGGAACTGGAAAGATTTCAGACATAGTGAGTGTGATGGATCCTCAGCGAGTTGCTCAGTGAGATAAAGAGATACAAAAGGAGAGAGAGAGAGAGAGAGGGTGGGAGTCTGTGTGAACAGGACCTTGGAACTACGTCGGTGTGCGTGTGTATATGCTGCTCGTGTGTCACTGCGAGAGGTGTACTGTGCAGTCAGTTCTGCGACACCACGCTCTCTCTCTTTCACATACACACACACACACACACACACACACACGCGCACACACACACACACACACACACACACACACACACACACACACACACACACACACACTGCTTGATGCTCTGTGAAACTGACAGACTCCAGGATGGACAGTGTACTCTGAGTCTGAGGACAGTGAGCACCGACACGCACATGCTCAACCCGCTACCTGCCGATTCCGTTAGACTGTAGGACTGTACACACACACACACTCACACGCACAAATTTTTTTGCAAGCCATGGATTCACTCTCCAACGACGTGGACGGGCTGGAGAACAACTCCATGAAGTACAGCAGGAATGAGCAGACGGAGAAAATGTGGCTCCGGCTCAGGGGAATGTAAGTTGTTGAACGTGCTTATCTTTTCATCGTTTATGAATGGTTTATGTGTGAAGTTTACGCAGGTGAAGGAAGAGTGCGTAGTTTTGAATGCATGTTTTAAACACCGACACAAACTATACCACAGGTGGTCAGTGATGGAAGTGTCACAGTGGTTTGTAACTGTCAAGTAATAAAACAACAACAACAAAAAAATCCTGTGAATCTCTAAGTGCTGGGACTGGAGCCTGAGTGCTGGATAAATCATTGTTATCATGAAACACTGTGGCTAGCTTTCTGACTTCTTTAAGGTAGTTTTATGACCTCACCCCACATAAACTACATATCTTACTTGGACTTTTAATCATGTTTTAGTTTTTGGCATGAAAGAATACTGCATGAGAAAAACCAATGCCTTAATTGTGCCTGAGTCTGAACCCTGGAATGTTTCTAATGATTATGTACAGATTAATTTCCATATAGAGCTTATGTGCAGTTATAGGCGACACTGTTCATTCTTTATTAGGGTGACTGCAAAACTTATAATAATAATAATAATAATAATAATAATAATAATAATAATAATAATATTAATAATAATAATAATAATAGTAATAATAATAATAATAATGAATATGGCTGGAGTTATAACAGTAACAATTATGCAAACCAGCAATAACAATTTAGGAGTAAAAGTTTGCTTGATCTTCATTATCTTCTTCTTTTCCTTTCGGCTTTTCCCTTCAGGGGTCGCCACAGCGAATCATCTGCCTCCATCTCACCCTATCCTTATATTTTAAGCCGAATGCTGCTGCCACATGCAAAATCTATAAATGAATTTGAAGGGGAAAAAAAAATCACTTGGCTTTCACTTTGTTTTATTTTTTCTCAGATGATAATAATTTTATAGAAAACACATAAATCAACAGGGCGGTGGTGGCCCGGTGGCAGGATATTGGATTACAGATGCCAAGGTTGGATTTCAAGCCCCACCTATCATTGGTTTTCACTGCTGTCCCCCAGTACAGCTAACTGGGTTATCAAAAGTCAGTCATATCTCTTGCTGTCTATGGTGAGAGACATGTAAAAAGACCTTTGCTGACTTTAGTCAAGAGTAGCTTTCAGTGTGTTTCTGCGTTGTGGTGACCGGGTGAGCTGTCTAGGGTGTACTCTGCCCTTGACCAGAGTTGGCTGAGATGGGTGCCAGCCTCCCTACAACCCTAATTAGGATTAAGTGGTTCAGAAAATGAATGAATGAATGCATGAATCAACATCCTGCAGAAAACACTGATAATCCCCTATTCACAATTATACACAACAACCAACAGCTTTCTTTGTCAAAGGCTGATATCAATACATCATCATACTCCATCAAACACCAACTTCTTCTTCTTCTTCTTCTTCTTCTTCTTCTTCTTCTTTTACTTTCGGCTTTTTTCCCTGACACAACCCTTTAGAAAGGAGCAGAAACACACTGATGGCTTTGCAGCTACTCATTACGAAAGTCAGCAATGGTTCTTTTACACCAACAGCCTCTATAAAACACCAACAAAACCCCCTCCAAATTTCAATTCATATCACATTTGACAACAACCATCAAGAAAGACAAATGCCCACATTTTTCATCATCAAATCAAATTCAACATATTCCAATATCCTCCATCAAACATCATCCAAAAATGTTTTTCCCCAAAACATACATTTTCTATATAAAAAAACATATACAGTACCAGAATTCACCATTAAATATCAACAAACACCAACATCATCCAAAAACACCAACGAGCTTCAGCTTTCTCTATAGAACACCCAAAGCAGAGAAATACATAAAAATGTAAATAGTCTCCATGAATTACTAACAAAATCCAACTGATTTCATTAGTCACCAAACACCTTGAACACACCTACACTAACAATCCATATAATAATCAATTCAATTAAAAAAAAAATCCATCTGTAAACTTTCTCCATACATTCTACTGCATTCTTTAAAAAACACCAACCCTCTCTATATACAGTAACACAAATCACCAATAAACGCCATCAAACAGTAACTCTGACATTGTCCATTAAACACCTCCAAAGCCCAAACTTTATCGACGCAACACCAACAAACACCAACATTCTCTATTTAAGACCATCATTGTACAACAATAACAAAAAACACTTTCTCCATAACTCATCACAAAGACTCAACTTCTTCTTTTCCTTTCGGCTGTTACCTTTTTCTCAGGGGTTCCCACAGCGAATCATCTGCCTCCATCTTCATGGAAGTCATATTAATGATTCGCACATTTGATTTGGCATCGGTTTTTACGTCGGCTGCTCTTCCTGACACAACCCTTTAGCAAGGGGCAGAAACACGCTGACGGCTATGCAGCTACTCTTTACGAAAGTCAGCAATGGTTCTTTTACATGAACTTCTCATCATAGACAGTGAGAGACATGGCCGGCCTTTGATAACCCAGTTATCTGCACTGGCGGGACACTGACAACCTTGTGGAGAGTGGGACTCGAACCCCCAACTCTAGGATCAGCGATCCAGCACCTTTTACCACCAGGTGACCACTGCCCCAAAGGCTAAACTTCTCTATCAGTTAGAAATGTGACTTTCTCCAGCATAATATAGATTATAAGGTAGTGTTTTGAGCAAGAGCCAAAGTAAGTTGAAAATGACTTACCAGGACGAAAATGTGATATCGATAAAAAAAATGCATCCTTCAATGCATAATCGTCAACATGACCAAGTACAAATATCCATAAACACAATCCATCCATGCTAAAATATTTGTTTAGGAGAGGGTCCGTGTCCAAGTTGGTGTGAAACAATGGAGAAATTCACATATTTTTTCGATTTTCAAGCCTCTTTTATAACTGAGCAGGGTACTTCACAATAATCCATATTTGGTACCAGAATGCTCTACCTGCTTATGGAATACCAGAAATATTCTCCAAATTGTACAAGGCTAATCCAATGAGAAGCCTCAGAATAGACATGATAGAATGACGATAGAAGGATCGCAATGATTGGTCAAAAACAGGATTCATGTAATGTATGACTGCTAGGGAGTTTCAAATGCAGACATTCAGAAATTGGTTCTGCAACTGTAATTGCTATTTTCTTAAAAGTAGCATTTCCTGGCTAGCGACATACAAATTGATGGAACCCAGTTACGATTCATGCTATATTCTTGTATTGTACCTCATTTTAAAGCATATTGAATTCTCTTTCCAAATATAACAATATCTCAATGTATCAAATTACCTAATCTATATTATGCTGGAGTGGGTCACAAATTGTGAACATTATCATTTCCACCAAACACCAATACTGTCTGTAAAATACTCAATGCTAAGTTTTTACAATGAACAAAAACATTAGTGTTTTCAATTAAGCATTACCTGTTCTTAATCGATCACCACCAATTACCAACATTTTTTCTAAAACACCAATAAACGCCAGAGTCATCCATCAACCATCGATATACAGTATATACCAATTATCTCCATTAAAACACCAAAATGTCCCATCCCGTCTTTACACAACATCACCCAACACCAATATTCTTTATTTAACGCCATTGTACAACAATAACAACTCCTTGCCAAGTGCATGACCCAAATCCAGGACCTTTTGCTGTGAGTCAGATGTGCTAGCCTTACGCCACTCTGTCGGCACCATTCATATCCTGGGTTAAATTGCCGCAAATGCCAGTATTCTCCCGAATTCACCATCAAACACCAACATTTCCCAGACATCCTTAACCCTGTAACACCCCATTTTGCACATGTGAAGCAAATTCTAATTAGAATACCCATGTTGCGTTCTATGACTGGACTCTATGGGGTTAAAGCCATCCAGACAGTGTTTATAGTTTAATTCCAAATTATCCACAAAAACACTAGCATTCTAATCCCAGGAGATTATCCCAGGAACAAAGGGGGGGTTTACTAGTCTTTCACAGGCTAGTATGTAAACCTAAGCACAGACACTCACACATTCATTCACAACTAGGGCCAATTTAGCAATACCAGTGCACCAACTGGAATGGCTTTGGGAAGTTGGGGAATAAAATCAGAGAACATGGAGGAATCCATGCAGATGTGTGCGAAAATCTATACAAAGTGTGACACAGTTGGGCCAGATATAGTCTAAAAGCTTGAGAAGTGGGTTTGTTTGATTCCTCTGTGTGTGTGTTTGTGGGGGGTGTTTGAGTTGCACCTTCCTTTTCTCTACATTCATGGCTGAAGTGCACTTACCTCCAACTGATCTCCAGGTGACCCCAATGTGTGTGGCAGCCCACTGCCCCCACTGTGTGTGTGTGTGTGTGTGTGTGTGTGTGTGTGTGTGTGTGTGTGTGTGTGTGTGTGTGTGTGTGTGTGTGCGCTCACTGTTTGTATGTGCTCACTTTGGAAGGGTTAAATGCGGAGACAATATTTCCCTTGCAGGATTAATATAGTTTTATATATATATATATATATATATAAATAACTAAATAAAAAACCCACCCATGAAAAGGTGTCAGAAAGAATGTTCTAGAAGCATTGTAAACAACTAAACACTGACAGTTTAAAGGTTCTGAAGAAACCTCGTCCATGTTTCTATTCCACAACACTTTCTAACAGCCAATTATCAGGGTTATCACTCTGCAGTGTTTTCACTTGCTGAACTGTATAGTTCCTAGAACTGAATAAAATACAGAATATAAATAATGTCTTTATTGTACTGATGGTTTTATAGGTCTTGAGTTCAATCCTGGACTCAGGTGTTTCTCTGTGTGTCGTATTTTACGGACTATACGTCATTCTGGAGTCGCAGTGGCCAAAAAAGGCATAATAAAGGGGGGGAAAAACATATATAAGTCACACTGGACTATAAGTCGCAAACTCATGGAAACTGTTTACCTTAGCTTGGAAATCTGCTGGCAGTTTTTGTGATGTCATGGTCCTCGCTCTGATAGAGAGATGTTTGCGTGGCATGTAGCAGTAACACCAAGAAAGTCCTCACGCAAAGTCATTTCTATTCTTTTCCTTGACAACTACCAGGACGTGGAGACGCAACTGCACAGTTGACAAACCTCTCCCTGAGGCACATTGCTCAAGCCCTCATGTGTGAACTTGTTCCTCTAGCTATGGCCATCTAGCTTTTAGCCCGCGATTAGCTTTTTTTGTTTTCTTCATTACAGTAATAATAATGTCCACTTTTCTGCCCTCTTGTTGCCTTCTTGCGGTTGTGAGTGTAAAAATAAACACGTGAAATTATGTTCGTTATTATTATGACGAACAGAATTGTATGTAATAATTTCACTACCTGGACATAGAGATGCAACTGCACTGTTGACAAGCCTCTCCCTGCATCACATTGCTCAAGCACCCATGTGCAAGTTCGTTCCTCTAGCTGTGGTCATCTAGCTTTTAGCCCACAATTAGCTTTTTTTGTTTTCTTCATTGCAGTAATAATAATCTAGACATTTCTCCAGTCCCTCACAAGTTTCTCGTTCACTCCAAATTTTCTTTCTGCTGCTCGATTACCTTTTTCTGCTGCATATTTCACTACTTGAAGCCTATAATCCGCAGAATAGGATTTTCTTTTGGGGGACATTTCTTCAGTGGTGCATGAGCAGAGGTACTGGTACCCAAGCCTAGAGCGCCCTCTTGTGGTTGTGAGTGTAAAAGTAACAAACATGTGAAATTATGTTTGTTATTATTATGACAAACAGAATTATATGTAATAATTTCACATATAAGTCGCTCTGGAGTATAAGTTGCACCTTCAGCCAAAGTATGACAAAGTGTGACTTGTTGTTCGGAAAATATGGTAGTTTGCATGTTATTCCTGTGCTTGCGTTCGTTTCAAGGTTCTCTGGTTTCTGCCCACAATCCATCCACATGCGCGTTAGGCTAATGGACTGTTTGCCCTGCAATAGTTTGACAAACTTTCATCCAGTATCTGCCAAGATGGGCTTCAGCCTTCCCGCAACCCTAGTAAAGTGGTCTGTGATCATCATTATCATCATCATGTTTCCCCTGTGGCGTCATGGACAACCTTGGGGCGCTTTTGCTGGAATCGGGTACCCAGCAGTCGCAGGAAATTGGTCTTCGCCATCTATGAAGACTCAATTTCATTACCTTTTAAAGCACTGTTAGAAAATCGCTTAAATTAACTAGGAGAAAGAGGTTACTTCACTTCCTAGTCGCCAGTGACTCCGTTGGCTCACTCTGCCACAAGGCCGAGCTACCCAGGGTGCACCTGTCCTAATGACGTAGGTGGAGTCTGGCTTGAGTATGATAGGCGTTTAGATTTAGCAGGACTTACAATACGACTGCCTTCTAAGTCTAGCGGATAAATCCGAAAGTTGCGCTTCAACACTCCATGCACCCCAATGTGATGATGAGTGAGTGAGGTTTTATTAATATTATTTTTAGATATATGTTTGGCTTTTTCCTTGCAGAACCAGCAAGCATTGTTAAAAGTCATTATTGAAGAAGAACATTATAAAGTCAGTTTTAATTAAAACAGAGCAGCTTGGTGCATAGCATGTAGTGTGAAACTGTGAACTTCTGAGCGATTCACACATGATGAGGCATCCTGTACACCTCAGCGGGCTCTGAACTCTGGCCCTCTGTACAGAGAAATCACACACACACACACACGCACACGCACACACACACACACACACACACACACACACACACACACACACACACACACACACACACACACACACACACACACTTAACAGAGCGAAATAAGTACACACATCTTACAATACTATTATCTTCTCATTCCCGCTTACGTTCAGGTCTAATACAATCATTTTTATATTTATGTTTTGCAGGCAGAAGTACAAAACGACCTCTCAGAGGTAAGAACTGTGTCATATCTCTTCCTTTGGGATTTGCGCTACAGTAACTTGTTTGGCAAATGAACAACAACATGCCTCAGTGGAAATTTCATGCATGACAACAGCTCACCATATGGAGAGAAATAGCACTTAAAATGATTGTTTTTTTTGTTTTTTTTACACACTTCTACTCTTTCATATTCATATTAGACACTGTTGGAGTCATGAGCCTTAAAAGTATTTAATGCTGTATTTTTAAGATGTATATTTTTACATATTTATTGTTTGTACCTTTTCTCATAGTAAACCCATTCTGTTTATCCCATGAATGCAAAAATAGGATAGTCACATTAGGGTGTTGTATAAGTAATGATAATTCTCCATATGAGCACAGGTAATATTTATGTATATATTAATAATATATTTATGACTGTGACATTTTGGAGAAATTAGTCAGTGATGTCACTGTTTGAATCTATCAGAGGAAGCACTCAAGCTCTGTGAACTGTTGAGATTATCCACGGTCTCATTCCACAGTTTTCCTTGAAGGAATGGTCTCACCCCTCCATGAAGCCTCTGCACCACTAGCAAACAATGTGATACTGTAATACTGTGCTAAAATAATATACAGTACAACAATTTTGCCAACACCCTAAGCTCTTGCTTAGTACTGAATGACCAAGTTGACAACATTACACCAATGTATATTTCTTGATGACACATATAAAAAAATTGGGGCTTTAATATTGAAAGAGTAGTTCGGGGAGCACGATGATTAATTCTAACACATAAACCCTGACCTTATTGAAAGTCGTTTGAATGTGCTAGAGAAGACTTTGTAGAGTGGTTCAAGTTTCCTGTCATCAACTCAAGATGCCACTAAAACATGAAGCCAACTCTAGTTGGAAATAAATGTGTTGATTTTGCACAAGTTTGTTGAAACAATGGCATGGTGATTACATACCGTGATCTAGGATAAATGTGGTTGGACAAAATGTCAGTGTCTGATTCTTTAAAAAAGTTCTCGGAGGTGTATTTTATAGTGTGACATGATGGTATAGTGGTCAGCGCATCCACCTCTCAGCAAGAAGGTCCTGGGTTTGAGTCCTGGGCTCGGTGATGGCGTTTCTATGTACAGTCTGCATGTTCACATGGTTGCCTGCGTTTCCTCAGGTTACTCCTGTTTCCTCCCACAGTCCAAAACTATGCACATTAAGCAAACTGGCTCTTCCAAATTGTCCCTAGTTGTGCGTGTGAATGATTATTTGTGTGCTGTCCTGCAGTGGTCTGGCAAGCTGTTCAGGGTGTACCCCTACCTTTTCCCAGTGTCAGCCGAGGTAGGCTACAGCCTCCCTGCAACCCTAATAGGACTAAGCAGTTCAGAAAACAAGTGAGTGACTGGTAGAGATAACACTGCATTTCATCTTTACTTTAATATACCTGGGCAGTGAATGGGGCAATTGAATGTGCTTGAAGCTGGAGTGTTAATTTCGTCGCAGAGCTGCAACTTTATTATTAAGTTCCTTAGACTCCATTCTCTTAATTGGTGTTGATATTTCTGAAAAATGTTTTGACTAGTTACGACCCACACAAACTCATGATCCTTTATGAAAGGCTCTAGGGTGGAGTTTACGACATTTGGGAATGTTGCTATATCGAACAGAATTTTTTTTTTTTTTTTTTGCTGTTGGTATTCTGAGAGATTAATAGCAATTTTTTAACCACGTTTTGTTTCTTCAGAAGTGTTTGACAGGTAGCACAGTGGCGTAGCATGTCCGCCTCACAGTACGAAGGTCCTGGGTGTTTTCTGTGTGAAGTTTGCATATTCTCCCCAGATGGGGGATGCGGTGAGAAGGTATGGGGTAATAATAAGTTTGCTTTATTATCTTATCTGTGAAGCTGCTTCTCTAAACAAATTGCGTTGGCAGAAATCATATTTTAAAGTGTTCGTAATAACAATATCCATCATGATTTGTTGTAGGACACTCATTGTGTTGAAGTGTAGTGGATTATGGGAAGCTCTTACGTAATATGAGTGATGTATAACAAAAAGGTGCAGATGAAGAACAGTGAAAAGGTGAGTCAAATGTAAAGAAATCCTAACACTGATGAATTGAGCAGCATGCCTCTTTTAGTGTGTAGGTGAGACAGAGAGAGAGAGAGAGAGAGAGAGAGAGAGAGAGAGAGAGAGAGAGAGGGCGAGAGAGAGAGAGAGTGAGAGAGAGAGAGAGAGAGAGCGAGAGAGAATAATGCTATAGTGCTTTCATGCTCTCACATAGAGAATAGTTTTGGTACAATGAAGTGGTGCTGACACGCACACACAATAAAATGCTTTGATATAATTAGAGAGAGAGAGAGAGAGAGAGAGAGAGAGAGAGAGAGAGAGAGAGAGAGAGAGAGAGAGAGAGAGAGTTGATGTCAGTGCTTCATTATTTTCCCATAACTATTCGTTCTGTGTGAGAGCATGGACACACTATACCACTATCCCCCTCCATTATATTAACGCATGTCCTATTCCGTAAATAAATTCTTGTACCATCATGCACTGTTTCTCCTGAACAAAACTTCAGGTAGCAGAATATCATATTGATATTTTGGGGCCATACTAGGTGCTTTTACCTTTACTCCAATACAGTACTAATTTGACATCAGTGCATATCTTCACCAGCTTCTCACCACCATTACATCCTCCTTCCCCTACTATACAAACACCACCAACACTCTCACTCCAATTCCATCAAAACTAACTCACTGTCTCCACCATCATCACCACCATCATCACCCACCTCACACAATCACTACCCCATCCTCAGCCATATAACCCTCACCAACGACACCACCTCCCTCAACAATACCATTAACACCACCCTCATTGATCACCCACTCACCAGCCTCATCATCATGACTACTCTCATCACCTTATGCATTATCAGTACTCCACCTATCACTATCACTAGTTCATTGGCGCAGTGTTTCACATTGGCTCAATGATTCGTACTGGAACCTCACAGTCAGATGGTGTATGGTATGAATCTTGGTGTGTGTTCCTGCGTAGGTTCCTATGGGCAATCTGGTTTCCTCTCACAGTCCAAAGACTTGCACATTAGGTCAACCTTTACTACTTTAAATTGTCCGTCTTGTCCTATCGTGCATATGAATGACTGCTTGTGTATGCTTGAGTCATGCAACAGACTGGTGTTCTGTTCAAGGAGTTCTTCGCCTCTCAGCCTGGCAGTGATGGGCCAATAATGTTAAAGTTATCACATTGCACGCTTTCACATCTTGACTGCTTCAAGAAGCATGCATTATGTAACACAGCATCTGTTTGTGCACCATGTATTTGTGGGAGGTTTAACACACAGGTTAGTGTGCCCCATGCTATTGTAACACACAAGTTAGTGTGAGCGTGAGGCCGAAGTGTAATGGCGCCTCCCTCATGAGCTGATAAGTAGTTGTTGAGCAGAGGTTGTAGTTGAACTCATGATATGCCTCTTTGCTGTGAGTGGGAACAGTGCAGCCATGATTTATTCATATTATTAAAAAAGGAACATTGTAGAGAGCCTTTAAATAGGTTTACCTTAATCTAACAAGTATTTTAATTGTGAAAATTTACAGTCATGTATTTTCTCATAAATAAATGCATAGACTGAGTTGCTAGTTCATTAACTTACGGTTTTAAAGATTTAAGCAGCAGTCATGTTCTCTTTTAGTCATATTCTGCTTATTGCTGCTTTTTCCCCTGTTTATTATTGCAGTGGGTCTAAAGCAGAACCTTGTGGTCCCTCAAATTTAACTACAGCTATTAGTTAGTAAACAGCTATTTTTATTTAGACTATATATTGATATGCTGGCATCACCAATTTATTAGGTACTCATAAAAATTGATTGTTTTACTGATGCAGTGAATTAAGAGGAGATGTAATGATTGACAGATGGATGGATTGAATGATTGGGTAAATTTGTTGATAGATAGATGGATGATTGGAATGGATGGAGAAAAGTGTCCGGTGTGATGTGTGATAGGAGAGTATCGGCAAGAATGAAGGGAAAAGTGTACAAGACGGGTGATGAGGCCAGCGATGTTGTATGGTTTAGAAACAGTGGCCCTGGGGAAAAGACAGGAGTCAGAGTTGGAGGTAGCAGAGATGAAAATGTTGAGGTTCTCTTTGGGAGTAACGAGGATGGATAGGATCAGAAATGAGTACATCAGAGGGACAGCACATGTAAGATGTTTTGGAGACAAAGTCAGAGAGGCTAGATTGAGATGGTTTGGACATGTACAGAGGAGGGATAGTGAGTATATTGGTTGTAGGATGCTGAGGTTGGAACTACCAGGCAGAAGGCCCAGAGGAAGACCAAAGAGAAGATTTATGGATGCGGTGAAGGCGGACATGAAGGTCGTTGGAGTAAGAGTAGGAGATGCAGAGGATAGGGAGAGATGGAGGCAGATCATTTGCTGTGGCGACCCCTGAAGGGAACAGCCGAAAGGAAAAGAAGAAGAAGAGGAAGATGAATGATTGGATCAATTCAGTTGACTGGTTGACTGTTTGATTGATTGATTAATTAATTGTTTGATTGATTGGCATAATTATTGATGGATGGAGAGTTGGATGGATTGACTGAGGGGTCGATGTTTGAAAAGAAGGATGGAAGCATCAATTTTATTGATTAATGGATTATTGATAAGGATAAGGGGCAGTGGTGACCTGATGGTAAAGGGCGCTGGATCGCTGATCATAAGGTTGAGGGTCCGAGTCCCACTCTCCACAAGGTTGTCACTGTTCCCCCAGTGCAGATAACTGGGTTATCAAATCCGGCCATGTCTCTCACTGTCTATGGTGAGAGGTTCATGTAAAAGAACCATTACTGGCTTTTGTAAAAAGAGTAGCTGCAAAGCCGTCAGCATGTTTTTGTCCCTTGCTAAAGAGTTCTGTCAGGAAGGGCATCCGACATAAAATCCTATGCCAAATCAAATGTGCGAATCCCTGATAAAGGGAAAAAGCCAAAAGGAAATCTCGTATAGGTAAACAAATGGATGTATCAATTGATTGATTGACTGAGTTATTGATGGACGGACGGATAGTTGGATGGATGGATTTTCAAACACATAGTTGATTTTATACTCAGATGCATCAATGTTTTTCAGACTCAGAACAGACAAGTTTTAGGACTTTTAACTTTTAAGAAGAAGAGCTACCAGGAGCTTTTCCTCACTACTTGATTGGATTTCAGCCTGTATCTAAATTCAATTTCACTTTATTTCCATTTTACCAGTGTGTTAAAAATTCTGTCTGCTGCAGAAAACAGCAAATGACTCTTAACTACTGCACCACTTTAACACAAAAATAGTACTGTTAGAAAATACAGATCAAATTACAGAATGTTTGAATTAAAAACAGAACTTTTTGAGAACGAAAATGGAATCTGTACATATCCTCAGTACGAGTGGTACATTTGGGTTTATTACTTTGCAGGATAGTTGTAAACTACACTCTTGGGGTTTGAATGAAATGATTTAAACACTTCTCAGCAACATGTGATATTATTCTAATGAGGCTATATGATGACTTCAAAAAGAAGTAGAGATTTATTTGGATCTTTTTCAGCATCGACAAGGTGCACAACTATTAACCCTAGAGATTGCAAGTTTGAATCCGGGTTAATTCCACAGCCATCCGTGGCTGGGAATCCATGGGAGCTAATTGGCCAAGTTGTCATGGGAGGGAAAGATGGCATATGCTCACTTCCCTGTCACTCACAGCACTCATCAGCCAATCATAGGCATCTGTGAGCTCATTCGTACAAGGGGGAGGATAGCACTTTCCCTTCGACTGTGTTAGACTGCCCTCAAATACGCTTATGACACAGTTCAAAAAGAGGTGGGTGGCTAGCAATCATATCACGGAGGGGGCATGTTCATGCCCTTGCCCATTCCTGGTCGGTGGTGGTCATGTGATAGGTAAGGCAAAACCTGTTGGGGGGGTGGGGTTACAAATAAATTAGGGAGAAAATAGGGGGTGCAGGCAGGAAGTGAATATTGCAAAAATATTGTGCTTTTGGCTTTTTAGTCCTGCGCCTTGCTCTGTTTTTTTTTTTTTTTCTCACTGCGGTCCTTGGCTCCAAACACTTATCTGTCCTCTAATGCGGCCCTCTTATAATAATTGATGTAGGCACCAAAATATGAAGTTTGACCTCACTGGCTGGTTCTAAAGGGGGTGGGGGGGGGGGGGGGGGTATATCGAACAAAATGACCCCAAGGATGATTCTCAGTGACCATGTATCCACTAGAGGCCGCCATAAGCTGTTCCAACGTAATGTGTACTAAATAGAGTTAAAATGAGGAGTTAAAAAAAAAAAATACAGTACTGAATAGTCTTTTGTGGAATTGTTGAAGCACAGATCTCTCATTGTCTCCACTTATCTTTTCTTTGGAAGATGTTACGGACTGGGATTGATAATGTGGCGAAGGTGGAAGTAACTGTAACCACAGTATTAATAAATTATATATTTAATCATTATTATTATTACTACATTTTTTCACCCCCCCCCCCCTTAATGTAATGTAGTTCTATCCAGTTCCCATCCATCTAGTATCACCTTCCCTTTCACACGACCACCACCAACCAGGGAGGGGAATAAGCATGCACATCTCCCTTCTGTGGCCACCTGCCTCTTCATGAGCTGCTGTGCATTCATATTTGGGGGGAAACCAAACACTCAGAGGAGCTATCCACTTTTTCATATGGATGATCCTGCATGCTCTTGATTGGCTGGTGACCGCTATGAATGACAGGGAAATGACAGGAACATGAACACATGGCATTCCTCCCTCCTGTGAGCTATGTGGAATCAACCTGGATTCAAACTGGTGATCTCCAGGCTGATAGTCTTGTCTCTCAGGAGCTCCCTAATAAATAGTATATTAAATGCATTTCATGACCATCATTTATTAAACAATGCAATTTAGCAACAATAACGTAACCAGTTTGAAAATAGTACCAATAGAAGACTTGCAATTTTATTCTAATATGCAGTTCTACTGCTAATGACACTGAGTTATATAGATACCACAGCCAGATTTTTGTCATAGCACTGCAACACTAGTCTGAAATTTTGACAGTCAAGATGAGGAGGTGTTTTTGTTTGTTTGTTTGTTTGTTTGTTTTTTAAGGATAAAGTCATGCCCTGGGTGCAGTTACTGTTTGAGTGCATAAAACGTTTATGCAGACAATTTAATGTGTCAATTTATCATTGATTTTGAAAAACAAATGTCTTGTTGGTGGCATAGTGGTTTGCACATCTGCCTCACAGCAGGAATATCTCAGGTTTGAATGTTTATATTTGGAGTTTGCATGATCTCTTCATGGGTTTCCTCAAGATACAGTGGTACCTTGACTTACGAATTTAATCCGTTTCGAGGGCAAGCTCGTAAGCCAAAAAGTTTGTTAGATGAAACAATTATTCTCATTAGAAATAACAGAAAACCAATTAATCCATTCCAACCCCCTTCCAAACTAATATAACCTGCCACAAACACATATATTTGACCGAATATGAAAGATGAACATGTAAAAACAATAAATATTTCATAATAATAATAATAATAATAATAATAATAATAATAATACATGTAACATTAATAATAATGAATAATAAAACAAGAATAAACAATAAGTCCACTAAGCCTTCCAATCATTGACTGCGGCAAAGATGCCACGTGGGCGTGAAGATGCCACTTGGGTAGGCATGACGTGGTGCGTAACAGAGAAGAAGGAGGAGGAGGAGGAGGAGAGAAATTTTGTGCATGTGCAAGCTATGAATGCCGGCGAGGAAAGGCTCTTGGTGAGCTCCCACAAGGCCAGTGCTTCTCAAATAGTGGGGCGCGCCCCCCTTAGGGAGACGGTGTGATGTGTGTGTGTGTGTGTGTGGGGGGGGGGGGGGGGGGGGAATGGCCCTGGGGAACATGCTTTTTTGCCATACTGTACTAGAATTAAGTGCAATTACGCATCCACTACAGTTGTTGGCAGTGGCTCTCTCATTGTCCACTATGGTATAGGGAAAAAGCACTGAGCAAACGATATGAAGTGCAGTAAATGCTACTTATAGTAGCGCGTGGGGCCCAGAAGGGGCATGAAATTATTATTATTTATTTGTTTTTAGAGGGGGCGTCACAGAAAATAATTCAGAAGCACGGCACAAGGCGTTCTCGGAGTGGGGAGGAATACACGCGGAAGAATATAAGGCTAATCTGCCTGGAAAAGCCATTTCAAGGAGAGTTCGTAAATCATAATTTTGGTCATTGGATGGGGCAAATTTTTGGTGGGATTGAAGCTCGTATCATGGAAAATTCGTTATAAGGGACGCTCGTAAGTCAAGGTACCACTGTACTCCAGTTTCCTCACACAGTCCAATGGTATGGACAATGGTTGTATGTGTGTTGCCCTGTGGTTCAGAAAATGATTGTGAGCGACTGGTTTGTTTTGTGTGTTTTATGTATTTGTATTTACTGTGGTTGTCAGTCACAGAGTGGCACATTGGTTAGCATATCCACCTCACAGCAAGACGGTCCTAGGTTTGAATCCAGGGCTTGATAAGGGCATTTCTATGTGGATTATGTGTGTTCTTCCTTAGTATACATGGGTTGTTTCTGATACTTTCCATGTTAGGCTAATTAGCTACCTGTGTCTCTGTGAAAAGCATTATATCAAATGAAGGAATTAATGTTTTTAAAACAGTAAAGTGAAGTGATGTGAAGGTGTAGTACCAACGGAAATACACCAAATTCTATATGACACAAACATAACATTCCAGAATATATGGTGGAAAGGATGCCTCATCAATGCTTCTTATGACTGGATGATTGTCATCCAATCAGATTTGTCAGCTTTAGAGTGAGACCATCCCACAGCCCACATCCCACATCCCACATTACCCACATGTAAGACAGTGGTGAGGTGTGCTGTCGGTGTGACAGAAGAGTTCAAGGTGGAGGTGGGACTGCATCAAGGGTCAGCTCTGAGCCCCTTCTTGTTTGCTATGGTGATGGACAGGCTGACAGACAAGGTGAGACAAGAATCTCCATGGACTATGATGTTTGCAGATGACATTGTGATCTGTAGTGAGAGCAGAGAACAAGTGCAGGAAAATCTAGAGAGGTGGAGGTATGCCCTGGAAAGGAGAGGAATGAAGGTTAGCCTCAGAAAATCAGAATACATGTGTGTGAATGAGAAGGACCCAGGAGGAACGGTGATGTTACAGGGAGCAGAGATAAAGAAGGTGGAGGATTTTAAGTACTTAGGCTCAACAATCCAGAGCAATGGAGAGTGTGGAAAAGAGGTGAAGAAGCGTGTGCAGGCAGGCTGGAATGGTTGGAGAAAAGTGTCCGGTGTGATGTGCGATAGGAGAGTGTCAGCAAGAATGAAGGGAAAAGTGTACAAGACGGTGGTGAGGCCAGCGATGTTGTATGGCCTAGAAACAGTGGCGCTGAGGAAAAGGCAGGAGGCAGAGCAGGAGGTAGCGGAGATGAAAATGTTGAGGTTCTCTCTGGGAGTAATGAGGATGGATAGGATCAGAAATGAGTATATCAGAGGGACAGCCCATGTAAGATGTTTTGGAGACAAAGTCAGAGAGGCTAGATTGAGATGGTTTGGACATGTACAGAGGAGGGATAGTGAGTATATTGGCAGTAGGATGCTGAGGTTGGAACTACCAGGCAGAAGGCCTAGAGGAAGACCAAAGAAGAGATTTATGGATGTTGTGAAGGAAGACATGAAGGTCGTTGGAGTCAGAAAAGAAGATGCAGAGGACAGGGTGAGATGGAGGCGGATGATTTGCTGTGGCGACCCCTGAAGGGAGCAGCCGAAAGTAAAAGAAGAAGAAGAAGAAGAAGAAGAAGAGTGAGACCATCCCACATCCAAATACCACTGTTCAGTTAATGACTGGAATCAGGAGGTCACAAGGCAATTTAAAATGCCCTTTGTGTAGCATACATGCAGAAAATGAAAAAAGATTTCCACAAGTGTGTTGGGCAAATTCTTATTTCAGATAATTATGTAGGATTGAATGTAATGGGATTTGCCTGTGATAGCACACATAAGGAAAGAGGTGACTTCATACAAGCCATATGGACAGGAAATTTGACAAATTCAAATTAATCTTTAAAAAAATCCATTGTAAGTTAATATAAAAGTGTTAAAATAGTTGGCTGAGGTCTTCATTCATTTAGTCACTGAACTGTTTTGTCATTTTAGTTTTGTGGGAAGGCTGGAGCCCTTCTCAGCTGACTCTGGCGAAGTGGAGGCACACAGGGCAACCATTCACACTCAAAGCAAGGGACAATCTGTGACATCCAATTAGCCCAATGTGCATGTCTTTGGGTTGTGGAAGGAAACTGAAGTACCCAGAAGAAACCTACTCAAGTACAGAAAGTACATGTAAACCCCACACAGAAATGCTCTTTCCAAACCTGGGACTCAAACACAGGACCTTTTTGCTGTGAGACAGACGTGCTAACCACAACACCACTGTGCTGCTCTGGTTAAAGTGTTGGCAAACTGGAATGTTATTTGCACTCCACTGCTTCTTGGATGTGAGCCCAGCATACGGCACTCTCATCCATCAGCCTTTTCATTGTCTTCAGCATTCAACATTGTTCAAAGTTCTGTTTTGTATCCCAGAAAAGTCATTACCTTTCAGCAACACAACATAACTGTCTGGGATATTCATTTTTGAGAAGTAAAGTAAACCATGAACCCAAAGTCAGCTCATAGATCAGTGGTTAGAAAATGAAGCATAGCTTTGGGTCATGTCCTTTACTGCACAGAAAAGGCTTAGAAAACAGGGTGCATGAACAGGATCTTAATGGAGAATTTAGTGTAACTGTAATACAAAAACATACTGCAGCAGAAGTGGAAGTAGGGCGACTAGCAGGAATAAAAAAAAAAAAAACTGCCATTAGACTAAAACAAATGAGAAACCTCTTGGGGAACATGTGTGAATAAACAGAAAGTCTTGGTGAGTCAGTAGTACTGATGCGTTCAGATGTCATCTCATTTTTTTTAAACCATGTTATACTTTATTAGGGTCACAGGGAGGCTGGAGCCTATCATAGCCAACTTTGAACAAAGTTGGGCTACACCCTGAAGAGCATTCCAGGCCATTTCAGGGCCAACACATATACTCAACCATTTGGACTTA
Source organism: Plotosus lineatus (assembly GCA_024760905.1). Lineage (NCBI taxonomy): Eukaryota > Metazoa > Chordata > Actinopteri > Siluriformes > Plotosidae > Plotosus > Plotosus lineatus. Next base: position 36,329,449 of record CM045729.1, on the reverse strand, counting down.
CACCTAGGGGAAATTTGGAGCAGCCAATTGCACAATTACTTCTGGGATCAATGAAGTACTCTGATTAGCCTAATGTGCATGTTTCTGAGCCGTGAAAGGAAACTGGCTGACCCAGAAAAAACAATGCAAGCACTGGAATAACATGCAAATGATACACAGAAACACCCTTGTGAAGACCGGGACTTGAACCCAGGACCTTCCTCCTGTAAGGTGGAAATGCTAACCTTTTCACCACCGTGTTACGACCAAACAATAAATCTGGTTTTTTTTTGTTTTTTTTCATTACTGCATTTTGCACAACAGCCAATCAGCATTAAATCAAGGGACAACTATCGAAGTCATGCTTCATGCCTGTGGGGCTCAGACGCTCTGCAAATATTTTGCTCATTTTATAAGATAGGGATATTTTGAACATTTGCTATAAATTGTTTTTGTGATGACATAAGTGCATGGATTCTTTCCAAAATTTCAAGGGTAGTTGAGGAGAATTAGTGTACCTGTCTATTTAAAACGATCATGTATAACAGGGGTCTCCAATCTTGTCCACAAAGGGCGGGTGTGGGTGCAGGTTTTCACTTCAACCACACGGTAGCCACACCTTCCACCTGTTTCACTCACTCGTCATCAAAAGACAAAAGAAAAAACTAGACTCCACATCCATGTTTCAACTCTGGATTGTGGCCATCTTGGTAAGATCACCTTGCTTTAAGGTTTACAGCAAGGTGATCTCACCAAGATGGCTCCACTTCAGAATAGAAGCAGAAATGTCCAATCTAGATTTTTTTTTTTGTTCTTTTCTTTTAATGATAAGTGATTGAAACATGTAGAAGGTGTGGCTACCGTTGGGTTGAAGCGAAAACCTGCACCCACACTGGCCCTTTGTGGACAAGATTGAAGACCCCTGATGTATAACATCAGTGGTTTCTTCCATCAACATCAGTCCAGCATCAGTGCTTGTTTAGTGTAAGCAAGTGTTATGAAACAAGGCATGCTCAGCGAGCTGTTGCCTTTCTGATTGGCTGTACTGAGCTCCATAAACAACAAGAACAGAAATTACAGAAATGATTTCTTTTAGGTCCCAAGCCAACTGATGACAGGAAAGCTGAGTTAGCAAAACATTAGTTGCATAAGCCATTGTAGATTTACTGTTACACAAATCTCTGGGAGCATTTTCATCCTCCGATTCACTAGAATGTGATGTCTCACTGACTCCACAAGACATGTTAACATCACTTCCAAGGAAAAACGACTGCTAGCCCCTGTAGTTATGCCCATACTTGGGATATAATTTGACAGTTTTGTGCATTTTATGGTCATTTATGTTAAAACAAGTGTGTGTTTTGCTTAAAAGTATTATATGTGCACAAATTATACTGAACAGTATATGCTGACCAGCTTATGATAACCAGTATCGATACTCCTTAATGTAAATATTTTTGGATGATCACTTCATCATAAATGTTTCAGACTGATTTGTTAAAAACTGTGGACAGGAAGTTGCTAATAGGCAGACCAGTAAATAAATCCATGCCAATGAAAACACAACCTATATTCCATTATGCCTGTAATATCCTTAAATAATCTATTCAACACTGATATTCATTAGAAAATTTGTGGTATTACTGCATTCCAAATTTATAGTGAGGCCCTGATGAGTAAGACATGGCGGTTGGAGGGGAAACGCTCCAGAGGAGTGGCATGTCCCCAATGGAGGCTACATGACAAGTGTATTTAAATCTCCCCCTCTCTCCCCCTCTCACTTTGCAGCTGTGTGTTTTGTGATGAGTGTGGATATTCTCAGTAGGTTTTTTTGGCCTATGTTCCATTATACCTCCCTCTATGTTTCACTCGAGGACTCAGATGATACCCGAGGAGTTGTTGTCTCTTGGCAACTGTACGCACCTTCCTCGATGGATTTCTGTCTGTTTCAGGCGGTCCAATAATTGTCACATGTTAATGGGAAATCCAAGCCAAAATTACTAATGCACCAATGAATTGCTAATGGGAGGTAGCAGTTAGTGAGTCATGGCAGCTAGTCGTGATGGATTTAATTCATTCCTAGTCCTGTCAGAAATCCAAGCAAAGAGAGAGGAGTCAGTGTGCACAATTCAGTTGAGGGTCATAAAAAACTGAGTTTGAATATTTTATTTTTCTGATGTTTTACATCAAAAGTGTGTGTGTGTGTATGTGTATGTGTGTGTGTGTGTGTGTGTGTGTGTGTGTGTGTGTGTGTGTGTGTGTGTGTGTGTGTGTGTGGGGCATATCCACTTTTTAAAGGGTGCTATGTTTTTCACATGCAGGGCATTATTTATTATTATTATTATTATTAGTAGTAGTAGTAGTAGTAGTAACAACAACAACAACAACAATAATAATAAAATAATAATAATAATAATAATAATAATAATAATAATAATAATAATAATACATCTGGGTATCTGGTTTTCTCGCACAGTTCAAAGACATGCACATTAGGCTAATTGTGTGTTCCACATTGCCCCAAGTGTGTTTACATTCAACGTGACTTTATTATCACTATAACCATATGTTACATGGGGGATATTGCGACATGGAAAATAATAAATATAAATGGTAATGTAAAAACTGAGAGAGGAGATGTGGTGCTAGGGAGAGTGTGGGTTTTAATATTTAAAATATCCTAGATTTTATGTTAAATATCTACATCTTTCTTTGAAAACTGGGTCTTTGTCCAGCCACATTCATGACTACAGGCAGAAAAAACACAAGGTAGCATTAACTTCTTAGTTGCGTGTGGAAAACCAAATGGCAGACTTTGTTGTGCTTCAGCTTCTTTGTGTGCCGCAACCATTTATTGTCTGTTTACTGGCTAAATAGATCCGCCTGCCTCTGACTCTGATTAGATCAGAGCCTTGAAGTACTGCAAGAAAATGGAAGTGTCACTATGCAATGGCCATCCACTCTCCGAACGTTCCAGGCTGTTAATAATTTAAGCAAACAACGGAATATCGTACTTCTTTCAACCCTGTTACTCAAGAGAATGGTATTTGCCGAAACAGGAAAAACAGAGTTAGACTTAGATCTGACCTGATAGTTTATTTAAAAAAAAAAAAAAAAGAAAAGACAAGGCCATTAATAACCTCAACGGTTTGTATACCATTCAAACTCAAACTTCATCAGTACCTGGAGTTTGAGGATTGTGCGAAAGTACACAGCAAGGAAAGCAGAGCTGTCTATTTTTGTGCTGCATATCAACATTATCCACTTCACAGCAACTGTCTCCTTCATGACGGTTGCTATAGCAGCACGAATCACCAGATGACTCTGAGAGTCTTAAGGATGTGCATGGATCAAACTTCATGGAATACCAATACTGATCTAGGAACAGCTCTTACCTTTCTCATTCTGGTGATTCGAACCCTTTTAATCAGGCCTGTATTCACTTACTCATTTAGCAGAAGCTTTAATTGCTGTATGATGTGCAATTAAGACTCCAATTTAAGATTCTTAATAAGACCAAAATAAAAGTGACATGAGTAGTGCAGTGGTGTGGTGGATAGCACATCTACCTCTCAGTAAGAAGGTCTAGAGTTCCAGACCCTGGCTCAGCCAGGGTAATTCTGTATACAGTATGCATGCCTGCCTCACATGATTGTATGGGGTTTTCTCCAGGTACCCCTGTTTCCTCCCACAGACCAAAGATATGCATATTAGGCTAATTGGCTGTTCCAAACTGCTTACAAGTGTAAGTGTAAGTATAAATGGTTGAGTGTGTGTGTGTGTGTGTGTGTGTGTGTGTGTGTGTGTGTGTGTGTGTGTGTGTGTGTGTGTGTGTGTGTGTGTGTGTGTGTGTGTTGGCCCTTTCATGGACTGATAAGCACTCAGGGTGTACCTTGCCCTTCTCCAGCATTGGCTGTGATCACATGTCACTCACTCCACTTTCAAAAATATAATCAGCTCATTTCTACATTACTCACTAATAATCCAAACATTACTCACTAATAATCCAAGTATTCTTGAATCAATAGTCACCCGGCTTTTTGCATAATGAATATGGTGAGAAAGGAAACAGCTAATTTTCTGAGAATTTCTTAAAGCATAGTGAAAAACAAAGCTGCGAAAAAGCAGGGGAGGTGTAATTTCTGTTTCTGGCGAGGTATTTCCAATTCTCTTTTCTATTTTGAGTTTGGACATTCTTTTTTAAGTTAGAAAGTAAAATGCCACAGGATTTCATTTGATCACATCATAAATGAGTCACTGATACAACAATGGATAATGTCCCTGACTCTACGTCTATGGTTCAACCATAAGTACCATATGATATACCCCAAACTTTGCTACTACAGCTGCTACTGTTTGGAGAATGGTTGCTACAAGATTTCTGCAACTTTCAAATTTTATTTATACAGTAACAATGGAGCATCATTTCCGGCAATGAAATTCTTGGACTCAGAGTCCATTTCTCTATTCATCCACAAGAACACAAGTGCTTTAGCGCACTGATGACGAGTGGGAAGGTCTGGCATGCAAACAGTAAAATAACTTCAACTCATTCCGTAGGTGGGGTTGAGGTCAAAGGTATGTGCAGATTGTTTGAGTTCTTAAACTGCATTTTGGCAATGCACATCTTAATGGACCTTGGTTTTAATAGACCATTTGCAGTCTTGAACAGGTTTGGGCCTTGTGAAGGAAAATTGTAATCAGTCAGCACCATGGGACATTCTAAACTATTCTGAAGCAACATTTTGCTGAAAGAGACGGCATGGTGGCGTAGTGATTAGCACGTCCATCTCATAACAAGAAAGTCCTGGGCTTCGGTGGTTGTGTGGACATTGCATGTTTTCTCTGTGCTTGCATGATCTTCCTCCACGTACAGTACTCAGGTCTCACCCACAGTCGAAAAACGTGCACAGTAGGCTAACTGGCTATTACAAATTGCACCTAGGTATGAGTGTGCATGTGAATGATTGTGGGTTGTGTGGTTGTTCACCTTGCAGTTTCGCAAGCTATTCAGCGTGAAACCTACCTTCAACCACTGTTGGTTGAAGTAAGCCTCAGTCTAACCTTAATAGCATAAACTGGTTTGGCAAATAGGTGAGTACGTGCTTTTGGGGAAGATGGGCATATGGATGTGATCAGTGCTGTAGTGGTGGGTACATGCCGGTACACGCCGTGTACCCGCTTGTATTAGTGGCTGAGTTGCGTGTACTGACTTAATTTGGTCTACTTTGTAGTTGATCAACGTAAATTTCCATGACTGTGTAAATAAAAAGCGGAGATGAAGTGATAAATAGTTTCAAAGCCAAAGCCGCACCCTCCCTGAGCTCCGCACACTCCGCAAGCGACTATAAATAGTATTATTTGTCTATACAATTGTTATTAGTACATCTCTGCATAACATTGTATCTTTATTAACATTAAAAACAAAAAAGAAAGAAATATAGTTCAACTTACAACAAAGAAAAACTTCATGAACATTGTTTTTTAACCTGCAATTGAAAATATTTAAAGTACACCAACATGCATTAAAATAAAATAAAAAAACATACTTATTTAAACTCGTTTAACTTATTAATGTCTTATTTTCTCCACCTTTCTCTTCATTTCTGTTATAAAATTTTCCATGTTGTTTCTTGAGGGGTTGTTTATTGCACTTCATATCGTTTGCTTGTGCGAAAAACCGCTACACCGTAGTGTGGCGATGGTAGCGCCACTGCCAACTAGTGGACAGGAGGTGTAATTACACTTAATTCTCATACACAATTCCAGAAAAGCATGTTCCTCAGGGTCATACACGCTCCTCCCTGGCATCACCCCCTCTCCCCCCGGCATCATACGGCACGCCCCACTATTTGAGAAGAACTGATTTAAATAGAATCATAGCTTAAATTTCTGACTTACAGATCTGATCTTTTCCCCATAACAGACTTACAACAAGTGAGGCTGATGGCGTAGGGGTTAGGGTGCTGCGCTCATGATCGAGAGGTTATGTGTTCAAATCCCAGTTAGATCTCCCATTGTGCTAAGACCCCATGGGCAAGGTCTTAACCACAAGTGTGCCTATGTTCACCCAGCAGTAGAAATGGGTACCAGTAAAAAAAAACACTGGGAAGGTAACCTGCGATGGACTAGAGTCCCATCCAGGAGGAGTTGAACTCCTGGTAGCTTCATGCTATGGAAATCGGGGATAAGCACTGGCCTGATGAGCCACCAGGCTCGGGTGTAAAAAGAAAAAAAAAGACTTACAATACACATTTTATATGTGAACACAACTGTGTAGCTTTCAAATCTCACACACTCAAAGTTATGTCAGTCTCTTCTGTCAAATTCATACGACAATATAAGGTCTTATCACCTGCTGTTAATTATGCACCACTGCCTCGTTAAATCTTTCTACCCTGGATGTTTTTTGCTTTCCCTCTGTGGGAGAACCTGAGTGTTTCCTGATCATAGATTGTTCCAAGTCAAATCAGTAAAGGAAGTAAATAATCTCAGCCAGCACTGGGCAAAGGCACGGTACACCATGAATGGCTTTCTAGACCATTATATGGTAATACACACGCAACCAGTTCAGTTCAGTTCATTTTCTGTACCCGCTTAATCCTAACTTGGGTCGCGGGGAGGCTGGCGCCCATCCCAGCCAACTTTGGGCGAGGGCAGAGTACACCCTGGACAGCTCGCCAGGCCATCGCAGGGCGGAAACACGCTGACGGCTTTGCAGCCTACTCTTGTCGAAAGTCAGCAATGGTTCTTTTACATGCCTCACACCATAGACAGTGAGAGACATGGCCGGCCTTTGATAACCCAGTTAGCTCCACTGGGGGCACACGCAACCATTCACACCTAAAGCCTATTTGTAATAGTCAACAAGCCATGTCTTTGGACTGTGTGAGGAAAGCAGAGTACCCAGAGAGAACCCACACATGCACAGAGAGAACATGCAAACTCCTCACAGAAACGCCAAAGCCCACGACTTGAACCAGGGTCTTCTTGCTATGATTCTGACATGATAACCATTACACCATCATGCTGTCCTCACAGATTCATCACGAAAATTTTACATCGATGAAAAGTTTTCTCCAATCCAACGTTTAGTCATCCTCAGTCCCATATTTAAATTAAAATCCTTCTCAATAAGATTGTTCACAAAGGCTCCTTCATAGGCAGCATGAGTTATTTCTTGATGGCCATGGCATGAGTTATGTTCATATTTAGAGCTAATCTATTCAGCACAGTCTGGTCTGGACAAGAGTGTGTGCTGAGCGACAGTGAAATGATTAAAGCATTCTTCCAGTCTATCACTGGTTTCCCCACTGCTTCCTCTTACACGACCGTGGAGATTTAGAGGCGATGCAGTTGATTTTTCCTACCCGTCTTTTTTCCATGACATCATTTAGAAAATGCAGCGCTAAATGAAGCGTCCCCTGCTGATCCTGTCAAGCAGAGGACTGCCAGGCCACAGATATTTCATAGAACATGTAAATGTCACAAAGGCAACCTGTCTGGATGGCAGCAGGGGTGTCCTCAGCCATAGCGAGTCCATTACTGAGCCTTTTTTGTAAATGTACTAATTTGTGCTTGAAAGGCTATCAAAAGGTGACGGGCCATCAGCAGAAAGCTTTTCAGTGAGTCAGGAGGTTTAGGGCCAAAGTACAGGATTTATTACATTTTTCATCAACTTGCCGAATCGATTAATCCTGTTAGGGTCACCGGGAGACTGGAGCCTATATCAGCTGACACTGGGAAAAGCTGTGGTGCACCCCGAATGGCTCACCAGGCCATCACAGGACCAACACACACACCACCATTTTCATTCACATTTTCACATGGGGCAAATAGGAACAGCCAATTTAGCCTAATGTCCATGTCCATCCACACAAACATGAAAAAAACATGCAATCTCCACATAGAAACACCCTCAGCCAAGCCTGGGACTTGAACCCAGGGCCTTCTTGCTGTGAGGCACAGGTATTAACCACTACACCACCATGCCACCCTATCAATTTTTATTAAAAGGTTTTCAAATGTCAAGATTAATATACTCTTCATGAATTTAATCTTAAGCCTAATCACTGAAGGGATAATCCATTATATTACTGACATTTTATCAGAAATGAAGGACTAGGGGCTCTCGAGTGGCACAGCGACAAGGTGCATGACTATTAACCTGGAGATCGCAATTTTGAATCCGGTTTAATGCCACAGCCATCCGTGACTGGGAGCCCATGGGAGCTAACTGGCTGAGCTATCACAGGAAGAAGGGAGGGATGGTATATGCTCACTTCCCTGTCACTCATAGTGATTGCCTGCTAATCATGTCTGTGAGCTCATTCGTAGGAGGGGCCAGATAGTGCTTTCCCTCCGAGTGTGTTAGACTGCTCCCAAATGCACATGTGCCACAGTTTGAGAAGAGGCGGGTGGCTAGCATTGTATATTCTACAGAGGACTGTGCATGCTTTTTCCCCTCCCTAGTTGGTGATGGACATGTGATAGGAAAGGTAATACTTGATGGGTGGGAATTGGTTATGACTAAATTAGGGAGAAATGGGCGAAATCCAAAAAAAAACCATAAAGAATGAAATGTAGGCATAAAAGGAATGCAGCCAGTCATGTCATTCATCAGTTCATATGTAGAGAAAAGGTCTTGATTTCGCCATTTCCAGTGAAGGACATAATTTCACAAGGTAAAAAAGATACAAGTCCAACATACTCATGATGTGTCATTTACAAATGAGTTGGCTCTTTCAAGTTGATTCTTTTTATCGAGAACCGAATCGTATTGTGCGCCATTTTCCTTCAGTAATTTTGTGGATCTACGCAAGACGGTTACGCTTGCAGTGCAATTTAATGCATTCATGAAAACCATGTTCCAGCATTGCAGCTATTTGTTAATGTGAATGATGAGACCTATTTTTGATTCAGGTGTGGGTATAAAGCAGAATGCAGCTATGAGCCCGGGGGGTGGGGGGGTTTGGGGGGGGGGGGTTGGGAGGGGTTTGGGCTAACCAGTGTCTCTCCCCCTTATGCCGGTCCCAAGCCCGGAGAAATGCAGAGGGTTGCAACAGGAAGGGCATCCGGCGTAAAACTTTTGCCAAATTACAAAATGCAAACCAGAAAGACTAAACTGACACCGGATCGATCGAGGCCTCGGGTTAACAACGACCGTCATCAGTGCTGTCAACCAACAGGGTGCTGATGGAAATTGGACTACTGTTGGTCGAAGACGTCGAAGAAGGAGAGGCAGGAGGACTGTCCGTAGGCAGAGAGAGAAGAGGAAAAGCACGAGTCTAGGACTGAGAGTAGGGACTTTGAATGTTGGAACTATACAAGGAAAAGATAGAGAGCTGGCTGACATGATGCAGAGGAGGAAGGTGGACATACTGTGTGTTCAGGAGACCAGGTGGAAAGGTAGCAAAGCTAAAAGCTTAGGAGCAGGGTTTAAGCTGTTTTATAATGGTGTGGATGGGAAGAGAAATGGAGCAGGAGTCATCTTAAAGGAGGGGTTTGTCAGGAATGTTCTAGAAGTGAAAAGAGTGTCAGACAGAGTGATGAGTCTCAAGTTAGAAATTGAAGGTGTGATGTTCAATGTTGTTAGTGCTTATGCCCCACAGACAGGATGTGAGCTAAAAGAGAAGGAGAGATTCTGGAGTGACTTAGATGAAGTGATGCAGAGTATCCCCCAGAGGTGGAAGAGTGTTCCTTGGTGCAGACTTCAATGGACATGTTGGTGCAGGCAACAGAGGGGACGAGAAAGTGATTGGCAGGTTTGGTATCCAGGACAGGAACACAGAAGGACAGATGTTGATCGATTTTACATGGAAATGGCTGTGGTAAATACTTTCTTCAAGAAGAAACAGGAGCATAGAGTGACTTATAAAAGCGGAGGTAGGAGCACACGGGCAGACTACATCTTGTGTAGGTGATGTAATTTGAAGGAAATGAGTGACTGCAAAGTAGTAGTGGGTGAGAGTGTTGCCAAACAGCATAGGATGGTGGTATGCAGGATGACGCTGATGGTGAGGAAGGTGAGGAAGACAAAGGCAGAGCAGAAAACAAAGTGCTGGAAGTTGAAAAAGGAAGAGGGTCGTGTTGTCTTCAAGGAGGAGTTGAGACGGGCTTTGGGTGGTCAGGGAGTGCTTCCAGATGACTGGACAACCACAGCAAATGTGATCAGGGAGACAGGTAGGAGAGTACTTGCTGTGTCCTCTGGAAGGAAAGTAGATAAGGAGACTTGGTGGTGGAATGAGGACGTGCAGGAGTGTGTACAAAGGAAGAGGTTAGCTAAGAAGAAGTGGGACATTGAGAGGACCGAAGAGAGTAAACAGGAGTACAGGGAGACACAGCGTAAGGCAAAAGTAGCAGTGGCTAAGGCCAAACAGAGGGTGTATGATGACTTGCATGATAGGTTGGACAGTAAGGAGGGAGAAAATTATCTATACAGGTTGGTAAAGCTGAGAGCTGGAGATGGGAAGGATGTGCAGCAAGTTAGATTGATAAAGGACAGAGAGGGGAAATGTATTGACTGATGACAGAAGTGTGCTAGGAAGATGGAAAAAGTACTTTGAAGAGCTGATGAATGAGGAAAATGAGAGAGAAAAAAAGAGTAGAAGAGGTGACCATTGAGGAGCATGAATTAGCAAAGATTAGTAAGGGTGAAGTGAGGAGGGCACTGAAGAGGATGAAAAATGGAAAGGCAGTTGGTCCTGATGATATACCTGTGGAGGTATGGAAGTGTCTAGGAGAGGTAGCAGTAGATTTCCTGACAAGAACATTCAACAAGGTCTTAGAAAGTGAGCAGATGCCGGAGGAATGGAGGGGAAGTGTGTTGGTGCCCATTTTTAAGAACAAGGGAGACGTGCAGAGTTGCGGCAACTATAGCGGGATAAAGTTGATGAGCCATATGATGAAGTTATGGGAAAGAATAGTGGAAGCTAGACTAAGGGCAGAGTTCAGCATTTATGAGCAATAGTTTGGTTTCATGCCAAGAAAGAGCACCACAGATGCAGTGTTTGCTTTGAGGATGTTAATAGAGAAGTACAGAGAAGGTCAGAGGGAACTGCACTGTGCCTTTGTGGATCTGGAGAAAGCATATGACAGGATGCCAAGAGAAGAACTGTGGTATTGCATGAGGAAGTCTGGAGTGGCACAGAAGTATGTTAGAGTGGTGCAGGACATGTATAAGAGATGTAAGACAGTGGTGAGGTGTGCTGCATCAAGGGTCAGCTCTGAGCCCCTTCTTGTTTGCGATGGTGATGGACAGGCTGACAGACATGGTTCGGCAAGTATCTCCATGGATTATGATGTTTGCAGATGACATGGTGATCTGTAGTGAGAGCAGAGAACAAGTGGAGGAAAATTTAGAGAGGCGGAGGTATGCCTTGGAAAGGAGAGGAATGAAGGTTAGCCTCAGAAAATCAGAATACATTTGTGTGAATGAGAAGGACCCAGGAGGAATGGTGATGTTACAGGGAGCAGAGATAAGGAAGGTGGAGGATTTTAAGTATTTAGGCTCAACAATCCAGAGCAATGGAGAGTGTGGAAAAGAGGTGAAGAAGCGTGTGCAGGCAGGCTGGAATGGTTGGAGAAAAGTGTCCGGTGTGATGTGTGATAGGAGAGTGTCAGCAAGAATGAAAGGAAAAGTGTACAAGACGGTGGTGAGACCAGCGATGTTGCATGGCCTAGAAACAGTGGCACTGAGAAAAAGGCAGGAGGCAGAGCTGGAAGTAGCAGAGATGAAAATGCTGAGGTTCTCTCTGGGAGTAACGAGGATGGATAGGATCATAAATGAGTACATCAGAGGGACAGCCCATGTAAGATGTTTTGGAGACAAAGTCAGAGAGGCTAGATTGAGATGGTTTGGACATGTACAGAGGAGGGATAGTGAAAATATTGGTAGTAGGATGCTGAGGTTGGAACTACCAGGCAGAAGGCCTCGAGGAAGACCAAAGAAGAGATTTATGGATGTGGTGAAGGAAGACACAAAGATCATTGGAGTAAGAGAAGAAGATGCAGAGGACAGGGCGAGATGGAAGCGGATGGTTTGCTGTGGCGACCCCCGAAGGGAACAGCCGAAAGGAAAAGAAGAAGTGTGGGTATAAAGCATGACAGGAAAGAGCTACTTCATGACTGTTTACGATGTACTACATGCAATTAAGAGTGCTTCATCGTGTTATTTTAATTCAAAGTCATGTTTTTTAATGAATCTTTTTTGTTTTTTAATTTCTTTGTATAACTTTTTTACTCACTTATTTGCTGAACTGCTTTATCCTGCTAAGGTAATAGGGAGGCTGAACCCTATCTCAGTTGACTCCAAGCTGTTCAAGCTGTTCTGGCTCTTCACTTAGTGGTTCAATAGAAAGGACAAAACATTTCAGGGTTCTCAAATGAATTACTGTCTCACTGTCTCATTTGCCAATTCACTTAATCCTACCTGGTCTATTTCAGCCAACATTTGGGGGAGGCGGTTTCCATCCTGAACAGCTCACCCGCCCAGAGCCATCACATACCCAATCAGTTACTCTTACTCTCACACCTTGGGGCATGCAACATGCAAACTCCACACAGAAACACTTGAACCCAGGAATCAGCCCCATGACCTTCTTGCTGTGAGGCTGATCTGCTAATCACTACACCATCATGGCACCAACTTTTTCAGATGAATAATTCGTAAGAAGACAAAACAGTGGCTAAAATAGTGCAAAATATGTCCAGTTTAATGGGGGGTGGGTGGGTGAATAATTCATTTGGGACCTGTACGAGTCAAGTCTGATTCATGAGCTGAGTCAAGGTGTTTTGAATCACTAAAGCAAGATGGAATTCAAGAATTATAGCAGACTATACAAATGTAAATAAAGAATACTTAGCCATTCTTATTTTATACATTTTAATGGGTTATTAAAGGCGGACCATGTCTGTCACTGTCTATGGTGAGAAGCATGTAAAAGAACCACTGCTGACTTTTGTAAAGAGAAGGCTGCAAAGCAGTCAGCGTGTTTCTGTCCCTTGCTAAAGGGTTGTGTCAGGAAGGGCATCCGACGTAAAAACCTATGCCAAATCAAATGTGCAAATCATTCGCTGTGGCAACCCCTGAAAAAAGGGAAAAGCCAAAAGGAAATCTCTCAGTAAGACACAGCTCAACATGTCGGCAGAAATAGGACTAATTGAATATGTTAGCTAGTCAGATTAGCATACATCTCCTATAACGGATGTGAAACCGCTGACTGCAGTAATTAAGAGTGATTGCAGTCAAATCTGATTTGCGGTTGATTACAAAATTACATTTTTAGGAATGTTTTGAATTTCTGTACACCATTACAGAATTGCTTTGTTATTCCTCTCTTATTATCTTCTTTCTATTTTCAAGCATTTCCTGGGTTGAGTTGCTGTTGTGGATCTGCAGTTGATAAATAACAATGTACATACACTATGTACATACATACACTTTGATTTAATTACGGTGGCGTGGTATCATATCACTTAACATGTTTTTCTCACAGCAAAAAGGGTGCGTCCCAGGCTTAGCGAGGCCATTTCTGTGTGTAGTTTGCATGTTCTCCCTGTGTTTGTATGCATTTCTTCCAGGTACAGATGCTCCCCGACTTACGTTTTACTTAGGTTTCGGACGGCCGAACGTAAGGTGAAAAAAAACGTAAGTTGTTACTGTATGTTCCAGTGACGTATGACGTTCATACTGTACTATACATCCATAAATACCATTACCGTATCATAAAACACCCCGAAATCAATTATTATAAACATAACATTGTAAAGTAGTATCAAATATATTAAATAATATCAACATTCATTTCAAATAAATTAACTTCAAGCAAAATAATTTCAAATAGATAAATTTTAACAAATTCATGAATCAAATATCAAATACAGTATCAAATATAATCCTTATCATTCTCTATGATGTGATCTTTCTGCTTGTAAATGGTTCTGATGGTCGATGGAGCCATTTGGAAGAAACGTGCCACAGTCGCATACTTTTCACCAGCTTCGATTTTCTTGATAATAGCCATCTTTGTTTCTAACTTGATGGCTTGCCGCTTTTTCTGATTACCACTATCATTAGTAGGCTTACGCTTCAGACCTACCATATTTGCTTAGGGTTACAAAAGTCCGCAAAACAGTGTAAACACAAAGATCACAGAGACGACATCTTAACACAAGGGTAACACGCTGTGAACTGGGAAGAAGGAGGGGCACGTTCAGTCTGTCGTTTGTAAACAATGGATGCAGCGTCATGCGTAAGTAGCGTATTACGTCAGTGTACTACGTAGGTACATCACATACTACAGAGAGCATGCTATACTCAAAATTTGACTTATAATTGTTTTTTTTTTAAACGTAAAATCGAAAAATACGTTATGTTACTAATAAATGTAAAGCAGGGAGTGTCCGGTTTCTTCCCGCAAATCAAAAACATGTAAATTAAGCTAATTAAACTGTTCTAAACTGCTTATGTGTGTGAATGTGAGTGTCAAGGGTTCTGTGTGTGTGTGTGTGTGCGTGTGTGTGCGTGTGTGTGTGTGTGTGTGTGTGTGTGTGTGTGTGTGTGTGTGTGTGTGTGTGTGTGTGTGTGTGTGTGATGGTCTTGCAAGACATTTTAAAACAGAGTTATTCCAGCATGGTGGTGTTCAAATCCAACAGTATTATTCCACTCTCGCTTGCGGGCTGAACCCATAATTCTATTAGGGTCTCAGGGAGGCTGGAGCCTAACTCACCCGACTCTGGGGGAGGCGTGGTACACCCTGAACAAACTTTAGCTGAGTTTGAGAGCTTTACTTGGAAGGTTTATGAATGTTGACTCACATAACAATCTGCCATTTTCCTTGATGGGCGATAAGGTTATTTCCCCCTTAACCAGATGTTCTCCCATAGTTGCAAAGCACACCAAAACATAAGGAAACATAATCCCAGCTGCCCTGACAGTAAAAAAATGAACGCACACTGACTTTCATTCTCCTGCATTAGCACTTTCTTGAGCCACTTTAATTCTTCCTCTAAGTCTTAATTCAACAAATTTTACCAAATGGCCATGAGAACCAGCATCTGGCTTATTGCTTTGAATTTATTTTCATTCCTATCAGAAGAACGGACAAAGCATTTAGCCTCCTGAGGGGCTTTTAACTGCTTAATCTCAATAGTAGCTGACTGGCTAATTAGTAGTATGTTTGCATTAACGTGCTAATGAAACATATGTCTTGTGTGTCTCTGAAACTGTTCAATTGTGTTGTGCTGTAACAGTCACTGATTCTCTACTCAACGATCACACATAGCAGAAGACTGATTGAGAACATTGGCTTCATGCACCGCTTGATCAGCCGTCTGAAATGCCTTGTTCTGCTTCTGATGAAAGCTTTGGCCAGGGACAAGAATGCTTTGAACACTGTTCGAGGTTTGCATTAGGAAGGAGCAGTGGTGCCCTTTAAATATGATACAGTACCGAGGAAATGGTTTAGTATCGCTGCCTAATGGCCAATGATCATCCACGGTTTTGGGTCGTGTTTCGAAAAGGAAAAAATGTCTTTGGTCTTAAACATTTTCTTTCTTTCTTTCTTTCTTTCTTTCTTTCTTTCTTTCTCTGTCTCTATTTCTTTCTTTATTTCTTTCTGTCTTTCTCTGTCTCTCTTTCTTTCTCTCTTTTTTTCTTTCTTTCTTTCTTTCTCTTTCTCTCTTTCTTTCTTTCTCTTCCTCTTCCTCTTTCTCTCACTTTCTCTTTCTTTTCTCTTTCTCATCCTCTTTCTCTTTCTTCCTGCCTTTCTTTCCTTATCTCTCTCTTTCTTTCTTTCTTTCTTTCTCTTTCTCTCTTTCTTTCTTTCTTTCTTTCTTTCTTTCTCTCTCTGTCACTTTTTTCTTTCTTTCTTTCTCTGTCTCTATTTCTTTCTTTATTTCTTTCTTTCTTTCTCTGTCTCTCTTTCTTTCTCTCTTTCTTTCTTTCTTTCTTTCTCTCTTTCTTTCTCTTCCTCTTTCTATTTCTTCCTTCCTTTCTTTCCTTATCTCTCTCTTTCTTTCTTTCTCTTTCTTTCTTTCTCTTTCTCTTTTTCTGTCTCTCTTTCTTTCTTTTCTTTCTTTCTTTCTCTCTGTCTCTTTTTCCTTCTTTCTTTCTTTTCTCTTTCTTTCCTTCTCTTTCTCTCTTTCTTTCTCTTCCTCTTTCTCTTTTTCCTTTCTCTCTTTCTTTCTCTTTCTCTCTTTCTTTCTTTCTCTCTGTCTCTTTCTTTCTTTCTTTCTTTCTTTCTCGTCCTCTTTCTCTTGCTTTCTCTCTTTCATTCTTTCTTTCTTTCTTTCTCTGTCTCTCTTTCTTTCTTTCTCTCTTTCTTTCTTTCTTTCTTTCTTTCTTTTTTCTTTCTTTCTCTTTCTTTCTTTCTCTTCCTCTTCCTCTTTGTCCCTTTCGTTCTTTCTCTCTTTCTCTTGCTTTCTCCCTTTCTCTCACTTTCTCTTTCTTTTGTCTTTCTCATCCTCTTTCTCTTTCTTCCTTCCTTTCTTTCCTTATCTCTCTCTTTCTTTTTTTCTCTTTCTTTCTTTCTTTCTTTCTTTCTTTCTCTTTCTCTTTCTTTCTCGTCCTCTTTCTCTCTTTCTCTTGCTTTCTCTCTTTCTTTCTTTCTTTCTTTCTTTCTTTCTCTCTCTGTCGCTTTTTCTTTCTTTCTTTCTTTCTTTCTTTCTTTCTTTCTTTCTCTCTTTCTCTCCTTTTCTCTCTTTCTCTCACTTTCTCTATTTCTTTCTTTCTCTTCCTTTTTCTCTTTCTTCCTTCCTTCCTTTCTTTCTTTCTTTCTTTCTTTCTTTCTTTCTTTCTTTCTTTCTTTCAAGCTGACAATTTTAAAATCCCTTTCCTAGTTTATTCGAACAGAATTCTAATGAATCAGGCGTGCACTTGTAGTTAATATTAGCTCCCCCTGAATGTGGTATTTTGTGATCAAATTAGTTGGCTGTATTTCTACAAATAAACTGCTCAGCCACAATAGTTTTCAATCTAATATATTTCATTTGTCGTTTTTAGTCTTGATTACAACACATAATCTCTTTTGCATTGTTTTTTCATTTGGTCAGCTCGAGGCTCAGCAACATTATATGGCAATAAATTGAAGTCACCTGATGACCTAAATGTGCTGAATGACCCCAGGTTATAACATCAATAGATTCTTATAGAAAATTGGGTCCCAAATAGTAAAAGAGTGGTTCAGGAAACATGATGAATCATTTTCACACATGATTTTCCACCACAGAGTCCTGATCATAACTCCAATGCAAATCTTTGGGATGTGCAAAAGAGAACTTTATGGAATAGTTAAATTTTCCCACATCAATTCAAGATGTCAGTGTAAATTGAACCCAATATTGAAATGTTGTGATGCCGTTCAAGTTTAGTGAAACAATCCCATTGGGATAATGTACTGTAATCAAGGATAAAGATTGCCCAAAATAAAAAGAAAATAATAATAATAATAATACAGTGCTGGAATGTGTTTTGGCCAGGCGGTTTATAAAGATAACAGAAATTGAAACCTCTGTGACCTTGATCAGGATAAAACAGTTACTCATCAATGAATGAATGATTGTATAACCTGGTTCTGTACAAGTCTTCAATATGCATTCATGGGTCAGAGTTGTATAACTGCATGTACCGTAGCGGTTAATGGCTCTATATGACTGTATATCAATAGAATGGCCAGTTTAATGCTGCTCCTAAACTAAAGTGTTTTCATACATCATTTCCAAAAAAAAAAAAAACACTCCATAACTGCATTCAGTAAGAATTTGTGTGGTTTATAATTAATCATGTGACTTTTTTATGCAGTACATTTTTGTCCGAACAGTTTTTTGTTTATTTTGTTTGTTTATTATTCCTTCAAGGACATAAAAACATGGAACTTGCACTTGTGCCTCCTCTTTGTATCCGAAGTGAGTTCCGTTGAAGAGCACCTCCTGGAGGAGATCTGCAAAATTTCATCACTTATTTGCTGAACCACATAATCCTTTCAGTTGATACTGGGCGAAGGCGGGGTACACCCTGAACAGCTTTACAGGCCAAAGCAGGGCAAAAAACACAATCATTCACCCTCACATCATATCTAGGGGCTATTTGAAACCGCCAAATCGCCGAATGTGACTTGACAATGTGAGTTGGACGGTGGGAGGAACCTGGAAAATGCTGGAGCCCAAGGCTCAAACCCAGTACCTTCTTGCTCTAAGGCGGACGAGCTAACCACAATGCCACCCCCATTTATACTTGTACCTTATGTATAAGTATAAATGTTTACATTATGTATCCATTGATCCTACCTTATACCACCTGTCAAAAGATTTAGATCACCCCGGTTTTATTACTTTTTTATAATTGATGCAGCTTAAGTCCAATAAATGAGCTGAAATGGAACAATTGTATACTATATACCAGTCCTATCACCAGCCTCCCTGTTACCCTCGTAGGATTACATGAATTGGAGTATGTGATTCACAGCAACCTGTATTTATTTTATCATTGGATATAGTTTATGCCTTTGGGTAAATGCTTTTTTTTTTTTTTTTTTTTTTTTTTTTTTTTTAATCTTATACCAAACATCCTATTTATATATGCAGCCTTTTATTTTACACTATAAATCTCAAAGCATTTTGTGTTTCTGGCTGCATTTCAATTTTTTCCCCACTGAACCACTAACTGTATCTGGTGATTACCTGTCTCATATGTTTATTAATAATTCTATTTCTCTGGCAATCGGTCCATCCAAGAAGTAAACAGAAGACTGTCGACCTGGAAGCATCTTCAGCTTTGACTTCTGGATCTACTTAAGCAATTTTTAAAGAATGTCTGATTTTTTTCAAATTGAAACAGTCGATAGTTAATGATGATGGCAACATCGTGGATGGTTAAACATTTTTAATGTTTTTGTGTAATAGGTTTGTAATTAAAACCATCAAAATAATGAACTTTGTGATTATCAAAACAATTTTGAAGTCTGCCAACAATATGGCAACCATACACCAATCATTCCTTCCTATAAACAGTGTTGTTTATTTCAACAGGATGTAAACCATGAACTTGCATGATGCACACTATGTTTGGGCAAAGTGATTAAGATAAATGACTGCAGAATATAAAATCAATTTTATCACCACCATTTGTTATTTTGTCCACTTAATATGGCCAAAATCAGCCAGCCATGTTTATCTGGTTGTCAATCCAATTATGCATCTCAGAGTATTTGCTTTATTACTCTAAAGATAAGTTGCTATAACGCCGTTAAACACTTTATCAGCTAATACGAATCCAGAATTAAAGGCACAACATTTCCACTAATGGAATCAAGCTGATGGTGGATATTTCATCTGATAACAGTAACACACCGTATCGAAAACACTGTTTATGTAATATCAATAGCAATTATGTTTGTAGTGCATATATCGGGCAATTTTTAAAAGAATATATTTATATAGGTCACAAAATATTTTTGAAGACCGAGACCTTATAACTTCAATCGGAATGCAGGTGACATCCATGAACTACAAAATATATTGTAAGACCAGCAAATTCATTCATTTTCTGAACTGCTTAATGCTAATTAGGGTCATGGGGAGGCCGGCGTCCATCTCAGGCAATTTCAAGCGAGGGCAGAGTACACCCTGGACCGCTCGCCAGGCCATCACAGGGAAGACACACGCTGATGGCTATGTAGCTATTCATGACGAAAGTCAGCAATGGTTGTTTTACACCTCACACCATAGACAGTGAGAGACATGGCCGGCCCTTGATAACCCAGTTAGCTGCACTGGGGGGATTGGGGGGGGGGGGGGGGGGGGCAGTGACAACCTATTGAGAGCAGGGCTTGAACCCCTAACTTTTGGATCAGTGATCCAGCACCTTTACCAGCAGGCTACCACTGCAAAGACCAGCAAATCTATAATTTGTACTATTTACTAAATAATTTATTAAACTTTTTATTGTGGTCAGTACAGGAAAAATCCAGAACTGAGGCTGTGATGTATTGATCGAGTAAGCTTAAGGTATCATGAATCTTCTTTTCCTTTCGGCTGTTCCCTCCCTTTCAGGGGTCGCCATAGCGAATCATCGCATGTTTGATTTGGCATAGGTTTTTACGTCGGGTGCCCTTCCTGACACAACCCTTGAGCAACAGGCAGAAACACGCTGACGGCTATGCAGCTTTCTTTTGCTTAGATGTGATCATTTTCTTGAATATGGAGAATGGCTTTATTTAAAGATCTTTGTCTGGTTGAGTGTTTGCAGGCCAAGCAAAAGGTTTACTGACTGCTCCATACTGGGAAATTCAAAATTACTGAACAACCAATCGGCTCATGTGGAATATATTTGAAAATAATTAAAACCAGTAGTAAATTACAGTTTATTTGCTTAATTGTACTCGCTACATGGCAGAGGTACCTTGAGAGGCTCTCGTTATTATTGTGTACCCTTCGTTACCCCTAGGACAGCTATAGGACTTTCATTGTAATATTAACTTCCTAACTAAAGGCAAAAATTGCAGAAGTAAGTTGCTCCACCTGCATCATTTATAACCAATCTGTGTTTCCAAATGCAGTAGTCACATTATTAAAAAGCCATTTAACACTGTGACGCACAGCGATTCACATTGGAGACAAAACATTTTGCTTCTTTGTCTTCAAACTGAATGTCTCATTATGTGCGCTGCCATATTAGGTCACTGACGTCCCTCTCTGTCTTTTCTCCTCACTGTTTGCACGTCGTAAAAGACCTCAGCCACTTCACACCCTCGCTGGATTAATGCGGTGCTTTCATCTCAATCATTTCTATTCAGTATCTTTTCCCCCCCTTTCCCTATAGTGGTTCAGTTGGCAGATACTTGTTTCTAAAATAATTTGCAAATGACTGAGCCCATTCCTAGCAGGTGTCAAGCCACTGAAATTGAACAGAAACTATTACAAAGGACAAACAAAATGAAACCCATCACTTGATGTAAAATGTTATAAGTCTCTGTTTCAGGATGAGCAAGCCAAAGCATTCATCAAATTCTATAGCTGGTAGAGAAGAAGGCAAATATATTATTGAAGACCACCTCAGCACCACCCTACCTGGAGTCATGTTTATTATATTTAAACTAGTCAACTAGTTTGGGGCAGTGGTGGTTTAGTGGTATAGGGCGCTGGATCGCTGATCCAAAGGTTGGGGGTTGGAGTCCCACTCTCCACAAGGTTGTCACTGCCCCCCCCCCCCCCCAGTGCGGCTAACCGGGTTATCAAAGGCGGGCCATGTCTGTCACTGTCTATGGTGAGAGGCATGTAAAAGAACCATTGCTGACTTTCGTAAAGAGTAGCTGCAAAGTCGTCAGCGTGTTTCTGTCCCTTGCTAAAAAGGGTTGTGACAGGAAGGGCATTCGACTTAAAAACCTCTGCCAAATCAAACGTGCGAATCAAGATGATTCACTGTGGCGACTCCCGAGTAAAAAGGGAAAAAGCCGAAAGGAAGACAGACCAACTAGTCAACTAGTTTATTTTCATTCTCATCCAAAGCAGAGTTATAGCAGAAGTACAGTATTGTGAGTCTGATTGTTAACAAATCCTCACCATCCAACACGTGGATTTTCTGCCCTGCCTGAATCCCAAAGATTCATTTTTAAATGTTTGGGTCAAAGGTCAAGGTTAGAGAATGGTCTCAGATTTTTTGGGGGGTAGACATTTCCCATGCTAAAATGAAATTGCTTATATCTCAGAAACAAAGGGACATCAACCAATCAATGCACTAAGGGACAGATAGGCAACATGCTTTCACATTACATAATAACCTTTGACGTTGAGTGACCATGAAGTGTGAGGATTAAACACTGAGTGCTAAAAACGCCGAAATGTTGACATGTTGTTTCGATGGATCACTAATTGAAAATCATAATAGGACTTCCATATCATCCAACAAACAGATGGATAATTATAACCAGCATCCATATAGGACTATATGCTACATGGCCTGTGCTGTGTGGTGCAGGTACCATGCACTGTCTGAGGGCCATTTAGTTTATCTATTCTTTTTTTTTAAATGAGGAGAAAATTTAGCATGTCTATTTGTGCAAAAACCTCATCCAGGCTTCTTACTGTAATAGCCACACTATCTAACACGATAATATCTTTAGCTTTTACCTAATGATGAGTTCATGCAACATCCTTTTAGTAACTTACTGAGCAGGTGCAAGGTTGTGTTGCCAAATTCTGAGAACCATCAGCGATGTACTTTAAGGCAAGTTTGTACGCATTTACTTGCACTTGGTTTAATTTTAATCCAACCTTGGCAAACATTGGTCAAAAATATTTTAAAGGTACCATTGAAAATAAACACTTTTTTCCAACTGGGAATCCTCAAAATAATAATAATAATAATTATAATAATAATAATAATAATAATAATAATAATAATAATAATAATAATACTAATAATAATAATAATAAAATAAAATATAATAAACACATGTTCCCAGATTTTTTTGTCCACATGTAAGGCAAAAATATTTATTGTATTCATTTGTGTGTTTTTAAGGATTTCATCATGAAGCTGACCTCAATGCAGCCGTGAGGGGGGGCACAAACCAGTGTCCCTCCCTCACATCGGTCCCAAGCCCGGATAAATGCAGAGGGTTGCTTCAGGAAGGGCATCCGGCGTAAAACAAATGCCAAATAAAATATGCGAATCACAAGAAATAATGTCATACCGGATCGGTCAAGGGCCGAGTTAACAACGACCGCCATCAGTGCTGTTACCCAACAGCTGGTGGAAGTTGGACTACTGTTCGTCGAAGACGTCAAAGAAGGAGAGGCCGGAGGAATGTCCGTAGGCAGAGAGAGAAGAGGAAAAGCATGAGTCTAGGACTGAGAGTAGAGACTTTGAATGTTGGAACTAGGACAGGAAAAGGTAGAGAGCTGGCTGACATGATGCAGAGGAGGAAGGTGGACATACTGTGTGTTCAGGAGACCAGGTGGAAAGGTAGCAAAGCTAAAAGCTTAGGAGCAGGGTTTAAGCTGTTTATCATGGTGTGGATGGGAAGAGAAATAGAGTAGGAGTCATCTTGAAGGAGGAGTTTGACAGGAAATGTTCTAGAAGTGAAAAGAGTGTCAGACAGAGTGATGAGTCTCAAGTTAGAAATTGAAGCTGTGATGTTCAATGTTGTTAGTGCTTATGACCCACAGGCAGGATGTGAGCTAGAAGAGAAGGAGAGATTCTGGAGTGAGTTAGTTGAAAGGATGCAGCACACCCCCAGAGGTGAAAGAGTGGTCATTGGGGCAGACTTCAATGGACATGTTGGTGCAGGAAACAGGGGACGAGGAAGTGATTGGCAGGTTTGGTATCCAAGACAGGAACGCAGAAGGACAGATGTTGGTAGATTTTGCAAAAAAGAAGGAAATGGCAGTGGTAAATACTTTCTTCCAGAAGAGAGAGGAGCATAGGGTGACTTATAAAAGTGGAGGTAGGAGCACACAGGTAGACTACATCTTGTGCAGGTGATGTAATTTGAAGGAAGTCAGTGACTGCAAAGTAGTAGCGGGTGAAAGTGTTGTCAAACAGCATAGGATGGTGGTGTTCAGGATGACACTGATGGTGAGGAAGGTGAAGAAGGCAAAGGCAGAAAAAAGAAGAGTATCGGGTTGTCTTCAAGGAGGAGTTAAAGCAGGATTTGGGTGGTCAGGAAGTGCTTCCAGATGACTGGACAACTACAGCTAATGTGATCAGGGAGACAGGTAGGAGAATACTTGGTGTGTCATCTGGAAGGAGAGTAGATAAGGAGACTTGGTGGTGGAATGAGGAAGTGCAGGAGTGTGTACAAAGGAAGAGGTTAGCTAAGAAGAAGTGGGACATTGAGAGGACCGAAGAGAGTAAACAGGAGTACAGGGAGACACAGCGTAAGCCGAAGGTAGCGGTGTCAAAGGCCAAACAGAGGGCGTATGATGACTTGTATGCTCGGTTGGAAAGTAAAGAGAGAGAAAATGATTTGTACAGGTTGGCACAACAGAGAAATAGAGATGGGAAGGACATGCAGCAAGTTAGAGTGATTAAAGACGGAGTGGGAAACGTGTTGACTGATGACAGAAGTGTGCTGGGAAGATGGAAAGAGTACTTTGAAGAGCTGATGAATGAGGAAAATGAGAGAGAAAAAAGAGTAGAAGAGGTGACCGTCGAGGATCAGGAAGTAGCAAAGATTAGTAGGGGTGAAGTGAGGAGGGCACTGAACAGGATGAAGAATGGAAAGACAGTTGGTTCTGATGACATACCGGTGGAGGTTTGGAAGTGTCTAGGAGAGGTAGCAGTAGATTTCCTGACAAGAACATTCAACAAGGTCTTAGAGAGTGAGAGGATGCCAGAGGAATGGAGGGAAAGTGTGATGGTGCCCATTTTTAAGAACAAGGGAGACGTGCAGAGTTGTGGCAACTACAGAGGGATAAAGTTGATGAGCCATACGATGAAGTTCTGGGAAAGAATAGTGGAAGCTAGACTAAGGGCAGAGGTCAGCATTTGTGAACAACAGTTTGGTTTCATGCCAAGAAAGAGCACTACAGATGCAGTGTTTGCCTTGAGGATGTTAATAGAGAAGTACAGAGAAGGTCAGAAGGAGCTGCATTGTGCCTCTGTGGAACTGGAGAAAGCATATGACAGGGTGCCGAGAGAATAACTGTGGTATTGCATGAAGAAGTCTGGAGTGGCAGAGAAGTATGTTAGAGTGGTGCAGGACATGTATAAGAGATGTAAGACAGTGGTGAGGTGTGCTGTTTGTGTGACAGATGAGTTCAAGGTGGAGGTAGGACTGCATCAAGGGTCAGCTCTGAGCCCCTTCTTGTTTGCTAAGGTGATGGACAGGCTGACAGACGAGGTTAGACAAGATTCCCCATGGACTATGATGTTTGCAGATGACTTTGTGATCTGCAGTGAGAGCAGAGAACAAGTGCAGGACAATCTAGAGAGGTGGAGATGTGCCCTGGAAAGGAGGGGAATGAAGGTTAGCCTCAGTAAGATAGAATACATGTGCATGAATGACAAGGACCCAAGAGGAACGGTGAGGTTCCAGGGAGCAGAGATAAAGAAGGTGGAGGATTTTAAGTACTTCGGCTCAACAATCCAGAGCAGTGGAGAGTGTGGAAAAGAGGTGAAGAAGCGTGTGCAGGCAGGTTGGAATGGTTGGAGAAAAGTGTCCAATGTGATGTGTGATAGGAGGGTATCAACAAGAATGAAAGGAAAAGTGTACAAGACAGTGTTGAGGCCAGCGATGTTGTATGGGTTAGAAACAGTGGCCCTGGGGAAAAGACAGGGGGCAGAGCTGGAAGTAGCAGAGATGAAAATGTTGAGGTTCTCTTTACGAGTAACGAGGATGGATAGAATCAGGAATGAGCACATCAGAGGGACAGCACATGTAAGATGTTTTGGAGACAAAGTCAGAGAGGGTAGATTGAGATGGTTTGGACATGTACAGAGGAGGGATAGTGAGTATATTGGTAGTAGGATGCTGAGGTTGGAACTACCAAGCAGAAGGCCTAGAGAAAGACCAAAGAGACGATTCATGGATGTGGTGAAGGAGGACATGAAGGTAGTTGGTGTAAGAGAAGAAGATGCAAAGGACAGGGTGAGATGGAGGCACATGATTCGCTGTGGCGATCCCCGAAGGGACAAGGAGAAGAAGATCATGAAGCTGACCCTCAAATCTTGTGAGGATTTTTAAATGAGTGCTTTATTATACAGTATACAGGTGTCCTTCATAAAATTTATATTCATAGATGTTCTACTGATGGTTTATAGTCTTTTAATTGGTTTGAAATGTAACCAAAATGTTAATGTGGGATATTCATAAATGTTTCATTCTAATTATAGCAAAACAACTAACATCCCAAGACAACCTGAGAGTTGGTTTAGCTCTTATAATAAAAGTTCAGCTTCATTCAGGACGTCTTTGAGGGAACATGTAAGTGTCCCTGTTTTTAACAGCTTTGGTGCATGGCAATGGCTGTGAATTTATTTAGAATGATATCAAGATTTGAAGGGAGCCAACAAAAACAGTTTATGACTTGAATATGATGCAAACTAGAATAACATATCAATTAACACCTCAATAAACCACCATCTGTGGTTTGAATTGTATCAGACATGCAAAGTCTAGAGCTGTGTGAGTGTGCCAAAATATTTGGAATCACATACTGCCTTCTGAATAAAGCAAGTCTGCTGTTTCACAGTGGACATATTCAACCACTCACTGAAAGCTTCTAGTGCTGTTTGATGCAAATCGTTGCACTTCACTGCCCACAAGTGTGTCACTATATCTACAGCATATACTCCATCCTGAACATGAGATGAATGGCTGTAAATGAAATTCTGTGAGTGAAAGTGCAAGCAGAAAATGAATGTGCATATTATACATAGAAAGGAACCAGGCAATTATAAGGGTCACACTAGAACCTTTTTTTTGTGAGTGATGACAATCTTAAACAATGTACCAATACACCACACTTAAAAGTTTGCATAAAAGTGAAAAATAATAATAACATAAATGCAATAAAATAATATATAATAAATATAATAAAATAAAATAAAATAATAGCATAAACACAAACTATTTTTCGTGAATAACGCTTTTACCCTTCATCATTGTTATGATATGTGGAGCAATGTTACACAAACCAGAAAAATGTCCATGATTACTTTGGTGTAAGTGGCACCAGGTGTATTGTGTTCTCCGAGTAGTGTGTTCGTAAATAGTGAATATTCTGGTTTGTGTAGTGTTCTTGCTCAGCTAAACTGGTGGAGCCAGTGGTGTAGTGGTGAGGGTGCTGGGCTCACGATCGGGAGGTTGTGGGTTTGAATCCCAGTTAGACCCCCACTGTGCTAAGACCCCTGGGCAAGGTCCTAACCACACGTGTGCCTCTGTTCACCCAGTAGTATAAATGGGTACCAGTAAAAAAAATATACTGGGAAGGTAACCAGGTAGCGTCCCATCCAGGAGAAGTTGAACTCTTGGTCACTTCACGTTATGGAAACCGGGATAAGCACCAGCCTGATGAGCCACTAGGCTCGGGTGTAAAAAGCCCAACAGACTGTACCTTTTTATGTACGCTTTGATGTATGATCAGTTTCCTTTTGCAGGTACAGATATTCAATGTTTGTTCAGTTAATGCAGACACGAACAGACCCCTGGTTAAATGTGGTTATCCTAACTAGTGTTACGTATGGAATTTAGAATAGGAAAAGTGCCCCGTGAAACCAGAAAAATAAGACAAACCACAACATATAATATATACAATTTAATAATATTAACAAAATAAGACAGAATAATAACTTACAGCTTAGAGCTAAACAAAATACAAATAGAACAATGGTCACAAAATAAAGATAGTCACCAAGCAGCGGCAGTATAGTAAATTTAGAGACAGCGCACACACTAGCGTGCAAAAGCTTGGAATCCCGCGTATCAAAAGAAACGAATGATGAAAATCTTCTCGTTGGCTATGAATGAACGTGGATGATGGACTTGGGTGATGAAGACTGGAAACTTGGAAGAAGTTGCCGGTAGGCAACGGATCCCTATATAGATTCTCTAAAGTTTGGGAAAGTTCCTTTTCCCGAACTTTCTAATCACATGACCCATCACAGGGTGCATGCGCAACTAGGTTAATCTCAAAGTGTCCCTAATATGCTGGAAAGTTCCAGACCCAATTAGACCACGCAAGCAAAATAACTGTGACCCAAAAACAGCTGAGTAGTACCATGTGTTACCATTTACAGCACACTAACTGAATATAATTGCATACTCATAGCGTTTATACATTCATGACGAGTATATTTATATTTACATTTATACATTTATTTCCACACCCATAAGACTAGGCATTCAGCAAAGCCATGATAATGCCCAAAGACTGCTCCAGTCAATCTAACAGAGAAGTAAAAACCGGTGGTGATCCCTCACGTGACAGAAGTGTCAAAACAGCTGAGAGGTATGTTTTCAAAACACAGTATCACAGTAGCTTTTAAATCCCAAGACATGCTACATCAAAATATTTTTCACCCAAAGATTGAATCTGCCAGCATAAACAGCAATTTACTGTTATATAGTTCAGGGTTATCCAATAAGCCCCCCACATTCATTCATTTATTTTCTGAATGGCTTAATCCTAATTAGGGTTGCAGGGAGGCTGGCACCCATGTGAGCCGACTGCAGACGAGGGCAAAGTACACCCTGGACAGCTCGCTAGGCCATCGCAGGGCGGAAGCACACCAACGGGTATGCAGCCTACTCTTGTTGAAAGTCAACAATGGTTCGTTTACATACCTCACACCATAGACAGTGAGAGACATGGCCGGCCTTTGATAACCCAGTTAGGTGCACTGGGGGAGCCTCCCACATTTCAATGGTAAATGAAAGAAAAGTTGAAGATAATTAATTTAATATTTGCACACATGAAATATAATTCAATACACGTTTTATTCATCATCATTAGCGCACATTAAATAATAATCTGACTATCTTTAAGATTTATTTTATATATATTTTTGCCTTTGAAGTTCTTTTGGGTCACCCTGTACTTTGTAGTTTCCTACTAAGGTTATCGACCAACTTCAGGAAAAATGAGGAGGGTTTTTTCACCAAGTTTTATCTTTTATCATCTAATTAAACTGCTCATACAAAGAGATTTGTCAAAATATATTAAATTTAACTTTCTGAAATGAAAGAGATTTCCTTTCGGCTTTTTCCCTTTTTCAGGGGTTAACACAGCGAATGATTCGCACGTTTGATTTGGCACAGGTTTTTATGTCAGTGCCCTTCCTGACACAACCATTTAGCAAGGGACAGAAACACGCTGACGGCTTTGCAGCTACTCTTTATGAAAGTCAGCAATGGTTCTTTTACATGAACCTCTCACCAGAGACAGTGAGAGACATGGCCCACCTTTGATAACCCAGTTAGCTGCACTGGGGGGGGGGGGGGGGGGGGCAGTGGCAACCTTGTGGAGAGTGGGACTTGAACCCCCAACCTTAAGATCAGCTATCCAGTGCCCTATACCACTAGACCACCACTGCCCCAACTTTCAGAAATGAAACTACTGTACTCGATGAGATAAGCGCCCAGGGCGCTTAAAAAATTGGAGTGAGTGGGTGCTTATTAAAATGGTTACCAGCGGAGTGGAATGGTAAGTGCTTATTACCATCAAGGTGGAAAACATGAATACTAAAAGAACAATAAAAGAGTTTTACTTGTATTTGTGTTATTCGTTTTGTGGTATCAACCAAATTACTTACATGAAAATAGAACACTGCATAATTAAAAAAAAAGACCCTTTAATTTTTACTCCCAGTGCTGTTCCATTAAATATTTAATGTCAACTTTAGCACATGGCACGTTGAAGCAGGGTGCTTATTATGTCAAATCCGGTATATCAAAATATACATACAGATTTCAAATGAGGTAGAATTACTGATTGAAAAGTGGCCATGAACTTGTACATCTGTGGACACACAGCATACAGTGGTGGCAGTTCACAGTGACCCTGTCACTGTTCGTTTAGCTCTGGATTGTTTGGTTTGGCTGAAGAAAAAAAAAAGACCTACGGAGTTGCTGACGCTAGTGGCAGGCAGTAAGGTTGACAGCTGGTGAGGCACTGACTCTTTTTGAGTCAGATTTACAAATACAAATCAACTCAAAATAGTATATTATTCATCGTTTAATTGACAACAGACATCAAATCAATAATAAGCATATCAGGAAGCAAGGACACGACTGTCCAAACAGTTAATATGGGGTTTGATGTGGGGTGTAATGCAAATGTTTCATTTTATTTTAGTACCTTTAGTAGCTATTAAACTAAATTACATTCTTTTCAGAAAATGCGTTGTGTTTATATCTCATATCAGCATTCTTTACACAAACATTTGACTCTGCCATGAGTCAGGGATACTGTTTGCCTCACTGAGTAACTTTGTTACTGAGTTTTATGATTAATATGCAGCCTAAGCACATTACAGAAAAATATTTTATACATTATCGAGATTATGAAAAGGCAGAGCATATAATTAGAGTGTTTGAAAGCATTGCATCTATAATATACAGACTGGTTCAGACCATTTATCCCGCACCTTCAGGACGAAGCAGGTGTCGGAAAATGAATTTTGCTGATGTATCAGGACCTTCCCACACATAAATGTAAAATAAATTAAAAGTTAATCTAGAGTAAAAGAATAAAAAAATTGTGTACAATAGTACCAAAAATAGCAGAAGACCAAAAAAAAAAAAAAAAACCCAAACAAACAAACAAACAAAAAAAAAAAAACAAACAAAAAAAACCAACAAGACTATATTAGCTGTCCCACAACCTACAAATTCTGATTCTTCAAGTCACACAAAGTCAATGAACTTAAATTAACTTGGAAAGACTCTCGTAGTTCTCTAACAGATCCACCAGGTCAACCTGTTTTTTTATGGTCAACACAAACCTCTTTCTTTTAGGTGTATTTTTAGAAGGGGCTATGATGCACAATAATTACAGTAATAAATTTAAAAAATGATAATGTCAAAATAAAAAGAAGGCACAACTCTAATAGACCGGCTGATGCACACATACAATACTGATACAAACGTAAACAAAGGCCCATGTTGTTGTTTTGTTTGGGCTGGCTGCCACTAGAGTTCAACCACGCAAAGTTTAAATCAACATTTTTTTTTAATGATTTTTCTGATTGCACATTTTTTTCACAGACAAAATGTGCCATTATACCAAGTAGGGTCCTGATTGTTTGGCATTTAAAAAATGCCGTTACAAAAGACTTGCTGGGGTATCAGATGCCAGATAATTAGAACTAGTCTGTAAAGAGGGACAGTGACACACTGAGCATCTCATACCATCGCAGTTTGTGAGGGACACAATCCGCTGTGCGGCACAGCAAAGCGCTGCCTCACTGGGCATCTCCTCCCTGTGTCTGAACGGGACATATAGAAATTCTGTTATTCTCTATTGCAAAAAATAATTTTAATCTTGGATTTGAACAGTAAAATGGTTTGTAATACCAGCTGACAAATATTAACATTTATTACATTTTATGATTAACTTTTCTTTTTCTTTTCAAGATTGACAGAGAAGGCTCTGCCTCATCTGCCTCCCCTGAATGCACGTCATCGGCTGGCGTGGGTTTTCATTAACAATGAGTGACAAACTTTTTTCATGAAATCAAATCTCACTCTTCTGATATTACACACTTCATTTTTCTTACTAACATTTAAGAGAAGCTAACAAATGATGAGCTCCTTATATCTGCTATAACAAGTGAAACCAAAAACTAACTTGTTTCATAAACATTTAATTATAATAAGGTTAATGTAAATGCATAGAAAATATGACTTCCTTAATGATATAATTTATAGTTTCCTTCTACAGTATATAGCAGGGGTCAGGAACCTATGGCTCGCGAGCCAGATGTGACTCTCAAAAAAATCAGTTGGCCTGTATTAACAGAATACTGTAACTAATACATAATTCCGCTGTCCTATAAATAAAAACCCATCAAATAAAACAAAAACAGATAAATAAATCTCACTTGTCGCTGTGGCACACAGCTGAGAGCCAATCCTTTCTGTACTCCAGTGTGTGGGCGGGTCCAATACCTTGAAACTCTAATTTTATTGGATTATATGCAAGTTGTTTTTGGGTTAAGAGGTAAATTTCCCTAATTTTTGATCCTCTCATGTGCACAAAGCCAAGCACAGCTGGCAAGCAAAACACAAATGGACAGACATGGATAAACTTCAACCTGCAGAACAGCTGATTACCAAAACTTGGGATGCGCTTCCTGTCACATACCAAACACTGCAGCGTGAGTCCTGTTGTATTGACCATGTTTGGCTCCACATGCGCAAGCAAGCAGTCCTTTTCACACATGAAAAACATCAAGACCAACCTACGGTCACGATTAACAGATGGAAGCCTAAACGCCTGCATGAAGCTGAACCTCATCACGTATCAACCAGACTACAAAGCTATTAGCAAAACCATGCAGCACCAGAAGTCGCATTAATAGTTAAAAGTATTTTTCTTATTAATAAATAACTTCGTTATAACAATGCTGTTTAAAATAAATTCAGAGTTTTATTATACTCTCAAATTGTTGGTCTTTGTTTTCCATTTAGTTGTATTCAGTATTATGTATATATATATATATATATATATATATATATATATATATATATATATATATATATACATACATATAAATGGCTCTCAGAGGATTAGATTTTAAAACATGTGTTTATTTTTGGCTCTCTGAATCAAAATGGTTCCCGACCCCTGTTATATAGTTAAACAGCAATTGTTGGTAGAGCAGTAGTTAAAGAAAAATTACTTAACCCTTAACTTAAGGCCACTCAATGGAAAAAGCAATGTATTTTGATTTTTTTTTTTTTTTTTTTTTTTTGGAAACAATAACAATAATGTTAATGTTTTTGTACAAACTACCCCTATAGTTTTTTAAATGCACACCTCTATCAAATGGTTAATATTAGTAAAAATATAAATGAGGAAATAAATAAATATAATTATTGAAGTGTTCTCTACCAAAAATTTACGCTGATCATTAAAGGGTTAAGAAGATATAGCAATGTGGCTATAATAAAATATTCAACTTCAGGAAAAATTTAATGAGTTTTTATTGGCTAATCTGTGGTGATGGATTTCCGCAGCTTTGTTCAAATCACATCCTTCAGAAAAGAACAGTTGTTACCCTCTGAAATGTTCCTTGTTCCTTGTATTACAATATTGCTGTTTTACTGTTATTAACCTGTTTTACTTTTGTTAGTGTAAATTAATCAGATTACAGTCAAATAATGCACATCTGTCTGTTCTCCACAATCTTCTGTTGATTAAGACATGAATAAGCGAGCTTTGTCATGCTAATTCCTTCCTTCTGCCAAATTCAAGATCCGCCTCACCCCACAAAACCTTCTCCAAAGTTCAAATCAAAACCAGATTGCAAAACAAAATTACTGACTGTCTGACCTACAGTCAGCTCTTCTTACTTCTTCTATTGGCACTAATTTGTGTGTATACACATCAGCCTCACTTATCCACATGAGACAAAATTAAGCTGTTCACAGTAGGGCTAGGTGTCTGAATTTATTTTATTCATGCATAATATATAACATATAACATAACATGCAGTTTAAATATAAAACATAAGTTCATCCCTTGGTTTAAGCACAAAAACTTATGTAGCACATAATGTAAATGCCAACAATTAGCCAAAACTTTAACTTTAAAATCAAGGCTGGAATGAACCGTCTTTAAAGTATAAAACCAATCCTAACCCTTTGCCTTAAAGGAAATTGGTCATGGACTTTAAAATTCAGTTGACAAAACTGATATAGGGGCAGTGGTGGTCTAGTGGTATAAGGCGCCGGATCGCTGATTCAAAGGTTGGGGGTTCCAGTCCCACTCTCCACAAGGTTGTCACTGTCCTCCCAGTGCAGCTAACTGGGTTATCAAAGGCCGGCCATGTCTCTCACTGTCTATGGTGTGAGGCATGTAAAAGAACCATTGCTGACTTTCGACAAGAGTAGCTGCAAAGCCGTCAGCGTGTTTCCGCCCTGTGATGGCCTGGCGAGCTGTCCAGGGTGTACTCTGCCCTCGCCCTGAGTTGGCTGGGATGGGCACCAGCCTCCCCGTGACCCTAATTAGGATGAAGCGGTTACAGAAAATGATGAAACTGATATATTGAATGAAAAGAGTACCTTGAAATGTTGCTCTAAGACTCAGGTACCTTAATAAGTCTGTGTAGGTACCTCACTTTGCGAATTATGTGCCGTGAGATGATGTGGTCTGTACCCATGCAAAAATTTATTGAATTTTTTTTTCAATAATGGAAATTGACAAACTCTAAGTTTAATTTTGCACTAAAACAAGTCCTGTAATTCAATGTGTAAATAAAGTGTTTACAAACCTTTGATACAAAAATGAAAAAAGACAAAAAAATTAGAGACTCTCTGATTAAAGACTTAAAAAAAAATCCAAACTCTGTTCATTGAAGGGCCAACCATGAAACTGATCTGTTAAAAATAAAAATAATATGAACACTGAACCGAATGGCTGACACTAAAAGAAGTGAATTTAAATCCTTATTTTAGTAGTAATATAGATTTCTTACATATAGACCAAAAAATGGTTACACTTAGATTTTCTCAGTTTAAGCTTTTGGTCCTGTCATTTATGTTCTATTCAGAATAAAATATTGAAATTTGGCACTTCCACGTCATTTTTATTCACAATTTGTGGAATCCTGTTTGTAAAACTTCATCTTCAACACCCCAAAAGCAGCCAATGAAATAAAGCTCAGTGTAACCACAAAGAACAACCCAAATTATTCCAGACCGTAAAAACAACCCCCCAACCCCTGTTTGAGAATAAAACCAGTTTAAAGTATTAGTTTGAACATGTTTATATTTTAAACAAAATAATTGAAAGCCAAAACGGGGGCAGTGGTGGTCTAGTGGATAGGACGCAGGATAGCTGATCCTAAGGTTGGGGGTTCGAGTCCCCACAGGGTTGTCACTGTCTCCCCAGTGCAGCTAACTGGGTGATCAAAGGCGGGCCATGTCTCTCACTGTCTATGGTGAGAGGCATGTAAAAGAACCATTGCTGACTTTCGTAAAGTGTAGGCTGCAAAGCCGTCAGCGTGTTTCTGTCAATTGCTAAAAAGGGTTGTGACAGGAAGGGCATCCGACGTAAAAAAAAAAAAACTATGCCAAATCAAATGTGCAAATCAGATGATTCGCTGTGGCGACTCCCAAGAAAGGGAAAAAGCCGAAAGGAAAAGAAGAAGAAGAAGAATTGAAAGCCAAAACGCTTAGTAAACCTCAACCTATTTAACCAGAAGTTAAATTCTAAAACTATTGAATGAATAAATAAATAAACACCCTTTGTTTTAGGAATAAAACATCATAAAACATCAGGCCAAACACAGAATATGACCAAAGTCACCATTATTAAAATTAAAATAACGATAAACAGTTAACTGAGAAAATATTGTAATTGATGTTATACAGTTAGCTAACCTTACTGTAAAAGCTATTTTTAAAGCATAAGCATCAGTAACATAACAATCTTTAAGAAACATTGCAAGTTTATTGCGCGAAACCTGTCTTTTACATTCAACGAGTTGTTATAGTGATGGAAAGCAGCGTAGAGTAAATTGTTTTGCTTCTATCAACTTGACTGAAAAAGACTGCAGACCTCCACCAAGGTAGTGTAATCTGTAAACCTTCACTCCAGGAATTTATATCAAGTTACATCTGACACCAGTAGCCATTTCCATATTTGCACACGCCTTCAGTTTTCCCTTCGAGACTTGATAAATTCTGTCAAATTTCTGACTCTTTTAGTGATTTCTATTCAAAAGGGGCCTTCTGTTAAACTTCTTACACTGTTAAAGTGTTGAAATTTTTTGTCTGCAATCAGGATTCAAATTCAGGAGTGTTTTGAAAGATTTCTTAACATTACTAAATAGTTAAAAATTCCTGCAGTGAAGGTTTACAGAGTTCACTACCTTGGTGGAGGTCTGCAGTCTACTCTAGCATTTCTGGTATTTATCTTAGAAAACAATGTATAAATCACCATTGGGTTTATGTATGCACTTCTTCAAATTCTTTATAAATCTAATTTTGTGCTACAGTAACTCACTATTGCCTCTTGAGCTCGAAAGTCGTGTTATGGGACAGAATATTCCACTATGTCTTAGGGCAACTTGGATATTTATTTTATTTTATTTTTGATATACTATATTAATCCCACAAGGGAAATTATACTGCATTTTCTGCATTTAACACATTCAAAGTGAGCGCACACACACACACACACACACACACACACACACACACACACACACACACACACACACACATGCACGTAAACAATGAGCACACATCATGCTTACTTCAGTTCATATCATTCCTATAATGCAGTGCACTGGCGTCTTTGCCATTATGTGAAAACTGTTTTTTCTTCACATTCTGGGATATAATCTTTATTATTTTAAATGAAAACTCTTAGTAATAACACATTTAAATCAAAGAAAACGTTTCGGTTAAACTTTAAAACCATCCTAAACTCCAAATTATACCTTAAAATAAGTTATTTTCCCTCAGTTTAGACTAAAATTAACTACTGACGCAAACTGTTAAACCAGAATTAAAACACTGAAAGTTTCGAGTTAAGGTCTGAAACAAACTCAATACCTTAATTTAACGACAAATAGTAGCATCTGTCTGTGTGTAGCGACTAAAATTAAACTAAAGCCTCGGCCACAAGGACAAGGCAGAATGAGAGATCACACTTTACACCAAGACACAGCTGGAAGTCTGGTCCATCCCTGAGTGTGTGTGTGTGTGTGTGTGTGTGTGTGTGTGTGTGTGTGTGTGTGTGTGTGTGTGTGTGTGTGTGCGTGTGCATGTGCATGTGCGTGTGTGTGTGTGTGTGTGTGTGTGTGTGTGTGTGTGTGTGTGTGTGTGTGTGTGAGCAAAAAAAGCCCCCCTCTCTGTGTTGAGGAACGCTGTCCATGTTATGGCCTCTCTGTCAGACGGAGTAAGAGGTTGGGCCAGAGCGAGCACTCACTGCAATGCGATCTGAGATTCAGAGAGTCAGAGCAGTGAGCTCGCTTATGAAAACACACACTCACACACTTGTCAATGGACCAATATGTGACCATTAAGAGGCAGCTTCTGCACAGACCCATCTTCAGGTAAGAAGGGATGAGAAATGGGAATGCTTCATCTGGGACATTGCAGGTGGATATGTGTGTGTGTGTGTGTGTGTGTGTGTGTGTGTGTGTGTGTGTGTGTGTGTGTGTGTGTCAGATGAAAACTTAATATAGTTCAAGTTGCACTCATGCTTCTCTTAGAGGAGGGTGGATTATTTTTTAGCGTGTATGTGTAACAAGTAGCATGAACTTTCTTTGAAGTTGAATTTCCTGTAATGATCTTGGCCTGTGTTTTTAATGCATTACTGTACGAAGAAATCTAAAATTTCTGTGTGAGCAGATCTAACAAAGAAGGAAAGCATGCACTCGACTTATCTTTCTTAAAGTGTCTGTATCTGAGGCATACACTGAGACAGCGACTTTAGGGGTACTTTAAAGTTCGTGAGTCAAATCAGAATGGCGTTCGCCAAATGACCCAGAGAGTTGCGGTTATACGGTCATTAGAGGCAGGTTACACGGTTCCGGTTCATTTTTAGAGACTCATTATTCTGGAAAGACCACTAATGACTTCTTTGCATGTAAAACAGAAAAGTGTTGTAAAGAGGAGCAGCTGTTGTAGCTGTAGCAGGTACTCAGCCATGCATTCCTTAAGATGTCTCACTATATGCTGGCTGTCTTATACTCTTTATTAATATGAGATTGATAATCAATATTCCAGGGCATGTAGTGATACTGTATATATAAACAGCAGTGTAAAGATTTAGAAGAACATTTAAAGTGTAAAATGTTTTTGCAATTTATTGTTGCACAAACTTTTGAGATATCAGACACCATTCCTCTTTATGATGATTACAGAGGTCCGACCTGTTTTCTTCGAAGTGACCAATATAGAGGCCATGCCTCTGACCAGTATAGTGGACACACATCTTTTGCAGAAATAGACAGTTACAACATTTACATCTCTTTCACTGAGATTGACTGGTATATGTACAAAGGTTATACCTAGTTCATTGGGACTAATTGGCACAGAAGGTAGAAGGGTGGTGTTGTGGTTAGGATGCCCGCCTCACTGTAAAACAACCTGGGTTCAGGTTCCAGGCTCGGCGAGGGCGTTTCTGTATGGAGTTTGTATGCTTTTCCTGTGCTTGCTTTGGTATCAACCGGATGCTCCGGTTTCACCGCATAGTACAAACATATGCAAATAAGGCTAATTGGCTCCTTCACTACAGCCGCTCATTACCACACCTCCTAACCTGCTAAAAATAAAAGTCGCCCAGCCTTCACTGAGAATGGTAAATTTCACATTTTCTTCATAGGTGATTGATATTTGCCACAGCTCCACTAAAATTGATAAAAATAAAGGCCACACCTCCTTCATGAAGACTGATAAACATAAAGACCACACCTTCTTCAAAGAGATTGATAAAGGCTGAAACTCTCACTCACTCATTTGCCAAGTCACTTAATCCTACATTTATCTTCGCGGGAAGGCTGAAGCCTATTTGAACCTAGCTGAAGACACCAGGCAAAGGCAGGGTACACCCTGAAGTGCTTGCCAGACCATCGCTCAGCCATAATGACCACATCTTATTTACTGGGACTGATAAAGGCCACACCCTCTCCCCTGTGATAGTTATCAGCTAATCAATATCCTTCACAAAGATTGACAGAAGCAGAGGCCAGATCTCATTAGACTGACAAATACCAATGTCTTCATTTGCAGTGACAAACACTGGGATAATTAGACGTATCTAAATAGCTGGCAATGTTGACTTGGGGGTTCTTTATTGGAAATAGTTCACATTTTCTTGTTCTTTTAATCTTGTGGTTGGTATTAGACTGCTAACACGGGCATCATTAAAAATGACGTCCTTGCTCTCAATGTGTTTGTGGAGAGTTAACAGAATGAAAACTGAACTGAAAACGATTTCCATCTGGTCAGTATTACTGTGCAAGGACCGAGTGTGTGATAGTACCGTGTGTGTGTGTGTGTGTGTGTGTGTGTGTGTGTGTGTGTGTGTGTGTGTGTGTGTGTGTGTGTGTGTGTGTGTGTGTGTGTGTGTGTGTGTGTGTGTGAGTCATAAACCTTCTGGGTTTCTCTTATTTTTCTTAATTTGTGAAAAAAAAAAAAAAAGTTGAGCTCTTTCTCATCAGTGTTAGGGATACATACCAGTTACTTATACATCGCACTCTGGACTCTTTAAAAGAAAATAAAACTCTGTTCTTCATGGTTTGTTTGTAAGTAATGACATCCCGTCCTGGGCTGCACTTAAAATTGCATTGGGTGCTGCATGATGACATCTGCAATTTATCTCAGACCTTGATTTTGACAAGTGGCCCATGGGTTACTATGAAGCTCGAATGGATTGGGTGAGTCATGAATCAACTTTTACTCTCTCGAGCCTTAGTCTCTCACGATGCTCTGGGTTTGACCTCATATATCTTTAAAAAGATGTAAGACCTCTAAATGGCAGCTTTTACGTACAAAGATTTTCATAAATCTGATTGGCCTCATTCTGACTGAAACTTCCAAATGAACAGTTTATACATTTGCAATGAACTATGAAATCTGTTGAGATTCTCAGTTTTAGTCACAAAAGTATTACCATGAAAATGAAAGCTTCTTGAGTCTTGCCATAGTAACACTGGCTTGGCATGTTAGCACAATTTGCTAATAAACCTTAATCTTAATTTAACCTTAATCTTAAACTATGAAAATCTCACTATTATCAGCCTAATTTACATGTCTTTGGACTGTGGGAGGAAACCGGAGTACCAGGAGGAAACCCACACAAGCACAGAGAGCACCCCCCCGTACCGACTTCAGTTGTATGTAAATTTCATTTGATATCTCATGGCGTACTTTATTCAAGTGCAGTTGTTTGCAAAAACACTAAATATTCAAAGTTATCTAGCAGTCAGATGTGAAATGAGTTCGGGTTACCTTCATCAGTGTGACTGATTCCAATTTATTACCAATTTTAGGATGCAATTGCTCTTTTGTCAATCACCTAAAGTTCTGGATATCACTTTAGAACTTGGTTGGTGTGTCAGGAAGGATGATTTCTTAATATCTGCCAAGAAGGTGCAGTATTGCTTCCAGGTTGTTTGTTCATTCATTCACTGAACTTGGCGTTCATTCACTCTTGAGGTTTAAGGCTCTCGCTCAAGTGTCCAACAGTGGTAACTTGGTGAATACTGGGGCTTGAAACCCTGACCCTGATTAGTAACCCAGAACCTTAATCAGTAAACCACCATTGGTTCTGTTTGTGTGGTTTTCATGATTACACAGGAGGTTATTTTGAAATTTTGATGTTTCTTTCATTTATTCATTAATTTCCTGAACCACTTAATCCTAATTAGGGTCACAGGGAGGCTGGCGCCCATCTCAGGCATTTCTGGATAAGGGCAGAGTATACCCTGGACAGCTCACCATGCCATCACAGGTCAGAAACACGTAGACGGCTATGCAGACTACACTTGTTGAAAGTCATCATAGACAGTGAGAGACATGGTTGGCCTTTGACAACCCAGTTAGCTGCACTAATGGGGCAGTGACAACCTGTTGATAGTCGGGCTACTGATTCCACTTGGGATCAGTAATCCAGCACCCTACCATCGGGCCACCACCAGGCCTATATTTCTATCAGAGTTGGTATTTTGTACAAGGAAGATGCCATTTGATTTTTGAGAGGAATCAAATTCTGGATCCAGGAACCTTTAACCTGACATAATATTATGAGATAGGATGGTTCAAGTGTGCTATCAAGCAGGACCAGCAGGGGCTGCTGTTTATTCATTCATTCATCCATTTTCTGACCCAATTAATCCTAATTAGGGTCGTGGGGAAAGTGGTGCCTGTCTCAGCTGACTTTGGCGAGGACAGAGTACATCCTGGTCAGCTTGCCAGGCCATTGCAATCTGTTTATTTTGTTAATTTTTTTTTCTGTCTCAGCAGAGGTTTGCACTCTTCAAGTGATCTTGTTTCTAAAATTTTAAGATATCACTCATTCGTTAATTCATTTTTCTTTACTTAACCAAATGGGTTGCAGGGACATCAAGGTGCAAAGATCAGTTGAGGCTTCTTTAGTTCCAAGTACAGATTTCCACAATTCCCATTGGCTGCTCAGATCCTATTAAGACAATTGTGAGATCTTCACTAGAATTTCTCCAATGGATTGTGGATCTGCCCTACTGTCTCCATCCGGTGGGAGACACATGATATAACTCTACAGGAAGCCAGCAAAGTGTTACACCCAAACCACCCCAGCTGGCTACTCTTGATTTGGAGAAACCCTTACTGTATGTAAGATCTAGCTTCAAGAACTAGATTCGAGATGTTTTTCTGCCTGTAAAGCAATGTTTCCTTTTCCCAAATCCAGTTTCTATCTAAAACTGCCCATCATATATCTGTTTCCACTTGGCAGCACACCCTTCAGTGTGCAAGACTGACTCCATGCGGTTGGTATTCTCACTAGATATACACTTGTGGATGCAACACCCAGCCCAGTCTTTGATAAAGACTCTTAGATATTCTACTGTGGGGTAATTACGTTTAGTCATTTTGGATCTTTATAGTCTTCCTTTCGGCTTTTTTCCCTTTTACTCGGGAGTCGCCACAGCGAATCATCTGATTCGCATGTATGATTTGGCAGAGGTTTTTACGTCGGATGCCCTTCCTGTCACAACCCTTTTTAGCAAGAGACAGAAACACACTGACGGCTTTGCAGCTACTCTTTACGAAAGTCAGCAATGGTTCTTTTACATGCCTCTCACCATAGACAGTGAGGGACATGGCCCGCCTTTGATAACCCAGTTAGCTGCACTGGGGGAACAGTGACAACCTTGTGGAGAGTGGGACTCGAACCCCCAACCTTTGGATCAGCGATCCAGCGCCCTATACCACTAGACCACCACTGCCCCTCATTTTGGATCTTTATAGCATTTTTGTATATTTACAGGCTGGAGTCTATCTTAGCTGAGTAGGATACTCTGAACAGTTCATCACATCACTGCATGGCCAACCCACACAACCTTTCACATTCACACCTTGGGGCATTTTGGAACAGCCAGTTAACCTAATGTGCTTGTTTTTGGACTGTGTGAAAAACCTGGAGTAATGCTACACCATGCAAACACCACACAGGAACACCTTCACCAATCCCAAGAGTTGAGCCCAGGACCTTCTTACTTTGAAGCGGACATGCTAACTGCTACACCGCTGTACCACCCTTTATAGTGGGATCAATCTTCATTTGAACTCTTTTGTCAGATCTGCTCACCAAGAAGGGCTCTACTTGGAGCAATAAATTTCCGATTACCTAAATTCAACAAAAATACAAGCATAAACCAGTTTACTATAACAAGGTCTCAAACCACAGAGGAGCTGGAGGGATTACTGAGTAGTTCAGAGCAGAGGTTAGCGCTGGATCGCACAGAGATTACAGGTACATGGTCTTGTGTGATGTTTTTCACCATCAGCAACCATCATAAATAAGAAATAAATCCATCTTTTGTCAACACAGGTAGCCAGATGTGCTGTTTTCATTATCTGTTTTCAGGCTCAGTTAAACCACTTAAAAGAGAGTTTTGTGTTCTTCATGGAAGTTGTGTTAATATATAATTTAAGTTTACTTAAATATGAGGAACACATTCAACTTCCTAAATATAGACTTCACAGTGGAGTTTAATTCCTCACTTTTACACACTTATTCTCTACAAAGTTGCTCATAACTTTGGATGAAAATAAATTATTAAAGCAAATTATGGGATGTATATCCTTCACACCATTTACTAAATTCTTATGAGTCTTTGTTTAATAACATCATTGTTTACTGACTTATCACATTTATTATTTAAATCACATTTCCTTTTTGTCCAGATATTTTTGATAACCCCATAGATGTAGTTTTTATGTTTTATAATAGCTTCTAAAACATGGGTAATGCTGAATGCAAAATATGTTTTGGAGGAAAAACTCAGAAAGGGTTTGCATATGCATCCCTCTATATTGCCATGTAAAAGGATGAAGCGGTCAGGTGAGGTATGTTCAATGTGGCAGAAACTTGAAACAGACTCCACCAGGCAAAGGTTTATCCTGGATAATGCCTGTGCCTGGTGGAGTGGTCAGGTACCCTTGCAGGCCGTCTAGCACACAGATCATGCTGATCTCAATGGTTTCGAATGGTCTGATGTGACCACTGGGTGCCTCTCACCGCCCTTAAAATGTGCCTGGAGTTGACTGGCATTCATCATCTGGTTCCACAGGGTGTTGTTGACAATGAAGCGACCATCACAGTGAGATGCGACCAAAAGGACCTGCACTTCTATGCCTTTCGGGGACTCTTCCAGTCTCTCTGTGTCTCTGTTGCAACCTGATATAACCTGTGACACTCTAAGCTTAGTGGCCACTTCCTTCTGAAAGCATCCTGTTTGAAGCCTCGCAATCGCAAGGTACTGTCAATCAATTGTTAGGTTGTCAGCCGAGGATTAAAATGGTCTATTTGGCATTTGAATGAAATGTTAATTCTGAGTTGACGAGGTGTCAAACTTAAAATGCACTTTACAGGTGAACTTAATTTGACTTTAATTTGAGTTGTGCAAAAAGTACTGAAACCTTGAACAGTTGGACATGGGCATTCAAAAATTTAGAAAAGGTCAAAGTAAGTTCACCTGTAAAGGTTACAGTGTATTTTAGGTTCATCCTGAAATTTCACATGAAAGCTGAATATCCAGAACTTCTTGTGGCATCATACTGACTCCACTTGAAAATGAACTATACTGTTCAAAGTAACACTTATGGTAGTCTGTGCATTCTGTCGTGCGGTGTACCTGCTTTGTATAGTGGGAATAACATAAATTGAGGCTTGTGCAATGTCATTCCATTCTAAAGACCTGTGTAGTGAGTGTTTGCAGATATTCCTAGGGACAGAACACAGGCATGTCCCCCGGTGCAGCTAACTGGGTTATCAAAGGCCAGCCATGTCTCTCACTGTCTATGGTGAGAGGTGTAAAAGAACCATTGCTGACTTTCGTAAAGAGTAGGCTGCATAGCCGTCAGCGTGTTTCTTCCCCTTGCGAAAGGGTTGTGTCAGGAAGGGCATCTGACGTAAAAATCAAACATGCGAATCATAGATTCACTGTGGCGACCCATGAAAAATGGAAAAAGCTGAAAGCAAGAAGAAGAAGAAGAAGAAGAAGAAGAAGAAGAAGTAGAAGAAGACATGCATGTGGTCAGTTGGTGTTTGTGCCAAATGTGTGAAACTGACGTCTGGGAGCACGGATTGTTCAAAAAAAAATTTGAACAGTTGCAGCTGTAGCAATTGGAATCTTTAACCTACCACTTGTGAAATGCCAAGAGTCCTCACCTGGTTGACGTGTGGCATTGTGATGTGTGACATATAGGGAAGATTTTGAGTGGCCTTTTGTTGTCCATAACAATAAAACATATAACAATATTGTGTTTGATGATAGTATGCAGGCAGTGTTTTAGATTTTTGCATCTGGCAGTTGGGTGGATTATCTTGTAGGGGAATTTACTCATACTGTGCAAACATAAACTACTTATTTTGTTTATATCAATCCCCCAGTGCTGAAATAATGATGAAGGTCTTAATATTAATGCATGTTAGAACAAGTACATAAACTTTTGATTGGGACTCAGAGAGTGTGTGTGTGTGTGTGTGTGTGTGTGTGTGTGTGTGTGTGTGTGTGTGTGTGTGTGTGTAAAACCATATCCGGGCACACTAAGGCCTTTACTTATTTTGCTGTATTCTACTCAGTTTACTGACAATAATACATAATAAACAAGTGTTTTGCAT
This sequence comes from Plotosus lineatus, assembly GCA_024760905.1. Taxonomy (NCBI): domain Eukaryota; kingdom Metazoa; phylum Chordata; class Actinopteri; order Siluriformes; family Plotosidae; genus Plotosus; species Plotosus lineatus. The sequence continues at coordinate 36,284,962 of CM045729.1, read as the reverse complement.
CATTTTGAACTCATGATGTCCTTGTTTTTCTAACTATTCTCCATGTTGTCTCATTGCTAGCCACATCTCGGGATGATTTTGAAGAGCCTAAGTAATATAATGGGCCAGATGGGATCTGGTTAAGACAAAACCCAAAGCAACATTAATACAATAGCTGTCTGTAATCTTAAACAAAGTGACCTTTTATAGTTGCTTGGGGCTACAATTTACCTGAAGTTCAACTGTCTACTGTACTTGGATCAACAGAGCTAAAACTAGACTGCGTCTGTTTCTGTGAAAACATCAAAATCATGATGTTGATGGGAAAAAACAATCACTCCATTTCACATTTTTCTGAACTGGAGATCTTGATCACACCGGTTATGAAAGCTACAGAGGATGTCTCTTAAATTATATTTCCGTAGCATGCTATGAGACTCTTTAATTTGGAGTGTGGGACAAGATGATCCTGATGCGCTTTAGCTGAAAGAAACATTTTTTTTCCCTTTAGAAACTGCTCATGTGCTTATGAACACAGCTTGTAGTGGTTGAAGATTCCAGTTATGAGACTCACACGCATGGAACACATTGGTAACATAAAACAGCTGCCTACAGCTTTTGGAGGGGTCGTCACATGTCATGGCATTTCAATATGTCCCAGAAGACAAAATCAGCATCACACAGAAAGCACAAATGTAAAATCCTACATCTTGTTTATGCAAGAATGATTTGAAATCAGATATTCAGGGCATGCTATAGATGTGAAAAGGAGGCAGATGTGCTTCTGAAGATTCACTTGCTCTGAATTCATCGGTTAATAATGCTGCCGGAGAAGATAAACAAAGTAAACACTCTATAGTCTAAATACAGCTCTGACTGTAGTTCTGATTGCTAGACAAATCACCAATCGATATTGAAATAATGTGCCTCATGTAAGGTCAAAATGGTGCATAAATTTGCAATTTTAAAAAAAATGTGTACTTGTTGATATGGTCCCCCGGTGCAGCGAACTGAGTTATCAAAGACCGGCCTTGTTTCTCACTGTCTATGGTGTGAGCCATGTAAAAGAACCATTGCTGACTTTCATCAAGAGTAGCTGCACAACTGTCAGCGTGTTTCCACCCTGTGATGGCCTGGCGAGATGTCCAGGGTGTACTCTGCCCTTGCCCAGAGTCAGCTGAGATGGGCACCAGCCTCCCCGCGACCCTAATTACGATTAAGCGGTTCAAAATAATGAATGTTGACATGGTGAATTTTTCTGCATGGAGAGGGATATTTATCACATTCGATAACATTTATCTAAAGAATCTTCAGAACTATAATCATGGTGGTGTGGTGTGGTGATTAGCATAACCACCTCACAGAAAGAAGTTCCTAGGTTTGGGTATTTATGTGTGGAGTTTGCATGTTCTTCCTGTGCTTTTATGGCTTTCCCCAGTTACTGCGGTTTCTTCCCACAGTCCAAAGACATAGGCTGCTCTAAATTGACCCTGACTGAGCGCGTGAATGCTTGGGTGTGTTGCCCTGTTATGGCCTTGAGAGCCGCTCAGAGTGTACCCCGCCTTTATCCCGAGTTGGCTGAGCTAGGTACCTGCATCCTTGTGACCCTTGTAGGATTAAGTGGTTAAGCAGTAAGTTCGTACGCATGACAGTGAATGAGTCTTCAGTCTTCTGCTAATGTTCTTCCCATACTTACATGGGTTTCCTCAGTTCCTCTGGATTTCTCCTCGAGCCCAAACACATGCCTTATGTCCACACTCACTCGCTCATTCTCTATCCCTGCTCACTTTATTTGGAATTAACTGCAAAGGACAATATCAGTCTCAGTGGTATTAAAATGTTTGTGGAGGCTATTCAATGCTGTGAGCTGGTGGGTTGCTGCTGAATTTGTAAAATTAATGTTGAGGCTTTGGATCAATTTCTACCACTGCATTGTATTTTTTTATTACAATATTTGTCAAGATATCTATTTTCTACAATCTTCCTAACTATTTAAATTGAACTTAGGTATTGTTTACAATGTGTTTTCCATTTTGTCTTAATGCTTTTAAAGTATTTTTAAGTCAAATGCAAAACTAATTATGGTACATTTATAGGACAAGCTTAAGTTTCCCCTCCACCTTCTGTCGTCCCACCGGTCACGTATTTATTTGTTTTTCCCAATAGTCCAAAAACAATGCATACTTTGCTGGGTTATTGACCATTACTTATATACACTACTTTTTACAATGCATTATTTGATACATTGAGTCCAATATATAGTCCACCATGCATTTGTACATGCCTACAAAATCACAAACTCACAATAGCGTGCACTGTCTGTCTGTCTTCCTTTCGGCTTTTTACCTTTTACTTGGGAGTCGCCACAGCGAATCGTCTGATTCGCACGTTTTGATTTGGCAGAGGTTTTTACGTCAGATGCCCTTCCTATCACAACCCTTTTAGCAAGGGACAGAAACACGCTGACGACTTTGCAGCTACTCTTTACGAAAATCTGCAATGGTTCTTTTACATGCCTCTCACCATAGACAGTGAGAGACATGGCCCACCTTTGATAACCCAGTTAGCCACACTGGGGGGGACAGTAACAACCTTGTGGAGAGTGGGACTCGAACCCCCAACCTTTGGATCAGCGATCCAGCGCCCTATACCACTAGACCACCACTGCCCACTCACAATAGCATGCACTATATAGTGAAAAGTGAAGGATTTCGGACACAGAAATGCACATTACATCAGCTGTCTACTGAAAATTGCTCCTTTAGTGAGTATGAATGGTTGTTTATGTCTGTGCCAGCCCTGTGATAGACTGTTGACCTGTTCAGGGTATACCCCACATCTCATCTGAAGTTAGCTAGAACATGGTCCAACTCCCCTGTGACAGATAAATGGTACAGATAACAGATGGATTAAAATGAGAACAAGAAATAAAAATAATGACTTGACAGCTGTTGTGTAAATGATTTCATATTAATTTGTTCTTGCTAATTTTCTGGACGTACCACACCCCATTGTGTCGAGTTGCATCGGATGCATGTGCAGAATTGAACAGAATGCTAATGAATAATATAAAGAATAAAACAAACATGGGTGGCATAGTAGGTAGCACATTTGCGTCACAGCGAAGTGGTCCTGGGTTTGGCATTTCGTGTGGAGTGTGTGCGTGACATTTAATCCCAAATGTTGCATAGTTTCCTTTATTCCTGCCAGTTGAATCCATGAGAAAGTCCAGCTTGACCACCATAATCAAAGGCAAGTCAACACAGCGGTCAGAGGGAAAAATCCTGTAGCCCTTCATTTCACTCAAGTTCTCGGCCATCGAAGGCTGGCCAAGTTTAGGCCTTGAAAAGAAAAAAAAAAAAAAAAAATCAGATGCTGACATAACCCAGTATTATCCTTCCCTGAGTATTATTTGTGAATGTTGAAATCAAATAAAATCAATCAAAATCCTTCCTTTACTGAACAACCTCTTGTGCACACCTTACACCCTCCCCGCAACCGATTGAGATGGATGCATGTGCAGAATTGAACTAAACTTTAATAAATAGTATAAAGATGAAAATAAACATGGGTGATGTAGTAGTTAGTATGTTCACCTCACAGCAATAAGGTCCTGGGTTCGAGTCTTAGGCCTGGTTCATGTTAAAGAACCATCGCTGACTTTCGATAAGAGTAACTGCAAAGCTGTCAGTGTGTTTCCGCCCTGCGATGGCCTGGTGAGCTGTCCAGGGTGTACTCTGCCCTCGCCCGAAGTAGGCTGGGATGGGCACCAGCCTCTTCACGATCCTAATTAGGAGTGAGCGGTTACAGGAAATGAATGAATGGTTCAGTAAATGAATGAACGATCTTTAGGGTGGTAAAGACGTGCTTGGTCAGGTTCTCACAATGTTTCCATTTCACTCTTTTTGTGAAGAATTGTATTTATAAAATAGTGAGATGTGTAAAGGAACCATTGCTGACTTTTGTAAAGAGCAGGCTGCATAGCCATCAGCATGTTCCTGCCCTACGTTGACCTGGTAAGCTGTCCAGCGTGTACTCTGCCCTCACCCAGATTCAGCTGAGCTGGGCGCCAGCCTCCCTGCGACCCTAATTAGGATTAAGCGGTTTAGAGATTGAATGAATAAATGAATGAATGAATGATTACCTTCTGTAACAGTCGAGAAGACTGGCCATAGATGTTTATTTGTCAAGTGACATTTAATCCCAATTGTGGCATAGTTTCCTTTATTCCTTCCAGTTGAAAGTCCATCTTGACCACCATAATCAGGAGATTCATGGAGCAAGTCAACACAGTGGTCAGAGGGAAAATCCCATAGCCCTTCATTTCACTTAAGTTCTTTTGGGCCAAGGTTGGCCAAGTTTAGGTATTGAAAAAAATTGTATGCTGACATACCCTAGCGTTATCGTTCCTTTAGAAAACAACCTCTTGCGCTCTCCTCGCCGCAAATAAAGCCCGCTCATAAATCATCACTCTGGCGATCCTGGTGTCTCAGTCACATTTTGGCTCCTTTTAAACAAAGAAAACAGTACAGTGTTTTTATTCACAGATCCCATTTCTCATTTTACAGAAACTCAATCCCTGCATCAGGCCTGATTGTTAAGAAATAGTTTGTGATTGTGCTTTTGCCTATTGCTACAAGTTCGCTTGTACTTGCAGAAGATTTTCATTTTTACATTTGCAGGTCCGTATATATACTAGTAGATATATATACACACACACAGAAATGCAGCCGTGAGGGGGCACAAACAAGTGTCCATCCTCACGCCGGTCCTAAGCCCGAATAAATGCAGAGGGTTGCGATAAGAAGGGCATCCGGCATAAAACTTTTGCCAAAATACAGAATGCGAACCGTTAATACAAATTTCATACCGGATCGGTCGAGGCCCGGGTTAACAACGACTGCCATTAGTGCTGTCAACCAACAGGGTGCTGGTGGAAATTGGACTACTGTTGGTCGAAGAAGGAGAGGTCGAAGAAGGAGAGGTGGGAGGCGTGTCTGTAGGCAGAGAGAGAAGAGGAAAGGCATGAGTCTAGGACTGAAAGTAGGGACTTTGAATGTTGGAACTATGACAGGAAAAGGTAGAGAGCTGACTGACATGATGCAGAGGAGGAAGGTGGACATACTGTGTGTTCAGGAGACCAGGTGCAAAGGTTGCAAGGCAAAGAGCTTAGGAGCAGGGTTTAAGCTGTTTTTTTCATGGTGTGAATGGGAAGAGAAATGGAGTAGAAGTCATTTTGAAGGAGGAGTTGGTCAGGAATGTTCTCGAATTGAAAAGAGTGTCAGACAGAGTGATGAGTCTCAAGTTAGAAATTGAAGGCGTGATGTTCAATGTTAGTGCTTATGCCCCACAGACAGGATGTGAGCTAGAAGAGAAGGAGAGATTCTGGAGTGAGTTAGATGAAGTGATGCAGAGTACCCCCAGAGGTGAAAGCGTGGTCATTGGTGCAGACTTCAATGGACATGTTGGTGCAGGCAACAGAGGGGACAAGGAAGTGATGGGCAGGTTTGGTATCCAGGACAGAAACACAGAAGGACAGATGTTGATTGATTTTGCAAAAAGGATGGAGATGGCTGTGGTGACTACTTTCTTCCAGAAGAGATAGGAGCATAGGGTGACTTATAAAAGTGGAGATAGGAGCACATAGGTAGACTACATCTTGTGTAGGTGATGTAATTTGAAGGAAGTCAGTGACTGCAAAGTAGTAGTGGGTGAGAGTGTTGCAAAACAGCATAGGATGGTGATGTGCAGGATGATGCTGATGGTGAGAAAGGTGAAGAAGGCAAAGGCAGAGCAGAGGACAAAGTGGTGGAAGCTGAAAAAGGAAGCGTGTCGTGTTGTCTTCAAAGAGGAGTTGAAACAGGCTTTGGGTGGTCAGGAAGTGCTTCCAGATGATTGGACAACTACAGCTAATGCGATCAGGGAGACAGGTAGGAGAATACTTGGTGTGTCCTCTCGAAGGACAGTAGATAAGCAGACATGGGGGTGGGATGAGGATGTGCAGGAGTGTGTAAAAAGGAAGAGGTTAGCTAAGAAGAAGTGGGACATAGAGAGGACTAAAGAGAGTAAACAGGAGTACAGGGAGACACAGTGTAAGGCAAAAATGATTTATACAGGTTGGCACAGCAGAGAAATAGAGATGGGAAGGACGTGCAGTAAGTTAGAGTGATTAAGGTCAGAGTAGGAAATGTATTGACTGATGACAGAAGTGTGCTGGGAAGATGGAAAGATTACTTTGAAGAGCTGATGAATGAGGAAAATGAGAGAGAAAAAAGAGTAAAAGAGGTGACCATTGAGGACCAGGAAGTAGCAAAGATTAATAAGGGAGAAGTGAGGAGGGCATTGAAAAGGATGAAGAGTGGAAAAGCAATTGATCCTGATGACATACCAGTGGAGGTATGGAAGTGTCCAGGAGAGATAGCAGTAGATTTTCTGACAAGAACATTCAACAAGGTCTTAGAGAGTGAGCAGATGCTGGAGGAATGGAGGAGAAGTGTGCTTGTACAACTACAGAGGGATAAAGTTGATGAGCCATACGATGAAGTTATGGGAAAGAATAGTGGAAGCTATTCTTATACCACAGATGCAGTGTTTGCTTTGAGGATGTTAATAGAGAAGTACAGAGAAGGCCAGCGGGAGCTGCGTTGTGCCTTTGTGGATCTGGAGAAAGCATATGACAGGGTGCCGAAAGAGGAACTGTGGTATTGCATGAGGAAGTCTGGAGTGGGAGAGAAGTATGTTAGAGTGGTGCAGGACATGTATGGGAGATGTAAGACAGTGGTGAGGTGTGCTGTCGGTGTGACAGTAGAGTTCAAGCTGGAGGTGGGACTGCATCAAGGGTCAGCTCTGAGCCCCTTCTTGTTTGCTATGCAGGCTGAAATATGAGGTTAGACAATAATATCCATGGACTATAATGTTTGCAGATGACATTGTGATCTGTAGTGAGAGCAGAGAACAAGTGCAGGAAAATCTAGAGAGGTGGAGTTGTGCCCTGGAAAGGAAAGGAATGAAGCTTAGCCATAGTAAAACAGAATACATGTGTGTGAATGACAAGGACCCAAGAGGAACGGTGAGGTTACAGGGAGCAGAGATAAGGAAGGTGGAGGATTTTAAGTACTTAGGCTCAACAGTCCAGAGCAATGGGAAGTGTGGAAGAGAGGCGAAGAAGCGTGTGCAGGCAGGTTGGAATGGTGAGAGAAAAGTGTCCAGTGTGATGTGTGATAGGAAGGTATCAGCAAGAATGAAAGGAAAAGTGTACAAGACGGTGTTGAGGCCAGCAATGTTATATGGTTTAGAAACAGTGTCGCTGAGGAAAAGGCAGGAGGTAGAGCTGGAAGTAGCAGAGATGAAAATGTTGAGGTTCTCTTTGGGAGTAACGAGGATGGATAGGATCAGGAATGAGTACATCAGAGGGACAGCACATGTAAGACGTTTTGGAGACAAAGTCAGAGAGGCTAGATTGAGATGTTTTGGACATGTACAGAGGAGGGATAGTGAGTATATTCGTAGTAGGATGCTGAGGTTGGAACTACCAGGCAGAAGGCCTAGAGGAAGACCAAAGAGAATACATATATATACAGGAATCCCTCTCTACTTCGTGCTTCAATTCATGCGGCTCTAGTGCATCACAGTTTTTTGAAAATATTCATCAAATTAAAAAATAAGGAAATGAAGGAAGAATAGGGGAAAAAAAGTTAAGGAAAATGCTGAAAAACAAGGCCAATTATGCAAAGAAAACCCAAACAATCAAACAAAAACAAACAAAAACAAGCAAAAATACCCAACCTACAAACCCCATCAAAACTACTTACATTTTTATGTGAGGTGCGCATCTGTGTGCGGGTGTGTGTCTGTATGTGTGTAATTGTTATTATAAGCATTTATAGCATTGAATATGTATTTATTGATATTATATACACATATACATGTACATATACATTAGTCGGAGGGTGGTTGATCATACTTCGTGGAATTTGGCAGTCGCGGGGGGCTCGGTCTCCATTAACTGTGGAAAGTGAGGCATCCCTGTATGTGTATGTATATATAGCGAGAGAGAGAGAGAGAGAGAGAGAGAGAGAGAGAGAGAGAGTAGGCTGTTGACTATTCGCGGTTTTACACTCGCGGCTTTGCATATTCGCAGATTGCCGAGCAACTGTCAGGTGATTCAAATTCAGCCAATGGCTGTTCTCCTTCCTGCTGATTGGTTGAGATGATGTAACGCCCCCTTTTCCTCATTTGCGCACACTTTGTGCCTGTGTTTTTTTTTAGTGTGTGTGTTTTTAATTACAGTTAAGCCACCCAAACACTGCGCACCTCCTCAGGCTTCTGGTAAGGCGACGAAGCGCCAGAAAAAGGTAATGACGCTGCATGAAAAAGTAGAACTGCTTGATATGATTCAGGAAGGAAAACATTTTTCTGCAGAAGTGCTAAGAAGGTGAATGTTGTATGAAACAAGGTCATCATCAGAATGGAACCTGCCTTAGTATTCTGGATACTTCTAGTTCAGGGGTCAGCAACTTTTACCATTCAAAGAGCCATTTGGACCTGTTTTCCACGTTAAAGAAAATACTGGGAGCCATCAATCCTTTCTTGACATTTAAAATCAAATAACACTGCATATAATGTTTTTCCCCCTTTTCCATCCCCCTACACCCCACACCCCACCCCCAGCTGACGTATATGTACATGGATATGTGTATATAATAACAATAAATACATAGCCAATGATATAACTGCTTATAATAACAATTAAACATTGAAAAAAACATAAGATATAAATAAAATATAAATACAGATGCTCTCCAACTTACCAACATTTGTTTTGCAAACATCCCGAGATACCAATGGTCCAAGGTCAAAAGTGAAAGTGAAATGAAATAGAAATGGAATAAAATCTACAGAAAGATAGATCATAAATACTGTATAAGTATGAAATATGATTGAACATTATCCTGAGGTCCACTTAATACTAGGCTCCGGCAGAGGGGTGCATGGCTGCGCAGACGCACACACAGATGCAACAATGTAGCCAGTTTTGATGGTAGATTTTGGGTTGTTTTTTGTTTTGTGTTGGTTTCAGGTTTTTTGCATAATTGTCCATGTTTTTGTGACATTTTTCTTAACGTTTCCCCCTATTCTTTCTTAATTTCCTTATTTTTTAATTCGATGAATATTTATTTATTTATTTAAAAACCCGCGATGCACTGAAGCCGCATTAATTGAAGCGCGAAGTAGCGAGGGATCTCTCTCTCTCTCTCTCTCTCTCTCTCTCTATATATATATATATATATATATATATATATATATATATATATATATATATATATATATATATATATATATATGGTACTAGATTCAGATAATGACCTATATATATAAACAAGGATTTCCTCCAGAGAACATCCATCCACTGATCCATAATCTATACTGCTTATGTAGATTGGCTGGGGGGAAATCCCAGCTGACTTTTGATGAGATGCAGGGTACCCATGCATCTTGAATAGGTGTCCACTTCTTTAACAGTACAGTACAGAAGCGGTTGGTAAAACAACTCCAGTAAACATGTTTACGATTATCAGGGCAGAAGTTTGTTGAAATATGGCTTTTTAGACTTAAATAATTTCTCAGACTTTCTTCCATTAACAAACACAAATAAAATGGGAATTGTAATAAATCTTTTACATGCATTTTCTTTTCTTTTATTTATGAATGGCCTAATAAGTATGTTTAGCACTGTAATCATGGGGGATTTAACCAATTTCATGACATGAAAGAAACAAGCAAAACGAGCATTTCAAGAGCACAAACCTCCACCCATTCCCCATTTCAATGTTAAAAAATCCTTTAAAAAATCCCGAGTACAGAAATCGACCCAGATCAACATTAAAATTGAAAATTGAATTCCTGGTTCAAAGCTTCACTGAGTTAAGTAGTTATGGATAAATACAGTATGCAACTTACTCCATAATAATACAGATTAAGTAGCAAGGTAGTGCTTTGAGTAAGAGCCAAAGTAAGTTCATAATGGTGTACCAGGAGGAAAATACGATATTGATAAAAACATCCTTTAGAACATTCATTCATTCATTCATTTTCTGTAACCGCTTAATCCTAAATAGGGTCGCGGAGAGGCTGGCACTCATTCCAGCCGACTCCGGGAGAGGGCAAAGTACACCCTGGGCGGCTTGCCAGGCCATTGCAGGGTGGTAACATGCTGATGGCTATGTAGTCACTCTTGTTGAAAGTCAGCAATGGTTCTTTTACATGCTTCACACCATAAACAATGAGAAACATGGCTGGCCTTTGATAACTCAGTTAGCTACAATGGGGCCTTTAGAACATACCAAGTTCAGTTGTCCATGAACACAATCTTTCCGTGCCAAGATGCTGATTGGTGGAGAGCCGGATTCATGTGGGTATGGATGTTAGGGAATTTCATTTATAGAAATTCAGAAACTAGTTCTGTAACTATAGCATTTTCTGATTAGTGACATGCAAAGTGATGTAACTCAGTCAATTTTCATGCTTTAATCACCTATTATTTCTCATTTTGAAGTATATTCTGTTTCTTTTCCAAATATATCAATATCTCAGTATTGTATGTCAAATTTCTGACTTAATCAGCCTGATGGAGATGGTCACATTTGTGCATGTTTTTTGCATAATACTGTACTGTAATGTAACAATTACACAAACCTAACCAAAAACATGATCTCATTGTCAGAGATAATGGTAAATGAATACAGGGTGTACAAAAACTGCTATTGTTGTTCTTAGTATGTCTATTACAGTATTAAAGACACAAAACTCTGAGTCTTGTTTCATATCCCAACCGGGTTCTACAAGTATTTCTGTTTGTCTTTCCATGACGGTCTCTGTTTTCTATACAAGCTTTAAAAGAAACCGGACCCCATTTCAATAACAAATATAAAAATCGTCTCTCAGTGCTCTAAAACGAGCCATTGTGATAAATGAAACGTGACATGTTTATTTTGCTTCTCATTACGTGTCTCATTGCGTCTCATTACACGAACGCAGGCTAGAGAGCGGCGCCGAGGTAAAGACGGTGGAAACGGATCTGACAGCTTAAAAACAGGCTTGCTGACACGGCACGCCATGGACAAGTGGTGTGTCTTTTCTCTTCTCTGATTGGTTTGGAAAGGCTTGTTGCGTGTGTTCAGTGTTCAGTCTGGTGTTGCACAGCTGCCGTACGTGTGTGTGTGTGTGTGTGTGTGTGTGTGTGTGTGTGTGTGTGTGTGTGTGTGTGTGTGAGAGAGAGAGAGAGAGAGAGAGAGAGAGAGAGAGTGAGAACGAGAGATGTTTATGGTTGGGATAAAGGCTGTCCTGATTGATTCAATTGCTGCACAGCTGTGTGACGTCCCAAACACTTTCACAACATGAACCACATGTTCCTCACAGCAAGGATGCCAAAGCGTGAACCATGGTTACATGATAACCCTTTCTTTTTCCATCTCTAGTTCTTACAAATACACACACACACACACACACACACACACACACACACACACACACACACACACACACACACACATAGGAAATCAGCACTTTTGGGGATATTATACCATAGCACTGTTGAATTCTTGATACTGATTGGTAAAAGGCATTGGTTAATTTTTTTTAACAGTAGCTGTGAAGGACGTCCAGCTAACATGTATGAATTAAAGCACATTATCATTTCTATAGTAACAACTTTCACAGAGATTTATATTGAATAAAAAATGGGATCCCAGGTCCGAGTTCCAGGCTAAGGCGTTTCTGTGTGGAGTTTGCATGTTCTGCGTGTGCTCGTGTGGATTTCCTTCAGGTACTCCGTTTTCTTCCCACAGTCCAAAGACCCATATAGCCATTCCAAATTGCCCTTAAGTGTGGATGTGAGTCTGAATGCTTGTGTGTGTATTGGCTCTGGTATGTGCTTGTGAATTGCTGTGGTGAGCTGTTTAGAGTGTACCATGCCTTTGGGCAGTGTCAGCTGAGATAGGCTTTCTGCAGCTCTAGTAGGATGAAGTGCTTTGGCAAATAAGTGAGTGAGATTTTTATGGTATATTCCTTACATTTTTAAAGTCATAACTAATGCAGATGAGCTCTGTGTGCATGCTCAATTAATATTGTAATAGCATTTTTCTAACTATTTTTAGGAGTTTAATATATACAACGTGGAAACATAGCCAAAAAGCAAACCAAAACAAGAGGTTTGTAGTTCATATTTGCAAATTTCATGGGCAGGCGAGCTTTGCGCTTCTAGAAAAGTTAATCAGGGGCCAGTTTTATACTGTATATGAAAATGTTCTGCGAACCAGTCAGAGTCTACTCCGTCGTCCTGTTTTGGTGGCTGTCACAGCAAAAAAACCCCGCCTTACAAAGATATGTGTTTGGAAATGGAAGACGGGCTTTCAGTGCTTCTGTGGCAATGTCAAAAACAGTCGTTTTTCAAAATAAGATCTGGAAGCTCTAATAAAAAAATATAATTTTTACCATGAAAGATTTTGTTTGTGGACCGGTGTCAAATGATCCACGGATCGGTACTGGGGGTTGGGGACCTCCGGTATATAATATAAACTACACTCACTCAATAAGGGTGTTTTTGTATAAACGAAACAGTAACAGAAAAAAATAATATAACTAAACAAGATTTATATTGCTTATTTTTCCATTCTTAAAGCACAATAATGATGAAACCATCTACTCTGAGTGATAGTGGCAAACCATGAATGTTCGTCATTTTTGATTCAAACATTCCACATGGAATAATGTATTTTTAATTCCGATAGTGCCTTGCATTGGCCTGGCAAGCTCTTCAGGGTGTACCCTGCACTCGGCCAGAGTCGGCTAAGATTGGTGCCAGCCTCCCTGTGACCCTAATTATGATTAAACTGTTCAGGAATGAATGAATGAACTCCGATATGAAGCAGTCATATCATGCCATTCCCATGTAGTATATACTCAACATGAAAAAAGCCAATGTTGCCGAGGAGACTTAGACACTTTAGACGACTGGAAATTTCAATTCAGATTCATGATACCGTTTGAGGGTCTCACAAAGATTATAACATCCACCTCACAGCAAGATGGCCCAGGAGTCAAATCCCGGGTTCAGTGAGAGTGTTTCTGAGTGGAGTTTGCATGTTCTCCCTGTGTATTCTGGTTGACTCCAACAGTCATATACAACTGTACATGGACATTAACTAATCGGTGGAGTGTGAATGGTTTTGTGTGTGTGTGTGTGTGTGTGTGTGTGTGTGTGTGTGTGTGTGTGTGTGTGTGTGTGTGTGTATGTTGGCCCTGGGATGGACTTCTGGGATGTTCAGTGCCCAGAGTCCCCTGAGGTTTCAGCCTTCCTGTAAAGCTAGTAGGATTAAGTGGTTCAGTAAATGAATGAATAAATGGATGAATAAATACTGTTTGGTGTAAGAGTATAAAAACATGGACATATACAGTACTGTATGTATTTAAAGAGAAAGAAATAGTGGGGTAAGTGGGGCTGGTGGCATAGTGGTGATGGTGCCGGACTCATGATTGGGAGGTTGTGTGTTCAAATCCCAGTTAGACCCCCACTGTGCTAAGACCCCTGGGCAAGGTTTTAACCACAAGTGTGCCTCTGTTCACCCAGCAGAATAAATGGGTACCAGTAAAAATATACTGGGAAGGTAACCTGCGATGGACGAGCATCCCATCCAGGGGGAGTTGAACTCCTGGTCGTTTCACACTACGGAAACTGGGGATAAGCACCGGCCTGATGAGCCACGAGGCTCGGGTGTAAAAAGCCCAACAGACTTACAGTGGGGTAAACCAAAACACGAAATGGGTGTGTACTAAGAGTAACATATCCACAACTCAGAAACATCTGAGACAGGACCCCAAACCAAACTAAACAAAAGCGCACGATTAGGGTTGAAGGATCTGGAATGAAAGAAACCTGTGACCCTATGATTGGGATGTTGCCATCAAAGCCGGCATGCCTGTCCTCTTTGCTCATTCTTCGGATGATGTGTACGGCATATCTGAGAGTTTAGGGGTATGACTGGGACGGTCTGTGATGGATTGATGATAAGCAGAATGGGATATTCCAACAAGAGCAGATGTCCAGAGAAGACCTTGGCTGCCAAAACAGGATTATCAACACCCGAGTCGTGCATTAGGTTTTCCGGATAAAGCAGTTAGAGTGCAGTGCTGAGAACCGAGTTTACAGTAAGAAATAATCCGACTGACTGGGTGTACAGGCTCAGAAGTAAGAGGCTGTCAGAGTGCTGTAGAATGACGTGCTTTATGTTTAACTAGTGGCGCCTTGAAGCTGAACATAGCAGCGCCAAAAGTACAAACAACAACTTTTTGACTTTTGAGTATATAAAATCAGAAGGGATAGTGTTCTCTTTCCACTTCAGGCCTCCCTCCATGTTACACAGTTTCACTCAGCTGTGAGTGTTTGGGTCTGTGTTAGTATGTTCCTAGTGATCTAAATGAAATTTCTTAATGGCATGTACAAGCTGGATATGTATCAAGAGGACTGGAACTGATCATTGTCAGTCTCTGAGGGATTTCTTGGCTTTTTGTTAGAAGGAGCTACCTCCACCTATGAAACTGAACCTCACATCAATATAGTGAACTTGTTGCATATGGAACATATAACACTACCACTGTGCTACATTGTGTAATGACTAGTGTTCAGTTCTTGGAAGTTTGGATCACGGAGCCACTGTTAGGGCTTTTGACCAAAGAAACCATTAATTGTCAATTGCTTGGAATGGAAAGATTTAAGGAAATAATTATGATGTGAATGTAGTATAGATGATTATTAGTAGTGGCTGAAAGAAGACCTGGGAATTTCCAAGTGACGTCTTTGCACTATGTTTCCACCAGAAACCTGTGTGTCACCTAAAAATAAAAACATTACAAGCCATGTGCTGGACCAGTAGTGGCCTCGTGGTCAAAGGTGCTGGATCACTGATCCTAAGGTTGGGGGTTCGAGTCCCACTCTCAACAAGGTTGTCACTGTTCCCCTAGTGCTGCAACCAACTGGGTTATTAAAGGCGGGCCATGTCTCTCACTGTCTATGGTGAGAGGTTTATATAAGCAAACCATTTTTGACTTTCATCAAGAGTAGCGGCATAGCCGTCAGCGTGTTTCTGCCCCTTGCTCAATGGTTGTGTCAGGAAGGGCAGCCGACGTAAAAACCTATGGCAAGTAAACATGCAAATTACTAATATGACTTCCATGAAGATGGAGGCAGATGATTCGCTGTGGCGACCCCTGAAAGGGAACAGCCGAAAGGAAAAGAAGAAGACAAGCCGTGTACTGGTAACGTCATCCCGGAGCCCTGAAAACATGGAGAACCCAAAGACTTTTTCAGAAATGTTCTTTACTGTGTTTTGCTGCTAAAAGATCTTCACACAACTTTTGAAATTAGCTTTAGGTTGACTTCATAAAACTAAGCAGACCACCATTGGATGTTTTGTTAATTTTATATAGAGAAAACTCATTCACTCTTATTCCTCTGCCAAACTGCATAATACTAGTCACTGGGAGGCTGGAGACTATCTCAGCCAACACTAGCAGAGGGCAGGGTACACCATGAACAGTTTGTCAGGCCGTTGCAGGGCCAAGACATTTACAACCATTCACATTCAAACACCCACCTGGGGCAATTTAGAACAGCTAATGAGCCTAATATGCACGTCCTTGTACTGTGGAGGAAATTTTCACTAGTTCTTTCTTACCGATATAAAATTCCTTACCCAATAAAGTCCCCTCAAAATGAGCAAAATTTTGTTACGACAAAGCAGCACGAAATATCTAAAAACAAGGTACTTTTAACTGACGGCACAATCTTTGATACGTTTATTTGATTTGGTCCATACTTTCCCACCTTACTGTAATGTTATGATTTATATGCAGGGATCCCTCACTTACTGCGGTTAATTGGGACCAAGATCCCCATTAGATCACCAAATTCCGCGAAGTAGGGTCACCCCCAACCCCACCCCACCCCGACTGACATATTCGTATATGTATATTTGTATATAATATCAATAAATACATATTCAATGCTATAAATGTTTAAAATAACAATTAAACAGTAAAAAATAATGCATAAGATATAAAATATAATAAAATATAAATACACACACATACAGACCTGCGTGCGCACGCACACACACACACACACACACACACACACACACACACACACACACACACACACACACACACGCACGCAGATACATAATTGGCCTTGTTTTGCGGCATTTTTCTGAACTTTTTTCCCTGTTCTTCCTTAATTTCCTTATTTATTAAATAAATAAATATTTTTAAAAAAATGCGATGCACTGAAGCCACACATGAATTGAAGCGTGAGGTTGCGAGGGATCCCTGCAGTGTCATAGTGTCAAA